>JAQPZY010001686.1:0-1200833 GCA_029931535.1 Margaritifera margaritifera
AAAATCTTGTTATCGCTACCCCTCCTGAATCGATGGTCATATCAACAATGGGGGTTTCACTAGAAGACTTCTTATGATGCCTAGTTGTTCCTACATGAAAATGATGCAGATGTTACATCCAATATGGCTGGCACGGCAGCCATCTTGAAAATTTTGTTATCACTACTCCACCTGAAATGGTTGCGCAGGCGATATCAGCATGGAGTTTTCACCAAAGACTTCTTAAGATTTCTAGTTGGTCTTAAATGAAAATGGTGCAGATCTGACATCCAATATGGTCACCATGACAGTCATCTTGAAAATCTTGTTATTGATACTCCTCTTACATAGATGGTCATATCAACATGGGGTTTTCACTGAAAGGCGTCTTATGTTGTCTACTTAGTCCTAAATGAAAATGGTGCCAATCTGAAGTCCAATATGGCCACCATGGCAGCAATTCTTGAAAATCTTCTTATCGCTACTTCTACTGAATGGATGGTCATATCAACATGGGGTTTTCACTAAAAGACTTCTTGGAATGTCTGCTTGGTCCAAAATGAAAATGATGCCAATCGGAAGTGTAATATGGCCACCATGGCAGCCATCTTGAAAATCGTACCATCGTTAACTCATCGCTAGTTATAGTGACATGGGGTTTTGACTAAAAGACTTATTATGATGTCTAGGCTGTCCTAAATAAGAATGGGGCATATCTGACGTCCAATATGGCCACCGTGGCAGCCATCTTAAAAATCTTGTCACTACTCCTCCTGAATGGATGGGCATATCCACATCGGTTTTTCACTACAAGACTCCTTATCATGTCTGCTTGGTCCTAAATGAAAATGGTGCTGATTTGTAATCCGATGTCAATCAGTCAGTTAGCACATAGTTTGTTATCGCTACTTTTTCCTAAACTATTTTCAGGATTGCCTTGAAACTATATATGTGTGTGTGTGTGTGTGTGTATGTGTATATATATACATGTATGTATATGTGTGTGTGTATATGATTAAGATCCCTGATCATAACTATCCAAGTTACTTAGAACATAATTTTCCATGGTGATTGTGAGCTGTGACTTGCATTGTGTTTTGAAAGAAGTCTCATCATGATTATTTTCATTGTCTTCTACACTGTGATGAAGTATATCTGGGTCTACCTAGACTGGAAGAGAGGGAAGTATTATATATTTAGGCACTATGTGGCTTAGTGCCTGCCTGTATTTTGGGTTTCATTATCTTGATTAGTGGCATGTCTTTTATAATTTGATAAAGTGTATCTCTGTCTACCAGGGCTAGGAAAATCAAGGGAAGTGTTAAGTAATTTAGGCCTGTGTAACTTGTGTCTACTTGAGCAAGGGAGTTTGTTTTTATGACTTTGCTTGACAGGCACAGATCAAGGTGGAGGTTATTGGGGGTTAAGGATTGCTCTGGTGATACAGTGCTGGGCCTTAGATCTATTGTTTATGTCTTAACACAGTTCAAGAAATCCATTATAAGTCCAAGCCAAGCATCCACTGCCCTGAAATAAAATGGTATTTGTTGATGAGAATACAGTACATGTACCTTTATTGGTCATGTGAAGTAGTGATTTTAGACACATGCTATGAGTATTTGTAGAGTTGGAATTAGTCCTGTGTTCATTCAATCTGCTTCACTGTTGAGTTGTTCCTGACATGGATAGGGATACTGTCTTGAGTTACTTTAATGTGAATAAAATCTGGGATTACCTTTCTGTATGAATTACTTACCACATCATGAATAGATTTCCCTTGGTGAATCCAGAGATCTCAGATAGACTGGGATCCATTGAAAATTTTCTCCAGTATTGACCTTGTTAGATTTACCACCATTTTACTTGTATGCAGAACTCTGGTAAGTATTTTCAAAAATAAAACAATTTTTTAACAGCATCATTGATAATGAGGATTTACCAAAAGCATTTAAGTACTTAGATGAACATGAATGAAATGATGCAAAACCATGTGTTTCTATCATTCAAAATGTTAGAACATTGTTAAAAAGGAAGAAATGGTCTTATCGTGATTCCTGGACATTCTTTTTTCACAGTAGAGCATCAGTCCCTTCTAGGGACTCTTGTTTGTTTGGGGGGGGGGGGGGGTATTTTTTGTGTAGAGTTCTGATTTTTTTCATGGTAAAAAGTAAGATAACAGTCTTTGGGGAATGTGTGAGGTTTTAAAGTTTACAAGTCCAGGTGAATTCAAATTCCAAATGTATTCAGAATTTAAATGTTTCATGGTACTAATCTCAGTAATGTAATTTTATATTCCACAAACAATATCAACAGATTATATTCACAACAGCTGTCTATGTCAAGATGTTATCAGTATTGTATCATAGGTATTTCACTCTTACTTTTTGTGATCTTTACCATTCAAACCCCAAGAGCAGACTTGTAATCTATCTGCCCTTATACCACATTCCAAAAGGATCACCTTACACAACCAAGATCAGTATCTCAGTTGTCTGCCACTCATAATTACACATACTTCATTACACCCAACTAAAATAACAATAGAATCCCTTTGATTTAAATCCACAGTTCATAGTGAAACACAATGATTAAAGGTTCTGACAAGTAAAAACATTATTCCCTACTAGGAACCTGAAGACTGCATTCAAAGAGGTGTTAATTACAGAATGAACTCCCAGCTCTGAGGTCATGCATACTTTGGAATAACAGTAATACAGTCCAAAACATGTCCATATCCAATCATTATATCCAAATATATAACTTTCAAATATAAAGACAAGTAAAAGCTTAAAGGTTGAGCTTCCCCTCTCCCCCCCCGACTCTTATTTATTTAATGTGTTTATAGACAAAATTGTGTTATATATATATATATATATATAATATATATATATATTATATATATATATATATTATTACATCTAGGAGTTTGAATATGTAACATGAGAAAGAAAGACTCTAAACAAGCCTTCACAATTTCCAAAATACAAATTTATTTTCCTAAAATTAAATTATTTTAAAACAAGTGTAAGAATTAAGAATAACTTACAGTGTAGAAATTCTTTAAATAATCCTAAATGTTCTATTGAATTTACTAACCCAGAAACTGTCTAAAAGTATTCCGAATGAAGACACTAATGTGCTTATGTGTCAACAAGAAGCACAGTTCTAAAATCTAAATGTTATTAATTCCAGGTAAATTCCTGTGAACGTAGAATAATCACAAAGTTCTTGAAATGTTTCCGATTATTCTGACAGAGTTGAATAATGTTCAGATCTTTGAATAATAGTACATAATCTCAAATGTACTGTTTAGAGTTAAGATTTCAATAAGCTGATTATCACAAACAATAAACAAATTTCCTCTACGGCTTTACGAACTGCCGTAACTGTAAAGAATGAACCACGCAGCGATTAAATCTCGTTTTATAATATATAAACTGGGTAAAACAAATAAAAACCCAACCTACGCCGTTTCAAATAAACAAACCCGAATTGCGATTCTAATTCTTACTTAAGGTAAACAAGTTATTTACTCTTAATGAATCATGGGAACCAGGTCACGAATAATAAATTTCACCACGCGCTACTCGTGTGACGTCGTGTGTCAAGTTTAACGAACATTCCTAATATAAGATATACATGTACTCAATAATGGCGTTGGCTACTGAAAAAGAAAAAAAAAATTATAATACAAAGGTCATAAACCAAATGAAAACTATATTATAATTTCAAAGATGATACATAATTCCGTAACAATATATATATATATATATATTATATATATATATATATATATATATATATATATATATATATTTTCCTCTTCCGAGTGAGATTTCGTTTAAATTAGGATATATAGTTAGGATATACACTGTATATATTAGTTGATTTATTAATATGCATATGATTACTTTGTATGACAGTCAGTCAATGGGGAGGGTACGTCCACACCTTATTCAAAACATTGCCAAGATGATAATCACTCTGTATTCCTCAGTTCTTTAAGGCAATCACTTTACCTAACAAAACAATAACATTTTGTTATCCTTCTTTTTTCCACACTAGTTGATATATATTCTTTCTTAAAGAATTGATAGAATATCTCAGTTTCTCAAAGCACACACCATTGGTTTTAAGTTCACCTGGACATTAGGCCAAGTGAACTTGTGATATGGTGCTTCGTCGGTCGTGCATCATCTGTTGTCTGTCAATAATTGCTATTTTCAACTTCTTAAAAAGCATCGGACCAATTTCAACCAAACTTGGCGCAAGATTTTACCAATATGTCAATCCGCCATTAAATATGGCCACCATTACTAAAATAGAAAATGTTTAATTAACTTATTCTCCAAAACAAGTGAACACATTGGATCAAATTGACAGAAAACATCCTGGCATGAGGATATTGATGATGATGAAACGAACAAAAGACAAATTGTTTTTTTCTAGTTGTATTTGATTACAAATGTTCATCAATTTGCAAATGCGTGTGTCATAAAGAAAAGTAATCTAGGTACAATTAGCAGTTAGAACTAACTACAGTGTATAGTTTATGCTGTGTTCATTTGAAGTTTTTATGCCCTCAATACAATTGCCAAAATAGGAGCATAAACCTTAATACCTGGACATGGGTTTACTGTAAAATGGCATTGAAGTGTTCAACCTGTATACTGTTTCTATAATTAAAGTCTTTGCACACCAAGACACATGCTCTCTTTTTGCCCATAACAGACAACAAAGATTTCTAAATACAAATATACTATGGTATCTGTAATGTACGTGGAGATAACATTTTTGAGTTTTGTTTGCAAACATATATTTTTGTAGTGAGAGGATTTGTAGAATCAACACTGTTTATCTTAGTTTTGTTCAACAATACTATTTTTCAATAGTGAATTTAATTTTGTGGATCTTCATTAGCAAATAAAAAAGTGAAAATAAATCCCTCACAAATATTATTTTATTTGACAATACCTACAAATATAGTCCAATGATCACAAAGTTAAATGATGGTTTGCATCTTCTCTGCTTTATAGTCAAAAGAATATGTTTATTTTTAATGTGAAAAGCCAGAATGACTAGTAAAAACAGATGAATGATACAATTATGTTTCCTTCAAATACACAATATGTAAAATTTTTTTAAAATTTAATGATATGGAACTCGCTGCATTTTGTTCTAAAAGTATGGCTGATGTATGCTTGAGTTTTCCAAAAGCCTACTCTTACATTCAAGTTCAACAGTGATCATTCTTCAAAGTGACTTTACTAATTACAATCCTAAGATTGACTGAACACATGGTTGGGGAAGATTTGGTCAATCACATACATCTGTGTAATCTAAACATTCAGCCAAGGGTTCTAACTCAAACAACAGGGTTCACTTGGTGATAATGGCCATTGTCTCCAATGGCATCCTTGTCTATTTAACCAAAGACTTCAATGATGAAAATACATTTACATTTCATTTATAATTGCAAAAGTTCATATTAGATGGTGCCATAAGGTGAAGTCATTAGATCCAAAACAAAGTAATTTTACTTTACTTTTTTTGTAAAGCCGCACTTGTGATACACTTTTGTCTAATTACAATTAGAGGAAAAGAATTTAAAGGAGATAATCAGTTATTTTCCTTCTTATGTCAAAAGATATATGATTCAAGTCAACTTCAAACTTGAAAGTATAATAAATTATAAAGGATAAATGGTATTAGTGTTAATTACTCCAGATAGTTTCATCAATTTGAAAGTATAATAAATTATAAAGGATAAAATGGTATCAATGTTAATTACTCTAGATAGATTCATCAATTTGAAAACATGATCAGGGTAAACCTAATAGTCTCAAAGTTTAGACTGATTTGATTTTTAAGCAAACAGAAAATTGATTAAAAATAAAACAATGAAGACCATTACCATATTCTTACTAAACTAGGTAAGAGAGACTTAGTTTGCATGCACCATGCATGATTCCCGAAAAAACATCAACGTAGAAACTAGAATTTTGATTGTAATGAAAGCTTTATGAAATAATATATTCTTGAATAAGTGAACAGTTTAAGAATGTACTTATATATTTCTACCTAATTTAGCTGACAAGGTTTCTTTAGGACTAGTCTTCTTATATAATGTATTGCTGAAAATGTGATGTACACATTAACAGAAAGAGGTTTAGAATGTTTCAGCAGAATACTGCATCATCTCAATAATCCATAGAGAGGCCTCATGTATGTGTACTAAAGACAATGGTGGACGAACAGCCGAACCACATAGATAGCTCGTTATTCAAGTTAAATGGCTCTAGGCTGAAAAAAACCCCTCAAAAATAGAATGAAAACTAAAATATTGAAAACAGTCTGAAGATAGATACATTCTAATAACTAAATATTATAATCTTGATTACATGTCTGAGGCGAATAACTAAAAGAAATGTGCATTGTCAAAACAAATGCAGAAGTCAGTTAAGTTTTTGGTAATTAAATTACCTGCAATGACATTTCAAGGTCGATAATTACATCAGATAATCACTGTAAATTATGACCTTAAGGTAACTTTCATCAGCTGCTTGACTTATTAGTAGTGAGGACACGGGGAAAACAGTTAGAGAAATTGAAATGGTGTTTGCTGTGAGAAACTGAGATTTTTTAAAATCAATTCTTTAAGGAAGAATATACAACAACTAATGTAGAAGAAAGGGATAACAAACTAAAAAGGTTTTTAAAGAAAATGTGATTGCCTAAAAAACAAACAAGAGGAACACAGAACAATCATCGTCTTAGTGACTGGCAATATTTTGTTTGGACCAGGGTTCGAACGTACTATCCCCCTTGACTGTTGTACAAAGCAATAATATGCATATTAATAAAAGGAAGTAAAATATATGGTGTACATACTAACTGCATATCATTAATTTAAATGAAATCTCACTGTGAAAAATAAATAAATAAATACATATGCCATATGAGACAATAACTTGCAGTGGGAATGGGGTGGGGTGGCGCAAAACTTTGACCTGTTAAACTAAACAGGTAATCATTTCAAGTTTAATACACTCAAGCATATGAGGGCAACTTGCACCGTTTCATCATATTCTTTGCATCGCACTGCTATCAGGCAGTGGCTTTACACTTTTAGTCTCATGCTTGATACCCCCCCCCCCCCCTCAACATGGCAGACAGGGCTGAGGATGCTCCAATTGGTGATTGCAAAAAGGGTCTATTCTACCTTCGCTGTCTTAATGTAATAAATTTTAACAATCTATGACTGACTCTTTTAAGAAAACAAGCATATTCCAGGAACTGATCTACCGTGCTTTTCATTGGAAGTAGGAGAGTAGTTTTACACAGAAAGGGGCTAGGTGATAATGTTCAAGTCAATGAGCAACAATGACAATCAAAACTCGGCCATCAATGTCAAGATTCCCGAAAATCAGGGGCTGCAGCTCTGGTAAATGATGTATGTATATGTATGTACATAGGGTTTAACAGTACATCAGCATAATCCTGGCCTATGGTGACAATCTGTTAAATGATGATTATGTAAAAATGATGAAAAATGCAAACAATCAAACTCAACCAAGGTCTTATCAATGTCCAGCAGCATACCTAAATAAAGGTCCCGCTCTGGAGTTTCTCAATTTTGCACGGGTTATCAGTTTAAGGAAAGGTCTTCCCTGGATTTATCCCACTGGTAAACCTTGTTATACAAATAGGGATGTGCATGTTTTATAGAAAATGTAATGAACTTTCAATTTTCTTTATTTTGGTATCTGAATGATTGAAATCGATTAAGGTTTGATAGTACACAGCTGGTCCTTACCTGTGACGTGCATCTCTCAGACGATTGCTAGCTGTGTGTGGCTATTTTTTATTTTCTTTTGAACTTCTTGGTAAATTATAAACAGTAAGCCAATAGCGTAAAATTTTCGGCTGATTTTCCTAATAGTGATAACAAAAAAAAAAAAAAAAAAAAAAAAATTGACAATCCAAGTAGGCGAAAGACATGCAATAGTTTGTTCATTCTCTCTACAATGTGAGAGTTTTAGAGCAAACAACTATTTCCTGTACCGTCCCTGCCTTTCAGCTTTACCCCATAACCCCGGAGCAGGACCAAAGGCATTATTGTGTGGATATGAAACTAGATGGGTCCAAAAATTGGATGCTATAACTCTACTGAAGAATGATCTAAAACATTGACAATTACACTCAGCTGAGGCCTCTTTAATATCAAACTGCATTCCAAATTTGCAATAATAATTAGGGAGTTAATGTGCGGAAACAGGTGGCTCTAACAGTCATGGGCTATAACGCTGCTAAACAATGATGTAAAATGATGACAATGAAACTTGACCAAGTTCTCATCAATATCAAGCTTCAAAGCAAATTATGTTGATGCAAACATTTTTGCAAAACAATGTTAATGACAATTACACGTTTCAACTAGATATCAATGTATCTGCCATTTAAAGATGCATTCCTCATCAGACATGTTAATCCATAAATTTAGCATACGGTTAAGAATTCAGTTTGTGGTAGGTGAAAACATTTGATTTACTTGCACCTAAGCTCAAATCATCCAGAGTCAGAGCTCTTAATATTAGACATTTAAGTTTTATTTGAAAAAAGTTTCGAAAATGTTTAGAATTGATTTTGTTATGCTATGTTGTGATATATGCTTTGAGTGCCATACAATTTATGCATTTTAATGATGGTATAACTGTCAAAGTTTAAAGGAGCTATAAGAACAAATGCCGGATCAACCAACTAGCCGAATGAAACTAACAACTTCTTATTAGTTAATATCCAGGAAAGCTTCAATGATAAAATTATCCATTTGTTTTTTACTGCTCATCTACATCAACTACTTATGTAACATGAAAACCTTCAGTGCAATCATCCATGTAGTCTAGTAGCAGGGTTGACAAAATCTTCAACCTGAAATTTTGGGTATGTGAGAAAGTTTGTAATGCAAGTAGATTCCCTTGGGTCGGTGATTTTTCCCAGGGTCTTCCTTCACCAAATATACTGGCTGCCATGTATAACCTATTGTGTGCTGAAAAATGGCGTTAAACCCCACACAAACTAAAAACCAATGAGAATTTATTTTATTGAAATCTGACAAATAAGAAAGCCACAGGTAAAATGTAACCCATATAGCATATCTCCAGAATCACTGATATAGTTTATAAACATTATGTTAAATCCTTCCGGAGGTTTGGAAAAATACCCTTTTGTAATATATCTTTTTCCGAGAAATTTATTCAAAAATGAGAAAGAGAAGAAATTAAATCGTTATTACACATATATGTAACAGCAAATTAGGTCAACAAGTTTTTCAGCATCTCAGAAGAAGTATTGATAAGAAGCCTCTTCTTAAAACCTGCCTTTTCAAAATATCATCTTTTGTGTTACATTTTTTAAAAGATACATTTTATAAAGTGTAAGACGGAGAAAAAAAGTTTAAACATTATTGCCAATATAGCTTTTTTAATTAGAATAGTCAACATCAAGTATTTTTGTAAATTTTTGAAAGAAGCACAAGCTAAAAAAGTATCCACAAAATCGGCAAATATAAATAGCATGAAGTTTCAAGTTTTAATGAGAACTTAAACTTTTAACAGATAAATTTTATAAAGTGTAAGACAGAGTGGAAAAAAAGTTTAATATTTATTGGACATCAATTCCAATATAGCTTTTTTAATCAGAGTAGTCAACATCAAGTAGTTTTGTAAATTTTGGAAAAAAGCACTAGCAAAAAATGTATCCACAAAATCGGCAAATATAAATAACATGAAGTTTCAAGTTTTGATGAGAACTTAAAATTTTAACAGACTTTCTTTCTGTGACAAAAAATGCCAAAATTGATTAAATACATTCAGAAGAGTTCAAGTAGTCTTCAATAATTATTTTCTCCATGATTCATAAAATTCTTATTGTCTGTTCAAGTGAATAATCCAAATCATCAGCATTTGGATATACAGTTGCAGGACCTGGACTATTTAAAAAATACAGGAGGATATTTTATGCAGTGTGCATACAGCAAATGAACAGAATTTGATACGGCAAGTATACATCACTCATTCATAACAACCCTTAAGGTGGAATAATTGTGAAACCATAAAGGGAAGACTTGTGTATCACAAAATAACTGCATAACAATACAGAATAAAGTTAGGGAAGCTTCCTTCATGAACTGGACCATCAAGGCTTAGCCAAATTTTGGTTGAAGTTCTGGACTATGAAGGCTTAGCCAAATTTTAGCCAAGTTTTGGACCATTAATGGTAACAAAATTTTGACTACAGTTTTTGACTATCGAGTTTTAGCCAAATTTTGGATAAGGTTCTGGACTATGAAGGCTTAGCCAAATTTTAGCTAAGTTTTGGACCATTAAAGGTAAACAAATTTTGGCTCAAGTTTTTGACTATCAGGATTCAGCCAAATTTTGGCTAAGGTTCTGCACTATGAACTCTTAGCCAAAAGTTCTGAATTATAAATTTTCAAAGCAGTAGAAAACTTTTGGCTAAGCCCAATTAGCCTACTGCAGATGTCTGATTTGATTAAATGAAAAAACTCAATTGAAATCCGAAGTGTTAGTGTTAAAACCCAACGGCGCTTTTCAGGGCCGCCCAGATCACTAGAAAACAGAGATATTAATCAATTGCCAATTCTTTTGTGTTTTATGTTTTGTGTATATTTTTTGTGTATGTCTATGTCTTCCCCACAAAAAACTAAAAAACTTAAAGCCCCTTTACCCCTTCTATCTTATGTGTGTTTGTATGTGTGAGAGGGTATAGTAGTGTGTCTATAAACATTTCATGCTCTTGTGTGTGATATTATGTTTGTGTGTATATAAGTATACAGTGTGTGCATAAACACTTCAATCCTTGTGTGTGAGATGGCATGTGTTTGTGTATGTTAGTATAGTGCGTGTATATAAGCACTCCTACACTTTTTGTTGGATAGTAGGGGGGAGGGTGTTTGGGTGGTAATCAGAAAGCGGTTGCTGGATAGTAGGGGTGGGTGGATAGTAATTTAAAAGGCGTTGCTGAATTGTAGGGATTGTGTTTGGATAGTAATAAAAAAGTGGTTCCTGGATAGTGTGGTGTGTGTTTGGATAGCAATCAAAAAGCGGTTGCTGGATTGTAGGGGTGTGTGTTAGATTGTAATAAAAAAGCAGGTTGCTGGATTGTGTATGTGGTGTATTGGATTGTAATAAAAAAAATTAACATTGCCATTCCCGTTTGGCTCCAGCACAATTTTAAATTCCCGTTTGGCTCCAGAAACCCACAATGTTACATTCCCGTTTGGCTCTAGAATACCCCACAATGTTAAATTCCCTTTTGGCTCTAGAGCGCTTCTTAACGTAACCTATGGCGTAATGTTAATTCCCGTTTGGCTCTATGGTGGCCCATATAACTACTCATACCGGCAGTGAAAAATTAAGAACAAAATGAAAATTGCTAAAAGCTGAAATGAAACAAAATGTAAAAATTGACGTAACTACGTCAACAACATAATTGGAAACCTAACCTCAGATTCGAAGTCATGCGGGAAATACATCAACAGCACACAACATAACAAACTACAAAAAAACAGACGCACATGACATTCCTTCTTTAAGGCAGATACCAGATTAGTAGAAATCGATACAGAAAAGGCTGAAACACTGAACACACAATTCTGCGGTGTTTGTAACCACTTCAGTGACATGGCTTCACCATCTATATTCCCAAAAAGTGCCAAAAATAAGTAATACAGCAGTAACATGTTTAGGAGTTCAACAGTTGCTACATGGTTTAAACCTATCAAAAAAGTTTGTGGTCCGGATGACAGGTTCGAATAGTACTTGAGGCACTATCTTCCGAGTTGGCGCAAGTGCTTACGCACATATTTTAACAATCATTGGACATTTGAAACATTCCAAAGGATTGGTCTCTAGTAAATATATGCCCACTGTTCAATAAAGGTGATCGCGCAATGGTCAGTAATTACCGCCCAATCTCATTCACCAGTGTTCTTTGCAAGCACTTGAGCATATTGTTTTGTTTTAACAGCAGGAAGTACTTGGATAACTTTTCTATCATATCTGATAAGCAACATGCCTTATGGAAAATACAAAGCTGCGAAGCACAACTTTGTTGTGTTATTGATGATTGGGCTGAACATTTAGATAAAGGTGACCAAGTAGACATTTTTGTATCAGACTTTGAAAAAGCTTTTGACACTGTCCCCCATGAATTGTTAAAGAGTAAACTGTTTCATTATGGAATTTCTGGAAAACCTCCACGCTGGATAGACGCTTTTTTATGTTTCCAAGAATAATGTGTGGTGGTAAATGGTTCCAAATCTGGCTGGTTAAAAGTAGCCTCTGGAGTACCTCAAGGCACAGTACTTGGACCAGTGCTCTTCTAATCGCACATCAATGACATTATGATTGAAATTGACTGAGAAATTCGACTCTTCGCAGATGACTGTATATGCTACAGATCAATCAAAACCGAGCAGGGTACTAAAATATTACAAAATGACATTAAAAAACTAGGGCAGTGGGCACGAATATGGGGCATGCGATTCCAACTTAAAAAAGGCAACACAATGCAAATGACAAGAAAGAAATGCCATAAAACTAATATGTTGTGTTCATTGGAAGGTACTACTTTAGAAAACATCTATCAAATAAAATATTTAGTGGTCACATTTGTTAGTGATCTGAAATGGAACCTTCAAATTCAAGAATTATGCACCAAAGCAATTCATACTTTAGCCCTATTAAGACGTAACTTGTCATCTTGCCCACAAAATGCGAAAGAACTAGCTTTGAAGAGTTTAGTTAGACATATTTTAAAATATGCTTGTACAGTTTGGAATCCCCATTCCAGGTTTTAGAAAATGAAATTGAAAAAATCCAAAAGCGAGCAGCCAGGTTTGTTACATCCAATTATGACTATAACCCATTAAGTATGGCCTCAATATTGAATAAGTTGTCTTGGAAACCATTAAAAAGACGTAGACTGGAAAACAGAATAATATTTTTCAACAAAGGCCTAATAAC
Organism: Margaritifera margaritifera; assembly: GCA_029931535.1. Lineage (NCBI taxonomy): Eukaryota > Metazoa > Mollusca > Bivalvia > Unionida > Margaritiferidae > Margaritifera > Margaritifera margaritifera. Next base: position 13,029 of record JAQPZY010001686.1, read on the forward strand.
AAAGCAAAAATACCCTGCCACAACTCAATCAAACCGAAAAGAACCAGTAGAAATCAACATGAGTATACTTATATGATACCATACGCACAAACTCATTGTTCCAAATTCAACTTTCTCCCCAAAACAAATATTAATCACAACTGACGAATCCTCAGAAAACCAAATTGAAAACTTATCAAAATTAGTACGGACGTTTTTTTTCTAAAATAAGTTCGTGTTGTAAAGGTTGATGCTGTGCGGTGCAAAACATGTCATTATGATGTAGCACCGAACTAATCAAGATACACGAGGAACGAGCTTATAAGACTAAGATTTGTGCATCCTACTCTGTGAATCTAGCACGTTTTACTACAAGAGAACAGTAAATGATTGGTTACGTAAAGGTAAAAAAAATCATCAAGCTGTTCTGAGATACTGCTAAGACGTTTTATTGTTCATATAAAATCCAATTATATCCAAATTGAATCTAAACTTTACAACAACTATCAAAACTTAAACTCACTTTTAACCGACTAACATTTAGTCGATTAGCCGATATAGACTATAGGACTCGCAGTACTAATTATATGGCACAACTGTCAGCCAGTCTAGAAATGGGTGACCATAAAATAGAGTATATACATTTTTGATGACTCATAATTGAATAATGATGAAAAGTAAAAGTTTTGTGAAAAAATAGAGACAAGATTCTATTGATGCAATTTTAGTATCTGTATAGACTTGGCTTAGGGATACTCATAATGAACATAGCACCTGATTTGTTAGGTACAGAATGGATAACACATTTCATGCACATGTTGATAATACAAATATAAAAAAAACGCATCAGAACATATCGTTTTCTCCACTCAGAAGCTTGCATCAAGGATGGGTCTATAGTCAGAAATATAGGTTTGATCATGAGCATTTAGAAATTAAAGTTATCGATATTTTAATATCATGGTTCTTCCATAGGTTTACTATGAGAGTTGAATTGGTACCATGAGTGGTAAGCAATGTTACCGGTGCAGACAATTAATGCTTTCATTGTATGGCGACAACCTGTGCATATGGGAAGTTGTCGATTGTGGAAAAGAAATAGAGAAATAGTCCCTAACAAAATTGCTTAAAAGAAAAACTTTGGTAAATGCCCTTTTTTTCTTTTTTCTATACACTTTACATTTAATACAATGGTTTGTCACAAGCAGTTACCGGTAGTTTTCCTTGAAGAAGATATTTTGTATTTTGTTTTCTATGGTACAACTTCCCATATCGCACTCACCCCACTTCCGAAGAAGCTATTTTATCCAGCGTAAGTATGATTGTACCTTCTCTTCATTTTATCTACATTTTAAGCTTCCTTAAATAGTCCCCCCACCCACCCCCGGCAAGTTTTATCCATCCTCAACATGGTTGCTTAATCAATTTGAACTTTGATTTAATTTATTGCTTTTCTTCACTTTTCTCGATAGTTTAATTATTGATCATTTTGGGATCTTGATATATTAAGATAGGGTTCTACTTTATTATCTCATTTTTACCCATTGTTGTCTTCTCGTTACGCCGATTTATTTATTTTTCTCTCATTTAGCCGCTACGACAGTGGTTTATGGGCTTACAGACTCTAACGACAGTCTGAAAGCACAATCCCTATTTTTTAAATCAAAGTTTTGTTTTGTTTTTGTGGGCTTTAACATCACATTGAACACACCATTTGCTATTTCAAATGAGGAAATGGGAGCTAAGTGCCTTTCCCAAGGACACTCTGAGACAGCCGACCTAGGCTTGATTGGATCTGTACTAAACCCGCAACCCTTGGATTACGAGTCCAACTCTCTACCAATTGAGCTACCGCTCCTCCCTTTTTTCTCGAACGGGTTTGCAAATTAGAAAAGCCTGGTTTAAACAAAAGACCTGAAATATAATCACTGTTGACCTATATGTAAGTTAAGTATATTTTATCATCCATCCATCCATCTCTCAATCCCTCCCTCCCTTCATTCATCCATCCATTCCGCCCTTACCCTCACACACACTTACATTGAAATATGTAAAATGTGCAGCATAATTTGAAAAAAAAATTGTTTAAACATATTTAAGTGTGTGTTTTATCTAGGCTGTATTTTGATAGATAGATCAATTATGAAAATGTTTACATATTTTCATGTTGGATGTTTGTGGTGATGTAATAAGAGCGAGCAAATGACGTCAAAAATGTATCCATGGATTTCACTGAGAGTGAACAAATTTAGAACTAATACTTTCTTAATACTTTCGACGGCTCTGTCAAGTTTTTAGAATTCTGTGGGGGAAAACAACAACAACAACAACAAACAACAAAAATGACAACAAACAAACAAACAAACGCGACTACTGCAGAATGGAAACAGGGTTCTAAATTCGCTCTAGTCGTATCAAACTTAAGATCCCGAAATACAACACTATGTTTGGAGTAGGGTTTAATGTTTGAAAGCTGGAAGGTAGTAAACGAACTAAAGTTAAATAAGTACAGGGGGGGTGTAAAATTTAAACTGAATTTACAGATTGTTTTTCTCTTGTCCTACCTACGGCTTGAACCTGACCTTTTGGATACAGACCATCTTCTGGTATGAAAAGGAGTGAGACCCGTCACTGAGCCCCCATTCCTTTTTCTCCCTTAGGACACGGTTTGCATGAATTCGTTTTCCATTTGAGATAGGGATTGGAATATAAGGGGAAAGTCGGATTTGCAACATACCTTTCAACTTTGGTGGTGCTATTAGCACTTGTGTCCTCTCGATTTTTAGGGAACATAAAATTCACATTTTCTTGGGGTCATGAACACTGATTCTTCGAACACATAGATAGAATTTCATGTTAGATCAACATGCCATTTCCTAGCATATATGAAACGTCTTTTGCAAGCCTACCTATGCGAACTGGGCCTTCACACTGTTTCATATGTTATCCTCTTATAGTCGCAAATTTGACTAAGAGATAATTAAAACTTTAACTGGCCTTGACCATAATCACACAACATTGTAAATGGATTTCTTTGCGTAAGAAATCATCATCCATTTTGAATTTAAGAAAACATCTCCACGGGTATGTCCACCAAAGCGTTGAATCAGATAAAACACAAAACACAAAAAAACAAACAAACAAACGCAAACGCAAATGTGTGTTAACATGCGTTAATGCTCGGGTTTCCTTCAATAATTGACTTACTGCATTATGTACGAGAGAAACTTTTGTTAAGTCAAAGTACCATACCACTCAGACTTGATCTCCTATTTGTAAATTTGAAGAAATATAGAAATGGTATGCATGGTTATCAGCAGAGTTAACAAGAAATCAGTGGAAATAACCTCATTGTCTGTAATTTCTAATAATCAACCATTCTGTATTTACGCATGTTGCTAATTAACACACTCGGTCAACATATGTTTCTTATCTTAAACCTACTCCAACGTTAAAAAAACGAACAAAATATACCGGGGGGGTTGGGGGTTGGGGGAGGAGTATGTGTGCTGTGAAAGCCGTAATTGGACCCTGCTCTAAAGTGCTACTATAAAACAATCCAGCGGGTTATCTGGAAGGACTTTCATCAAAAGAGATTCAACTCAAACTCGGATAGAGGGTGATGGGGTTGGGGGTTTGTGTGTGTGTGTGGGGGGGGGATGAGAAAAATGTGATGAAAAAAAAATCAATTATATCTAAACACCACCCCCACTCGTACCCAGTCAACATCCCACCACACCCCATCCCATCAGAAACATACAAAAATCGCTAATTCACCAGGATCAATTTGTTCCGGCCGCGTATAAGATACCTGGATAAAAAGTAATGAATTCTGTGCAAAGTTTGCCTTAATGTCTATGTAATTCTAGACTGAAATGATACCCATCGGATATAAGATATGGTTACTAGGTAAGACATTTTGGAAACTATGTTGTCTCTACCCATCCTGAAATGATGGTCACATTGACTTGTTTCTTTCTAACACAGCTGGCATATTTATGTATGGATTGTTCCTTCACTCATTAATCTTCATTTCCTCCCTTATGAGATTTTTCATAAAGCAACTTCTTAGGAATATGATAAAAATAGTTACAGAGACATCATAGTTGCACGTATACAAATATACACAGCAGTTGCATGCACAAACACAAAAAGACACAAAGTGTTTCACTGTAGACATATGACTGTGGGGGATGTGCTTTTCAGCATAACCCAATTGTTTCATCCATTTCGGCAATCGCTATGAGGCTATAGGCGAGTGACCATGTATGCACTTCCTCAAGAATCAGAAAACTGAATCAAATCACTTTTTATATATTAAACTGAAATTATTACTATCATATTTAATTGAATATATTACATATATATATGGCCGAATTGTTGTTCTTGTTATTGCTACTCTTGTCAAAATGGCGAGTCACATTTTGATGGTTGTTTGGCTAATACAATTCTCACAAAATACAGTCAATGAAATAGTAAGATCTGATCTCCTGCATGGCCGCTTAACCAATGAACTTTATAATCTTTCTATCTTTACTCCTTCTGAAGGAAAGTCGAATCGGCATAGATTGAATTGAAACTGATTGACATTTTTCCATGTCTTAAAGCGGATATCGGTTAATTCAACCATTATAACCATAATAACCCTCCCCGCAAAATACCACATTCTAAGAAATTCAGTAGAATTGTAAAAAAAAAAAAAAAATGTGCATATGAGCAATATTGTCGATGGAAGTAAACGGCTCTCTTTGTTCATGAATATTTTGTTTGAACAAACTTATACAATGGTTTGTTCAGTAAAACTAAGTTTTTTCATATGAATGCTGACCTCCAAACTTTATGGCTCTGACTCAAGAAATCTCTCTCTCTCTCTCTCTCTCTCTCTCTCTCTTGGATTATGTACCAAGCGTTGTTGAAATCGGTTTAAGAAAATTTAATGCAAGGACAAATTGCATTTTCACTAACAGTAACCTTGATCTTGAAGAACCCCATGCAAAATTATTAGTTTTTCATGCGAAGGAAAATATATGTTCAAACTCTTGTAAAACATTCGATGTGTAGTGTTACGAATCTATGGTCTAAGAAAAATGTAACAGAAAGAAAGTGAAACCAACAAATCAAGTAAAAAATCAACAAGCAATTTATTACTAGATAATTAAAATGAAAAATCAAAAAAGTCACTTACAGTAATGTGTTTTGAAATCCTAATAATCCAATAAGAATGATTGTTCTAATCACAAGTCCTAAATATAGAATGTTCCGAATTCACGGCTGTGTCCTTGAATGTTAGTATGTGCCAATGGTCTCCAAAGTCCTGATGTACTAGAAATCTTGATGTGCTGAAGTCAAAATGAAGTATTCCAAAATCTCTGAATAAGTTCACATAAATTCCAAAATTGTCAATTAAAAATCCAAAATCCAAAAGTTTATGAGCACTCTTATAATCCAATGAATATTTAAAATAATTCCTCTCTTAGAATTTGGAATGAATTTTCACAACTGTAATAGCTCTTTACAAGACTGATGGTAATGTCAAAACTGAATAAATGTCCACCAAACATGGTATATATAAAGATTGGTCACATGACAGAATGTTCTAGATTGGTCACATGACAGAATGTTCTAGAATGTGAGTCATCTTAATGGAATTTTTACTTGTAAACAAAAATCAACCTTGACCTTCAAATTGAGAAAACATATTGATGAAAACAACCTAATTCAAGGACACTAATTAAACATGTTTTTCCTGATAACATTGAGATTTAAGCAAATATTAAAGTGAAGAAACATTTATAATTTCCCAAAATATTTATAATATTATATAAACATCATACATAACACCTCCCCTCATAAAGAAAAAGAAAGATTTATATAATAAAGCTTTCTTTTGAATATACATCTAATACTACAATAACCCAAATTACATAAGAACATGTTTTATGATACTGGACTTAATTACATCAAGCAATATTACATTTCTAGGCACGTGAGAGTGCATCTGCAATCACATTGTCTTTTCCCCTGATGTGTTTGATGTCAATGTTATATTCTTGCAATATCAAACTCCATCTCAACAATCTCCGATTTTTATCTTTCATTTTGTTGATGAAAGTAAGGGGATTGTGATCAGTGTACACAATAATTGGAGAAAGAGCTGAGGTGACATACACTTCAAAATGCTGTAAAGCCAATATCAAAGCCAAACATTCCTTCTCAATTGTGGAATAATTTTTCTGGTGCTTGTTTAGTATTTTAGAAAAATAACACACAGGGTGATCCACACCACTTTTGTCTTCCTGAATCAATACTCCACCAACCCCTACATCACTTGCATCAACAGATAATTTAAATGATTGGCTAAAATTTGGTGCAGAAAGAACTGGTGCATTCTTAAGCATGGCCTTTAACTTGTCAAAAGATTCCTGACACTTGTCAGACCAATAAAATTTGGTTTTCTTACTCAATAAACTTGTCAAAGGTTCAGCAATTTTGGAAAAATTGGAACAAAATTTCCGATAATATCCAGCCATACCTAGAAATCGCATCAGTTGCTTTTTACAAATTGGAACTTGAAATTCAGAGATAGCTTTGACCTTAGCTTCTATAGGTTTAAGTTGACCTTGTCCTACAATATGTCCTAAAAATGTGACACAAGCATGGCAAAACTCACTTTTGCTCAAATTAATTGTCAGATTCGCATCGCTGAGTCGATCAAAGAATTTTCGAATGGTTTCCAAATGATCTTCCCAGGTGTTGTTGTAGATAATGACGTCATCGATATAAGCGTCACAATTATCAAGACCAAATGTTATCCTGTTCATCAGACGTTGAAACGTTGCAGGCGAATTTTTCATTCCAAACGGCATGACTTTATATTGATAAAGTCCATCTGGAGTTGCAAATGCTGAAATTTCTTTTGCCCTTTCCGTCAGTGGAATTTGCCAGAATCCTTTTAAAAGGTCAAACTTGGTGACATATTCCGCATTTCCAATTTTATCAATGCAATCGTCCATTCTTGGGATTGGAAATGAATCAGTTTTGGTGACACTGTTGACTTCTCTATAGTCAGTACACATACGGAATGTATTATCTGGCTTGGGAACAAGAATACATGGTGAACTCCAGTTACTTTTACTTGGTTCTATGAAATCATTCTCCAGTAAATACTGAATTTCTTTCTTCAGATAGTTCTGTTTGAGAGGATTCATCCTATAAGGATGCTGTTTCACAGGCGCAGAATCTACAATGTCAACGTCATGATAAATTTTACTTGTTCGTGTTGGAACATCAGGAAACAAGTGCTCATAGCCATGTAATAGCTGTTTTAGTTCATTTCTTTCCTGTTGTTGTAGATGTGAAAGTTTCTGGTCTAGGTTGTTCAATATTTCTGAATTCCGAAGATTGGTTATACCAGAGTCACTATAGTCTGATCGTATTCCATCGTTGATATCTTCACTGTGTGGGACAGGTACAACTAAATTAACAGAATAATTAGCTGGGCTATCTCTGTCAAAATATTCCTTTAACATTGTTATGTATGATGTTTATATAATATTATAAATATATTAGGAAATTATAAATGTTTCTTCACTTTAATATTTGCTTAAATCTTAATGTTTATTAGGAAAAACATGTATAACTAGTGTCCTTGAATTAGGTTGTTTTGATCAATATGTTTTCTCAATTTGAAGGTCAAGGTTGATTTTGTTTACAGTTAGAATTCCATTAAGATGACTCATATTCTAGAACATTCTGTCATGTGACCAATCTTTATATATACCATGTTTGGTGGACATTTTTTCAGTTTTGACATTACCATCAGTCTTGTAAAGAGCTATTGCAGTTGTGAAAATTCATTCCAAATTCTAAGAGAGGAATTATTTTAAATATTCATTGGATTATAAGAGTGCTCATAAACTTTTGGATTTTGGATTTTTAATTGACAATTTTGGAATTTATGTGAACTTATTCAGAGATTTTGGAATACTTCATTTTGACATCAGCACATCAAGATTTCTAGTAAATCAGGACTTTGGAGACCATTGGCACATCTTAACATTCAAGGACACAGCCGTGAATTTGGAACATTCTATATTTAGGACTTGTGATTAGAACAATCATTCTTATTGGATTATTAGGATTACAAAAACACATTACTGTAAGTGACTTTTTTGATTTTTCATTTTAATTATCTAGTAATAAATTGCTTGTTGATTTTTACTTGATTTGTTGGTTTCACTTTCTTTCTGTTACATTTTTCTTAGACCATAGAGTCGTAACAACATATTTATATGACAAAGTTGTTTCTGTTTCCGTCTCCCAGGAGTGTTAATGATATAATTTAAGTCATTTACTTTCTTTTCAACGGTATAAGGACCATAAAATTTAGCCTGAAGAGGATTCTGAGGTATTGGAAAGAGAGCCAGAACTTTGTCACCAGGTTTAAAGCTCCTTTCCTGTAAATTTCTGTCATACCTTAATTTCATTTTTGACTGGGTAGTGTGAAGATTAGTTCTTGCTACTTCACAGGCCTTTGACAACTTGTATTTGAAATCAGAGACATAATCAAGAAGATTAATCTTTGAATCTTCATTTGAAAGAAGTTTCTCTTTCAATAATTTCAATGGTCCACGGACAGTATGACCAAAAACTAGTTCAAAGGGACTAAAACCCAACGACTCTTGAACTGATTCCCTAACAGCAAACAACAACAAATGAACACCCTCATCCCAATCCTTTTCTGTATCAAAGCAATATGATCGAATCATATTCTTCAAAGTTTGATGAAATCTTTCCAAAGCACCTTGACTTTCAGGGTGATAGGCAGAAGATTTAAACTGTTGGATGCCTAATTCATGCATAACTTGTTGGAAAATTCCAGACATAAAATTTGACCCTTGATCCGACTGGACAGATTTGGGAAGGCCAACAAGTGTAAAAAACTTCACCAAAGCTTTCACAATAGTTTTAGTTTTTATATTTCTCAGAGGAATTGCCTCTGGAAATCTTGTAGATGTAAACATGATGGTCAACAAGTATTGGTTGCCTAACTTGGTTTTAGGTAAAGGACCAACACAGTCTACCATTATTCTACTAAATGGTTCATCAAATGCAGGAATAGGTTGCAGATGAGCCTTAGGTATCTTCTGATTGGGTTTTCCTACCATTTGACAAGTGTGACAAGATCTGCAGTATTTAGAAACATCACTTTTGAGTTTTGGCCAATAAAAATGATTCAAAATCTTGTGATAAGTCTTACGGACTCCTAAATGACCAGCCAAAGGAGTTTCATGGGCTAAATTAAGAATTTCCTGTCGATATGACTTAGGAACAACAATTTGATAGCTCACTGACCACTCGTCACCAGCGGGTACATCAGGTGGTCTCCATTTCCTCATAAGGACCCCATTTTTCACAAAGTAACACACTGGAACTTGTGTGGATTCAGTTTCACTAATAGCCCTCTGAAACAAACAAGATATCTCGGGATCTTGCTCCTGTTCAACGACAAGGGATTGTCGTTTGTCATCCTGATTAGAACAAAGAGAATGAGTTGCCAAAAGAGGATCACTGTGATCAATACCATTTGATTGATCAATACCTGAGGAAAAAGTGACCTCATCAAAAGACTGACCAATACATGTGTCAGCTAAAGGAATAATATCCTGATCAACATCAATCTCAAGAGCTCTTTTTGCCATAGCTCTAGTAACTGCACCAGCAGGGTACAAATCAGGGATTTCAGTTTCGACAGGATCAACTTTCTGATCCAAACAAGGCTTGTCAGTTACAAGTGGATTAACCACAACCTTATCTCCAGCTAGGTCATTGCCTAGTAATAAATGAACACCCTCTATGGGTAAAGAAGTCACTGCCCCAACAGTCACAGGTCCAGAAACTAAGTCTGATGCCAAATTTACACAATGAAGAGGAACATTTACAAAGCCGCACTCTACTCCCTGAACAAGAACACTTTCACTTGAAGAAGACTCCTCAGACAAAGGCAAAGTACCTGATAATAAAAGACTCTGAGAAGCTCCAGTGTCCCTTAATATTTTAATTGGGATAGGTTTGGCAGAATCACCAATAAGTGATATAGAACCTTCTGACATGAATGGTTCATAAGCCTCCAAAATAGAATCAGACTGGGGTTTGTTTGACCCAACAAATGTATTGCTTTCAATACAAGACCATGACCTTGACCTCGTAGAAATAAGAGCATTTGGAAAAGCTCTGTCTTTACTCTGTTGCTTATTTTTCAACTTAAAGCAATCAGAAATAACGTGCCCTTTCGTTTTACAATAAGTGCACGTAGGAAGAGATAAGGATTTCTGATCAGTCTTATCAGATGTTTGATTCCTAACAGTTGTGCTGTTGTGAAATTTGGAAGTACTCGAATGAGATTGAAATGGTTTTTTACCAGAAAACTGCTGAGAGGACGATTTATTACCAAATGAAATTTTGTGAGTCAAGGAATAATCATCAGCCATACGAGCAGCATTTTCCAAAGTTTCCACTTTCTGCTCGTCAAGATAGGTTTTAACATCACTATGGATGCACCTTTTGAACTCTTCAATTAATACGAGCTGTCTGAGGTTATCATAAGCTTGATCAACTTTCTTGGCTGAGCACCACCTATCAAATAGTTGTTCTTTATCCCTTGCATATTCGACATGAGTTTGTCCAGTTTCTTTTCTACAATTCCTAAACCTTTGTCGATATGCCTCTGGTACCAACTCATAAGCTTTCAAGATGTACTCCTTAACCACATCATAATCAGTGCTTTGTTGTACTGACAGTGAAATGTAGACTTCACGAGCTTTGCCAATTAGTACACTTTGTAATAACAAAGTCCAATGCTCTCTGGGCCATTTCAAGTTTTCAGCTATTTTCTCGAAATGAAGAAAGTATTTATCTACTTCTTTTTCCTGAAAAGGGGGTACTAACCTAATATATCTAGTAACATCAAAACCTGAACTTGTTTTTAAAGGAGTGGAGTGTGCTCTGTTTGCCAGTTCTAATTCTCTTAATTTAAATTGCATTTCCCTTTCTTCTCTTTGCATCTGCATTTGTATTTGCCTATCTTCCTTCTGCATTTGTAGCTGCCTCTCTTCTTTCTCTCTCTCCATCTGCCTCTCTTCTTTCTCTCTCTCCATCTGTATCCGCCTATCTTCTTTCTCTCTCTCCATCTGTATCTGCCTCTCTTCTTTCTCTCTCTCTCTCTGAATCTGAAGCTTTGCCAACTCTAAATCCATCTGGTTCTTTAACTCTAATTCCCTTAATTTCCTGTCAGAACCAGATACAGGCTTTCTCTTCAAACTTAAAGCACTATTTTCAAAAATTCCCTTTCCTACTAAATACTGAATTAAAATAATCTTTATTTCCTGTTTTGTCAATGATACTTTTGCCTCAGATAGACTGTATTTTCTGGCAAGCTCGAGCAACTCATCCTTTCTCATACACTCTAACCCCTCCTGGGTAGGTTTTGAAATGAAATTCTGAACATTAGATGCCATTGTAAATGCTTGTTGGTTTCACACACAAAAAATTTCTCTATTAAAAATCTTTGCCAAAGACAAAAAAAAATTCTCCGAGACAAAATCAATATGAATTTCAAAGATAAATTTAATATCTCTAATATGCTTTAAAGAAATTCAATCCCGGAACGACGAGCCCCCAATTTCTGTTACGACTCTATGGTCTAAGAAAAATGTAACAGAAAGAAAGTGAAACCAACAAATCAAGTAAAAAATCAACAAGCAATTTATTACTAGATAATTAAAATGAAAAATCAAAAAAGTAACTTACAGTAATGCGTTTTGAAATCCTAATAATCCAATAAGAATGATTGTTCTAATCACAAGTCCTAAATATAGAATGTTCCGAATTCACGGCTGTGTCCTTGAATGTTAGTATGTGCCAATGGTCTCCAAAGTCCTGATGTACTAGAAATCTTGATGTGCTGAAGTCAAAATGAAGTATTCCAAAATCTCTGAATAAGTTCACATAAATTCCAAAATTGTCAATTAAAAATCCAAAATCCAAAAGTTTATGAGCACTCTTATAATCCAATGAATATTTAAAATAATTCCTCTCTTAGAATTTGGAATGAATTTTCACAACTGTAATAGCTCTTTACAAGACTGATGGTAATGTCAAAACTGAATAAATGTCCACCAAACATGGTATATATAAAGATTGGTCACATGACAGAATGTTCTAGATTGGTCACATGACAGAATGTTCTAGAATGTGAGTCATCTTAATGGAATTTTTACTTGTAAACAAAAATCAACCTTGACCTTCAAAATGAGAAAACATATTGATGAAAACAACCTAATTCAAGGACACTAGTTAAACATGTTTTTCCTGAAAACATTAAGATTTAAGCTACTTACATCAAGCTACTTACATCACGATTAGTTGGGTTCTTTCTTAGGCTCAGGGAAACAATATGCATCAAGTTGCATTGAAATCTGTTCACTACAACTGGAGTTATTTACCAGAAATGAAATGTAATGATGTGAGAATCAAGCTCTAGGGAACAAGGTCACTGTTACTGAAAAGTGATTATTCCTATGGATTTAATTTATGTTTACATTCATATCTGTACACAAATTCTATACATCAGATATAAAGTATTGATAACTTTCATTTTAAAAAAAATGTGTAAATGTTCTATACACAACACAACAGCATGTTTTAGAGCACTCTATAAACTCGCGACACTGTGAGTCCTGGTTTTGAATTTACACTTAAGTTTAACAATGAAAACATGAATTGCAATGATGACTATTTGGATGAGATGTTCTGGCCCTGAATTCATAAACTTTTAGTCTCAGAATGAGAAATTGCTCGAAACTTTGAGATCAGATTTCCCGCATGTTATTTATGATAACCGGAGAAAAATTTTACCTTTTGGTATTTCTATTAAAATAGTTCTGTAAATCATGAAATTGTTTCCTAGGGTGGAACTGTGATTTCTACAGACTGGATTTTGAGTAAAGGTCTAAAATGTTTACTTGAAAAGGTTTCATAATTTAAGATCAGTTTTGGGAAGTTTGCTTCTTTAAAGTATTTATTTAACTTGTACAGCTTTTACATATCTGATTTACTTCTATTGAACCTGTAAAAGTTTGGAATTCAAGGCCTGGACATTTAGTCTCCAGAAAGTGGATTCCTAACTGTGGTCTGTGGGAGAAGAGCATGAATCCCAAAATGTGTGAAGAAAAAAACAGTAAAAACCGAAAGAGCAGATATATAAATCTTACGGATTATAATTATCATTACAGTTTCTATATAATTTTCAGGTTATCCTCTGAACATATTCTTGTCTACTTAATTTAACTTCTTTTCTGACAAATTAAGACATTTTTCTATTTACCTCTCTGGGATAGCACATGTATGTACCAACATGATTCACGGAGTCAGAAAACTGATGGTCAGTTAATGAGTGGTCCTCTTTATGCACAGTTCAGGAACATTTGAGAGTCCAAGACCAGTGTTTCAAATTCCTATAGTGTATAGGCAGTACTTGTAGAGAGGTTTTTGGTTTATCAAAATGAGCAAAAGGACAAATAAGTGTCAACAGTATGCTTTAGTGACTGAATAAATAAAATTTTCGATGACTCCTGCCTCAGTCCTGGACTTATCAATCACTAATGTTTTGAGAAACACGTCAACACTATCCTTTGCAGGCGGTACCCCTTATAGCTAAATAATGAACTGAGATGTTCTATTTAACATTATCTTAATTGGAGCATTTTGTGGTTTGTCAATAAACTGTGACATGTTTTAAATCTAAGCAGTTATTACAAAAATAATAATACAAGGAAGGAAGAAATGAATTTCTTCTGTATACCAGCAAATTTTAACTAAATGAACAATAAAATGTTTCAGTTTTCTAATATTTTCTTGCAGTTTTGATATCATTGCAAAATTTTGTGTGTGCAGGATGAAATGGCTGCGAGCAGTACACGAACTGATAGTATTAAAATTCAAAGTTAGGCTTGTGATTATGGTGCAATTGTGTAACAGCGAGCAAAACTGTATGCGAATCGCAGCTTGACGGTTACATGTGAAACTATCGAAAGCAAGACAAGTCTAAAATCGTCCTCAAACCTCAAAACCTTTTTATTTATCCTTAAATACTTTAAAGATAGTATATAAACTTTGGGTCGTTCCCTTGTCCCAGAATTATGGAAATAATTCAGAGTGTATCTCAGTTCACCATCAAAGATGAGAAAAGTGATGTATATAAAATAAAAGGTATACAGCTTAAATATATAGAGGATATTTTCCTGTATTGAATGATTAACGGATATATTTGCAAATTTTCTTTTTATTTTATGCTTAAACTGATTGGCTAGCAATATGTATAACAGACTGAATTTATCTTCTAGATTAAAACTGTATAATATCCAAATTAAAACCACGCCGCTATTCCGGATTACGAACAGTGATTCGAGCCCCGATTGATACTTACATTTTACCCCTCTAATACAATCGCGCGATTACCGATATGGATCACATAAACCACTACCAGATGGATGCCGACAGCAGAACCCGATATTTAAACCACTCTGCTTATGCGACCACTTTCTTTCGGTCCCGCTGCTGATCGTAATAGCGAATTTTCATTGTATATGATACCATTAAGTGATTACCTTTGAGCGACATATATACAGAACCTTTGGGCGACACATACACATACGTCGCCCAAAGGTTGGTTATATGCATGAACGTAAATCGTTTTACCTTCCGGCGACAGTAAATGGGCGACCAAAAATGTATGTTTGTCATTTATTTTGTTTTACCACTTTTTTTTGCTTTTTTACATTCCTTTCAATATTCCCTACAGAAATCACTCTATAGGCACAATACTGACTCGTAGATATTCACACATATTCACTGTACAAAGATGTCGCCGAAAGGTACCAATTTATATGCTGTCGTCTAAAGGTCGGATTTGTCATTATATATATATATATATATATATATATATATATATATATATATATATATATATATATATATATATATATATATATATATATATATATATATATATGTACCATTTGTTGTCTCTGGTGTTTATAATACACACTATTGTACAAAGCAAGTATGCAAAGCACGATCTACGACATTTACCTTTTGTCATACATTGTCAAAAAATGCCCACCTCAGTATCTAAAAGTTTTCGCCATGGGCGTAATTCTTATTTTAGGCTCCTGGATCGAAATGTTTGATCGGTATAATAATAATAATGAGGACTTTTGTATAGCGCCTAATCTTTAGAAGCTCTAAGCGCTTTACAACATTATATAACACCTAAAAAAACAAAAACAAAAAAAAAACAAACTTATATAATGATATGATTACGAAAAGAAAGAAAAAAAACAAACACCATGAAATTAGAAAACAAAAACATGCTGAAAATAGTTAAAGTAAGAAAACATTAAGTCTTTAGGTCTATTCTTGCAGTGGAAATAGGTGCGTTTTAAGAGCACTCTTGAATGAGATCACCGTGTCTTTGTGTATAAGTTCAGTGGGCAATTCGTTCCATGTTGCTGGGCCCTGGTATGCAAAAGAACGTTGTCCGTATGACTTCATTTTGGTATTGGGAATAATGAGAATACGGGTGTCGGAAGAGGAACGTAAGTATCTTGCTGGTGTGTACACATGGGTGAGGTGAGATAGGTATGTTGGACTGGTGCCAGTCAGTGAAACGTAGCACAGAGAACAAATTTTGTGTTTGATTCTGGATCGAATGGGTAGCCAGTGTAGGGTACAGAGCAGTGGAGAGGTGTGCTCTGTTCGTGGTACTCTAAGAATGATCCGAGCAGCTGTGTTTTGAACTTTTTGAAGTTTCTGGAGTAGATACTGAGATGAATCAGATAGAATTGAGTTACAATAGTCCAGTCTTGAAAGTACTAAGGAACACACAAGTGTTTTAGTGGCATCAACTGAAAGATAATTGCGAATGGAGCTGATCCGTCTCAGCTCAAGGTATGCAGCCTTGCATATATTCATGACATGTTGGTGCAATGAGAGTGTACTGTCTAGAGTAACACCTAGGTTTCGTCCTGACTGTGTGAATTTAATGTTGGTGTTGCTGATATTTATTGTTTGAGGTAAAGGATGTGAATGAGAAAGTCTTTGTGTGTAAATCAGAATGGCTTCAGTTTTATCATCATTCATCTGCAGCTTGTTACATGTCATCCATGATTTCACATCGGAAATACACCTCTCTACACCTTGGATGGTAGCGTCAACTTCAGTTGGGTGGCTAGATTTGTATAGTTGGGTGTCATCAGCGTACAATTGGTGAGACAATGAATGATGATCTATGACACTTGAGAGCGGCTGAGTGTATAGAATGAAGAGAACCGGTCCAAGAACAGAACCCTGTGGAACGCCAAAACATAGATCAACTGGGCTGGAGTGTTTTCCATTTGCGGACACAATTTGTGTCCTGTTGACCAAGTAGGACTTGAACCATAGTAAGGCTGTATCGTGAATGCCAAATACATGATGGAGACGGTAAAGTAATATATCATGGTCTATTGTATCAAATGCTGCAGACAAGTCAAGGAGGGTGAGGACTGTAATCTTTCCACTATCCAAAGCAGAGAGAAGGTCGTTAACTACTTTCAGAAGGGTAGTTTCAATACTGTGGCGAGGGCGATATGCAGACTGTACATTGCTAAAAAGACTGTTTGAATTCAGATGAGATACAAGTTGGGATAGAACAACTTTTTTCTAAGATTTTTGACATGAATGGGAGGTTAGAAACAGGGCGGTAGTTCTTTAAATCGTTATGGTCAAGTGTTGGTTTCTTCAGCAGAGGCTTTACAACGGCAGTTTTGAAAAATGATGGGAATTCCCCGGATGAGAGAGAAGTATTAATAACATCAGTTAGTGAAGGCAATATTGGATCTAAGCACTCAAGCAGTAGTGATGTCGGAATCGGATCAAGTTCACATGACTTTGGGGCACTCTTCATCATGATTGTAAATCCATAGAGACCGGTTCAAATGCTGCTAACGGTTGCCGCTGAAATTCTGTATCGCAACTGTATGGTGAATTCGACTCAATTGAAATTATGTTGTCAAGCTTATCTCTAATGGTTTGTACTTTGTCACGGAAGAAATTTGCAAACTGGTCCGGAAGGTCGACTGGAGAGAAGGTAGTTGGAAGTGGTGTACATTTGTTCCTTGACATTAGCTGGTTAGTAATCTCGAAGAGCTCTTTGCAGCTGGAACTTTCAGTGATCTTAGTACTGTAGTGGGCTGCATGGACTATGTTTGTGACATTCTTCTTAGTGGCTTCATAGATTTGCTTATGAATAGTGAGTCTGGTGGAAACCCAAAGCTTCTCAGCCTTATGGCGGTCGCTTTTAGCAGTGCGAAGCTGGTCCCTAACACTGCTATACCACGGAGAACACTTTTTAATTGATACTCTGCACTTGGTTGCTGGGGCATGTTTGTCAAGCATTGAACGCAGGCAGTTATCAAGTTGTTCTGCTGTAGGAGGTAGCAAAGTTGTTTCGATTGCTTGGATGTCATGCATTAGTTGAGTTCTATTTATCATACGACGGTTTCTCTTAGTAGCAAATAAAGGTGGAGGGTTAGGGACTGATACGTCAAGATGGCATATAATACAGAGGTGATCTGATGCAAGTTCGTGGGACACCAGGGAGGACTGTAGAATATTATCATCAGGTCTATAAAGAATCCAGTCTAAAATGTGACCATGCTTATGGGTGGGTTGGCTAACTGACTGTTTGAGGTTGAAAACGTGAATGGAATCTAGCAGTTTTGATGTGTATGGGTTTCCAGGACAGTCAAAGTGAAAGTTGAAATCTCCAAGAATAATCAGGTTGCCACCTATCGAATTTCCATACTCTAGGAGATTCGGAAACTGCTCCAAAAAGAGAGATTCAGTCAGCTTGTTTTTTCTACTAGGAGGAGGGCGGTAGAGGCAGAAAAAATGGACTGACCTTTGTTGCATTGCGAGTGTGGTTTGGACTAGTTCAAACGATGTGTGGTTGAAATTGAATGTTGTAATGTGATTAAGACGGTTGATCATGGAGTTCTTTGCGATGACAGCAATTCCACCTCCGCGGGAGTGGCGGGGGAACGACTTGATGGAGTAACCGGGGGGTGTTAGATCCGCGCAATTGGGCTCATCGCCTGATGTTTTTAGCCATGTTTCTGTCAGGAAAAAGACGTCGATATTATGATCGTTGATAAAATTAACTATTTCTGTGCGCTTTTCCGGTGGTCCTACTGATTGGACATTGAATAATGCGATGCGCAGTGGTATCTCTTGGATAGTTGACACAAAAGTTGACGATTTAAGAGGAATTTGAATTAGGTTATCTAAATTAACGGCCGAGTTTTTAAATTGGCTTGCCGGAAATGGCGAAAGGGAGATAACTGTAATTCTTCTTCCTGTTCTACGCCGGCCAGCTTTAAAACAACGTTTCTTTTTTCGCTTCCGTTTACATTTAAGTAATGATGAATGTAGTCCCAGGTCGTTTAGTCTAGTGCACAATGTAGTGTGGAGAGCCAAGGAGTGGTCGTTTAAAGCAATTAATGAGGGTCTATCATAGCGTAAACGGGTGGACTGGCGAGTATCACGTGATGGCGGTATGTTCAACAACAAAGGAAGTTGCAGCAGTGATGCAAGACGGCTGAGAAAAAGTCTAATAGTTCTCGTTTCCAAGACAAGATGATGAAGAAACACATTCCAACAGAACAGCCAATGCATGATGAACACAATAACGTAGACGAAGACAGACAACAAGCACATAAATCATGAAAAACGGCACACAAATCCGGAGCAGCTGCCTCAAGCCTGTTAAGCGATAGCGGCCATCTTGAAAACCCCATCTTTGTGTACAGTAGAGATTGTATCACGCTTTGGTATGTTAGCCATTGTTTTATTGTTTACATGCCGTTTTTACATGTTTTACACTCACTAGAGACTGTCAAGTTTATTGAACGCTAACCATTCAATTTATTTTTATGTATTTACTTACTGGCATATATTGCTTAAAACTCCTTTTCAGCTGTTTTGTTATCCTATGATAGAGTCAAGAATTCTCAATGTGATTATTTTCATTTATTTTGAATATAAATATAAAAAAGGATCGTCATGATTTAAATTTACAAGTGGGCTGGTACAATGAGTAGTATATATATATGTGAAGGTGAGATAATTACAATTTATTAGTGACATTTGTATTTATTTATTGAACGAAGACCACAAAAAAGTAAACAAATAAATAAATAAAAAATGAAAATAAAAAAAATCATTAAAACTTGAAAGTATGATTGGATGTTCTCGTAATTTCACACAGAATGGTGATATTTCAAAGTTTACAAGTGTACTCGGATTGTTCGTTAATCTGATTAAAATCGAGATCTCTGACATAGGGACCTTGTGATTCACCAATAAAATTACAGCCTTCAAATTTCTGAAAGTCAAAAGCCCCATTATGAACATTTCAGTATTAACTATAACTCTCATTAACACGAAAACCAATGCTTTGTATCATGGGCTACTAAAGATACATTGACTTGGAATTCCAAAGTCCACCAGAGCAGTAACTTGTATCGGTGTCGGTCAAAAATCTGCATATTATAAGCAGATCTCGATTTGAATCAGACTACGTTTAATCTTACTCCAATAATGAGAGCGCATTTACAAGTGTGTTCGAAATATTCTGATATCCCCCCTCCCCCCACCTACACGAGATGGCAATAATTTGAAATGTACATGTTTGATCGCTGTATTCATAACCCCCTACACGATATGATCATAAGTTAAAATTGTTACGACTCTATGGTCTAAGAAATATGTAACAGAAAGAAAGTGAAACCAACAAATCAAGTAAAAATCAACAAGCAATTTATTACTAGATAATTAAAATGAAAAACCAAAAAGTCACTTACAGTAATGTGTTTTGAAATCCTAATAATCCAATAAGAATGATTATTCTAATCACAAGTCCTAAATATAGAATGTTCCGAATTCACGCCTGTGTCCTTGAATGTTATGATGTGCCAATGGTCTCCAAAGTCCTGATGTACTAGTAATCTTTGATGTGCTGATGTCAAAATGAAGTATTCCAAAATCTCTGAATAAGTTCACATAAATTCCAAAATCATCAATTAAAAATCCAAAATCCAAAAGTTTATGAGCACTCTTATAATCCAATGAATATTTAAAATAATTCCTCTCTTAGAATTTGGAATGAATTTTCACAACTGTAATAGCTCTTTACAAGACTGATGGTAATGTCAAAACTGAATAAATGTCCACCAAACATGGTATATATAAAGATTGGTCACATGACAGAATGTTCTAGAATATGAGTCATCTTAATGTAATTTTACTTGTAAACAAAATTCAACCTTGACCTTCAAATTGAGAAAACATATTGATCAAAACAACCCAATTCAAGGACACTAGTTAAACATGTTTTTCCTGATAACATTAAGATTTAAGCAAATATTAAAGTGAAGAAACATTTATAATTTCCTACAATATTTATAATATTATATAAACATCATACATAACAAAATATATAAGTAGTCGCGGGGTGTTGTCGTATCTTAATTTCCCTAATAATGATAAATGGAATACGCCCTTAGTGTTAAATGGAGGAGTGTACACGTTTTCATAATACACGCTACTTAACTTTGTATGTCTTATTTTTTGGAAAATAAATTTGATTGACTCTCAGACTCTTTATAATAACTTCAGACCTGTCGATTTGACAAAGGGTCAAAATAAACATATTAGTCGATGTACTTTATGGTGCAAAAAAGATGCTTCTTCTTTCGTAAGCAAGCTCATATCCGTTGTAAAATCCAAGCAAATCCCACTCTTTCCCATCAGTCGTTTTTAAAATGGAAAACGAATCACAAATGACCATGAGAATAACATTTCGTGATTTTGAATAAAAGTACTTGAGAATGTTCAGCATACGGTATTTCTTCATGACGGTATATCATTACAAAACTGCTTCAATAATTGGTATTAGCAATGTCTGAAATATAAGGATACGTGTTGTGTTTTACCCAAACTTCCATAAAATCGTTCTACCATTCCATTGGAAGACGGGTGGTATGATGTGGAACGAGTATTACGAATTTCGAAGTGCCTGCAAACTTCTTTGAACAGCTTATTTTCGAAACTACGTCCTTGCCCAGTATGAATTTCTATCGGTGAACCAAATCGAGCTTTAAATTCGTTGAGGAACTTCTTTGCGACTTCCTCCGCAAGTTGATTTTTGGTATACAACATATTTCTATCCAGAACGTGGAAAAATCTCCTATTATCAGCATAAATCTATTATTATCTTTTGTCACAGGCAAGGGACCAATAATGTAAATTCCATCTCTGTTAAATGGATAGCCATCAATTTACCCCTTCAGACAGGCATTTGGTTTCTTGGTAGGATTTGTATTACAGCAGCATACCTCACATTGCTTTATGTGGAGTTTCACGTCCTCCCCGATCTTGTACTACCAGAAGAATTGTTTAATTTTCTTAGTTGTTTTGTTAAACCGTATGTGAGTAGATATACTCAAGTCATGATACTTCCTGACGATCTCTTTACTCGTGAACTTGGATACCAGTAACTGTAGTTTATCTGGAGCATGATCCTGACAAGACCGTCAAATCTGGAACAGAACACCATTCTTTCGAGTTACATTATCCCAGGTTAGTCATAACCTTATCGTAGCTGGGTTAAACACAGTCGCATTGTCTCTATTCGAAACATTTCCGTCATCCATCGATTTGTGTATCAGACTAAGATCTAGACGTCCGCTTTGCAATTTTGTTGGAAAATAAATATATCTGGGCTGCACGTACTTGAAACTTTGTATTTTTATCATCTCCAACATCCCTTGCATGTGAAGTTTGCTCTTGGCTCCTTTTCGACATTGTTCAACAATCGTCTATTTGCTGCCTCACAATAGGTGCCTCTCACTCCGTCTTTGAAATATCCTTCAGGCCACATAGGTCTCCAACATTGCCTACCTTCACTTTAAAATCTGAACATTCTTTATTGATCACCAAATAATCATCACAATCGCTGGAAAATTCTCTGTTCTCAGTGCGAACATTGCAACTGTTCAAAATCTTTTCCCGATAGAAAGTCGGCATTCCTATACTTTGTTCTCGGTCTATGCTTAATCTCAAAATCATATTGAACCAGTACTTCCAGCCATCTTGTTGTCTGTCCATTAAGTTATTTCAAGTCAAACAGCCGTAAAATAAATGTGTGACCCAATATATAATGTTTGAACTGTCTGAGAAAAGTTACTACAGCTAAAAATTCTCTCCTTGTAACGCTGTAACGTTGCTGTCGTCTATTTAGTTTCTTGGATCCATATGCAACTGATGTTCTTTTCCATATTGCATCTGAAAAAAGATTGCAACAATTCCGACGTTGACGCATCAGTATCAATAATGTATGTAGCACTACCTCTTGGGTATACCAATATGGGTGCATTACAGAGTACCTCTTTCAGCGCTTTGTAAGCGTTTTCACAATCTTCAGACATCCTTTCTTTTCAGCATGCTTATGGGTGAAGTTATTTCACTAAGACATTTGACACAATGGCGTCAGTAATTACACACTCCCAGGAATTATTGAACTTCCTTCACGTTGTGGGTGTTTTCTAATCCTGGTCAGACTCAACAATCTTCGCATCTGCTGACAACATAACCTAGGAACAAGACTTCAGTCTTTACGAGATCATACTTTGAAGGACTAAGCTTCAAATTGGTTACTTTTAAGCATTTGAAGACTTTATTTAGCCTCCTCTAGAGCTCTTCAACATAGGACCTGTATATGACGATACAAACTAGGTCAATGAGGAGAGCCTTCCACTGAAGACCACGTAGTGCAAGCTCCATCTCTGGAAATTCTACCGGCGTTGCATAACATAAATGACATCCTTGCATATTTACGACGTTTGACACTTCCTTGACAATTTATTGCTCTAGCTTCCCTCCGAACGCCACCCTTGCATCATTCGTGCCACAATATAATGTCAATCGCTTCTTCTACTGAACGAGGTTTCCTTGTCAGGACATCTTAAGCAATGTTCTGATCTGGTAGACAGTTCAGAAGATGTTCAAAATCACGTCTCGAAATAGTGAAGTATTTTATAGGCCTGCGTATGCTTTGCTCACCAGGGTCTCCACTCGAACAACATACTCCTCAGTGCTATCTTTCCATAGTTTTCTCTAACTCTGTATGTTTGCTCTATGCATTTCGGACGTCACATGATCTCCGTAACGACGCTTCATCGTCGAATAGAAATTGAAGATATTACTTCTTGTTTCTGATCACAATTGCAACGCGAAGATCACTGCATCATCTCTGAGGTAAACCATCATCGTTTCGCACTGTATATCATTATACCATCCATAACGCTTAGCCTTCAATTCAAATTGCATCCAAAACAGTTTCAATATAGGCTTGCCGTTGAAGATGGGTAGCTTCCGTTTTGGCTCAACGCATTTGATTCTTTCGGGAATTCGGGTTTCGTATACTGGATTACAGGTATTACGTTTCGCGACAACGTTCCTAGTAACTGAAATCGCTTTTACTGCAAGCATCATACACATGATTCTTGAGGATTTCGATCTCTCGACGTAGCCCTTCGACTGTGTTCAAATATACATTGCTATCATACAAATCACCATTCAGAGATCGATACTCGTAGGGGGATTGAAATTGGGAGCTTGGGTCTCTTGTGCCATTTACAGTGGGATCAATAAGGGATCGCCGTGATAGAGGGAGCTGTCCTTGAGAGAATTGAAAGTCAGCCTACAAAAGTGTTGTAATACTTGGATACATTGTCGAAGGCGTAGAGAAATGACCATCAACGAATGAAGATTGTGTAACGGTGCTGTTTCTTGAAGTGATGTATGCGGGATGGTTTGGTAGTGAAATGCTGCACAAAGTGCTAGCTTGCATACTATCTCCACCCGTATTCCTTGCAAGAATGTGGGTACTTTGTATACTTTCTGAGCTCCTAGCGAAGCTACTAGTGACAGGCTTATCTCTATTGAAACTGCTTGATCCTCGAGAAGCACATGGAACTGGGATTGTCTTACTTCTAGCTCCATAACTGAATAAACCCTATATATTGCTAGTTGACTCTTTGTTTAATATATAACACCTAAAAAATAATAATGATCTCGTTTTAAACTAATTGCACTTTAACTAATATCACTTCTAACACCAATGGTAGCGTAACATTTTCTCCAGTTTACCGAATTCGTTTTAGTTCTGGTGCAAAAGAAGTTTAAAACGACTAAGTGTCGAATAGCCAACTTTAACGAACGCTATAGGGGTTGAAGCTTATCAATGTGGTGCTACTACACTTAACAAAACCTATCAGGAAGACGCATACAAACTGTATTTACTCAGTCAAAATATTATACGATGTTCACAAAGTGCTTCCAGATACAAAACAAATTCACGAAACAGTAATGTATTATTCACAAGACATAAAGTTATAATGATTTGTAATAACTTACAGCTCAAACTGTATTACATATTGTTACGACTCTATGGTCTAAGAAAAATATAAGACAATAAGTGATTGTATTTTGTCACTTTGATTATAATAGAGAGAATGAGTTGTAAAAATAGGATCACGGTGATCAATATCTTTTGATTGATCAATACCTGATGAAAAAGTGGCCTCTTCAAAAGACTGACCAGTACATGTGTCAGTTAAAGGAATAATGTCCTGATAAACATCACTCTCAAGAGCTCTTTTTGCCATAGTGCTAGTAACTGCACAAGCAGGGTACAAATCAGGGATTTCAATTTCGACAGGATCAACTTTCTGATCCAAACAAGGCTTGTCAGTTACAAGTAGTAAGTGAATATCTTCTACACGTACAGTAACGTGTATGTAAAATGTAACAGAAAGAAAGTGAAACACACAATGAAAGTAGAATTAACAAGCAATTTATTTCTAGACAATTATAGTGAAAATTAAAAAGACACTTACAGTAATGTGAATTAAAATCCAAATAATCCAATAATCCTAAATGTCCTAATCACAAATCCTAAATATAATATGTTTCCTACGAATTCCAGTAGCCTTGAATGTCCTGATATAACCAATAATCGTAGATGTCATGATGTGCTAGTAGTCTTGAATGTTCTGATATGCCTGAATGATGGAATCTAGAATTTTGTTGAATGAACTCACATAAATCCCAAAGTCAAGTATTAATCCAAAATGAGAATGAGCACTTTTAATAAATCCAATGAATATTTCAAATAAATAATTCCTCTCTCTGAATTTGCTCTGATTTTCACAACTGTAACATCTGTTTAGTAAAATAGATTCATTAATATACTGATCTTAATGACATGAAGTTTAGCATAGGAATGGAATCTTGTTTACCAAATGCTGTATACATATAAGACAAGTCACATGACAGAATATTTTAGAATATGAGAGCTCTAAATGGAATTTTACTGGTGTACCTGATGTTTGTGATGTCAAGATATGTAAAATTCCAATTTAAGTACTAAATGCTAGGTAAACAAGTCTAACCTTGAACTCAAATCAGTAAACATATTGTTTACAGAATTACCACTAAAGTACAACTTACCTCATGGACACATATTATAAATTCAATATACATAACAATATGCATGTGGAATAACGACAGGTTGTCAAGTACTGATATGTCTTGAAATCAATATTTATCTGGAAAGTACGTTAAAGGATATAATTAGCATTACACTAAATTTTCGTCCCTCAATATGCGCAAAATGACTAGGAAGAAATGGTTTCATGCCGAGACAGTTCGAAATTAAGTTTTGGAATTTTGTAAGTCTATGAATGTTTATAGCATTTTGCTATTTTATTTATTCATAACCAAGAATTTACAGGTATGGAATAGAGCAGATAAAATTACTGCATCGATATCAGTAAAAATATATAATCTAGAATGTTTCTAGTATGTTGCACCCTATGCGCTGCACAATAACGCTAAATGAATTCCGATATGTGATAACAAACCCTGAAAGCAATATATTATATGAATAAAAAATACAAAGTGTGAATATCTATCGTAAGTAATATACACGAACTTTATTATTTATAATATTATCTTTCTTAGGTAATGATATTCATCATTTGTTATCCAATGGAATTACAACTACATATCATCCAATGAATGCGCTACATCGCAGATGAATCGAGAAGGATTAACATAGACAACTTATGATATTAATTAAATGATTATAGATATTAAAGTTACATACTCTAGATCAGGGGTGTCAGACTCGTTTGCTATGGCGGGTCAGAATTGATATAAATAATAATAAATAATGAGTCTGACAGCCCGTATGTTTGACACCCATGCTCAAGATTATACGGAACAATTCTTATTTTACCATTTAGGAAATTTAAAGTGACCTTCCATCATTAAAAAGTCCTAAACGGTCTGAGAATACGAAATATGTAGAATGGCATTTCACCATTTAATGTACCCAATATCCCAGAATATAGCATACAAACATAAATGTATCTCGGTAACATCAAGATTTGCTCACTTTAAAAGAGACAAATACTATTAGAATGGCATTACGCCAGTTACCAGACAAAATTTCTCTTTTGCCCATGATTTGCGCTTGTGCTCTGCATTTCGCAGTTTTATGTTCCCCTTCGTTCCACAGGGTGATTGTTTATATACTGGGGCTATGTATACAATATTGTCTGTATTTGTTTACAAATTCTTTTCTTTATAATAGTTAAAGTAACTCCTCAACTCTGAAGAAAATCTAATGATATACTTAATTTGTACAGGATTATAAAAATTGTTCAACATAAAGTGTACGGAATTCGTTGTTTATTATTTTATGCATACGAACAGTTTGGATCGAGATTAGATTGTTCGTAGACGCACATCAAAGGAATGTGCAAAGACGTCATGCCAATTAACCAATCTTGCAGGCATCACGGTACCAGTTGTTTTTCCATAGACCTTAATGTTAATGTTTGCTGAAATAAATATACCTTCTCTCCTACTTTAGCACGCGTGTCACACACTGTCATAGAGAGCAATATTAGATTGTCAATTTGACAAGGACAGAACCAGGTACTCCATTGCATTTAAGAGAGATAACTCTGCTGGAACTAGACAGGGGTAAGAGTTATCCAGTCACAACAGACACATTTTCAGTGATGTGTATCACATTTTTAAAAAATCATAAAAGATACAAAAATTGATCTACAAATAAATTAACATAATCTCACATGTTGCTAAGAGACTCAGGTTTTTTAAAAGCCAGACAGAAACTACAACTCTTACATAATACACCAATCACAGCTAGTTGTGTTGTTTATTTCTGAATTCAATGTTCCTACACCTTAAGCTCCGCCCCCTGGGCTTGCGCAATTGGTACCGTGATACCTGCACTATGCGATCTAAACAATATGGCAGATCACACAGAGGACTAGACGTATCTAATATTTTAGCAACCTTTAGCTGTACAAAGATATGGATTCGATGAAATTGGGTAAGTAAACGTAGATCAAATTCTTCGTTGTACCTCTATATCTATCGGATTATTGTAACTTAATAAGGGATGTGCCACATACCAATATTTATGCTCAAAATAGTTTGTTTATGCCGATACAATAGATTGTACAGAGCTAGTGTTTTATGTATTTTATCCAGACCACCGACGTTAAATAATATTTCTTGTATCTTGTCTCTTGTTCGTGTATCTACATATAACCAGCGCATGCTCATGAACATTGTGTACCCAAGGTTTATTTATTTTCTCAATTTTCAACACAGTACGTTGACTATCTTCAAATAATATATCGTCTAGCAATTCTCCATAGGTTAGAAACAATTAATCATGAAACTGCAAACTACTGAATGTTAAAATTGAAATCAAAATCATTTTTGTATATCGTAACGAATCTACTTATTATGTGCATTTTACATGATCTTTGTGTATATGAATATAGGAATCAAACCTTGAATACAAGATATTCACATAAATAGCTGTTTATGACAGAGTCACCTTCTTTGCTTTTATATGTGGGACGGGTAATTACATCTGGTGGAACTAAAATGCGCTTCGGCATTGTATAGTGGTATTTGCACACAAGAATACTATAGATTTCTATTATATGATGAAGTCTAAGGTTAAATAAAAGGTGTATTGTCTGCGTTTAGATGAACAAAGAGTTAGCCGTTCCAGCATGTAAACGTAAAATGTATGCTAAAATACCATAATCGGCTTGATTACCTGACTTATTTATAAGTCGATATCAAGGTCGTGAGCAAATAGGGGAATACGTATGTACTTAATGTAGTTGGGTTTTACTTCTCCCCAGCACACTGTAGCTATATGGTGCCAACTAAAGGTTAAGTTAAATAAATGTTAAAATGAATTGCACACAGATTTAGGAAGATGAATCCTTCCAAACATCAAGTACAAGAAGATAAATATAGATCGTAAAGATGTTAAAATTCAGTAAAATGTATTTAAATTAAAAGCTAAAGGTAACAGATATAAAAACCTTAACACATATGGTCAAAATGTATTACATAAATCGCATTCCCTCAAAAAGTCCAACATTGTCTCTGGCGGTATATATTCATACAGTTTTGCTATGCAGTTCTCATCAAATTACTTCCGACTTACAGATTGGAAGTTGACACCCTTGACAAGAATATGTCCCACGGTCAGTGGATACTGGCAGAGTATGCACTTTGGTCGAGGTTCACTAACAGTTGAATACAGTATAACATTATTGAAATGCCTTTTAAAATCTAAATATTCTCATATCTACAAAATAGATTCAGTCATGTGACCTTTGTCACCATATTCGAATAGTAGCTTAATAGTAAATGGTATTAGTCTAAATATAATAAAATCAATATTTTTTTATTTAAAAAAATGAGGTGATAGGAATTACAAACGTCGGCATGTTAAGGAAATGACACAGGAATGAAATTTCAAGGAACCGTTGGTCTCGCGTGTCGAAGAGTTCCCATGACTTTTCTGATATCTTTTTGACATTGATTTGGCATGTCATTTGTGTCTATGAGAGGGGAATTCTTACCGATAATATAGCACAAATTCTTGTATGATATACATTTCTAAAATATTTGAAGACCTAACAGTAAAACAGAGATAGTTAAGCCCAACTAATTCATGCTTTTCAAAGACCACCTACCTTTACCCGCAGAGGAAAAATGATATAAGAATGGTATAGGGATATATGTATATTAACAACGGAAAGACTGATGCAAAAATTGTATTCAAACAATCAATTAAGCATGTATTGACATCGTTACCGCCACCACAGTTGAAATTAGTGACGCCCATGTTTCGTCACTGCCTATGGCAGGCTAGACAACAAAGCTGCTTTGCCAACAGTATGTAGCTTATCACGAAATTGAATGTGAAAAAATCCGCATGCTTCGCTTCTTGGGTTCAAATTTGCAGCTTTATATTGACAGCGAGATACATAAATGTAATAAAAAAAGAAAACTTACTTGGAGAACAATATTTGAAGAAGATGAAACTCCGTGTTTCGCCAAAAAAGAAAGAAATATTGCGCATGTGTTGAATATTTGTTTGAAAATGTCAACTACATGAGCGCAAACCTTCGTGAGTTTTAAAGTTACACAAACAATAGGCGGATACAACTGGATACAGTCATACTGGAAAAAAGTACTTCTTACTCAGTCCTTTATCGTAGCGCAGAAATCCTAATATATTTGTTCGCTTCTAGAAAATGCTCAATGGAAAAGCTCCTTGCTCCGTATATAACATACTTGCTTCATACAATCAGCATCCAAATCGACATTTTCTGCGTAAAGTTATTCTTCAGTATCCAACTCTAAAATAGCCTTTCGGAACATTTTTTTGCAATGAACATTATTCTTTTGGAAACGCAACCTTGCAGCTCATCTCAGTGAGGATCACTGGACGAACAAAATCCACCCTGTATCTGCGGACAAGTTGAGGTATGCTAAAACAAGACAATAAACACTTTTCCTGTAATGCATTTTGAATATAAGGCAAAAAAATATTCTACTGAAATGTATTCTCTCTGTTGAAGTATATTGGTGGAACGGTTATTTTAATGTGAGAACATCTTTTTTGTTGGAGAGCATATGGTTGTAAATTGAGAGAAAAATTTTAAAAGCCATTTTTAAGAAGTGATTTGTTTGCGTGTTTGTGTTTTTCTTAAGATCTTAAGGAAGAAAAGGCACACAAAACTCGAACAGAGTGATTACACAATATTCGACCTAGCAGTGTCATTAACAGCTTCGCGGGTACTGTTCATTCTAACCTTCTTCCAAGCATATTCAAAGTGGTCCAATCGTTTCTGATCCTTCTAAACGCTGAGAAAAAAAAATCGACATAGAATTAGGCCACAACTGAAACCTTACAGGGCGCGGTGTTCACATTAAGATGATGTCAGGGAAAAAATTAAGAGAGAGAGAGAGAGAGAGAGAGAGAGAGAGAGAGAGAGAGAGAGAGAGAAGAAGAAGAAGAAGACGATGTAAAAGATGGGAATTGAAACATATGTCGTCTGTATTTCTTAAGATGCAGGTAATACAATTGAAAGCACATTTCCTTATGGCAACTTCCTTTACAGATTGACGAATAAGAAATAAAAGCAGGAACTTTTAAGCACAACATGGCAAAAGGTTATTGTAGGATTTAAGGGGTAACGTTTAAAAGGGGGAGGGGGATTATTTACCATTTCAAATAACTGAAGAGTATTTTCAACAGGTTATTGATTATCGTTTTCACAAAAACAAAAAGAAATGAGGATTTGCTTTATTTATATAGTTTGTGACTCTTATGATATTAAAGTTTAAAATCCCTAAAATGCCCAGATTGCGCTAATGCACAGTATTGCCCAATTTGTTTGTATTTTTGCTTGATCTCCTCTATCGACGATCACGAAAATGAATTGTTTTTCTTGGAAATAAACACCCACGTACATTGAATTGAATCCAGCTAACCAAAAGAGAAATTATAGATATAATTGCCACACTACAAAACAACAAAGCTTCTGGTCCAGATGATATTAGCAGCTTCTTACTTAAGAAAACGAAATTTTCAACTTGAAAGCCACTATTACTACCTTTTTAAAAGTCATTAAAATTCCGAAAGTTTCCACAACAAGTGGAAAATTACCAAAATTCAAGAAAGATGACAAACCTATTTCATCAAATTACAAGCCCATATCGCTTTTGAGTAACATTAGAAAAGTTTTCCAAAGATTAGTTTTTAAATATATGTATAATATTTTCTATGAAAATGATTTTCTTTACAAATATCAATCTGGACTTTCAAACTACATATAGCTGATGGATATGTATTGTAACATCTGCCATACAAATGAGCAAAGTGAAATTTCGTGCATTACATTTTGTGACATCTAAAGCCTTTGATAAAGTGTGGCAGAGGAGATTAATACTTAAATTGAAATGCTATGGAATTAATGGAAATCTACTGGCATGGATAGATGTTTACTTAGCTATGCAGGACTCATGGTTGGCAATGTGTTACGACTCTATGGCTTAGAAAAATGTAACACAAAAAAAGCGAAACCATCAAATCAAGTAAAAATCAACAAGCAATTTATTTCTAGATAATTAAAATAAAAATCAAAACAGTATCGTAAGTTAAAATCCAAATAATCCAAAACTCCAAAGTGTCCTAATCACAAGTTTTAAATATAGAATGTTCCGAGTTAATTACTGTATCCTTGAATGTGATGATGTGCCAATTGTCTTTAATGTAATGATGTTCAAGTAGTCTTTAATGTCCTGATGTGCCAAAATGAAGTACTCCAGAGTATCTTTGAATAAGTTCACATAAACCCCCAAATCATCAATTCAAAATCCAAAATCCTAAAGTCTATGAGCACTATAATCCAATTAATATTTTAAATAATTCCTCTCTCTGAATTTGGAATGATTTTTCACAACTGAAATGACTTTTTATAGACATGTTATGGTCGAAAACTGTCCACTAAACATAATATATATAAAGATAGGTCACATGACAGAATGTTCTAAAATAATTATATGGTGTATGTGACTTCTAACACATAATTCTAAAGGAAATTCTAGTTTTATATGTAAACAAAATCAACCCTGACCTCAAATTAAATCAACAACTTGTTTACCCAAACTGGCCTTGAACTCAAATACTAAGTAAACAACCTAATTCAAGGATAATAGCTAAACATGTAAACCTGATACATAACATTAAGGTTTGAGCAAATAGTAAAGTCAAGAAACATTTATAATTTCTTAAAATATTTATAATATTATATAAACATCATACATAACACAATGAATTCTCAAACCTTGGACAATTCACTGCAGGAGTACATCAAGGATCAATATTAGGTCTCTCTCTTTATCTTGTATACAATAATAATATAGCCGAAAGTTTAAAATCACTGATTAGATTATTTCCAGACAATTTCTCTTTGCAATGCATATCTCCTGATCCAATTTTCATTCAAAGCGTATTAAACGATGATCTTCAAAAGTTATCGGAATGGGCAAATCCACCAGGGAACTTGAACACATACCGAACATTGGATCTATGGGTGAAAAGATTCGTTTTGTTACATCACATCGACATCTGGAAATTATTTTATCATCGAATGTCTCTTAGATCAACGATAATGAATCTATAATTCATTCTGTATCGATGCGTATGGAACGACTGAGAAAGTTCAATTTGTATTATCAAAACATAACCTGAATAAAATTGATTTAACCTACATTCGCCCATTTCTGGAATATGCATCTGAAATTTGGTCTTAATGTACTAATTTAGATTCCGATAAACTTGAAGCTGCGTGGCCTACTCTTGCAGAAAGACGAAACATAAACAAATCTCTGCAGTTCTTACAAATTTATCAACATCCAGTCTCCGGATTATATAGTTGATTTACTCGCACCTTGTTTGCGAGACAAGCTTCCTTATAATCCAAGAAACTCGAACAATATCATTGAATGTCAATGCAGAACGTTGTTAAAAAATTACTATATACCAGCACTGATCGACTCATAGAACGATCTGCCACAATCCACAAAAAGTCTTCATGTATACTAACCTTCAAAAAAAGCAATTATCGAGCGCACAATTTCAATATATATATATATATATATATATATATATATATATATATATATATATATATATATATATATATATATATATATACATTCGTTAGTCAACCATTCAAAGGTTTATGAATCTGTTGTATATTGGAATTTGCATAATCATTTATGTCATAGGAATGTTTCAGCAGTTTTTAGTATAGACGTATTTTTCTCTCTTTCTTTCACTTGCAATCAAGTGTGTATGCTGATTTAATTTTGAACGTGGAAAAATGTTCCTTCCTTCATCACTTTCATTTCATTGCATATATGTACATTACCTGTCTTGACTATTTCTAGAACTCTTGCCTGCATGCTCGTTAAGTAATTATTAATCTCTATTGTGGAGAGGAACATGTAATTTAAAAAGCTTATTTCCAATCCGTTTGCCCTGTATCTACAAGTGTGATCTTCTTCGCAATAACATATGCCCAAATCATAAATTAATTATTCCCACGATCCGAATAATGGCATCGTGTATGTTTTGTTTTTTTATTTCAGCCCTTGTGAACTCTATCGGGTTCAGGTGTAACATTTGCTTTTTCAGTGTCTTAAATTTACATAAGATCGACGTTCATTTCATAGCCCATCGCGCTTCCCTTACGCTACATCCCTCCTTTTTCTAGTTATTTGCCCCACTGATAGGTACTTCCGTATGCGTAATGGGGAGGGGGATGTATTCTCCCACTTCAGTGAGGATAACACTTATTTAAACGCAATATTTTATTAACACTGATATGAATTTTATAAGAACAAACAATGTTGTCAGTTATTCTTTCTTCATAGGTTATAGACAATAATTTAAAGAGAACACAATAGCACATACCACCTGGTGATGGGGCTGAGATGCTAACTTTGTACATACATGTACATTATTTTGTATATTCTTGGTTAAGTCTTTTGCGTTTAGCTCAGGTTTTCTGCACACTTGATAAATACTGCTATACATGGAATCATAAAACGTGGTATTGAGATACAGTGTGATGAGTACTACGTCGTCTTTACAAAAGTCGGTCACTGTGACCTGTATTTCACTCTCTACTGACTTTCGTTAAACTTGGTATTTTAAGTTTATTTCTCAAGCTTTGTTTATGGCAGAACCATCCAGGCAGGTGATTGCCTGTATCTCTATTATTACCAAAGGCTTACCATAACTAGTACTCTACATTTCACGTTTATACTGGCTTAGGATAAGGTTTTACATTTGGCACATAACCAAATAGATTGTATGCACGAGATATATATATATATATATATATATATATATATATATATATATATATATATATATATATCTATATATATATATATATATATATATACAAATGACAAATCCTACCTTTGGGCGATAAAGTATAATTTGGTACCTTCTTGTGACATCTTTGTACAATGAATATGTATGAGTCATTATTCTACCCGTAGGGTGTTTTCTGTGAGAAATATTGGAAAGAGTGTTAAAATGCATGAAAAATGGGTAAAACAAACGAAATGAAAAGCACATATTTCGTATCTCCCGTTTACTGTCGCCAGAAGGTAAAACGATATACGTTCATGCCTCTGACCTACCAACGGCTGACGTGGCCCAATTGTTCATTTGTATGTGTGGCCCAAAAGTATTGTGTATTTATGACGATCAACGGTAATAAATATGTCACCCAATGGTATAATATACAATGACAATTATTAAGTAAAGTGGTTAAATAAGCGGAATGGTCTGAGTATCGGGGTTCCGCTTTTGGAATCCATCAGGTAGTGGTTATGTATATAAGTATGTATGAATCTACCGATATATTGATAAATAATTTAAAGAAGGCACAGACGAAGTTATAACTAACATTATTCAACATTTTGAGGGCCTGAGTGCGAGACAGATTTTGTACCCCATGCTCCCCTCCCTTTCCAAGGATTAAACTTGCTATGCAAGGTAGTTCAGTAGAAGTTTGCTCCATCCTCATACACATTACAAAGTCGTGCAAGGTGAACATTGGTCTCTTAAAAAATATCTTTTCCGGGGCCCTTGAGTCGTATGGACTCAGTTCAGTTCACCCACGTCCAGCGTCCATTCCCCCAATAATGCCTGCCATTTTTGCATTAACGGTATGAAATATCAATGGAATATATCAAGCAAGACTGGACTAATAAAATCCTTCCTATGTATTTGTGTATAATAGGGAGATTGCACTCGAGGGTAAAAAAATTGCTGACCTTAACATAGAGTGTCCAAAAGTTGGGTTTTTGCATTCACTTTAAATGATGTTAAACACAGTGTTCAAGGAACAGTTGTAGAGACGGCTATGGTAATGACAAGACATAGTGTCCGAATTGTGTACTGCAGATAGCTTGTATATTTAATACAAATATGAACAGGGCAAAAAATAAAGTCCATTGTTTTCCATATGATTTTTCTAGACAGACATAAAATAATGATATAGTCCTCGATTCAACTTTGATCTAGAATTGATTTACCATTCATTAATAATAATTCGAATATAAATCTGAAATAAATAACAATTACAACAACGGCTTTTTCAACTCGAAATCGGACTACAGAAGCTGTACATGAGGATAGATCGATCCGTGTGAAACACCCTGTTTACAGGACACTTTACTTCAACCTCTGTCCGTTGTAGTACGTACATTTATTGCAGTTAATATCTATGACCTTGATAATTGTAAAAGAATGCTCAAGTAATGATGGAAATCGGGGAAGCTTTGCTACATTGTATGTGCAATGCTTGCAGTACAAGGTCAAAATAGACCCTGAGTCGGGATAAAGGTTACGTGTGAGGTAGGATCAGGATTTTCCGCATTGGCGTCCCGCCTTGAAAATCTCTATCCATATGACAAGGAATGTGAGAATATCTTCAGTACTACAAGAATAACGGAGTGGTCTTAATTCGGGGTTGTACAACTCTGGAATTAAGAAGAAAAATTCTATTCTTTAGATTTCCGATCGCTATAGTGGAGTTGTTTTTAGTGCTGGGATGGTCATGATGAGGGGTTATATACCTTTTTATGTTTAAAGGAAACTGAGAAACACCGAATTTTTTGCAAAAGGTCTGGAACATGGGAACAACTCAGGGAAAGTATATTTTTTTAAAAAAAGAATTTAGTGATGAATAAATAATGTTTTGCGGTTTGGGGAAAATTTTAGATTTCGCTTGGTTTCTAAAGTTTCACATGTAACCGTCCCGGTAGGAAGATAGTTGCGAATAGTCATAGCAGACGCGGTAGACAGTGACACATGTCTCGTGTAAATTTCACCAATTTAAACGTTTCATATACGTTTTAAATTGAAGTGAAGGTATGTGGACATCATGGAAGTCACCATATTGAAAACCTAAAAGGTCATGTAAGAAGCTCTCTGATTAGTCAATTAATTTTGCTTACTCTAGACAGTAACGTTTCTTTCGCAAGAGAGCAATTGTTCAAAACACTGTTTTGACTAGCCACATGTGCTCAGAGTCAATGTGGAACGAAGTGGATCCATGGCCCCTAGCAAGCAAAAGTCTGGCCACCATGTTGGAGCGAAATGCATAGCTTTTGTTTCATTGACTAAGTCGGTCGAAGTTCCAACCATTTTAAGATTAATACGAGTTGGATTGACTAGCAACAGCTAAATCATTAACCAAAATGATAAGATTTCCACAATTTTAATCCCGATAGGAATAGCAGACTTTTATTTAAAGGAACAAAGAAGAAGAAGAAGAAGAAGAAAACCATCTGATCGTAACTCATAAGACTTATACTGTAGCCATTAGCATTTATACATTTACTCTCCATGTACATGCTAGTACCCTTATACAGATAAGAAAACACGCTTGCTCAGTCGCAAAACAAGCACGGTAAGGGTTTGAGAAAATATGCAATTTTCTTAGAATCCGATACGTTTTTTTTTCCAATCGATTTATTATCTCTAAGAAAGGAACAATTCCCACGTTCGTTGTCATGATTATTGATTATTTCCTGAGGAAGTTATAAGGGTATTTTGAAAACCTCCGTTACTCCACCCATCTTCCCTACATTTTGCTATAGCGTCCATCCATCATGCTTTCTCCTCCAACAACATGCAGAATCACAAAACTTTAATGATATATTTTCCAACGCTCTGATCATGCATACACCAAATATGTTTTAAACCCGTGACCAACTTCACTCTTTCCATCCCAGTTTGTATACCCTCCATTTTATTGGTCCTTGGTGGCAACTTGACGGCAAAGTTACACTCAAAACTTTGATGAGTGAATCCAAATACAGACTTGTTCATGTTTCCTTTGGAAACGTTTGATATACACATGAATTATTGCTTAAGTTACAAATTCTCTATCAAACAGAGGGGATATTCCCCTGGATCTAACAGGAGAAAACGTGTTAATATGAAGCGAAGCTACATAGAAAATCTTCATTATCTATACGAAACATGTTTGAGGGTTATAATTTGTCGCCCAAAGGGAATATAGCTACGAACCTAAGATCTAACTTATAGTCTCTCCTCCAATCTCTCTCATGCACACACCTGTGTTTACCTTCAGTAGAATTAATTTAAGTGAGGTGTATGTATATATGAAGATTTTTATATTATAGATGACTTGGAGAATCATCTTTTTCATTATGCTCGTATTTTTCCTATTCTAATGGGTGTTTGCTCACGTAGGCATACTATATATGTAATATTTTATAATTTATACACGTACAACAAGACTTCCAATCGATTAAAATAATGTACAAAATGAAAGTCAGGTCCTAGGATGGAAATACACACTATTAATTTTATTAAATAACTTTTCAACCGGGATAGAATCAAAGAAGAAAATGCATTAAACAAAATCGTAGACTGTGAAACTGAGCTCATAAATACGCATTAGACCATTATCAAGTACATACATTTTAATAGCTTTTACAATATGATATCTGTTTTCATCTTTCTTTAGAAGAAACACCATTATCTATGTGAAACATGTTAGAAAAGTTATAATTTGACGCCCACCTGGGTTATAACTAAGTTTTGGTACCTCTCTCTCTCTCTCTCTCTCTCTCTCTCTCTCTCGTGTACAGTACGATTAATCTGAGACGGGTGTAAATATGAAGATTTTAATTTTACAGTTGATTCGGAGAAACGTCCTTCTTAATATACTGGTATTATTCCTATTATTATGAGTGTTTGCTTACGTTGGCATACGGTATATACAGTATTTTACAATCTATGCAATCTATAACAAGATTTGTGATCGACGCAAATATCTTGTAAATGAAAACAGGTCAATGGGTGGAAATACTAATAACAGTTAGATCATTTTTCAACCGAGATAGAATCAAAGAAGAAAACACATTACAGAAATTCATTGACTGTGAAATTCAGCTCATAAATACGCATGAGAAGGTTATGCAAATAGGTTAAATTTTAACAGTTTTTATAATCTGAAAGTTTTTCATCTTTCTTTAGAAGAAAACTAAGCCTAATGTGTAATATTATATATTGTTAGTGTATTCGATTATATCAAACACCGATACACAAACACCTGTGGATAACTCTCTCTCTCTCTCTCTCTCTCTCTCTCTCTCTCTCTCTCTCTCTCTCTCTCCCCAGAATAAGTGGAAAGTTAGAATCAAACAGGCTGACACCACAGGCATGGAAACAAATCGTTTTTTTTTTAATCAGTTCGCAGTTACAAAAAAGAAAGAAAGTCCGCATTTGGATAAAATTAGAAGCAGTATATATAATGTTATTTATTATTTAAGAATAACTCCAGTAGTTTATTAATTACAAGATGTGAAGGGGAGAAAAGACTGCCGTAAACGTATTTTTCTCATAGAACTTAAACCCTAGTGAAGGCATAACATAAACCAGCTGAGATACCATAGATACCAACTGCAAACTGCATAGACCCAGATCTGCCATCGCATAATGCGCCGGCAGATCTGGGTTTTTGCAGTTTGCAAGGACTAATCAGTAGAACAATCAGCATAGACCCTGATCTACCGTCGCATTATGGGACGGCAGATCAATCTCTATGTTGTTTTCATTTAGACCCGGGTTTTATACGCGAGTATATACGGTAGGTCCTCAGTACCCAAGAGCTTTCATAGTGAAATCTAATGTAAAATATTTGAATGACTTTTTTTATACTTACAATAAACAAAACTGAATAAGTGATTAACCAACTTCATTTGTAGGGGAAAAAATGCACTCTGATATTAAGAAGACGAAAATGCATATTGATGATGTAAGCGGCTTGCTTTATACATTCTGTGTTGTGCGGAGTTCTAATGAATATCACTGAAACTTGCCCAACATTTCTTCTGCAGATGGCGTATTTATCACACGGACCTTAAGGACTCACGGTACTAATTAAACTCCCATAGTAAACCTATGGAAACATCATGATATTAAAAATTAAATAACTTTAAATTTCTAAATTATCGTGATCAAACCAATGTTTATCAGTATAGACCCATCCTTGATGCAAGCTTCTGTGTTAAGAATACCACATGAGCCGCGCCATATTTTGGATCTACATGTACATGAAATATGTGTTATCCATTCTGCACCTAATGAATCAGGTGCTACTATTGTTAGTGACTATTAAGTCAAGTCTATAAAAATACTAAAATTGCATCAATATAATCTTGTCTCTATTTCTTTTAAGGTACAGATAGGATAAGCTCTCAAAATAATTTTTTACTAAAATTTTACTTTTCATTATTAATCAATTATGGACCACCAAACCCGTACATACTCTATTAAATCTTCACCCATTTCTAGACTGGTTCACAGTTGTTCCCTATAATTAGTACCGTGAGTCCTTAAAGTCCTTACTTTAGAAGTTGTGCTCACGAGTAAAGCTTTCAGACACAGAGTTCCAGTCTAGAAATCTATCTGCACACTAACGCACTCAATCGACAGACATGATTAATGTATGAGTTCCATTATAGATGATATTAGCTAGGATGATGCCAATTTCTAAGTTATTCTTCCTGAGTGACACTAGAAATATCTTTTAACCACTTGAAGTCTTTATTGGTGGCGCAGTAAGTTTTACATATAGTCTATTATATGGAATGGATGAGATGAAAATGGTTGGAATCGACTTTTTATTCACATGTTTTCTAGTAAATAATTGTGATGTGTTGTTGATAAGAAATATCAAACAATATATTTTTTTATACGGAAGAATTCATGTTGCAGAACACTTGGCCTGCCCTTTATTTGCAAATATTTCCAAATTGTAGACATGTATGCAACAAATTTTGATGCAAAGAGCTGTCTCTACTATACTTTGTCTGTAAACGAATTAAGCATTATGAATATAACCTTCCCGTCGTTCTTGCCTATGACTAGATGGAGCTGAGTGTATTTTTGAATTTCAAGACTGGTTCTCGTTTTAAACAGTTTTATTCATGAGCAAAATTTCCAAAACAGGGACCAAAGGCTTGATAGTATGCATACGCCATCGTTCGTGGTTGAGTTCCATTTAAAATCTATAGCATACAACTTAATGCATTCAGACTCATGGGAAATAATGTGAGACGATACCATTATCTAAAAATCCTCTGAACTTATCAATCCCTGTGATACAAAAACCCAACAAAGAACTATTGATTTTGACGATACGATTTACATCCCATATTAACGCGCTGATGAGCTCTAATATTAGAGATACACAAATATAGCATGAAGTGATGATATTTGATAATAAATTGGAATAGGAAAGAGTTGAACTTTGATCATTCCTTTATTGAAAAAAAATCAAACTTTTCTTGTTACATTAAAAATATGTTTTGCTTTTTATCCAAGCTTCTCCAGTAGCTATCATCGTCAAAACAGGAAGTGACGTCATTAAGGAATTAATAACATTGTAAAGTCGTAGAAACATCACCAGAGCCTAAAATGGCATAAACAGTACAAAATAATAACACTGTAAAGGTGCAAATTTATGTCGATGGATTTCGGTAGAGCACATTAGTTTGGCAGATAACAATTAATTAGATTTATGAGGAAAGATACCGTATTAAATCGCTAGACTGCGATGGTTTTAATGTCCCTGTTTGGGCCGAGATTGATTCTTATTAAGCCTTCATTGTATAACGGTCGGACATAAGGTTAATTTGGGTCTAGGTATCGAAAATGTCAAAGTTGAGAGGATGCAGAGACTATTTGTAAAGTCAGTTGAAGTTGTTTTATCTTTTAAATTTTCCAGAATTGGTTATTTAAATAGCGCGCGAAATATAGGGTTATTCTAACCGCGTTGAGCGTGTATTTATAAAAGGCGGTAGATATGTTTAATCTGATTGGCTACGCTAAATAAGGGGGGTGTTTCACAGACGAAATTTCATGTTTTTAAATATTCCACATCGCAAAATTTAATCAGTCCAAATTCCTGCGAAAGGCCGGAAGAGATCTTGACTCCGAGCAGAATAAGGCGAAATTCTCTCGTATAAACAGTTGTTCAAGGGACAGGTGTCTGGAAGTTGAGGGACACGATTCTGGCAGTAGAAGCGAATGAGTCTCGAAAAGCACAAGGTATTTGCATCAATCTCATATAATTCGTTGATACAAATATAATTATTTGCTTGAATTTATTTGTTTAAATTTGTAGATCAATTTTCTTGATATGAGTATAACTATTTGTTTGAGTTCATTTGTCTGAATTCGTATAGCAATTTTCTTTATATGAGTTTGACGAATTGATTGAATTTGTCGTCTTGATTGTTATAAGTATCATGTTTTCTAAGAATTTCATGCATTACTTTATTTAATGAGTTGTGAGAATCTGATGTAAATTTTCCTGTCTTTGATGATATGAATAATGCATGCGAAAGAGTTGAGTGAGTATTCACTTCCACTAATGTAGTTAAGCCATGAAGTGAATTTCATTGATTCATTTGTATAATTAAGACGTGAACTGAAACTGTTATGTCTCGCGTGATGTTAGAGTGAGTTAGTGATGAAATAGCCGTTAGAAAGTACATTAATCTTCTGAAACTAGGTTTGTTTATCGTCTGTCAGAGGTTTCGCCTGACCAGATGGCCTTTGGTATCTGTTTGAATTCCGATAGGACGATACCTGACGTAACGAGAGTGGGGTAATATTCCACTCCCCAGAAGGAATCTGACGGGATATTTAGGTTGCTTATTGTTTATTTTAAAGGGGAAAATAGCTCCACCTATCTACCCACCTATCTATCCACAAATCCACCTACCTACCTACCTACAAAGTTAATCATCGATGCACGTATAAGTATCAACGTAGAGGGTAGAGAAGAGGCAGCCCACACAAAGTTTGAGGACCGAGAGAGTCTGGATAAGAGAGAGAGAGAGAAGCAAAAATGGAGAACATCAACCTTGACCTGACAGCAACATTGAATTTGGAGTGACCAGCAATAACAAGGTTAGGCAGGCATGCTGGGAAATTGATTCGATTGTCACTCGATTCCATGATGAACTAAGTCTATCGTTTTAAACAGATCGGCTAATTTCGTAATTATATTTGTGTTCAAATTCGGTAAA
Organism: Margaritifera margaritifera; assembly: GCA_029931535.1. Lineage (NCBI taxonomy): Eukaryota > Metazoa > Mollusca > Bivalvia > Unionida > Margaritiferidae > Margaritifera > Margaritifera margaritifera. Next base: position 55,749 of record JAQPZY010001686.1, read on the forward strand.
TGATTTCAAAAAGGAGTGCATCTTTCTAATGTTATGTACTATTTCAATTTGTTTTATGTAATTGATTAAATTGTTATATTTCATGTACGGGGGCTCGTGTTATCCTGTTCTTTATATCTGCTCAGATCTCTATTTATCCCATCTATAACATTTCATATTTTATTTCATTATTTACTCGATCAGGGCAATAACACCGAGGTGGATCATCATATAGATAACGATAACCAACCAAATCGCACACCTGTTATGAGAGGTGCGTTACAAATACCTAATATCCAGAGATACAATAGAGTAAGGTCATTAGGAAATCTCGATCAAAAACACTTATATTTTCCAACAGTTTTTTAAAAATTCTTTCTTTTTCCAAGAGGCGTGTACTTAGAAAATTCAGCAGTATATTTACAAGTGTTTTCCACATCAGTACCAATTTATACACTATATACTTGTTTCGTAGGTCGTGAAATCCAACTGCCATGTGTTTACCAGAAAATCGATAATTTTCAACTTGACAACATTCCTATTTTAATCCCATCAGAATATTATACCTGCTTGTGTACAACAATAATTTACTCACAAATTATCTATGTAGATTCTAACCTTTTTGAAATATGGTCCCATCCCTTCCACTGAGGTTTTTGAGAAAGTCGGTTGCATGTTGAGACCATTTTCATGTAGGGGTCATGTCTTGACGTTACTCTGTAATGTATGTATGTATGTATGTATGTATGTATGTATGTATGTATGTATGTATGTATGTATGTACGTATGTATGTATGTATGTATGTATGTATGTATGTATGTATGTATGTATGTATATGCATAATGCATATATATATATAACAAACATCAACAGTTTTATATTATACAGGAAGAACAAAACATGTTCAGCTAATACTCAACTTATGATAACTCTTTCTGAGTCGAATATGTTACTTTAATTACAATTTTTTTTGTTGCTATTTATGTGGCTTATATATTTCATATCTTCTCAACGCAAGGCCATCATTAGTTTGACGACTGATAAAAGTCACTTTCCTTCTCAATAAAAATAAAGCACACACTGCGAGGGTATTTTTTAATTCTATTTGGATCGTCTTACGACTTTTTTTTTCTTTCTAGTGTTTGACATTAACCAACACTAAAAGCAAGGTAAAAAAGCTGTTTTTCTTCCACGAAATACCAACTGCATGACTATGTAAGAAGCGTATGAACTCCTTCAGGTAAGGAGACAAAGTTGGCAGTGCACCAACTTGGAAAGGTAAATCCCTGGAAAGTATCCAATCCCCGAATGTTAAAATAATAAAGACTTAGCTTGGATATAATGCAGCAGGTTGTAACTGACGTTAAAACCATTTGCTGCCAGATGTCTTCAAGATCTGTCTTCTAGAAACAGCAACATTAACAAAATCCACTTTCAAACGTAACACAAACATCGTAGAGGATTTGATCTCTAAATAAGTGCAAAATCTATCAGGGTTAGCTATACCTTTCTTGAATGTATCTTGCCGCAACACAAAAAAAGCCTAATGAAAGGTAACATACGGAAATAAACGAGTTCTTGCGGGTTAGTAGAAAGAATCCTTGGCCGTAAAAGGCCGTAAAAGGGCAAAGAGAGTTGAGATGAATGTCATGATAAAGTGGAGAGAAAAGTGAAGCTGTGGAAAATAATGTAATTCATCACCATTTTGTGTATATTCCTTAGCTTAGCACGAGAGCAAGTTAGGTTGATTCCTTCTACACAGCATTTCTAGAGTGCAGGTAACGTAATATCAAACACAAGCCAGCCTAAAAGCAATAGTTTTCTGAAGTAAATTTTGGTAAAAAAGTTGTGTGCCGTACGCGTTCATACAATTGTACGAATCTTTTTCAAAAATAGACGGATAGTTTTACCAATGATAAAAATTGATGACATTGCCACGACCACTAACACCAACCTCACTACTACGACAGCTGCCTTAAGCACAATTGCTGAAACTGCCACCAACACTACTACTGCCACTACTACCTTAAACACAATTGCTGAAATCGCCACCAACACCACTACTTCAAATACATAAGGATTTTATCAGTCTCCAAGATGATTTCGATCTGGTTCAAAGGGAGTCCTTGCAAACTGCAAAGACCCAGATCTCCCGGCGCATTATACGATGGCAGATCTGGGTCTATGCAGTTTGCAGTTGGTATCGACATATATACGAGTATATACGGTATCTCAAGAATTCGTGGCTTTACATACAAACATCTCACAAGAAATTCATGACTAGGGACTCTGACCGGGGAAACTTTAACAACCGGCAGAACTTTTTCATATCCCACTGTTTCCCGGGTTCTTCCTCCACCAGATATACTGGCCGCCATGTATAGCCTATCGTGTGCTGAAAAATGGCGTTAAACCCATAAAACCAAACCAAACTATCCCACTATTTACAAATTGATCTAACTGTCATGTCAATTATTAAATATATACAGAATGATTTGAACTTCACCAGGATTAAGAATCGTATAAGACAAACACAGGTACATGTATAATAATTTCTATAATCCCGCTCACTTCGTTGGAAAAGCCTTTATATAAATAAACCTTTAATGGGTAAAAATCTAAGATGACTTAGCAAGTGGTAGTTGTTTCACCAATATTTAACCATATTTTCTCTGTCGAACCTAAAATATAGTATCAATTGACTTTAGTAGCAAATCAGAAAGATTAATAAATTGGATTGTTACAATTATATATAAGGTTTTGTAAAAATATATTATGTTAGTAAAAATTTATTTTTTCTATATATGTGAGAGAGTGGGTGAGAAAATCCTAATCCATTGTATATGTGTGCTAGTTCTGTGTTCATTCTTCTGTATGTATTTCACCAAATGTATTTGTTATATCACCATTCATGCATTGTAGTTTGATATTATGATTAATTGGACTGAATTGTAAAAGTGCTTGTTTTATTTTCTTAGGATATACACATTCTCTTAATAATTGGTTTATTTATACATTAAAATTATAAGACAGTATTGGTTATGTTTCCGGACTCAACATCTTCTGTTTCTTTCTCTAAATATTCTCTGAGATAAGAAAATAAAATAATCTTGCTCAGGATTTTTTTGGTACACCTCAGTTAATTTTTGTCAAGCCTGCCTTGACAAAAGCTTGACTTATTGATCACTTTGGTGTCAGTGCGCGTGTCCCGTGTGCATCCATTCATTCGCACCCTTGATTACAGTTAATGCTAAAGTTGTTTGGATTGAGCTCAATGCTGAAGTTGTTTACTTTCTAGTTAAATGAAATGTGGACTCAACAAAAAGGGAGCCTCTTGTTTCTTAACTCTTTGAGTTTTAACATACATGGAGGCAGACTAGATGAGCCTAGATTATTAGTAATGACTGTAGGATTCTCACTTGACCAAAGATTGTTATGCAATTAAATCTATAATTCACGGATAATATACTTTGCGATAATTAGTATCAGTACCAAAGTACCTTCATCATTATAAACTTTCTCTCTCTCTCTCTCTCTCTCTCTCTCTCTCTCTCTCTCTCTCTCTCTCTCTCATGTACTAGAATGCCTGCATTTAGACTTTCTGTCGTACTAGGCTTCATGTGTGGAGGTATCTTGTTACAGAAACTGGTGGAGAAAACTATTTAGATTAGCAGTGCTGTGTACTCTATTTGACAAGGTGATGATAACAGATTCTGAATTAGTTCGCTCAGTTTGAGTCAACGAAACTACCTTTGTCATAGGACTGTATATGGATATGTGTGTGTGTGTGTGTATAAAAGTAATGCCAATGGGCAGGGTTGACACGCTATTTGTTTATCTTACGCTCTTTCATTCACGTCTTTATCGCGCTTGCATTACAGGATGTTATCCCAGCTGAAGTGGCTTCATTAAACAGAAGCCCTTGGTGTTTTCATAAAAATATTCCCATGACATGCTTAAATTCTGATTTAAGAAATTTAACTTCTACTCTATGTGCTACTGTGGGTGGGGTGGGGTTGGGGGTGGGGTGATAGGATTTAGCTTTAATAAAATTACACTTCTTGCGATTTTTAGAAAATAAAATATTAATAATTTTAGATGTGAATCAGGACCATTGCAGCTTGTTACATTTAAATGCTTGGTCCCTTATCGGGAAAATAAAAATAATATATATAGCTTGCTTTATATACTGCTAGAAACCAGTTTTACGCGACAATATCAAAACTTAACGGCTATGTGTTTCTCTGTCTAAATTCGCTCTTCACGAACTAATATCTTCTTAGTTTTAAAGCGTTTGATTTTGTGACAACAAAACACATTTGTATTCAACAGTGTTTATTTGGAAACATCGAAGCACGACATTGACCAGTAGCTGCTAGGAACTGTCCTAATTTAAGTCATTTAAGACTTCTACTCTATTTGCTTGTTACGCAATAAAGTGTGTGTGTGTGGGGGGGGGGGGGGTTGTAGGCTGGGAGAGAAAGAGAGACGGAGGGGATTGGATATAGCTTGAAACAATTACACTTGTTCTGATTGTTAGGAAAAAAAAAACAAAGTTTATATGTGCATCAAGGCCATTACACTTTTTTCCCCCTAAATTTAAGTTAAATGGTCGGTCTCTAAATGGGAAAATAACAATAATTATATTTAGTTTTTCATATAACGCTCGAGACCAGTTTTACACGATAATATGAGAACTTAACATCAAATGCGTTTCTCAGTCCAAATTTATTTTTCACCAGCTAACATCTTTTTAGTTTTAAGGTGTGTTGTTTTGTGATATTTTCATTCAACAGTTAATGTACTGTTCATTTTGAAACATCGAAGCGCGACATTGAACATTAGCTGATGACATGTAGAAACTGTCCTGATGGACTGTTGTTGACTCGAGGCAGGAAGCTACAGCAACAGACGTAGCGGCTGGCTGCAAATTTAGAATGATACTCCTCAACCAGTGCCTGGTGATGCAATGTAGATTAGTAAAAAAAGTGAGGACAGGAAGTAACTTTTTTCTCATTGAAATCACTTTGTTTATGACATGAATGGCCACTGATAGAGCGCAACAGTCAATACAGTGTACACAATGCCGTGCATTTAAACAATTACCGTACTCTCTTATAAACAATGTAATTTTCAAAGTTTAAGGGTAAAAGTACAGAAGAACCTTTCCGTAGTATAGCTCGTGTATCGTTTTTTATTTTAATATACTTTGGAAAGCATTATGACATACATGACATAATGTGCCAGTGTTCATGATCGTACATGTTCGATATAAATATTACGGCGTTCGTTTGTAATCTCTTTTCGAGTTTTATATGTATTACTGCTTTCAATGATATCTTCAGAGTCGGTCTTAGAAATAGTATGGAAATTAAAGGGAAACTGTAACAACTTAATAACCAGCACAAAAGACACTTTTATGAAATACCATTTATTGAGAAAGAACATCGAAGTTACCGCATGATGTAGAACAGAATGTCAATTTCCGCATCTGTATATGCTAACAGGTACATATACGTGTATTAAATCAGCAGGGATGTACGTTGTAGCTAAGCAATTTTTTCTGATGTACGCTTTGTCAGTGGACAGGGGTGGAAAGATATCCAAGAAATATAAAATCTCATATTTTTCTACGTTACGCGCGTTCGTCTGTATATATCCTCAGCAAGGCTACTGATAAATAGACAAGAAATGTTGCCACTGTACAGGTAAAAGTATGAAATTGACACGTGCCATGTTCGGGTTTACAGTGTCGGAGTTTCTCCCATCTGTTTGTTTAGTGTGTCAACTCGCGGAGCGAATACAATAGAATCAGCGAGGGATGCCCTAAAAAACACTACAACTGTAATAAAACCCGTGACAGACTTCCACTAGATTGAGTGGATTTACACTAGACTGGGGGGGGGGGGGGAATCCACCAGACTGAGTGGACTTACACTACTCATAGTGGGCACCATATCCCCTGCCCATCTGTCCACGTCCATCGGATTGAGTGGTGAATCATAAAAACGCGATGCGTGTACTGTATAGTGATTAAAGCACCTAATTTTCAGGGTTGTTTTTTGTTATTATTATTATTATTATTTTAAGCCCTACGTTATCGGAACCATTGGCAATTTCTTTATCATCAAATATTTAAATATAATAAATGCAGTTCTTTGATTGCTAAAATGTGATATGATTAAAATAAATGTCACTAAAATCTTTGCGTGCAAAAGCTGGCGTGAAGACGTGTAAATCCGTACTTATATTTTCACAATACATACATCTCGCGCCGAAAGAGAAAAAAAAAAAAAAACAACAAAAAGAAACAAAACTATATAAACAATAAGTCATATTAGATAAGGAAATTTCATACTCTGTCGCTATTTAAAAGAAAACAAATATACAGATTTATAAAAATACCTGATCGAATTTGCAAAATATGGTTCTCTTGACATGCATGTCTGTCTGAAGCAGACGCATCGATATTAAAGTCCCATTGTTGAAGACGTTCTTAGCTTAATTTTATCTCTATGCTGTGATCTACTGCACGTAATATGCAATATAAAATTTCCTATTTTAGCTCTAACAAATACCTTTTCCGCAAAACGGGTTGTACCTGCACATTCCATTAATAGTTTTGTTTAGTAAATGTAGCATTTTCCGCTTATTACGTTCTGTACATGATATTTTGCTGTAACACACCCACCCAACCTATGAAGCCTGTTTGCATTACCAATAGCCCTTCATGACTATACATTTTATATTATGATACGTTACCCGCAACTAATTAACAGTGTATTAATCCACAGCTGCCTGTATCTCCATTTAGAGTATAAATACAATTATTTCTTGATAATTTTACTGTTTTGTGATAATTGTACTGTTGTATTTTTACACGCCCGGCCAACACAGCAGGCGAGAGAGAGAGAGAGAGAGAGAGAGAGAGAGAGAGAGAGAGAGAGAGAGAGAGAGAGAGAGATTTGGTTGAAATGACACCACTTTTGTTTTCCTATGTTCTTTATTGATGATCTCCAAAAAGATCTTATTACAATTATAGTTATCATAGATGTTACGGTTTAGAGGCAGTTGATCTGGATAATTGATCATGTGATTACAACAGCCAGTGAACATAAAAATAATCACGAAGTCATTTTCCCGCGTTTAAAAGACAGTTGGCCTGAGATACTTAGTCATTTGATATTGAAACGCCCAATGGACGCAAAGAATGATGAGGTGATTTTCTTTTTTTTTTTTTTTTTTGTGTATCGGGGTAGTAAGAAAATACAATATGTTGGAATGGTCCATTATCTTTTAGGGGGAAGTAAAGAACGATACACAATTCAATATGTTAACGTTCATCTAACATCTCATAAAAATGCATTTTTTAAATCTATAAAAGAAATGAACTGTGAATTAAATAAGTAGGGTGAAACGATGCATCGATACGTTTGCCATATCGATACACGTATTGATGCAAGCCGTGAAGAATCGATAAAAAACGATGCTTACCCTATGGAAGTTACTTTAATCTTCAGCAGTCGTGAATAATTATTAGTCTTTTGCCTTTTTATTCTTTAAACTGAGAATTTATCTGAGACGGCCGTCGCAGGCACAGGCACTAATGTTTGTCAATAAAAAAATAAAAAAAAAAAAAAAAATGTTGAAAACACCCACTCGTCTTTTGCAAATTAACACAAGGTTACGTGGTTCAAAATGTGTCTCCCCCCCACCACCACCACCACCATCGCCGATTACATGCTAATTATTTTATCCAATCAGCATGTCAGCCACTGATAATATATATCAACGTAAAGGAGACTTTCCAAATTTGTTCCCCATGTATGATTGAAGTAATTTACTGATCATTTAATAACCACTTTTACGCGAAGTTTCTCTGTTGCTTCGTATCTTGTCTATATGGATCGAATTTAAAGGCTACACCTCCGGTGTGTCACTCAGTGAAATATGTTAAATTCAATTCTGATTGGTGGTTATTGTTTGTTGCAGTCCAGGATAAACAATAACCACCAATCAGAATTGACTGCAGCTTATTCACTGTGTGACACACCAGAAGTATTGGCATCCAAACTCGATCCAGGTAGATAAAAAGCAACAGAGAAACTTCGTTCAAAATGGTTATTAAATGATCTGTAAATTACTAAAGTCGTATATGGAGAACAAGTTTGGAATGTTTCCTTTTACGTTGATATTGGTGATCAGTGACTAAACGTGCCAACAGGATAAATAAAATTAGCACAGAATCAGCATGGAGGCAGATTTCAAACCGTGCAGGTTGGTCACCTTGTGCTAATTTGTTAATTTTGTATGGAAGGCGAGTGGGCATTGTCGATAGTTTACCCTTTCACTAACAGAAACGAGTGCCTGTGGCCGCGGCAGTTGTTTTACATCTGCAGGAAGTACAATGTAATAGATTGTGGTTGTCAGTCATCTCCACTCCCACATCTGGACTTGCTCTAGATAAGATTTTCCTTGCAGGTGGAAATTGCACTAGTTCTTCTGTTTTGAATATAACACCGTCATGTCTTTCAAATTTAAGTTAAGACATGAACTTGATAATAAGATGTTTTAAAAGCATTTATGCAGTGCAAAACAACGGGTGTAGTTACCAAGATGAGTCCTGGATCTTATCAAATGGAATAGCCTCAAATGACCTAAATGATTGAATTAAAATCAGTACCAACTAAGGCAAAAAAAAAAATTGTTTCCTATTGCACTGCTTTTAAAATTAGGGTAGGCAGGTATATTTCTTTTTAACATTATATATAAATCAAATAATAATTCAAGCGCTTCAAAGTACTGGACAAAACCGGCTCAATTAGATCCACAAATCAATTTCGGGAATGTGATTTTTTTTGGGGGGGGGGGTGGGGGGGGGGAAGCGCTAGGATCGGCAACGAGAAGCAGGGATGGTCGGCCGACCGGAAACATATTTTTTTATTTATTTGCCTAATATGTAGTTTGTTTGGATCTACTTTTTTTATCTTGTCAAGGATGAAAATGGCATACGAACAGATGTTAAATCTATGTCTGTCTGTAATCTGCATACTAGAAATACAAGCAATATGTCAACACATATAAAACAGTATAACCCGACCACTGACAGACCTTCCAAAGATGAAAAGACCATCAAGTTGATATGTGTATCGATAATGTATCGTATCGTAGGCTGTGTATCGTGAATCGTATCGATACGCGGCACAAGTGTATCGGAACTGCACAATTATTTCCTCATACAGCGAGAAAAGTATGGATATATCTATTACTTATACATGCGAATGAGTATATAATTTAGATTAGTGGACTGTATGCTGCATTCTTTTGACGTGAAGCATCACCTATAGTAGTTAGTCAAGGTAACTTTTGATGCATGAACTATGTTGTACTGCTGGTTGTCAATCCGAATTTACTTAAAGCCTGTGAATTTCATCCCGAAACATCTGGCTTCCAGGGGTTGACAATGATAATAGCTTCTCAGTTCGATTTTAAAACATTATTCTCTGTTTTTTTTTCTTCAAGTCATGGTAGTACCATTTTGACATCTTAAAAAAGAATGTACTTTTATTGTTTTATTTCTTATATGCCATGTCACTGTAGGTAGGTAAGCAGGTGGGTGGATAGGTAAGTGGGTGAGTAGGTAGGCATGTAGGTAGGTGGTTTTCCAGTATGTCAGCTATATATTGCAAAGGGAAAGCTCAAATTTAAAATTTTAAAATGATTACAATTTCAAATGTAAAGATACAAGATCTTTTAAAAATCTTTCGTCACAAAAGGGTCCAGTAACACTTTAGACCAAATTTATTGTCTGCATGATAATGTTTATAATGGATACCGGAGACTAATAAAAGTGTAGGTGACCTGTGTAATTGTGGATTACATTCTGGCTTTAACTGAACGTGAATGGTGATTTGATGTATATATTTCCATTGGCATCCGATACAAATAAATGAACAACTTACTTGCAAAAACAAGTACAATAACAGCTCGCCTTTCTTCACTTGGGGTGATGTTTGTGAGGGTAATTAAAGGGATAGTCCATGTTGCATTTTATTTATTAAATAAATCGAATAGGGGACATGTTTTATGAAACAAATCGCTTGAGAGTACCATATTATCATTTCCTCTGTTGTGCGCTATTAGGAGCTGTCTAGGACATTTGTTTACTTATTTGTTAGACATTTCTGATGCTGAACATTTTACTCTACTCACGTTGGAAAGTCCTCGTGAACAAAAAGTTATAGTTAAATAAAAAGCAAACATAACTAGGTGAGAAATTTCTGATATGTCTTCCTTAATGCAACAGGAACATGTTTTAATTTGTGATTATAAAAAATTCATACTGACTTGTGCTCAACATCATGTACAACATTTATGTTCTCAAATATTTAAAGCTAGAATCATGCCAATGTCACTGACGTTTACTTATTTCCCAAGTGAGTAATAGCAGGGATTTATGTGCAGAACTTGTCATTATGCCAGCTGGGGCATCTATCTTTTCGTCGATGCCATCTTGAGTTTGATATGACGTAATTATGATGCAATGAAGATGTAAGTATGATATCAAGAGCTAGTTTTATATTTTCAGGTATGTATAGTGCTTATTGAAAGCAGGATTTTTTAATGTTTTTTGTTTCTTTCAGTTTAGATGTATATTACATATCTTACGCATTATTGACAGTTCGTCAAATTGGTAGTTCTCACTGAGCTGGAATCAGAACCACAGCCTGGAGATTATGCTTCTAATGATATCGGACAGTGACCAGACACTTACGTAAAGGTAGGACTGAAAATGTTGGTATATACAGAAAAAGAGACATGCCAATAATTACATATTTAACATAATCAATTATGCAGGATTGTAGCTATGGTATTTGCGTATATGTCGTCTAGGGTACGCCCATTTAAGACATTATATATTTTGGCATTTTGACACATCTGAACAGGAGCATTCCCAAAGTATTTACATACTGATCTGTATTGTGTATAGCTGAGAATTCGTCATAGATTTACACGACAACTTGGATAAGACAGGTATCTGAGTTGCTCTGGTGTTCTGTGTCGTGAGCCACGTGAGAACAAATTACTACCAATACATAATTTGCCCCTTTCTTTGTAAGATATTAATCAATTCTTCAATGGTGTCAAATGTAATATAGTTTCTATTTTTCATAACTCAGAGTTCAGAAGGTAATATAACAAAAACATACATAGTATATACATAAAATTGTTTAATGAATTTTACAAATTAGTATTTTATTGTCATTTTATAGTCAGAAGTACTTTTCGGAAGTACTCTTGTCTGAATTGTTGCCCAATAAAAAAAAATTAACATCATATAAACACAAACAATATTAAATTATTTCTTTGCAGTGGCATATCCGACAGAAGAGGTCCCTTGAGCAGCAACGATTTTTTATAAAACAATGGTAAGAAACAATAGAGAAGATACAAATGGTTAAGAAGGATAACATTGCCATTTATGATTTTATTTTACCATTAATATCGGCGATATTATCCATTTACTACAAGATGCAGAACAGCAAAGATATATGCAGATTCTTTCCATTTTCTTAATTTCATATAATATGTCTTGAAAAAAAATCCTAATTTTACTACTGTGTATTAAAATTCAGTTTACTATATCATTATGTTTCTTACCGCAAGATTGATATGCAGAACAATGTACAAAAGATTGTACTCGTTTGTTTTGAGATTTAAAAATGTTTTGATGTCTCCAGCACTCATAACAATTTCTTATGTCTGAGAGACATGTTATGCATGGCAGGTGAAAGGCAGCAACACTTTGAATATAAAGTGGGGTTGCTACTGCTGATCACATTTACACATATACATCCAAGCCATAGACCGGGGAAAATTAATTTGTATAGAAGACATAATTAAAAAGTTCTCTGAATAAATAAATCTTGCAGCTAGAAACTTTTGGCGAGTTATGTATTTACATTCATATAGGCGTTTTATCATGACCATACATAAAGTATTAGTAATAGACATGGTGATTTGGTGTAAGTGATAAGAAATAAAAATAATAATAACAAATAAAAACTTGCTTACAAAATGCGAACTTTTTATTTTCAGGCCAACAGTCAAGGTGATTCATTGAATACAGATTCGAACGATGAGGTATAATAATGAATAATCAGAAAGGTTGTCGATTTCCTCTAAATGCTACTACATGATTAAATCAATATGTGTTAGGGAACTCTAGAAGCAAGATGAAAAGTCGTTTTTTCAAGGAGCAGAAACGGCTGGAGTAGGAAAGTAGAAACCGACAACTTTATGTGAAGTGAAATAAATCAGACTAGATAAATATTGCTGATATTTTTTAAAAGAAATATATCGGCAATTATTTTAGAAACCAATAATACGACACAGGTAGATTACTTTTCTTGAAATCAAGTCCTTACATAAACACTTCAAATCATTGAAAATTTTTAAATTAGTCCGTTAAAAACAAATTTGTTAGAATGTAAGGCCATAGGAAACTGGACATTCAAATATAACATTTGTCATATTTAGAAGTTAGCCAAATGATTAATTTGTAATAAAACCTGTCTTTAGTAAAAATCGATTTCTTTTAGACAAAACAAAGATTTAATCCAATGTACTTCCTTATATCGTAAAATCATTTTAAGACTTTTGTCACTTTCATGACAAGGACAATGATCATGGTTAAATGGTTATGTAGGACATTGGCCCGTAATACTACAGTTATATAACAGTATTCAATAATGTAGAGCACCATATTACAATACAGTGAAGAAAGAAAAAAAAAATCAAGCAACTATAATTGAAATATATCGTAAATGAGACGAAAAAAACATCAGATAGCTCTCATATTACATATGGAGAAACATAGTGCGAAAAACAAAAATCTTTTGATTATGTGAAGAAATACTTGCTGCCCCTCAGAGAAATTTCTAGATATTTGACTGGCCACTAGCCAAAGCATAGAATACGGTATCTGCAGTACGGAATTATGGACGGGTATATGAAAATCATGTGGCATGTTCATGGGGTGTACAAATAGTGTCAATGACAAGGGGGTAAATAAAAAGAAAATGTCCGTCTCCATTCTGTCGATTCAAAACTTATATATTGATTATTTGATGTGCTTTTCGAAATATTTGTAATATGTTCGAATATGTTCAAAATAATTTAAGCAAATAGAAATATAATAGTGAGGTCACAGCGATATTCAGTCAATGGGAAGTAACTCCGGAGAATATCGTCTGCATTGTCAATATGCCAAAACAATTTGCCTCCCATTCAGAAAAGGAAATTCTTGAGAAAAGAGCCTGATATGTCCCTGAAAATATCCAAAAAGCAAACAAAAAGACTGCTAATACACTACGAAGTTATTTATCTGAGAAAACAACAACCTACAGACATTGAAATTTATGATTGTGCAAGATTGGCCTAGAGTCTAAAGCGTTTTTATCTGGATGCTAAAAGAAGTAATGGAGATATGAACAAATCCTTATCATCAGAAAACTTTCAATACAGTTTGAACAGGTATCTAAACTTACAACGAATATATAGAAACACTAATATTATGATATTGAATTTCATGGCGCAGATCAGTGTTTTAAAACTGCTATGGGCTGAGCTGAAATCTGCTGGTAAAGGCAACGTGGAACACTTCCTTAATATTGCAGTATCTGATCTCTATAAAATGTATGACAGCATATATTTTAGTCCAAATACCCACAGGATTATACAACAAAGTACAATTTTGAGATCAGTGTTTACTTTTGTCGCAGAGAGGGTGAAAACGTCGCTGATAGCGACAAAAGTACCTTTTCTCTGTGACAGGATTCTGCAACAGGTGCTAAATATGTAATCAAATCCAAAGATGAATTGACCAAACATCGTAGAGAGAACGAAAAGAGGTGATTACGGGAATAATGCCGGAAGATAAAGACTCACCTTACTGTTAAATTATTCCAGAAATATGTCCAAATTTAACCCCAACTTCGACCTTTTGTAGCAGCGATCCTTATATTCGTTTAATGAAAGTGATGATGTTTGGTATTTTCAACATCCTAGGCAACATTTGATAGACCTTTTGCTGCTCACATACACTGAAGGTGAAAATGTAAAGAACCACTATGTCGGGATAAATATCGAAGCCTCATGGTACGACATCACAATAAACACGGTGAGAAGAAGCGCTGCTTCTGCCAGTGTCTGCACATTTTCAGCCGGGGCGACCTATTGGTATTCCCCACAAAAGACTGCCGGAGCATTAGCGAAAAGCCTCTGTGCGTCTTCTTACCTGAGTCAGGCAAGAACATCCTAGCCTTTAAGAATCACCACCCCCGGATTCACCCCCGGTACTTCATCTATGCGGATTTAGAGGAACTGAACGTGCCAGTGGAAGGCCCTCCCAAAAATCATAAAAAAAGGCAACGCACAAAATATCACTGAACAGATTCCATGTAGCTTTTGCTACACCGTTGTTTGCATTCATGGCGTTTCCAATGAACCAGTGCTATACCGTGGCAAGAATGCAGTAGCCACATTTATCAAAGGCCTAAAGCATGAGATGTAAAAATTATCCGAAATGTCCTCTAAAACAAGACCGAGATTAATTATGGATGGAGACGACCTTAGGAATTACCAGAAAGCTGCATACTGTTACATATGTAGCGGGAAATTAGGTAATGATAGAGTGCGAGACCTCTGCTATATTACAGACAAATGCTGAGGCGAGGCACACAGCGCGTGCAACCTCAATCTGCGCATCTGCCCAGACATGGTAAAGGTGCCATTCGTCATTAATAATCTGCGTGGCTACGATGATCATTTGATTATGGAGGCTATTGCAACTGCCTCTTAAGGAAAAATCAGCATCATTCCAAACAACATGAAAAAAAGGCATGACGTTTTCTCTGGGGCAGCTACAGTTCATGGACAGCCTTCAGTTTGTGAACAGCAGCCTGGACATGCTTCCTACTGCACTCTCAAAGGAATCATTTAGGCTACTCAACAAGAGAGTGGCGGACGCTAATGCTGACATATTGCTATGCACGGGCGTTTACCAGTACTAGCAAACAAGCAGCTGTGACCGATTCAAAGAAATGCAATTACCGCCAATAGAGGCCTTCTTTAGCCCATTAAGCAATACCGGCATCTCTGAAAAAAGACTTAAAAGCATGAGCAAAATGTGTGGAACTACTTTGGCTATCAAAATATGAGAGACTGACATGACCTTTACATCAAGATAGATGTGCTTCAGCTGGCAGACGCGTTTGAAACCTTTCGCAAGACATTGTAAACAAACTACTGCTTAGACCCAGCCCACTACTACAGCACACCAGGAATGAGCTGGGACTCTTTCCTAAAGATTACAGGCATCAAGTTTGAGCTGCTGTCTGATATTGACATAAACTGGTTTATTGAGAAGGGTACCCGTGGTGGAATTTTAATGGTGCTGACGTCGTGCGAAAGCGAACAATCCAAAATGTCCATTCTATGACGGAGGAAAGTGAAACAGCTGGATAACAGTCATGTACAAAACAACCTATACGCTTGGGCCATGATGCAGAGTCTACCAATTAAGTGGTGGATTTAAGTGAATTGATCCATTCTTGCTCGGATCAGTTGCAGGGAACGCACCAAGGGCTACATCCTTGGAAGTCGACACCGAGTATCTGGAGGAGCTGCACGATGCATACAATGAAGCGACTACCCACTGGCCCCAGAGGCAGAATGTTCCAGATGATTAGCTTAGCAACTATCAACATGCTTTAGTAAACAAAATGTCGGGGGGGGGGGGCAGGGGTACATTTACTGAATGCATGAAGTTGGTTCCAAGCCTTTGGAGAAAGGAGCACTACGTTGTCTATTACCGAAAAATCCAGCTCTATATGAAACTGGAACTGTGTCACCAAGTTTCACCATGCGATGGAGTTGGACAAAAGCACTTGGATGGAACATACACCTCAACACGTATCTGAGAATGAAGGCAAAGTCTCAGCTTGAAACAGACTTCTTTAAGTTTATGAACAACTCTGTCTTTGGGAAGTCTATGGAAAACCTAAGGAAATTTATTTGGGTGGATCTTGTAAAACCCAATTTCGAGTACAGTCGCAAGAGATCTTTGACGGAAACCTTTTTGACGTTCATTCCATAAAGGCCAGTCAAAAGCTTAATCTATACGGCCATTCTTGACCCTAGCAAGCACCTGATGTACGAATTCTACAATCAGATTAAAACTCGCTACAGAGACAAAGAGCACCTGCTGTAGACAATGCTGCAGAGCAGCGAGAAGACGATGTCTATCACAATATCGCTGAAGATGCTTACCTCTACGATACAATCGACTATCTTAAAGAACATCCACTCTGTAACACCACAACTGAAAATATGAAAGGAAAGTTTAAGGATGGGTGCTCTGGAAAGCCTATTGCTGGGTATGTTGGTCTTTGCCCAAAGATGTACTCCATAATGATGGCAGACAGCGTGGAGACGCAAAAGGCTAAAGGAGTATCGAGGGTAGCTGTATAGGCCGACTTCGGGCACCACCTCTACCTTGAGTGCCTTCAAGGGAAAAATGTTTTTCGACACTCCAAGGCCTCCATACAGAGCGACCACCACAAAATAGGAATGTACTGCAAAAACAAGACAAGCCTTAGCCCGCTGGACACCAAACAGTGGATTGCACCGGACGGTATTACGACACGGGCATATGCCACTACTGCACCACACAAGAGCAACATGCTTGGTTGGAGGAGTTGAATAACCAACAGTGAGGCTGCAAATCATGGCTATGTGATAAACAAGGTTTCCAAGGTCCTTGGTGTACGGTGGTGTAGACATCTTGCACCTGCGTTTTTAGATTAACAAGATTACATTGTTTTGTTTGTTATAAAACACTTTACTATTACAGATGAAAGGGTCAGTCATATGTTTATTAGATGCTGCGGGCAGCTGTGGTACTTGTCGTTTCAACTGCTCCACAGACTCTGCTTTTTTTTAGGCTGTTCTAGCACCTGCGTTCCGTGAACTTGTGCTGGTGCACGTGATGAGGTGCGAAGAAGGCCAGCTGACAAAACTAGGCCACCCAAGAGATCATAAGATAGCATCGACCCCTACTGCTTTTTTTGAGATGTCGTTTCAACTGGAATGGCTGGTTGTCTCTGCTTTTTTCTCAGTGCGAAGTTGCTTTATCATCTGAAAGTCTCTTACCAGCTGCAGCTCTACCTGGGTTTATAACCATGGTGACATGTGTCACTTCCTGTGCTTGTCGTTCCGACTGTGCAGTACGTTGTGCTGGTGTATCGAGTGTCAGTTGCACTTTAATATTTTTGTTGTTTTTATTAACAATCGACAAGTCTATAGGTAAACGTGCCAGCTGCAATTGGTGCTAGTACAGCACCATACCTAAAGTAAAGTTGGTTACAGATGTTTGCAAAAAATATGTGGATAATTGGATCCTTTTCCAAGTCACTAGCAAGAAGTTCGCGGTTATCTGTAATCAAAATGTGGCTTACAACTGTCATGTACAGCCAGAGTAAAGCCAACCACAGAAAAGCGATCATCCTAGTCCTTAGTTTAGCTTCGTATATGGAATAGGTCTTTGTTACCTCTTCATCGCTTATTGCTGCAATATCCTCAAGCATCAGATGTCATCCAGTGTATTATTTGGCAATACTTAAGGCAATTACTGGGGATACCCCTCGTGCTGCAAGGTTTTATTTGTGAAGGAAGACAGCAAATATCTCGTTGTTTATGAACCTGAACTTCCGAAGTCGGAACGTTCTCATACAGTTCACCCAGTACCGCATCAATATCCACGTCGTTTACTGTAAGCTGTTCTGCCATGGTTCTTATTAGGTTCCAATGACTGACTGAGCATTTAACTCCAAGTGATCTATAAATTAAATAGGTTGCAGCTGTAAGTGAAAAAGCATGGCTAATGATGTACAAAGTATGTAGACCTTACATTCTGGAAAAGATGGTAAGACATTAGTGGATCTGAGCATAGGGGCAGCTTGCCAAAGAATTCTCTTTTAAAACAATTAATATCTGCGCGCTTTTTGTCATCTATGATCTAGTTCTCATCTAGTGTGTCCTTAAATAAGTCATTGTCTGTAATGTAAAATAATGCCACCCATGACATCTTCCAGCGAGAATCGCGGGCTGCAGCAGTATACTTTTGTGTAATAATATACACACTGATGCCGTAGTGGCGGCTAATGAAGGCGAGGTCAGTGAGGCCAGTTTCCTTATGCCTGATGCCAAAAGAAGAGAGCAATTGCGAAATAGAAAATGTGTTGAGATATGCTTAAAGTTTTCAGCAAGTGCACCGAGTCGGTAATTCAGATCATGGTTCCTAATACTCCAGTGTCTTCTTTGCCACCGGTCATATATCTTGCTTAGGAGTATCATTGGGTAGATGATGACTGTAAAATCATGTTGCCTTTAAATGCCGCTCCAAGAAGCTGACAGACAAGCATGCGCATGCCGGTGATGCGGCGGCAGACAATCATGGCACAGTGTGGTTGAAGGTTATCGTTCCGACTGGCTAGATGATGGCTGACATGAATTGTCCATTTTGTATGTTGAGCTGTGCGTTCATAACAATATATATGTACTATTCTGACACGCCTGATGTCTGGACTTTTTTTTCAATCTGCAGTGTTGCTCCTTCTCTTGCATTTTCTGCTGGTCTTTCAGACTCGTGGAGCGGGTGGTCTTCCATCAGGCAAAAAGGTTTTTATAAAAGGTGCCAACTTATAGAAATGATGCCCTTCAGAGATTCCCACGCTGTTAGTTTTGGACCTCTTCTTGCTGTTGGTACCTCAGCTGACCCTGGGCACAGATCTGCCCCGAAAGGCCCTATATCTTCATCAACACCTTGTTGATAAGGGGGTTGTAAACATTTTCTGGATCATGTGCGAACTCAGCGCTTTTTATCTCATCATTGAAGAGTAAAACTATTTCCTTCATGCTCTTTGCTGGCGTGTTCAGGTTGATGTTCCAAACATGGTCGCTCTTGGTCAGCACGTCTTGCTATGGCATGGTACTCGGTGGTAACTATAGCCACTTTTCCCATGTATCGCTGCTCGATCATGCCTGTTAGTTCCGAGTGGGCCACAACATCAAACTCCGGGGAAATGCCAGTGATAGTGTAGCTCGCCCACTTGTTCGTGCTCTGAGTTACCTTGCTGTAGTTATATAACATCAGCTGAAAGTAGAGGCGGTCTGATAGGCCTGACTGGTAGGATGGCGTATGTTCATTTATCAACTTGAAGTCAAGCGGCACATGGAAGTGGTACCCAAATGCAGCAGCGAAAGATGCATCTGACTGGGAATTAGCGACGTCATTTTTTGTGCCAACACGTATTGCACCAGTGTTAGCATTTTCTATACCCTGATAGGCAGTGTTAGTCCGCTCTTTGTCCATCAGCCAGAGATTCTTGTAGACGCCCCAAACATCAGCATCGTCCATACATACCACTTCGATACCCCTTCAAGCTATACGCTAATCTTTCTGACGATAGCACGGCTGAGGTTCTTTACGATTGTACGGTTGGCATCAATCGGCACTGGGCTAGCTTTTAAGACAGTTTAAGTGCCGGGCACAATAACACCATGGCTGCCTAAATTGCTAAATCTCACAACAGCAGTTGGTTTTAGTCAATGGTGCATGGGTTATTTGTCACAACGACGATGCTTTTGAATTCCCTTTACCCCAAGCGCTTAGTGGAGGGTGCGAAATGGGTTATGTTTGTTTCCGTATTGAGATGTGTTGTGCATGCGCAAACTTTAACAAGTATTACCAAGTGTTGTACAATTTGACGTTTGTGTTTCTTTCCTTTAATACATTAACTTGCTAATATTGTTTAGTATGGTGGTACAATGTGATGAGGCAAAATTACCCCTTTTGCATCTACTTATTGTCCTTCAGTTGTTTATCGATCTACTCATGCATCTCTAAAAAGAGATTTGTTAGATTTCATCTTGTAACTGACTGTTTATTTCCTCTTGCATATTGACCCTGTTCCTCAGTACTTTGAGCCATTTCCATCGACTTCGCTTAATCCCTTCTTTCCTCAGGGACGGGGAGGGGTGGGTGAACGCGGCGATGAGAGTATAAGAGCATCAGTTCCTGGGGCCTAGTCCCATATGGGTCATTACGATTAATCACGGCAGGGTTTCAGTTCCTGGACTGTTATGAATTACAATTATACAAGCTGATTGATTATATCGCTCTCTCTCTCTCTCTTTTACTGACTCTCTCTCTCTCTCTCTTTATATATATATATATATATATATATATATATATATATATATATATATATATATATCGATATTTAATTCTTTGTCTCATTTTTCCTAATTTAAATGACAGTATTTGTGTAACTTTTCCAAAGTTATCTGTTGCATATCCCATTATCCTGATTCATTAATTTAAATGAAAGTATAAGTACGAAGCATTTCTGATAGGGGTTGACCATTATTTGTGTACTGTATTTACTTTCAGTTACCTAGCAACCAATCCATGCATCCAAATGCATCTAATTTAGATGAGATGGAATACGAGAAAGTAATTGACCTCCTGAAATACTTTAACATAAAGAGCACAGAATCCGGTCCTCGAGATAGATTGCGTCTAAAGGAGCTCTTTTATGCTAAAAGGTGGAGTGGATCATATGAAGAAAAGGTATGGCGATCATGTTACCTTGCAAATTTGTGTACAACTCTGCTTTGTTTCTTTCGTGTAATTGAAAAAAAAAACTATTTAATGAGTTATATCATTCATTTACATCTATTAGATCACCGATGCAACAAGGTGAAAAAAATCATAAATCTCGTTAAAAATGGAAAGAAAAGTAAAATAAGAGAGTGTAATAATGCAAGACAATCCATAAATAATCAGAAATACGATGTATTCTCTAAGAATAACTTCGAAATCAAGGAATTGGTAAGTCCATATACACAAAATAATTTTGGTTGCTAAACAATTATCTTGGAATTTCAAGCGCAATTGTATCTTCGTTTTAACCTCTGAAAACGAATAGATGCAACTGGTCAAGTCTATTTATAGATTGTATTTCACTCGTCACTTTATACTGCGTTATACAAGACACACACAAAGAAAGTCTCAAACTAAAACCAAATAAGCACATGTTTGCATCTTTCCAGTTCAAACCGCACTTCAGTATATAGAGAACGTTGTCGATGGTTCCACGACTTTGTTGTCATTATAATATATCTGGCGAACATAGGAAGGCTATCGAAATGACTTGACTGCTCCATTTGTGTTGACAACTCCTCAATTATTTCCCGATTGATCTGAACCTATTATACTGAAAATGTTCAAATAAAGAAAAATTTGATATAACTTTCTTCAAATAGCATCTGCCTTATTACCATTTGTTTACATCGTTTATTTAATATTTGCCGCTTAAAAGAGCACAGAACACTGGAAAAGGTGGTCTATATGGACTTCATTTAATTTATGTATGTTTTGGTAATTGCTCCGAGCAAACTGCAAAAAATGCACATAGATCTAAAATGAATAATTTGCCAATGATTTGCCCGATTTCAGGATATCTCAATTTTGGTCAGTAGAATGATATTACTGTTTGAGACAAAATATGTTCTTCTAAAATATTTTTATGTTCTTTTGTGTTTCACATATACACACATTTTACTTCAAAAACCGAAAAGGTTGACAAAGTGAAGATGTTTTCACCTTTTTTCTCTTTTGATGTGGGCATCATGTTCATGTTTGCAAAGAGAAACACCCAAGTTTATGTTGAAATGATTTGAAGTGTGAATTTATCATGCATGTGATTCTACCGGCGGTAGGCCAAAAATATCATTTTAAAGGCTGTCTACCGCACATACCGTTTAATAGTTGAAATCTATCACTTTTGAAAAATAAAACAGAAATTTAAATAAAAAAAATAAAAAAAACCAAACACTGTATTTTTACGCATTCTATTAACACATTAGAGAAACCAGCCAGACCCAGTCTACTGGGGACAGGAAATGCTCTACTAGTACAATGACCGGTGCGATGATGCGTGGCAGAGCAATAGGATTAGAATTGTTAAAGAGCAGCTAACACGTGTACACAGCAAGCCACTAATTGATTACTGCATTGTTGGAATTTGGGGAGTATAAAGCCACATGCAGGATGTTTTTTGAGATGCTATATGTAATAAAGGGATAAAAGGTGGTCCATGATGATGTCTTCTGAGCCTTTGATGAAAATCGGCAAACCCTTAGCAGACGAGAGATAAAATGAAGAGACCGACTATAAAAAATTATTTCGGGAGAGACACTAGAGTAAGTATTTTGATTTTTGTCTTGTTTAATTGTTATTGTATTGTTCAAGACGTTATAAGAGAACAGCTCTTTCATTTTGTTTGTTCAATTCATGTCAAAATGCCCAATTCTAAGAAACCACCAGCTAAGAAATATTACAAGTTCAACAATGCTTGGATATCGGAGTTTAAGTGTGTGCAGGCGAGTGGCATAGGTCCTGAGTTTGCATTGTGTGTTTCAAAGTATCCATCTTTTGTATTTCATAAACTATTTGATGTTTTCATGCACATAAATTAAGTTCAAGCCCTAGAT
Organism: Margaritifera margaritifera; assembly: GCA_029931535.1. Classification (NCBI taxonomy): domain Eukaryota; kingdom Metazoa; phylum Mollusca; class Bivalvia; order Unionida; family Margaritiferidae; genus Margaritifera; species Margaritifera margaritifera. The sequence continues at coordinate 78,349 of JAQPZY010001686.1, forward strand.
AAAATATATCACTTAAAACTATATTACAAGTTAATTAATTTTAAAGTTTTGATAAAATATGAATAAAAGCATAAATACATCATATATTTTTTTAAATTTCAAGTCTAAATTAATCTTTATTTTTTTTTTTTCATTTACAGTGGTGAAACTTGGCAAAAGATTTTGAAATCTGAGCCATGAAGAGAAAGAAGCCCTTGAGGATGAGGCTCATGAATACATCCCAAGTCCAAGTCAGGAACTTCCTCCTCGGGGTGAACGTAGCTTGGAGGAGTATAGGAGAGTAATCAGCAACCTTACAAATTCAGCAACAGGAAAACTGAAGTTAGAACTTCTTTGCATGCTGAACATGGTTGTCCTGTCATTACAACATTCTAATGCTGATACAGAGAGGACATTCTCCATTCTTCGCAAAATACGAAGGGATTCAAGGGGATATCTGGACCAGCGAACTATTGAGGGCCTGTTAAGTGTGAAGCTTAACAATCACAATGAATGTCATTAGTGGTCACTAGACAAAGATCTTGTGAATGAAACTAAAAATGCTATTGGATTTTATAAAAGAAAAGTCTTTGCAGTGAACTCAGATAAACAACTTTTCCGTTTTCATTATTTGACCATATACTGACTCGTATTAATTAATTATTATTGTAACATTTTCCATCAAAATCTGAATCTGATTCATGTTCATACTTGCTGTTTTATTATAGTATGAAAAGAATTCATGTTATGGCACACAAAAAAGTACTTGTTTTGTTTTCCATCCCCTTGAAATGTTTAATTTATGCCGATAAAAAATCTAGTGGTTTAGAGGCCAATCTACTGATTAAAATTTGTAAATCTACTGGTTTGTAATCCTTTTTCTGTCACATGTATGATTTATTTACTTTTTAATCTGCAACAATTCAACTTTAAAATAAAAATATTTCACTAAAAATTAAATTATTCGCTGCAGTTTTGTTTTCTTTTCTGCCCTCTTTGGAACAAGCTTCAGCTTCCCCTCTTCTCATTGTCGTATCTGAAAATTGACAATCGTGGACATGTCTGTAGATCTACTAATTTCCTGAAGTCATTCCTCACCAAGCTCAATCATCTACTGCCGATGACAATTATGAGGTACCAATAAACTGTACAACAGTTGATATTTATTTTGAAATTTTAATATTATTAGATACGTTAATGATCAGAAAATATCCCTTTGTCTTTTACATGGTATGCGAGGAAGCAGACATTGATCTTAATACGAAATTCTTAAACAATGCATTTTGTTGGCAGAGATAGGATAAAACAATGGACGATTAAAACATTATTTTTTGTTTCTGAAGTCTTTATGATTCATTCAGTTATTCTTGGAATAAAAAATGGCTCATACTTGAAAATAAAAATAAAAATTCTTCGAAAGGAAGATGCGCAGAATAAGTAAACCCCGATTATACATATAGTAAAACAGCTGTTTCTTTATGTATACCCTCTTTTTGTCATGTCCAAAGATTGAGAGAATTTTTTTATTCATATATATGATCCACACATTTGTTGTTCTATCGTATAAATATAGAAACTGTATAAATATTGCTCTTTCGCACTGAATGACGCATTGACTTTCTAAATTTAGTAGTCTTTATTATTTGCTTCCTCAGACATGGACAATCAGAAGTGAAGTATATATTTGCAGCTTGATATAATTTTCCAAACAATAGAATTCACGTACTTGCTATTTTTAACGAGGCTGTTCGCATACGATATGGCTTTCATTTTCTTTGAATGGCTAACCTAAATATTTCAACTCCAAACCAGAAAAACTCAGATGTTGACGTCCAGATTGCGCCAAATTTAACATGACCAATTGTATTCTAATTCACCACCTAACGCTACATTTAGTAGAGGCATGGCATCATATCATAAATGTAGTTGGCCATACAGTGGTGAATCGTTGAGCAACATCACACAGAAACATCACTGAGTATTACCAAATCCCTCATGTTTTTTGATCAGCATAATCTTAACTTCGTGTTGATTTGTGAAAATATTTATGAAACTTTTTGAATCATATAATATGCCACTCGATGCAAGCAGCTCTTGGCAGCTTCTGACAGAATCAACTCACATACTAATTTGTACAACAAATGAACCTTCGTGTGAGATCCATGCTACATTCAAAAGGTTGCCATGACCTTTAATGTGTTTTGCCTGTTTTTCAATCAATGGGGATGTTAAGAAATACTGATCGTCAAACGTGCTTTCCAATTATAAATTTATCACTATTGGCTGGTTTGTTTGATCCAACATGCTATGTTTCATGACCTACATTATTCAATCAAACCTCTACCTAACTTTTTTCCTCATAAAGGTACCATATTCACATAAGAAGCTAATCTGAAGCTAGGATAAGGCCAACAACCAAAAAAATTCTTGTCGGCTGACCATCCCTGTTTCTCATTGCCGACCCTAGCACTCTCTCCCCCCCCCCCCAAAAAAAGTTTTTTTTTGTTGCCCGGTTCTTTGAAGCGCTTGAAATATTATTTGATTCATATATAATGCTTATTAAAAAAAAAACCTACCTGCCCACCCTAATTTTAAAACCGGTGCAATAGGAAACACATTTTGTTTTTGCCTAACAATTTAATGACAAATGGACAAATAATGCAACCATGATCGATGATAAGAGAAAACAACTAATGTTGCTGAACTACAGGTCCATTGTCTAGCATTTTTGAAACCCCCTCTATCATGTAGATCATAAAACTATTTTGGTTCCTTTCCACAAAGGTTGGAAGTATGTAAATCCATTGATTGGAACTTCCCGTGATGTCACATTTTCAATTATTAGTCCCTGCCTTCCACCCCCCCCCACCCCCACCCCCCAAGCTCGGCGTAGTAGGCAGAGACCAATAATAACTATTTCTGTCAGTCTGTTCGTCCAACAGTCATCAATTTGCTTTCCACAAGAAAACTTGTTTTAACTGTTGGATTTTAGCAGCTTAATGTTGATAAGGCCTCAGGATAGGTTGATTTCTGGCCTTTTATGCCAGCATTTGGGGGAGATGTGACCCCTAATTTCATATTCTATTCCACAGCTTTAATTTATCAGGGACTATTGCATTCCAACCAAATGCGGCATGCAGCTTCAGATTTAGCTGTCTTTGAAAAAAAATCTGATTTCGAGCGTTTTAACAAATCATCTACATGTGCTTATCCCCCTGATACACTATCCACTTGACTCTGGTTTCTGCAGCATAACTTTACCGAGGTTCACTTGATCACAAAATGGTTTGGGATTGTGATTCTGTATTGGTGAGACCTTGAAAAGGTTTGATTTCCACTCCATCAGTTATACCACACGAATTCCGATCCCGCAGATTTAGGTTTCGGGAGCATAACTTCATAAAGGTTTGCTAGCTTTCAACAAAGTTTGATATGCTGTTTGGTATTTGTAAGTCCTTGAAAGATTCTAATTACCAGTGTTCGGAAATTACATTTACATGAGTTATGGCCCCTGATTGCATGCTCTCATAATTTTGGTTTCCGCAACAAATGTAGCTTTCATCTTTATACTTATTGGACCTTAAAGTAGTTTGATTTCTACCATCCCACAATATCACTTAGAGGAGATATGGCTCCTGATCTACAATTATCCTAACTTTGGTTCATGCAGCATTCCCAAATTTCAACCAAACTTTGCATGCGCCTTTGTCTTGATAGGTCCTCTAAATAATAATGAGTGTCCGTCTTTCTGATTTCACTTTCTGCCCCATTACATTACCAAGGGTTGCTGAATTTCAACCAAATTCAGCCTACAGCTTTAATAATAATGAGACCACTAAACGAGTTTGATTTCCAGTGATGCATGCTATCATTCAAAAAGATAATCATTCAAAAGGTTAATATTCCCTGATTTCCCATCCTCCTAAATTTGGCATAATGTTATGAAGGAATGTTAAATTACAACCAAATGCATCGTGTACCTTTATATTGTTGAGGGTCAAAGTCTGGTATGCGCCTTTATATTGATGAGACCTTCAATTAGGTTAATTTCCAGCTGTCTACACCAAATGTCAGTGGTGTTATGGCCCCTGAATTTTCATTCTCCAGGCTTTGGTTTCAACTGTATAATTCTACGAAATTAATTTTCAACCAAGTTGTAATGTATCCTGATTTTGTTGAGATCTTGAAGGAGCATTCCGCGTGATAATTTAGAGGAGATGTGGCCCCTGAATGCCCATCTTCTCCTAACTTTGGTTTGCCAACAAAGGTTCCTCTGTTGAAGACTCTACCGACAAAATTGTAGTGAGCAGAGGTTTTTGGAGTGCATACTTCACTAAATGTTCTAGTTAGATAAGAAAATGGACGAACAATTTATCATGAATAAGCAACCAGACTTATGAAAATTATTAAGCACTTGATAAATAACCTATTTTCTGTATTACTTCATTCTCTCTCTCTCTCTCTCTCTCTCTCTCTCTCTCTCTCTCTCTCTCTCTGTGATATTGTATGCGAATTTTGCAGGAGTGTAGGGGACATTTTCCTTTCAGATCCATACCACACATTACTAATAGAAGACTGAGTAACTTAGATTAATATAGATTAATATAACTCAACAAGTCCTTGCCTATCTTACTGATGATGTTCACTTCAGAGCTAAGATTAAAAAGAAAATTCATCAGAGTTGCCAGGTTATCATGATCTTCCACTTGAAGTTGGCTGTTTAGTATTTACATGGCGTAAAGAGTAAGAATGAAAATCACTGAATGCTCGATAATAAAACATAACGTATTTCTTTTTCGAATAATTTAGAAATGCTTCTTTATTATTCTGCAAGAGAAATACAAAATCTTATCTGTTCTACATTTTACATTCTATACTCATGTGATTTGTCGCCTTAAACCGCATTCTCATTTCTGTGCTCGAACCATTTTCTTTCATTCTTTCAGTGTTTTGCTCATTAATTCGTTTTTTTCTTGGAAGGAAAGCGAACATATTTCCGCTTTGCAGTCAATTTTAAAATTACACGTGCTATTATAAAGGTGCCATTTCTGCCATATTTGAGATTTTTCACTTTAAAACAGCACAAAAAATGGCTTCCATGTAGGAGAGAAATGAAATATATTTCGAGGGTGATTTTTTAAAGTTTATAATGGGGATTTTGTGTGTGCATCAAATGGTAACGAAAATGGGAAAGCATGTTTGTCTAAAGAATTTATCTTGACCCCATGAAAAGGGAAATATGTTTTAAGTGTTTTGGAGTAACTTTTAGATATTTAGAGTGTAAGTTGTCTGAAGTCAGAGCAAAAGAAAAATGCACAGTCACTTCTTGTGCACTATTATGTATCTACTCATCTATGAATGGAGGAAAAGGTAAAATAATTACAAGATCTCTACAAGAAACACATATTCAGCTTGATGCAAGAAACTATTATTCTGTTTTCTCCAAGATTTTACTGTGTTTTGTGCTTTACTGTTTAGTTCAGAGAAATAAAATACTTACCTTCTACTTATTTCAGACACTGACATAATTGTAATCCTTTCCTTTCTTGTTTTTCATTGTGGAGAAAAGTGGCCTCAAAAACATTTCACCTTTCCTTAAATAATTTTATAAAAGAAATATATTTTTGTTCTATAATAATTTTTCACACATGTCACATCTCATTTCATTTACTCAGAGAAATATAAACTCCTTTAAATATTTGGCACATTTTCATTACAAATCTCATTTTTATGAACCCCATTTATCGTTAATGAAAGTATGATATATTGGACGCCAATATACCCTTCATTGCACATCATTATTTATAAAGAAAGCCATAAACAGAACAAAAACATAGATCAGTATATCCGACACTTAATTTTATTTATGTTACATGCCTGTTTGTTTTTGTTTTTTAAACTGGCTTGTTCGGAGGTATTAACTTCAGTGTGTCACGCGATTCCACAATGAACCAGTGTTTCAAGATGACTTGACCGACATTTTGCATTGTCTGGATGGTATGTCAGAATAAATAGTATCCAATATACATTTTTCTTGGCTCAATATTTTAAGAGCCCATTGCAGTTTTGTTTGTTTGACCTTCTTTGTTGCCTCTGCTATGAGGTATTTGTCATGGCCTCAGTTCATCTAATGTTCAGACATCTCCACAGACGCTTTTGGGAATGTTGTTTCATCACAGGAGCAAGTTCAGCGTATTCTCAGTGCATGGTTGTACATGATGTTCTGAATGCAATGCTTTGGATGACAGCTAGATGGGAAAGATCCTGTTGTTTATCATTTGGCTTTGAGTAGCTGTCCGTGTAGAGCTTGTTTTCTACAAGTCTGCTTGTTGTGTCTAGAAATTCGTGAATTGAGTTAAAAACTTGCGCCGTACATTTTGTTGAAGGATGGAAGTTTTTTGCTTTTGATATAAAGTCATCCAGATTTTCTCTTCTATGCTGTTGCCATTTCATTTCAATGTCATCAACGAAGCGTACCCACTGGTATAGTGCACGTCTCACTGTTCCCCAAAAGTTTCCCTTACAGTCTTTGCATAAAAGTATTAGCATACGAAGAGGCCATCTTTAAACACAAAGTTATTGAGTGTTAAGACTACCTCCAGAAGTTTAAGCAGGAAATTAGTGGGCAGCTCTCTTACACCTCTTGTTTCCCATGCATCTTTACACATCTGTATCGCATCACTCTGCGGTGTATTAGTATACAATGATGTGGCGTCTAACGAAAACTCCTGATGATAAGATGACACTGAGGTTCTCACACAGTCAGTCATTTCAAGCATCCACACTCTGCTGATGCAATCACAGACAAGATGGGCCGGCCAAGTCACCAGGATGCCAGAAGAGTGACCACCAAAAACTGTCCTCTACGGCGAGCTGAAGGTGGGAAAGCGATCTCAGGGTGGTCAGAAGAAACGCTTCAAAGATTCCCTCAAGTTATTCTTGAAACACTTCAACATTGACTCTGAGTCTTAAGAAGATCTCGCACAGGATCCACTCCACCTGGCGCAGTCTATCCATACTGGAGCTACATATTTTGAACTGAGGGGAATTGCAGAGACAGTGCAGAAGTGCGAGCGGCATAAATCTCAGAACTGCAGCATATCCTCTGTTGACCAAGCAAACGCAAGCAGCATCTCATGTCCAGTGTGCCACAGACAGTTCAGAGCACAAATTGGCCTGATCAGCCACTCCCGTACTCACAGAAACCAAACCAGTTAGTGATGCTATGGTCATCTTCGAACTTGAAGGACGAACAAAAGGCGTCAAAGGAACAAGTTGTATCTGGTGGTAATGGTTCACTTGCTATGCTTTTGTTGAGATAATCATCGTGACCTGAAGATAGGATAGTACTTTGTGGACATGTGGTCTGATGAAATGACCCAGATATTCTGTTTTTTTTTGTTGTTAATTTTTTGTGTGAGGGATTCCCATTACCGGAAATGATAGATCTACCCGCATTTCTTTCTTTGTGGATTGTAGGAAGAAGATAAAATATTCCCGATGTAGGTTTTTCTGGGGTTAAGTAGTCATGGTTTGCTGTTATATGTATCCAGTTTGGAACGCTTCATCAATAATATTTGTAATAGGTTTTGGATAGCCCAGTGTTAGATTTGGTCTAATTCTTGGTAAAACCTGGCGTCGATTATTAATTGTCTATTTCCTTCATTTATGTAGTCTTCAGTATTTGTAATGACTACAGAGTAGCTCTTATTTGCAAGCTTGATTATGATTTACGTTCTATCCACACGCAAATAAAATAAAATCAAATCATATAAAAATCATTATATGTTTGGAACCTGTATTTTTCAATGAAATAATTAGTTTCTTAGTTCATTATTCATTCACTTCTCTATAATAACTACATTTTTCTCATTATTATTATTATTATTATTATTATTGTTAATAAAGGGATAATGAATTATCCGGGATATTATCTACGTCTACATCACTTTATGATAAGAAATAGATGGCGCTCTTGCGACTCCTTATGTAGGTGAATACCATTTAAATTGCTAGTTTATCTTCAGAGTTCAATCCAATAAGGCAAGATATCCACAATGTTTAAAAAAATACGTCCAATAGATTCATGTTCATCTTAATTTTGTAAATGCAACATTTCCTTTTGTGTTTACTGTTTGTTTTGTTTGTCTTTGCTTTGTAATATCTTTTGACAAAGACTCAATAAGAGTAAAAAGCACTTTGGATAGTTAAAAACTAGTTTTGCACTCTTGTCAGTTTGTACACACACACACACACACACACACACACACACACACATATATATATATATATATATATATATTGCGACTAATGCAAAACCTATTGATTAATATAATGCATCAAAATAGAGTTTTCAACACTTATTATTTTTCGTAATGAAATATTTGCTGAATACATCCATACAAACCATTTTTATATCAGCATTTTTAACATTATAATTGGATAAATCTCTGGCTTTTTATAAAATGTTGATTTTTATAGATACAAGACACAGTCAACATGACAATGAAGAAACATATAGCCGCGAAGAAGAAACTGTATGAAACCTACTTTCAAATCCAAGAAATGGCAAGGACAGATGCGTTCAAAAAGGAAGTCAGTCTCTCACTGGAAGAAAGGTTTCCAAAGTATATGGAGCAGTTGCAGAAAAGAATAACAAAGCTCGAAACTGATGAAATTGAAATTTGTGTTATTGGTAATTTGACTTAATTTAACAAAACATACGTCATAAAATTCAATTTAAATGGGCCTTGATTAATCTTTTAGAAATTATTGATACACTTCTGCTCCGGGATGTAATTGTTTAGAATATAACAATACCATATGCTCCTTCAAAAAAAAAAAAGATAAGGGGGAAAAAAAGAAACACTACTCTAGTTCTGTGCAAGCATTTAGATTGTCAGTACTATTTAGTCTTAGAAATGTGTCAAGAATGGAGCATCAATTTTTAATTGTTAGGTTATCCAATAATCACTTCCTACTGCCATCTGCTAGCCCCGAATGATTGTAAATGCCTTGTTTAACATTGCTTTCAACTGATAGATATAAAAACAAAATCTATTGGACATACGTGGCTTTAGAAGCAGTTGTCTTTCGAAATATATTGTATTATCCCAAATTGTTATATTTCGTCCCTCCTTTTTCGCTTTTTTGCCAAAACATGAATCTTTGATGTTTAACCTATGCTCTATCACCACTTCTAACAGTTGATGGCCAGAAAAAGTAAATAAATTTAAAATATAGTCATATAACATACATAAATGTTAGAATTAATTATGTCTGCGGCAGCTTTTGGTCGAAAAATATGTTTTACTTCATTCAAGGTGAAAGATTTTTTTTATAAATATTTGTAAAGAATGCAATTATGATAAAGATAATCTGGCTTTACGGCCCTTTGAATAGAAATACATAGCTGTTTCAAACATTGCCATGACTAATCGTAAAAATATATATTTGTGTGTGCTTTATGGGGCCGTAAAATCAACAACTCAGAATTGCGAGAATTTTATTAATCATTGAGCCTTTATATCTGTCTCTGTATCCATGTGATTATTTTATTGTATATCATTCTGATTCCTACCTACTTACGACAGTCTCTAATTCAAAATATGTACATAAAACCCTCGTTGTTGTCCTCTTAACCAACTTTGTTTCTCCAACTTAAGCTACACGCTTAGTCAAGAACGGTTATCGGCATCATAGATTGTTTTATCTTCAAATTCAGAATATACATTTACAATTTTTATTGTTCATTTATATTCCATAAATAGAAGAAATTATTTCTGCAATACGTTTGCTCATTAGACTGTGCTTGTATGCTAAAAATAAAGGTCAGTTCATATGTTCTATTGATAGGCTGGACATGTGCTGGAAAAAGTACATTTTTCAATATTCTTCTTGGAGAGGACATCATGCCTACAAGCGTTTTGCCCAACACATCATGTCTCGTACGCCTACACAATAGTCAAACACGAGAAATAAAGTTTGAAGATGAATATAAAGTCTTGAAAACGGTGCCTCTCACAGCCGACCCAGGGGATGCAAAAAACAAATTAAAATCAATTGTAGACGAATGGCATGGGAGTGACACATCTCTGAATGCCGTTGATTTGTACTGGCCAATACCAAGGTTACATGTGAGTCTCTCTCTCTCTCACTCCCCCCCCCCCCCTCTCTCTCTCTCCCTCCCCCCTCTCTCTCTCCCTCCCCCCCTCTCTCTCTCTCTCTCTCTCTCTCTTATTCACATGTATTTGTCCGCAGCACATATGGACTGTTTTGAAGGACTTGTTGTCAATTTCTCGCTGCATTTGAATTGCTCATTACTAGGAGGAGGTTGTAAATATATTCTGTACATCCCATTGTCATATTGAAATCAGTATTTTATTCCACTCAAATACCACGGGAAACTTTATTTGCAGTTCTTCGCCATTTCAGGTTTTTTGTTATTCCATCTAGCGAGGAACCAATCAAAAGCATGTTCTGTTCATTCGAAATACATTAGTTTGTTTAATTGTATTACCTATTTTGTCCTGGGCTGCATCATATGATTAAGAAAAGCATGTAAATAGTGACATGTGGAAGTACCAATCCGATTGATTTGTTGTTTGATTTACTTAAAATACCAGTATGGTAGGTATATCTTTGCTGAAAGACTTTCAGTGAAACAGACGCTCGCAGTTACTTTTGCACTGATATTAAAAAGGCAGATAGAAACTGAGAAAACTATATAAATCAAAGAAAAACAAAGAAGAAAACTTATTTGACCGCAACAACAACAAAATAATAATAATAATAATTATTATTCTTATTATTAGTAGCAGTAGTAGTGGTAGTACTAAACTTTGTTAACCTAAATAGTACAAGTAGAGGTAATACTAATATACATGGCAATTATTTTTAAAAAAAATTTTGAAATATATAGAATGAGGAGAGGAAAATACTAAATACAAAAGCAAATTTGCTGACTCACTGAAGAAAATAGTGGTAGATAACAATTTACATAAACAATATTTCCTCGCTACAACGCTTTGGCTTCAATAAAACTGCCAAATACATATTTCAGTAAGCAAGCATTTAAAACACTGTCATCAGCTGCCCTGCTCTCTTCACCAATTTTGGTTGGGTAGAAAATCAATTTTGTCAGATCATGACACATGTATATAAATTGATTTGCAATTTAATATTCATCACAAATATGCGTATATATGCATCACATTATTAAGTGATATTCTTTCATTTGAAGATGGAGGTGATGCTTTTGGGTAAGAATTTGAAAAGTTGTGAAATGTATTAGCTATGCAAAACAAAACAATAGTGTACATACACATGAAAATAATCAGAACGAATGATGTGCATGTTCATTATAACTTTAAAATTGTGATTTGTCGCACACACACAACACTGACTGGTTACAATAGAAACAATGACTCAAATATATACCACAAGTACATACTGTTTGATGGAGGAATTTAGGCAAACAAAAATGACCCCCTAAAACTTAAAATAATGCCGCTCTTTTCTGAAGATTGCTGACCAAAGATTCTCTCATTAAGACATTTAAAACTGATTATGTGTAACTAATTAAAAGCTATATTGATGACTTCGCCAATCTGTTTGAGTATGCCTTATTTTGTTTGACCTATTCGTGAATAACAAAGCAATATATGTTATACAGTAACTTCCATCACATTGAAGAGCTAATATTAACTGGATGCATGTTGATCTTTATATAAACTTCCATTTGAAATTCCCTTTTTTGATGTTGTTATAGGCAGATAACCATCTCCCTTCCTCCCTCTCTCTCTCTCTCTCTCTCTCTCTCTCTCTCTCTCTCTCTCTCTCTCTCTGTCTCTCTGTCTTTCTGTCTCTCTCTCTGTATATATAGATATATATATATATAGATATATATGCAGATGAGAGAGAGAGAGATAGAGTTATGAGCGTTATTATTCAAGGTCTTCATATTGATCTACTCCTAATCGTCAGTATAGAGTCAATGCTTCATATATATATATATATATATATATATATATATATATATATATATATATATATATATATATATATATATATATATATATATACTCATTGCAAAAATACCATGAAGAGAGTAGACTGATCTATAATGTAACACCATCAGAAGATAGCAAACTTACGGACTTGCCATAATTATACTGTGGCAATACAGCTTTGCTTTTTGTGCAAATGTATTCCACACGTGAAGGGTAATTGATAAAATAAATACATAAATAAAAGTCTTTTGTTCTGTTTCAAGCTAGGTGCTAAAGGTCCAGTTAACCTGTACTGGCCTTGTTTTCCTGTACGGGTCCACTTTCGGGACTGTATGTATAGCTGTATGTCGCGGTTTTAGATCCAACAAAATAAAGCATCACATAGATACGGCATGTGTATGCTGCCTAGTCAAGGAATTTACTGTATGGCTTTCTCGTCTCAAAAGGTTATTGCAACTTTGTATCATTGGTATCGTCTAACAATGTAGGAGCATCCCATGGAAATTGTACACTTACCATTATAACGAATCGGGTTCCTCAAGGTTACTTGGTATCAGTTCAAGTTCAAGGTTTTCCTCTGCCTAAAATTCTTTCCTCTCTGTCACTGCACATATTTCTATGCATTTGTGTCCCATAATATATATATATATATATATATATATATATATATATATATATATATATATATATATAGAGAGAGAGAGAGAGAGAGAGAGAGAGAGAGAGAGAGAGAGAGAGAAAGAGAGAGAGAGAGAAACTGAGAATAAGAGTGGGTTTCGTTCTTCATGACATGAAGTTTAGCATAGGAATGGGATCTTATTTACCAAATGCTGTATAAATATAAGACAAGTCACTTGACAGAATATTATAGAATATGAGAATTCGAAATGGAATTTTACTGGTATACCTGACTTTTCTCATGTCAAGATATAGAAATTTCCAATCTAAGTACTAAATGCCAGGTAAACAAGTCTAATGTTTGAACTCAAATGCAGTAAACATGTTATTTACAAAATTGCCACTTAAGTACAACTTACCTCATGGGCACATATCATATTATAAATTCAACATACATAACGATATGTGTGTGTGTGGTTTTCTTTGGATATAACGTCCGATTTCTACCTCATTTCGAATTGTGAAATGTACAGGTTTGTTTTTAACAAAAAATATATTGTTGATTTCACTCTCATGTGCCCAGTTGCTTTCCATATATATAAAAAGGTTATTGAAGGTATATTTTTTCACCAACAATTATATCCTTGATATTTAAACATAAGCTAATATATTTAGCTATGAAACAATAATTACCCCTCATTGACTCTCATGGTTACCATAGAATCAGTTAAATATGTTATATTGTATCGTGGGTCTGGCAAATCCAACATATATTTTGGTAATCAGCAGACCCATATCAACAATAAGATACATGTTGTGTTCTGACACACAACTTGTGTGTTCGGAAAAATAAGGGTCCCCACTACTATTGTAGTACACAGAGCAAATATATGTGCATATGGCCAAGCCAGAATAAGTTTTATCTTCGACCAATGCCATTATTTGCTATCGTCATGCTTTATCTTTTTGATTATTTCGCTGTGGTTGTTCATAATACTACAATATGGCCGACCATCGAAAGAACTGGTGGCTTACGAATATATCCAAAAACTATCTTTGAATCTATTTCATTGGTTGCAATTAACATACGCCTTTAATGCATAACGTATCGCCTGATCACGTGACAACGCTTTCACCAGGAAATCGCTCTTTGTCTCTAAGATTCATATGGGGGCAATAAACCTTGGTTAGCGAACATGATATTGAATATAAACATTGAAAATCCATAGTGAAAAAGTTTTCAAATATTCGTCATGTGTCCCAGTTTAATAGATTTTTCCTCCCTATTGGAAATTCACTTTATTATCATTATTGTTATTATTATTATTATTATTATTATTATTATTATAGAATATGTGCAACCACATTTTGTATGGTTCAGACACCATTATGAAACACACACCAGAAATTAAAAGTGAAAAAGTGCAATTGTTATCGAAAAGATGCTTCAGCATTTCCACCATTACCCTTTAGGATAAGAGACAAAATATTTCACTATTTGGTCTAAATTATTAGTTGCCTTTTGTTGTCTAGTCCAGGCAAAAGATAGCAAGTACACAAAGTCGTGCATGTGAAATAGGAATAGTAAGTAACTGTTGAGCAGTTTACCTTATTTTGACCCATGAAATTAGGTTGGAGTGAAAGCATTCAACTTGCATTGAAAGTTGGCAAAACACATTTTTCTTCAAAATACAATTTTTTTGAGATAAAGATGAAGGTATTATCCCAAAACGTCATTTATTTGCACTAATCGCTCCCATCTCTGAAACTGGAATATTTTGTCAACTATTGGGGAAATGATTTTAAAAATAATTTTTTTTTTCTTCAGGAGAATGTAGTTTTTGTGGACACACCCGGGATCGGCGAGAATAACCTTCGGACCCTGCAGGTTAAAGAACATGTGCCGAACGCTGCTGGATATATTTTTATCATTAACAGTAGTGATGGCGGTGGTATTCAAGAAGGCGGAGTATGTTCATCTATTTATTTATCTATCTGGTCAATTATGCCATTTTTAAAATTTAGCATTGGGAATAATGAGAAACCACATTTACTGTTACCTTGCATTGTTTGAAAATTGCGTTACGCTTTTTGAAAGAATATATGCCAAAAGTAAATTTGAAATCCCCCTTCCCCCTTTGTTATTTAGAAACTGTGCAGACAGTTAAGCCAAAACGAATATCTAAGCATTCGAATTAGAATACTCATTTGCAAATATTCGAATGGAAAATTGGTATTCGAATATTTGTGTGTTTACCCAGCCAGTTTGACAGCATTTTCGCAACAGAAACAAACAAGGCAAAATGTACACTATGCAATTTTCAATTAACGAGTTTAAAAGGGAACAACTTAAAACCTTCTAAATCATCATAATGTCAAAAATCTGAATAGTCGCATTGCTCACAACATCACCAGTTCTATTCCTTATAGTCTTGAAAAGACAATGTGTAATACGGCAAGTTGATGGAGAACATGGTATACAATAGGGGTCATATCAAAGTCAACAAAGTCTCAAGAATCAACCAGAGCTCCGACAAATTTGTGAACTGTTGTCGGACATTCGTTCTGCCAGAAACAGTTGTAAGTAGTTAAGTGTGGGGATTGGGGGTCATACAGGAATTAACACTGGCCCATAGACTTACATGGAAATTACTCTTGGGAGTCATACGGGAAATCCAATGTTAAAATGGTTCATAGGTTTAATATGGGATGGTATTATGGGGTCAAAAGTGTTTATGGGGTCATACGGGAATGGTAATGTTAAAAGTTTGATTAGTATCCAAACACACCACATTGACAATCCAGTATCCGCTTTTGGATTATTATTCCAAACACCACCTATACAATCCAGCACCCGCTCTTTGATTACTATCCAAACACACACCACATATACTATCCAAAGAAAGAGTAGGAGTGTTTTATACACACACGCTATACTTACTTACATACATACAAACACACTATTATGCAAGAAGAGGGTTAGGATGTAAAAGAAGGGGGACACACTCAAACACAAACATACTATCATACACAGACACACACAAAAGGGTAGGAAGTGTTTATAGACACACTACTATACCCTTACATACAGACATACTATCACACAGAAGGGGTTTTAAATTTTAGTTTTTGTGCAAGACATACACAAAAGATACACAAACACATAAAAAATAAAAAATAGAACAAGATTGCTGGGGAAATAAGATTAGAATCACTCTTTTCTAAAGATCTGGGTGGCCCTTAAAAGGGCCGTTGGAGTTTATCACTTCCTTAGCAGTGGTCGCACCTCCTGGGTCAGGTGCTGCAGGCTGCACATGTCTGCCAACATTTCTTCCAAGATGTCTTGGTGGAGACAACGAGCCTAAAACTAGGCTCATTGGCCTCCTTCTTCTGGTCCTCTTTCTCCTCCTCTGGCATCCAGTCTCAATGACGCATCCGGCGGAATTTATCCTGGATCTTCGTCCACACTCAAAAGATTGATTTAAGAAAAAAGTTTGTATACCTGATTACTAGCTTTTACTTTAATTACTCACTTTTACTTGGTATTACTTACTTTAACAAATGTTTTACAAAATGATTACAAGTTGTGAATTAATAATTACTCATTTTTGACATGGTTACTTTAAACAAAGAACTTAATTCAATAAAATTAATGACGTGAGACTATTAACAAGTAATCAGATTACTTCATTTTCTGCCATGAATTATATGATAAACTTAACAATGACTGATTAATTGAAAGAAAAAACATATATTAGATTAAACTACTCAGGAATTATTGATTACATTATTACAACAATACAAATAATAACATGCCTCAAACAGCTTAAACATCGTTATTGGCTTGGGAATCAAGCTGTAGGATATATATATATATATATATATATATATGTATATATATATGTATATATATATGTATATATATATATATATATATATATATATATATATATATATATATATACATATATATATATATAACAAAGGCTTATATGGATGGGTTGTCATTTTAAGTATGGTAGATCCCTTGCAGAAATGCAGTATGCATTGAAAGTGCAGTACATACTGTATTATGCTGCAACACTGCAATATATTTCCAACATAAACACTTACCTATGCTCATTTCCAGCATGTACTGCTATCATGATGAATATGCATAATGCAGTTATGCTAAACTAATTAAAAAATATCACAACAATTCTGCTTTTCAGGATGAATTGCTATCCTGCTGAATTTGCAAGCTGCAGTCATGCTGAACTGATTTTTATAATTCCACAAAAATTCAGTGTCCCAGAATGTACTGCTATAATACTGCAAGTACATACTGCAATCATCCTAAATTTACAAGGAAAAATTAATCAATACATATTTATGCTGTAAAAACTATCATTTCAATCTGGAAGAAACAAATTTGCAAGATGCTGTAATTAAGCTGTTTTCACTTTGATGTAAAATTTGAAGATGTTACAACTGAAAAGTATGTTTTAACTAATAGTTGTTCATTTTTATAAACATGGCTAATATAGTTCACTATAAATTACTACCTTTTGAAGACGAAAATAGATCTGAAAATTTCCTGCGTTCATGACTTTTTCTTACTGTTCCCTTCTAAATTGTTTCAAATTTTGTCATCCCCATCTGTTAAAAAGGCATTTAGGTTTGTAAAACAAAAATAAAAATAAAAACGTATTTAAACAGCTTATGTGTTGCTAAGAAATAAATGCAACATGAGTAGGCTAATCTGAGCACATAAGAAACTGAGTTTCATAATTATATATCACTAAATTTGTGTAAAGTATAAATTTGTATTCATATTCTGAATACCTGAAATGAAACATAAAGATTATCTCTTAATGTCGAGTAATTTCATGTTGCTCTACTTGATATTAATACTAGATTTACAGTACATTTTTGAATGCAGTAAATATATTTAAAACTTTTAACATAGATTAAAGAAAAGTAAATGAATGATTTTATTTCCAGTATTATACATTTCAATACAATAATAATGCTTAAATAACGAATTTCTTTTCTCTCCAAAAAACGGGGAATAAATCAATATTTATAAAATTCCATTCTTCTCAACCTTTTCTGTTGCTTCTTATCGTTAGACATGTTATACATGTCCCTGTTGTTGTTACTGTAAGTGTTGTTGTTGTGAACAGTGAAATATTATTTATATTATTATTATTATTGTTGTTATTATTACTATTATTACCTGCTGCCAGAAGAAGAAAAAAATTGGCGGTTCTTTTCATATTGAATAAAAACTTAACAATGCACATGGAACAATTACTGTTTTCTTGTTGAGAGTGAAAGGAACCCATCTCATTCTGCCAGCTTTCTATAGAGAATTATTCTACACGAATGTTGCTTTTAAAAATAAAATCAAATCATAAAATCACATAAGATGAAATGTGGTTTTCCGCGACAGAGACCTAATTCGGTATCAAGAGAGCAACGGCGGTTGTTTCCTTTCTTTAAAAACTGGAGACTGGGTTACTAACCACCAAATATGGAAAAGACTTGCCTGAGGTGCTATAGACACAGAACTACCACGGCAGCCTCGTTTTCAAACCGGCTCCTCTTTTGAGTTTGAACCGTCACGATTTTTCTCATTAATTTGGGAAATTTGATTGCAAGTAATACCAACTGATGGTGTAAGCTGGATATAGCTGTTACCAATGAAAAGCATGGAGTTATCATGTTGGTGAGTAAAATCAAGATTGTATTGCATTTGTCCGGTTTACAAGACTGCAGTTCGGCGGGCTGTTGCTGTTGAGTTTTGCCCCGATGATTTTATATATCAAATAAGATGACAATATAATCTTGCTCCACATAATCATTTAGACGATAATGTTGCAGATCATTATTATTTACTGCTGCGCCTGCCAAACTGCTGTTATCGATGCAGTATTGTCAGTTATCGACAATAGGATGATGAGATTAGCAAATTACATGCAAGCTTATCAATTGCATTCCCGTTTTTTCTTAGAACCTTTTTTCTTCTCACATATCAAATTCTATAATTGCCCTTATATATTGAACTTTAGCTGAGGCAAGTTCAGAGGTTGAATACATGTAGGCATGCTTCTAATTTTTATTTTTGTTTTCATATTTAAAAAGAAAAATGACACTGATTCTATTTCAAGCTCTTAAGGACGAAAGTGAGTAATTTCATTGCTTTGTTATAAAGATGTAAAGTACTGAAAGTTTGACAGATATGATGTCGCAGCCCTTTCAAATGGACAGTAGGATTAAATGTTGATATCTCTTTAAAGGATGGTAATAAATAACACTTGTATATGTTTATGAGACTTGTGAAGTGATTTTGGAATGTTGAACTAAATTAAATGCGTACTTTGTTTTGCCAAACCTGTAAATAGTGAAATGTTTTGTCAATGTTACATAGTACATGTTGCTGTAATCTATTTCAGTGGATGGTACCTGAACTATACTAGAAGCAGGGGAAAACACATGATTTTATTCTGAGAGGATTTGTTGAGAAGAGATGTTTCAGTGTCGTTCAAATGGCTAACATTCTTGTTTTTCACATCAAAGTGTACAATTTTAACAGATGGGGGATGGTCAACCTAATAATCTGCCAATGTCCCCATCAATTGGATTTCTATATTGAAGCGAAGTAAAAAGTGCCTAAAGCCATAAGGAAAACAATGTGAAGGTTTTCCCTCATACTGGATAAAATGACTGTGATAGATGACTTAGACTGAAGAGCTTGCCTTTCGGATCACCCGAAATTTCTGGAATCTTTCCATAATAATTAATTGTGTATGATCCAGATAATACACCCACCAAGTCTCCTATATTTGCTCTGTGTGAAACAATTTTGCAAAGAAAGCAGTCTGCTTCATTTAGGAAAGACGCCATGTAACAGCTAATGAAATGTTTTGTGTACGAAGTGATGTTACAAAAAAAAAATTCAACAGTATATCAGTATAACCTTTTAACAGTTCTCCGTTCATTTCGTTCAATTTATAGGCTGAAGGATCATGTCCACATACTTGTCCAGTAACACGAAACAATTACATTGTCCAGTTAGGTAAATAACCTTTGTCAAAAGTGCGTTTGGTTTTTCCAATGCGAACCCAATCTCCAGTCTTTAATGCCACTTCCTTCTTTGGGGTGGTGGTTGGTGATATTCCAAGCAATCTATCAAAGACTATCACTTCGTTTTCAGGGATCACTTCTTCGGGTGCACATCCGATGCTTCGAGGGTACGATTGCTTGTAAGCTTTGACAAGACGTGGTAACATGTCGATGTACTTGAATGTGTTGATGTGTAAAATAATTCCTCATGGGTTCTTTCAAAGTTCTTTGAAAACAAAGTGGCTTTCGTTGCAGGATTTTCAGTGGTGAAGAAAGAATGTCTTTTTTTCAATTCTTTTTGAAAAGCTTGGTTCAGAAATTTGGTGACTTTGTCTGTTTAGCATCGTAAAGGGTGACAACCACTTTGTTTCAAAACCGGTTTTTAAGATCGTACTAACTCGGAACATGTTTTAGAAGTTGAAGAAACTACCCAAGCTGATTTCGAAAACATGTCAATGACACAAAACAAATATTTGTAATCACGATTGTACGCTGCCAAATGAGAGACATCAGCTAAATCTGCTTGCGATGATCTATGCCAGCGACTTGGGTTTGACTTCTTGAAAAGTTTCGACGAATGGATTTGTGTAACGTGTACGTCGATTGTTCTTGTAACCATTGCTGCACATGTCAAACGTACAGTTTTAACTTTGGTTTTAGCAGCACGATACAATTGTTGAACTCCTCCATAACCAGCAGCATGAGCAGGATTGTAGTAAATGCTAGCTATAAGTGTCTCCATGATGGGGTTAACTGTGGTTGTTTGTCGCTCTTCAATAAGTCACCCACTTTTCGATACTATTCTTAGATTCCTGTTGTATTGGTTTGGACGAGGCTTGACGTGTCCGACGAGCAATATGACTAGGAGCCGGTTGTGATGTGGTGACTTTTTTCTTGATGTTTTTTTCACTTCTGTCTTCCCTT
This sequence comes from Margaritifera margaritifera, assembly GCA_029931535.1. Taxonomy (NCBI): domain Eukaryota; kingdom Metazoa; phylum Mollusca; class Bivalvia; order Unionida; family Margaritiferidae; genus Margaritifera; species Margaritifera margaritifera. The sequence goes on from JAQPZY010001686.1 coordinate 98,988, forward strand.
CTTTCTTTTTTTTCTTCTGTTTGAAGAAGGTGTCGACATTCATCTCTTTGACCCAGGCTTTCATTTTTTCTCATTTAGGAGTAGGCGATGGTGTCGACAAGGAAGCTGCAATCTTACTAGGTATTGGGGCAGATTGAGTTTGAAGCACTTCTCGTGTGTCTTCTTCTTCTGTCATCTCCGTGGTTGTGTCTGTCTTGGTGGCTTTTGGCTCGCTTTTCATGATCGTCTTGAAATCTCTAGTAGGTTTAGCGGTTTCGTTTAAAGCTTTCTGGTGAAAAAATTGAAGACATTGCAATAATTAGCCGTACATTTACGATTTTTTTGCTTCTGACAACTCACTTCGGTCCATCAACCATTGTAATTCTTGTTGTAACTGTGACATCTCAGAGAGATTAGGATTCGGGGATAAATGAGGTATCCGTTGTTCATACTAACGATGGAGTTCCATCTATCGTTTGCATGGAACTAAAGTGAGTTTTCGTCCTTCCATAAGATCCAAAGGTACAAGCGTGCTATCTTTCCAGAAATGAGTGTCGTTTTTACCTTCCTTTTTCCTCCTTATCTCGTGACTCCTCCTAAAAGTGGTCCAGCAAGCGATGCTAGCAAAGGAGCAGCCACTTTTAACTATGGTCCTATCAGCATGGGTAGAAATCCTCCTCGTTGAACCAGCATATGTTTCTTCGACACGGGTACCATTACTTTAAAAACAACATTCACAAACAGTAATCGTTGATTTATTTGGGCGCTTTTTGAATGATTTCTTTTCGCATGAGAGGATTGGTTTTAGTCATGACTGACAGAACACTCCAATGTTTAGCTAAATGAGGAGGGAGTCCCTTTTTTTCCCTTTCTTGGAAGAGGGTTGTATCTTGGAACAATGAGAAGAATGGTGTGCACTTTTTGGTGACATCTTTTGTTTCAGGAGCAAAAACACTGAAGTGAATCTTATCTCACACTTCTTTTTTGTACTGGCATCCGTCTCCACTGATGGTCAGCACATTGTATCAACTTCATTATGGACACCACTTGACGATGAGGTGTTTTGAATGGACTAAATCGTGTCAGTTCTTGTTTGGTTAATTCCAGTAAATTTTGTAACACCCCTGTTCTGTCTTGTACTTTTGTCTTAGGTGAGGCCACTTTTGTAGCTGCAGCAGCAGATGCTAAAGAAAAAAACGTCGCGCCTGAGAAGAAGTTCCTTTCAAAATGGGTTTCCATTTTTGCATGAAATGAGGAAACTCGTGTGTTAAATCAGGTTTGGTAGGCATCATCATGAATGGCAAAGAAGAAGCAGAAGTGGCAGGAGGATAGACCGTCACCAAACGGCGTGGTTTTCTGGAGTACATGCCCATCCTAGCAGCAGTACCTCTTTTTCTGGAAGTATGTTTTTTTCTTGGGACATTTCTTCTTGGGTTTTTTATTTTTCTTGTGTGAACTTGCTGCACCACTACTTTTCTTTTGAGGCTGGTGCCGTCTTTTGGGGGATTTGGCGGTTTTCTTTGTTTTTAGCTTTGGCATTAGGATTCCATTTTTAAAGGGAATAACACCTCCTAAAGAGCCACTTCCACAAGGTTTAAAAATGATTTATTTCTTGGATCTGCCAGATGTGACAACACTACTTTATGTTTTTCAAAAAAGCGTTTTGATTGATGGGGTATGTGAATGATTCCTTGAAGTAATTGACGTGCTGTCAAAATAAACCATCGTAACACTTCTTTGCGACTGGCTTCTAACAAATGTGCACAGACTTGTGCATTTTGTTTGCGACTGATGCCATACAGTGCACGAATTAATTTAGCAGGAGGATAAGATTGAAAGGAGGTCATGTTCAAAACTATTTGAAATAAAAAGAAGTGAAGGATGTTTTTATAGTTTTTTCTTCAGATAGACGCCAAAGGCGATGTGTAAATGACAGGACATCCATCTTGGCACCAATGGTGCAACAAATTGATATGAAATCTCAAATAATCGGGAGTGGTCGGTTTTAAATCGAGGAGTAAATATACATGAGGTGTTTGAGTGGCATCATTGTACGCATAATTCAACCAAATTGTTCCTACAAACTTGCACTTAAGATTTGTCTCTTGGACTTTTAAACAATACCACATAATGGGCATTGAAACTGATGGTGCGATGTCCTTTACTTTGTTAAAATACATTTTTAGTAATGTAAATAATACTGGCCTTACGATGATGTCCTTTTCGTGTAACCCAATGTTCAATTTCTTCGTCTTCTCCTAACATGTCATCGAAGAAAACAAGATGTGTTTGACTAAAATCGAACATGATTCCATCGTCTTCGCGAGGAATGCCTTCTACAAACGAAATGGATTCTCCTTGACTTTCTTGGAGTATTATGTAAGCCGATTTCCAATCTTTGTAGCACCACACAATACGTTGGGGTGGACAATCAAACAAATGTGATTTGTGTTCGATCAAATGTTTGCCAATTTGGTTTTGCTGGAACCACTCGGTTCAGCAATTAACATGTTAAAGGGATGGCGAAGATACAAGGCCTCGCAACTTTAATGATCAAACTTTTCGTAAATCACTTTGACAACAGAGGAGGAGGATGCAGCCATTACCGTGGTGTTGGGAATTCTGAGATGACCATTAAAGACACAAGACATTTTTTACATTTGATACACGTTTAATGTTCAAAAAATGTCACCACAAAAAACATACTTACATTTCAAGAATTCAAACATGAAAATACATAAGGCATAAATGACTCCGTACATCAATAAGGCAGAAATTAAAATGACCAAAGCGGCATATAAACAAGAAAATGTACAATATTCTCGATCTATGTGTCCCATGAAATCTACGTACACGCTCTGGTGTTCTTCTAGTCTCTGTGAAATTTATTGTCTCTAATTTCTCCAGGAATGTAATTTCTTTCTCATTCTTTTCTGTTTGTACAATGTTACTACTCTCTAGGACTTTTAATATTTCTTTCTGTTTCAGGTTCTTCTTCCACTGTTTCTAAAATTGCTTCTAATTTCACTTTCACCTCTTGCACTGACTCTAAATTAACTTCTTTTCTTGGATTAGTGGTGACTCACAATGTTTTTGGCATAGTCAGCCACTTCTTGTATCCAAGCATCAAAGCCAAGACTTTTCCAGTCACGTACATCTTTCCAGGCGTAAATTTGTTTGTGTAACCAACTAGCTATACACACTTCATTGAAGCATGGATAAAGTTTGATGAGTGTCTTTTTCACACGGAGGTACACAACTTGTTTCCATCACTGTTCTCAACACTTTTAAGACCATTTTTCTTTCGTGCACAGGTAAAGTTTGAGTAGCCATGTCTTTGCTGCATGTACTGTTCATAAATAGACTACAGTGAATTTCCTGGGAAATAAAATCTGAAAAGTAGTCACTAACACACGCACAACATGGCGTTCAAAATTTAATGGAATCATAGGTGGAAACAGTTCATGTAAAAAGGTTTGGTAATCCTCAAAGTCATGCACACTGTCATTGACTTCCTTCCACAGAATTTGTTGCAACACTGAAGACAAAAGTCGTGGCATGGTAAGCTTTTATATTAGTCCTTGACAGCAACGTCTTTCTTTTCGATGAAATTGTTATTCTTTCGACACAGGTTATCTACTGGTACAGAGTGGAATATACATTTTTTAGTCACTAACATATACACACACCACGTCTTGAAAAAAGACTCTTGATGTAAAACTTCTTGCAGACTCGTGATGTAACACTTCTTGTACACGATTTTGGTAATCCCGTAAGTCTTCATCCTCTTCTGGAAGAAGAATTCTTTATAGTAATCAAACATTGTAGGTAGAAGTCGTGGTGTTGAAATTCTTCTAAGTCATGGGTAGTTGATCAATGTCAGACCATTTAAACACTTTCAAAGTAATCAACCCTCTTATAGCATTCACTTACCAATGGTTGAAAGATCTGTGTCGTAAAGGATGTACATGTAATTGTTCTTTGCATTTCACTTAAATCTGTACAAGCTCTTTGTAAATATGTTCTATTAGCTCAGGAGGAAAACTACAAATGTTTTCTTCTAAAGTATCTTACATGAGGATTATATTATTTTGGACCGACCGAAGGAAGGTAGTGACAGCGCCGAGACCATCTAGCATGTTCCAGGTAAGCTGAGTCTTTATACTCACATTCGTGAAGTGTCACACTACAGCTGAAACACTGTACTTTATCTCCTTCTTCCAAGTATGCAAATCTGGCCCTGGCTAAAGCGGGAAGGCACACGAATGGCATCGCACATGATAGTAGACGAGCTGCATCGCTGATGTCACATAGTACGGCATCACTCTCATCACAAGGCACAGCATCGCATCCAAGTTCATCATCAAACTTGGGAGTCTGCAGTGGGTCCCTCACTCGATTGTTATTTCGAATTCGTCAGTATCGGTGAAAGTGTGCTGACCTCAAAATTGAACTTGGAGTTCATAATGGGTTTCTCAGTCTGGGTTTGTATTCACAACGAAGTGTTGGTCTTGGAACTTTTACCTTTTTTATACTGAGCTCAGTGTGTCAGTATGGTAAAGTGTTGTAGGCTGGAAGTCGCACTCTTTTCTGGTACACAATTTGATAGACCTTTTCAAAGATCGACAGACAATATGGTGGTTTTGCAAACGTACAATTTTATGTGGATCTAATGTTTTCACGCGAAAGTCTTGATCTTGTCCAGACTGTGAAGCTTGTTTGAAGACATCAAAGTTGACTACTTGACTCGGTCGATATTTGAGTGTCAGACCTTTGACTTTGCAATTGGTATGAATTGTTATCTGTAATTTTTGGGGCCACCGCTAGCAAAACTGGCACTAATGTCTTCTGGGTGCTCATCGTCCATGCACCTAAACGATCCTCTTCGATTTTTGGATAATGGCTATGAGGGCGATGAATGTACATACAACTGTCCGTGTCAAAGCAAAGGACTCAATCTCCTAAAGATCTAAGACATCATACAATTTTAAATGGGCATTGGCTGTCACGTATGCAGCAATAGTGACATTGCCAAACGCATCGGGGGTGCAAACTGCCACTTCATAATTCACCAAGATCAAATCTTCACGAAGGATTTCAACGTGTTTCATCAGTTTTCCTTTGTCGTCCACCAGTTGACTCTGGCGGCTTGGATCTGTCAAGTTTTCTGTTGTATGGCTATATCGGACGTCGTGCCAATTTCCCCCACAACAATTAGACTTGACTTTGGCAAATGATTGTCTTCATCACTCTTTAGCACGTGCTTCAAAGTAATGCCTTCTAATGATCGGTACCATTCTTTGAATTTGTCTTTGTCTTCTGGAGTTTGACATGAAGATGGATATCCACTAGCTTCTTGTTTCAGTTTGAGAAATTTTTCGTTAACGTAGCCTGAGAAAGTCTCTGGATTTGAGTCCTCGTCCTTACGGTATTGTTCTGTGGTTGGAAAGTGCCAAATTTTGAATACTTGTAAGAAGCGGTATCCATGATCCAGAGCATGAAACAATTCGACACTCACCCATGTTCCTGTCAAAGCGCATTTTTCATCCTTGTGGCAACAAGGTTGGTTTTGATTACATGTTTCAGCACATGTGCGGCATAAAGGAAACATCAGTTTTCCTTTGCAATGATGTGGCAAGACAGGATGGCATGTCGATGCATTCTGTCAACATTTCAGGGTGAGCGGTAGAAAATCAAGCATATTTGCACACCCAAGGATACAAAGAACACACATCGATGTATTTAATTTCTTCTCCTTGAGATTCGTCTACGTCGTACAGCAAGTGTGTCACATTGGTTCATTCTCCAAACAAAAAACTGATGCATTGATTCATAGGTTTGATGTCTACCACGTCGTAACTTTCTGCAATGGATCTAAATTTTGGATAGTGTTTAAACGTCGATCGTAATCGTGCTCCCACATTTCTACCACTTTGTATCCTCATCTTTCTAGCTTCAGGCGTCGTTGGTATGTTTGCTCGTACAACTCTTCCATGGTGACCCTCTTTTCTCCACCGTGTCTAGCATGTTGTATCCATTTGTCTTTACTTTCACACAAGTAATGCAGCCAGCGGAAAGCGTTGGCGGAGTATTGACGGCTAATTGAGAGATTGGATTGAGGGGGTATGATGGCCAGTTTGTTCTTCATGAACTTCTTTCGATAATCCACACACTTTAGCGATGGTAGAAGTTTCTTCAAAGGATGGATTACCTACGAGATCCAGAAATAATTGTAGCAATGTTCCACAGCAACGGCGTAAAATGTCCACATCAGATTGGCAATATTTCAACATTTCTTCTTGAAAGTCCAATGTGTCTGAAGAGTGAGTCTGGTACCAAACACAGAATGCTTCTCGTTGTTCTGTGTGCATACCGTCAGGGTCGTTATAGCGAATGTCAAACAAATGTGGGAGTACAGAGTGTTGATTAGTTTCGGTATTGAAAAAGTGTGGAGAAATAACCTTTGGCCATTTCTGTTATTTCAAACGTTTAGGCATTCTACTTAAAGGCATGGCTAAATAACTCCTGGAAGGACTTGAGGATACACTTTCAACGTATAGCGAGGAGCCAAGACGTCTTGAAGTTTTTGCATCTCAGGAATGCCACACACAGTCTCTTTTGAAATGCCTGCCTGCTGTAACAGGAGTTCTGCTTCTCTTCGTTGGTTGGCTCTGTGGGATTGTCGAATGCTCTCCCATGCTCTTTTCCATTCCACTGTCTCATGTTTCTCGGCATATATTTGCCCCACACCAATGGCACAGGCTAAACACATCTGGTCTTGTGAGTTTTTAATTTGGATGGTACTGGGTGTGGTACTGCAAATTTCATCCACCAATAACACTTTTCTGTGTGTCCGCTACCTCTAGGAAGTGAAATGCGAGTCCTGTGAAGAGTGGTTTTTCCATCTGTCATGTTAAACTCGTTATTGGATTCTTCGACGTGTTGAATTGTGTCAATGACTTTGGACGGTGTTAATTCTGTCAGTGTATTAAACTCAATCCAAATAAGAGATTTGAAACTGTCGTGATGGATGGAGAGTCTCAAATGATCGTCCTCTTTAGTTTGGCATTGTCATTCCAGTGTATATAACAAGGAATCACACAAATCTGTAATTAAACCTGCTGCTTTTTCGGGTGGGACTTCAGACTTGAACTCGTTAAATTTCACCTGTAGGTATAAGCCGTGGTTCTAAATTTTCTGGAAGTCAGTTTTTGCGTCTCTTGAATGTGAAAATAATCTTCGGGAGCTACAGAACGACTTTAATTTTTGGTGGCTCTAGACTGTCTCGGTCTTGTGGCAGAAGTTGAGAGTGTTTGTTCAGGCCAACTCGTGTCATTTTCGAAATCACTAGCATGCGTTTGAGCTAACACTTCAGTTAGCGTATGAAGCGACACCGGAAGTCGTCGACGTTTCCTCTTGGATTCTTTTGGTTTCTCCCATGAATAGTGTGATCATTTCATCTTGATTGCAAAATTAGATTTGACTACGTTATTTACACACGCTTGCTCCCTATATATATACAGAGAGCTTCTCACCCTAAGAGTATATATTCATTCAGCTTTCAGACTGTGAAGAAGAAGATGGAAGAGTCAAAACAGAATACCCTTCTCGTCAGAGATTTACAACAGCAGATCACTCCTGTCATCAGAGATTTAGAGTCATTCAAACGTATACCACTTCCGATAAAACTATGGAATACTCCACGCGAGATAAAAGTCAAGATAATTGCTATGTCTGTCAGGAAAAAGGGCATTGGGCTCCAGAATGTCCACAACGTCAAAGCAAAGGAAAGACAGGAGAAAAGAGAGACAAAGGGAAAGATACCTGTTATCATTGTCAGGAAAAAGGACATTGATCTTAGAGTGTCCTAAGAAAAAAGAGAACAAGCAGGAGGAGAAGAGGGAGGAGGAACATTCTTAAGAATCTTAAGAAACAGAAGATGAACCCATTCCAGTCAAGAATTTCAAGAAGGCATGACATCTAGAAGACCATGAAGAAGAAGAACCCATATCAATGAAGAAATTCAAAACAAGAAACGGACAGTGAAAGAAAGAAAAATAGAAATGGACTTTTGTGATGTATTATGAAATTTTCATTGTGACTCTGATTCAAAAGAGAATATACCAAAGAAAACGTAAGTGTCTCTTTGTCTTTATTTTGTAAAGTATGGATATGATACTTCATGACACTAACACACGCACACCATAAAATCATGAGGAAAGGGATTTAAGTTTTACTTGATTTTGCAAATATTCAGTAGTATCTCTTTTTAAGAGATATAAGGGGCCCTGAAAAGGACCGTTGTCATTTTTTGAAAATAAACTTATGGACTTTACATCATCACCTTTAATTGTCTTAATCCCTTTCTGTGACCAAGTCCTACTGCTCCTGGATCTGATGATGCTTTGGTAGTTTTAGTAGTAAATACTGCTTTGGTGGTGGGATCTCAGGGGCAGTGACAGTGGATGCAGGGATGGAAAGTTTAGCACGTAAAGGTCTTTCTCTTGGGTTGAGCTAAAGAAGTCTGATATATTTGTCTCAGATACTTTAACTACGCCTAAATGTCTTGTAGCAGACAGGATTTTGTTTTCACTCCCTTCCTTCTGTACTTTGCAATTCAAAGTTGTCCTCCTCTTCTTGTTTTCTTCTTTTCTCTTGTTGTTGTTGAATAAATACTTCTTCTTTCTGTCATTGTAAACAATTCTCCAATTCTTCCATCTGTCTCTTTCTGAAATCATCCAGAAATGGTAACGATGGAGAAGGAGGTGAAGGTAGTACTACCGTCGCAAATATTCTTGCGGATACGACAGAAAATCAGCCAAAGCTAAATTAAAGTCGTCCTCTTCTGGGAATACTGGTTACAGCTGCATTAGTAGTTGTAGTCATATAACTATCACTATCCAAGTATATGATGTATTTGATGTATTTGCAGCAGGCGCACCCCAATACATTGTCTTCATTGCTTTAACCATAGATATGGTACTCGAACTGTGCCACAATGGTAAATCACAGGAACACTGGTGCACCTATATATTGAATGTGATGTTGCGGGTCCGCTCTCCTCTCATTGTAAGAGAGACCCCATGCACAGACTGAATTTTGTAACATGCTTTTCGATTGGTGGAGCATTTCAATCCATTTCAATCCAGTCTTGGGCTATATATACAAGTGCTTTGTCACATTGTTTCACTTGTTCTCATGACAACTTGAGCAAGATGTGGGTAAAACGAGCCAGTGACCATCATTTCAAACATGATGTTCAACCGAGACTACCTAGTCTATGTGAAGGCATCATGGGCCATCGCCAAGATTACGGACGCGGCTGTCTGGAAGAGAAGAGTGTATATGGAAAGGCAGGGGTGTCTGAAGAGAGTATTGGTTTATGGACAGGTAGCAAAAACAAATTTGAGGAGAAGAGCAGTGAAGCGTGTGGTATGTGTTAACCCTTTTCTTTGGTTAACAACTCCAACAGCCCTTTTCAGGGCCACCCAGATCTCTAGAAAAGTATGATTTTGATTACAATTCTTCTCTTCAATTACAAATTATTGGATGAATGTATTACCGATAAGAAATGTAATGTACATTTATTTTCTTTCAAGTGCCTGGGAGAGAGCAGTCGTAGGTACTGTATGTTGCTGGGTGTCAATTTATACAACAAATAGATACTGATTATATTAGAAAGTACAAAATGTCACTTGGGAACACAATGGAGGTGAATTCCCACTTGCTTGATGATTTGGTGTCTTTTGTTTTACACATTGCGTGTTACATCCAATTCCTTTCCAGGTGTCTGTTTTACATAAGTCATTTTCAAACAAAAATGCTGATCACGCAGAGCTGCATTGTAATCACAACCCATCATAATCTTTTAAAATCAATTGTATCTAAAAAGAAGTACACTGAATTATGTTCACTGATGTTCTATACTGAGAGTATTGGCTCTTTGAACGCACAATAAAAATTAATCATCTGACAGTACTGTCTCTTCACCGGCTACGTTTAATGCTCTTTCCATATTTTGTCAGTGTAAACCAGTGAGATTCAATTTGAAATTAGATTAATGTCCGTATATTTTCAGCTACAAATTGTTATAACTAGCATTATAATGATGATGACTGTTGAGGTTTACTCAGTTTCAACCATTGTGTTGCAAGTTCAAAATAAGCATTTTGCATGGCATACATGTGATTCTACTGGCAGTAGGCCAAAACTACCGTTTTTAAAGGCTGTTTACCACACATATCGTTTAGTAGTTAAAATCTAGTGCTTTTGAAAATTAAAAGAATTTTAAATATCCAAACACGGTATTTTTACGCGTTCTGTCAACACGTTAAAGAGAAACCAGCCAGAACCAGTCTGGTGGGGACTGGAAATGTTCCATCAGTACAATGAATGGTGTGATGATGCGTTGCAGAGTAATAGGATTAGAATTGTTAAAGAACAGCTGATGTGTACACATCAGGCTGCTAATTGATTACTTTATTGTTGGAATTTGAAGAGTTTAAGGCCAAATGCGGGATGTTTTTTGAGGTGTTATAAGTAATAAAGGGATGAAATGTGGTTCATGATGTCTTTGATGAAAATCGGCCGACTCTTGGCGGAGGGGAGATAAAATAAAGAGATTGACCATAAAAAATTGTTTCGGCAGACACAACAGAGTGAGTATTTTGATTTTTGTCCAGTTTAATTGTTGTATTGTTCCAGATGTTTTAAGAGGGCATCTCTATCATTTTTTGTTCAATTCTAAACGTGTGCTTTCTCCAGATTCTAATAAACCACTGGCTAAGAAATATTACAAGTTCAACAGTGCTTGGATATCAGAGTTTAAGTGTGTGCCAGTGAGCAGCAAAGGTCTAGAGTTTGCATTGTGTGTTTCAAAGGTATGCATCTTTTGTAATTCATAAACTATTTGAAGTTTTCATGCACATAAATTTGGTTCAAGCCTTCGATAAAATATATACGTTCAAAATATATTACAAGATAATTAATTTTTAAAGTTTGGATAAATTATTCTTATAAGCATAAATACATCATGTATTTTTTTCATTTTTATTTAAAGTCTAAATCAATCTTTATTTTTATTTTTATTGACAGTGGTGAAACTTGTCAACAGACTTTTGGATCTGAGCTATGAAGAGCAAGAAGCCCTTGAGGATGAGGCTCAGGAATACATCTTAAATCCAAGTCAGGAACTTCCTCCTGGAGCTGAACATAGCTTGGAGGAGTATTGGAGAGCAGTCAGCAACCTTACAAACCCAGCAACAGGAAAACTGAAGTTAGAACTTCTTTGCAGGCTGGGCATGGTTGTCTGTCATTACAACATTCTAATGCTGATACAGAGTGGACATTCTCCATTCTTCACAAAATACAAAGTGATTCAAAGGGAAATCTGGACCAGAGAACTGTTGAGAGCCTGTTAAGTGTGAAGCTTAATACTCACAATGAATGTCATAAGTGGTCATTAGACAGTGATCTTGTGAATGAAACTAAAAATGCTATTGGATTTTATAAAAACAAATTTTTTTGGAGTGAACTATCAGATAAACAACTCTTCCTTTTTTATTATTTGACTGTATATTGACTCATAATAAGTAATTATTATTGTAACATTTTCCATCAGAATCAGAATCTAATTCATGTTCAAACTTACTATTTTATTATAGTATGAAGAGAATACATATTATAGCACAAGAAAGCACTTGTTTTGTTTTCCATCCCCTTGGAACATAAAATTTATGCCGAAAAAAAATCTAGTGGTTTAGAGGTCAATCTACTGATCAAAATTTGTAAATCTACTGGTTTGAAATCTTAGTTCTGTCACATGTATGGACACGTCTGAAACAAGTATGCATTGTGAAATAATTAGGACACATTATTATTTACTACGCAAATTTGCCAATAAAATTCTTTCCCTTTACTAACTGTTACAGCGTGAAGCTTGTCAACGTGTTTCAAGAAAACTACAATGCACACTGCCAAAGCGCTGCTATTACATTATCATCAGAATTCTGAAGATAGTGGGACTATTGATGATTTTTTCCCCAGACTGCTTTCAGAAGGCTATTTTACATGTTCATTTTGGGATAACTTGAACAATAGAAGAGGATTCATCATTAACTTTGAATTATAGGCCATGTGCACTTCTTAGTTGTTTGATGGATGAATTTTTAACAACTATTTTTAATGAAAGGCAGAGTGACAATTTGAATGATAATAACAGTATTTTATCTGAGTGTCCAGCTTGTTTCATGAAACTATATTTTAATATCGTTTAGATTTGTTATATGCATTGTATAATTGTATAAGGATTATAATAATAATAATAATAATAATAATAATAATAATCTTATTGAAGAAATTTCTCTTTTCCAGATCATCCAATTATTTGAGGTGATAAAAGAGATCACCGATAGAGATGGTGAAAAAGAAAAGAATCTCGGAAATGTTCTATTCGTTTGCAAGAAGTGGGATTTGATTAATAGGCAGGATAGGGAAACTGTTTGGGAAGATATCCGGAAAAAATTAAAACAGTACTGTTGTGCCTTTGAAGATTGGCAGATCATACAGTTCAGCGCATCTGTGGTAAGAGATAGATATTATGTTGCTTTATTAATTTATCACTTTCTTATAAATTACATATTTTAGTGACTTGGTAATTTAGTAAATTGCCACGAAGGAATAGTGAACAAGCACTACTGTCAATGTAGACTCAAATCCATAATTTCCTCTTAAGTACTGAATTATTATCGAGTGTAATACAACATTGTCATGAACATAGAAGAAATATGGAAGCAATTTTGCACTCAAGAAACATATAGTCAGCATGGTTTTTTATTGAGATAACTTATTATATATTGGACTAATATGGCATCGCTTGCTCTGATAGATGCATTGACTTTTCCAAACTGAACATAATTTTCTTTCTAAACCTCCACAACTTTCGCCGAAGATATTTCCAATGCCATCTTATTTGTTAACGAATAGTTTTCTATACTTATTTCAAACTAACACGAATATACATTCTTGAAACTAATATTAATCGGCAAATAAAAATGTTTTGTACGCACATACAATATGTAGATAGTTCGATATAGATATATGAGCCGCACAGTGAGAAACCACCCTTATCACATGACGTCATGCATGCGGTAAAAAGAAGTCAAACATCATCACTTCATGCAGAAATTAACAGCAGCGAGTTTACGAATTAGCAAACATTGATGGAACAAACTGACAAAATTATCGCTGTAACTGCTCCGCGTGAGGAGACGACAGTTTTATATTAAGCATGTTTAACACTAAAAGACATGTTCCAGCAAAGATGAAATGATAGTTTGTCTAGATCAATGGTTCCCAACCTGTGGGCCGCAGACCCCTGGGGGGCCGTGGGGTTATTTCAAGGGGTCTGTGAATTCACATAGCTTCACAGCAAGTATTGCTCCTCCAGCCAGCTCTTGCTTTCCTGTGTTATCCCCGCCGCTTTTCGAATTTAGCGTAAAGTTGAACAGGAGCTTGGCGTGCTAAATGTTTATCCCTGCCACAGCCTTGCTACAGAGCTGTGCGCGTCAACTGTCAACTTGCTAGTGTTCTAATGGATCAGTGGTTGAAAACAGGCGCATTGAAAAGGAAAGCACAAAATGAACAAAATGAAAGTGGTACGTCTAGTGCTAGTGAAACTCTGCAGCACAAACAAAATAAACACAAAGTGCAAAAATACAGTGACAGCTATCTAACGATGGGTTTTTACATGGACTGGTTCTAAAGATTGCCAAAGATCATTGTCCATGATTTGTTATGAGGTGCTCTCAAATAAACGCTTAAAACCCATCAAACTTCGTCAACATTTTGAAACCAAACACACTGACTGTGCATGTAAGCCAGTGGAAGGTTTTCAAAGGAAACTCAAAGAATTAAAGGAAAGTAGCGAAGTGCTGCAGCGTACAGCTACAGGTAGTGATACTTCAAAGGCTGTGGAAGCTTCTTATCGAGTAGCTTTTCTGATAGCAAAGGCAGGAAAGCCACACACGATCGGAGAAGAGTTAATATTGCCAGCAGCGAAGGAAATGGTGAGTACAATGTTGGGAGAGAAGGCTTGCAAGGAACGGAATGCTATCTCGCTGTCAAAAAATACAGTTCAGCGCAGAATTGGAGAAATGGCTGAGAACGTTAAGGAACAGTTGATAACAAGAATACACGATAGTTGCTTCTATGCTCTTCAACTTGACGAATCCACGGACATTGCAAACCTATCCAATATTCTGGCATTTGTTAGCATGAATGCAATGGAAATATGAATGAGGACCCCCTCTTTTGCAAATAACTGCATACAGGGGCAACTTCAGATGCCATTTTTGGAATTTTGCATGACTTCGCAAAGGAGAGCAATATTGACTGGTCAAAATGCGTCAGTATTAGTAGTGATGAACTCGCGCTATGATGGGCCAATGCAGCGGAGTTGTTGCTCATGTGAAAGCTGTTTCACCAGAAGCAAAATGTATTCACTGCTGCATCCACAGAGAATCACTAGTAACAAAGAAAATGCGCGCTGAGATCAGGACTGTTTTGGATGAATCCGTGAAAACTGCAAATTTCATTAAGGCCCACCCCTTAAATTCAAGAATTTTTGCAGTTCTATTTGAGGAGATGAGCAGTGATCATCGTCAACTGTCTTTGAATAATGTTTCCATGGTTTTGCAATTAGAACATTTTTGACTGTCATTCACCTAAGTTTTGGGGTATTGCTGGTTTCCCAACATTGAAAAGTATTTCTCAAATAAACTCAGGCAGACTTAGCTTAAACTTTGTACATCATTTTGCATTTCAAAGGTTAAGTCATTCTTGTAAGGATAGGATTTTTAGGGTATCCATTGTCTCTATAATGTTTCCAGTTTGCCCCAGTTAGTATTATTGTAGAATCTCCATTTTGCAACCAAACTTTTTCTTAATATTAACATCAGACGCATTTCCCCATATCATATAACAATAGTCAAAATGGGGCTGAATGTAGCTCTTGTAAAAAGTGACACGGTATTTTCATATTAAAATGTTTTAGTTTTTAATAACCAAAGATAGGAATTGTTTTCTTTGTAATGAAACTTATATCATCAGACCAAAGTAATATATTGTCCACAAGAATACACAAACTTTTGTCTATAAAACCACTTCAAATTTTTCAATATTATAGAAAAGGCTGATGTAATCTGTCTTTAATTTTGCTCTTCTTTTCTGTGTTGTTATTAATAAAGTCTTTATTGTATCTGTATTTACAACCATGATATTCTACTTGCACCACATTTGATGCCTGTTTAATGCCATCGGAAGATTATTTTTTAATTGATTTTTGCAGCTGTGTTCGTCACAGAAAGTAGTATCACCAGCATATGGATCAGTTGATGATACTATATTTCCAATCTTTAGGGAAACAAATAAAATGGGTCAGAGTATAGAACCTTGTGGCACACCACAGTTTAAAGTATCTTTTTGAAATCTGTCATTCAGGTATGAAGCAAACCATTTGTGAACATTGTCACTACATTGACAGTTTTAGTTTTTCTAGGAGAGGTTCATAATCTGCAAGATCCAATGCATTTCGAAAATCAAGCATAATGTTCCCAACTAACTTTCCCTCACCCAAAGTCCACAGTCACGTATCAGCCATTGATATTAATGCCATTTCACAGGAATTATGTTGCCTAAAACCAGATTGGTTATCTTGAAAAAAGTTTGTTGTTAAGAGATAAGTCATTAATGATTCATGAACATCCTTTTCAAAATAAGTTTCAAAATGTTGGAAGGATAGAAATTGACCAAAAATTGCTTAAGTGATTATTTGCCACTGACTTGTGAGTGGAGTTAACTTTGGAGTTTTCCATAAATGGGTACATTTTTCAATCTTCAGGCTATGATTACATATGAATGAATTGGTTTGTGGACATGCTTTTTATTACTTTTGTTGCTTGTTTTTTGTGTAAGGAGAATGGCATAGTGATCGCTCAATCCAATCTTAGCAATACAAACTTGAAAAACATTGTCTTGAGTGTGAATATAGATATAATCAATAAATGATTTTGAATTTACTGGGTCATAACAAAAGATTCAATAAAATCAGCCCAGCATTTACATATCTGCTCACTTCGTAAATCCTTATTTATATCAACAAGAATGTAGTATTCTTGGTTATTATTTAGGACTTTATCAATTTCTAATTCAAAACATATATTCCAATTTACATGAGATGAAGGTGGCCTATATAAGAGCCAATACAAAAGGGCTTGCAATTTTGTGGAGAAATCTGTATCCAAATCTTGATCCAAAGAGACTCCTTTTCATTCAGTTCAAGGTCTTCACATAATTTTTCTATAATACCATTATAGCACTCGTGACAGTACAATGTTTCCACTTCACTCGTGAAATATTTCCTTATATCTACTCAAAAAACGTAGATATCCTCTATGTATGATCCTGCTTATCATGTAATTCCATATAGTCATCGTTCTTAAAGCTGCAATGTTTGTACTTTTCAGAAGTTTAGAACTGGCTGTAATTTATACTTTCTATTTGACTCGCCTGAATTAGTACTTTCACTAATTTTAAGTAACATTGGTTAGCAAAAAAGTAGCTTCAAACTGATTTATTCTTACAGAATTGTAAGATTTTTTAATTCTAATGACAAAAATATTGCTATAAATGCTATCCCTATGCATGTATTAATGAATAAAGAAAATAATCATACTATTGAAAATAATATACATGTTTATTAATATGACGACAGCAATGTGGACATATCTTGCAATGTGCAAACATATGACCACCATATGAAAGATAATAAATATAATACAGATGAAGCTAACGTTAATGCTCTTTCAAGTAATGATACAGTACAGAACTGATATATTGAACTTAGGGATTGATACAAAATGTATTAATACAGGACATAAAATCTGCAAGGAATTATCGGCAAATTTGTTTATTTTCTGTATTCAGACGTAAATTTGTGTGTGTTTGAAGGTTTGTGGTCTATTTCAGTAACAGACACTGCACCCAAATTTTGATTGTCACTTAATTTCAGTTTGCAATATACACTAATCAATGCCTGATTTCTCCGTCGTTTTCAGACATGATTATGATTGCTATGACAGTTAAAATCGCTACTTAATTTGATTACTATATGTAATTAAGAGCTTTTCTTACAAATGTGTACCGTTGAGTGAAACGTATACAATAGTGTATGGATAACAGCAAGAAATATTGAATAGCAATAGGTCATGCAAGTTCAATCACTGACAATTTGCATGATTCATATGGAAAACTAATTATAAAAAGAGTTAATACTTCAAGCTTACTTTTTGTTGTTTGGGGTTAACTTGTATGCATTTTTTATGGCGCCTTCTTGTTGATTACATAAATGTATACTACAGGGTCAACGGTCTTGGCACATTTTAAGATCTACCGGTATTCATCGTGATGGGGAGAGAGAGAAGTAAAGAAGAAGATAAAATGAAATAAGCTTAAATATGAAAATACAGGTCTGAAAAACACATCTAAGGGCAGATATACTTTCTTAATGGAAAAAGAAAGTAGTTTCAAAAGTGATATCGCCACTGTGATAATAAAAGTGGTCTCACAACTGTGGCGATATAATTTTTCTCCCAATAATATATTTCAGTATCTCATTATACAAAAATAATAAATGACTCTATCTACAACAAGAATAATCACACGGGATTACAGAAAGATAGAACCTGATTGGAAAGTCATATTCACATAGGTTTTTCACCAAAGACTTCTTATAACGTATAGGTGGTCCCAAATGACAATGATTCCGATCTAACATCCAATATAGCCGCCATAGTGCCTATTTATACAATTTTGTTATCCCTACTTCTCTTGAATGGATTGCAATATCAATATATGGTTTGCACCAGAAGACATCTTATGATGTCTAGTTGGTCTTAAATGAAAATGGTGTCGCTCAAACATCCAATATGGCCGCCATCTTTAAAATCTTGTTATCATTATTTCTCCTTAATTAATGGTCATATCAACATGGGGATTTCATCAAAAGACTTCTTATGACATCAGATTGGTCGCAAATGAAAATGGTGCAGATCTGAAATCCAATATGGCCGCAACATTGGCCAACTTGAAAATCTTTTTATTGCTACTTCTTCTTGATCGCTGGTCATATTGACATTGTGCTTTTACCAAAAGACTTCTTATGATGTCTAATTGGCCCTACATGGAAATTATGCTAATCTAGTAATCAATATGGCCACCATGGCAGCCATATTTAAAATCTTATTATCGTTACTCCTCCAAAACAGAAAGTTCCTTCAGCATGGGTTTTTACCAGAAAACTTCCTCAGATGTCTTGTTGGTCCTAAATTAACATGGCTCCAATCTGATGTCCAATATGCCCACCATGGTGGCCATCTTGAAAATCTTGTTAATGCTATTCCTCTTAAATGGAAAGTCATTTGACATTGGGTTTTCATCAGAATAGTTCTTTCAATCTCTTGTATGTCCTAAATGAAAAGGATGCAAAATGACCCTCAATATGGTCACCATAGTGACCATCTTAAAAATACTTTTTTCTCTATGCCTTTCAAATGGACAGCCATATAAACATGGAGTTTTCACAAGTAGACTTCTTCTGATACCTACCGGTAGTTGGGCCTAAATGAAAATGGTGCCAATCATACACGATGGCCATCTTGAAAATCTTGTTGTCACTACTCTCCCTCTCCCCCTGAAGAGATGGTCATATTGACATGGGGTTTTCACCAAAAGACTTCTAATAATGTCCACTTGGTCCTAAAGGAAAATGGTTACAATTTGGCATGCAATATGGCCACAGGATGAAGCCGGGTTGGGACTGGATTAGTGAAGACACCGAAAGCAACTGCGTTAATAAGATGTTTATTTATAAACGCAATTTAAAGATGAACAAATCTGACACCATTATAACAAAAAGATAAGGAAAATTATAAAGTTCCTAACATGGAACTATCAACAACAAGTAACTCAACGAGAAAAATCAAAGATGGATTTAACAAATGGAATTTTAAACAAACGTGAATAGCATCCTATCACCAATCGACAAATAAGAGTATATGATTTACACCCCAATATAAACAAGGTCTTATTAAGTACAAAGGGTGACCAAAGCATGTGATTTATGCACTTATCAATAGAATACTCATTTATCCATCAATCTGTTAACTCGTCAATTTATCAATTTAACAAGCGATGTTGGAATATGAATTTATGAATCCGTCGTTCATATAACGATATTGAAATGGGGATGTATGAAATTATGAATATGTCGTTCATATAACGATATTGAAATGGGGATGTATGAAATTATGAATCTATCACACATATAGCGATATTGAAATGGGAATGAATGTAATTTTGCACAGATAGCAATATTGAGATAACAATCAAATGGAACACGCAATAAATATAACTATCGTGGCGTCCGTTTGACTACCAAGATGTATCTACGGTTCCACCCGCTCTAGTCCATGGTCAAGGAGCCACCACGCATGGTCCACCCCTCCCAGTCTGTTGAAGGGTCCCTCGAGAGCCTTCACATTAACACAGACCCGTTGATCGAGAAGCCTTGGTCCCTCGCATCGAGATTAGTGGGAACACGGACGTTAGTTTGCATAGGTCTTGACTCCGGTAAGTTTTTTTTTAGTTATTTATTTCAGATTGTGACCTTCCTGACAAGAACTAATTCAGGCGGGTGAGTGAATACCTCACTCATATTTTGTTTTATTTACCATTTGTTTGTCATATATACATATTGCATATATGTGGAGAAGGGATATACGGTTGGTTCGTGTAGTCCTAAAAATTGTATGTGTTATATGATAGTGCACTTAGGATTGGTGATCTTATCAACAGTATTTATCATGTCGTCACTCAAAGATCTAGTGGAGTTGGGTAAACAGTTTGGGTATGAGGGGGAGGCCCTTAGAAAATTCGTTCAGGAGGAGCAGGCTGATAGGGAAAGAAGGGGATATGAGAAGGAGAAGATAGAATTAGAGAAGCAAGCGGAGAGGGAAAAGTTAGAATTAGACAAGCAAGCCGAGGAAAGAAAGATAGCATTTAAAAGGGAGAAAATGCTATTTGAGGAAAAGAAGATAGAACTAGAGAAGGAGAAGATAGAACTAGAGAAACAGGCAGAGAAGGAAAGGATAGGTTGGGAAAGGGAACCAGAAAGGGAAAGAATAGAGCAGGTAAGAGAACTTGAGGAAAGAAAGTTAGATAGGGAGAAACAAGCAAAGTTAGAAGCCATTGAGTTAGAAGACAGGAATATGGAGAAAGAACATAGAAGGAAATTTCAATTATTAGAGGCTAAGAAAGATGGTCAACAAGAATCAAAGTTAAGAGGCCCTAAATTACCCCCTTTTGAGGATGATAAAGATAACTTAGATAGTTATTTACATAGGTTTGAGCGATATGCTACCATCCAAAAGTGGAAAAAAGATGATTGGTCGCTCCATCTCAGCGCGTTACTTAAAGGTAAAGCGCTAGATGTGTATTCGCGTCTACCCGTGAACGACGCATTAAACTATGACGCATTAAGAGAGGCACTCTTTAAGAGATACGAGTTGACCAAACAAGGGTTCCGCAAAAAGTTTAAATATAGTAAACCCGAGAAAGGCGAGACATTCACCCAGTTCGTCAGTAGGACGGGGGATTATTTCCAGCGTTGGGTTGAATGTGGTAAGATTCAAAAAACGTTCGAGGGTCTTACCGATTTTTTACTTAGGGACCAGCTGTTAAACACTTGTGGTAGGGAATTGTACTTGTTCCTGAGGGAAAAGTCCTTCAATAATATCTCAGATATGGCTACTCAGGCAGACTATTTCGCCGAAGCTCGGGGAGGTACCCAGAATGTGATCTCAAGGGATAACAAGGGAGGTAATCAAGGAAAAGATCAGAGACCCAGAGAACCCGAGAAACTTGGTACACATAAAGGTGGAAACTTTCAATCTGGGAAGGGTACGAATCGTAGGGATAGACAATGTTTTACCTGTAAGGAATGGGGTCACATCACGCCCGATTGTCCGAAAAGGAAGGGGTTTGTCCAGAGGGTCGCGGTTGCTATCGAAAGCAGAGCATGGTCAGGGGGCGGTAAGCGCGATGATTTTCCGCGTGATAATTCAGGGACTAATAACGTGAATACGGTGTACGAATCCGCAGCGCGTGCGCAGATCGGTCGTGATGTTATTCAGTCGATCGGCACTTGTCTTTTTCCCGAGGCGAGAGTACCGACTGCTACTGGTACCGCCAACGGTCAAGAAGTCACGGTCTTACGCGACACCGGGTGCACGGGCGTCGTAGTAAAGCGGAGTCTCGTTAGGGATGACCAAATGCTTGGTTGGAAATCCCCGTGCATGTTATTAGATCAAACGATTGATCGCGTTCCCGTCGCGAGAATAGAAATCGAGACGCCTTTTCTGACCGGAACCGTAGAAGCTCTGTGTATGGAAAATCCCATATACGACTTAACTATCGGAAATGTCGAGGGATCCAGACTCCCAACTCTCTCTGATTTCCGGTTTCCCATTGTACAAGCGGTCGAAACTAGGGCACAGGCGCAGGCGGATAAAAAGCCGCTACCTAAGTTAAAAAGTTCCGGAAGCCGTGACCATTTGTCACAGGATGAAGCCGGGTTGGGACTGGATTAGTGAAGACACCGAAAGCAACTGCGTTAATAAGATGTTTATTTATAAACGCAATTTAAAGATGAACAAATCTGACACCATTATAACAAAAAGGTAAGGAAAATTATAAAGTTCCTAACTTGGAACTATCAACAACAAGTAACTCAACGAGAAAAATCAAAGATGGATTTAACAAATGGAATTTTAAACAAACGTGAATAGCATCCTATCACCAATCGACAAATAAGAGTATATGATTTACACCCCAATATAAACAAGGTCTTATTAAGTACCAAGGGTGACCAAAGCATGTGATTTATGCACTTATCAATAGAATACTCATTTATCCATCAATCTGTTAACTCGTCAATTTATCAATTTAACAAGCGATGTTGGAATATGAATTTATGAATCCGTCGTTCATATAACGATATTGAAATGGGGATGTATGAAATTATGAATATGTCGTTCATATAACGATATTGAAATGGGGATGTATGAAATTATGATCTATCACACATATAGCGATATTGAAATGGGAATGAATGTAATTTTGCACAGATAGCAATATTGAGATAACAATCAAATGGAACACGCAATAAATATAACTATCGTGGCGTCCGTTTGACTACCAAGATGTATCTACGGTTCCACCCGCTCTAGTCCATGGTCAAGGAGCCACCACGCATGGTCCACCCCTCCCAGTCTGTTGAAGGGTCCCTCGAGAGCCTTCACATTAACACAGACCCGTTGATCGAGAAGCCTTGGTCCCTCGCATCGAGAAAACCAGTACACTCTTCCGAAACAACGTCACCAGACACAGCGTACACGTCACACGAAACCACACAGAGTTCTGTGACTTCACACACCACCAAACCATACATATGGAACAGCTAAAAGTATAACAACTAAACCGTGTAGTACATATGACACGGTTAGTACTTTTGTATTGATATATGTTGCGCATGCGCGCACATGAATTACGCCTAGTTACACATTACATTAATCATTCAATGCATGCCGCGTATAATTAAATAATACCCGTCTGTTCAGTTACAACAAATAGCTAACTTGAACCAGCCTATAGGATTTCTAATATCATGGCGTTGTATGACCTAGGTATTGACTCTCTGTAGAATTTAGAATAAATTCTAAAACATCTAATATATGAAACAATTATGTCATATAAAACGAATAGTGATAAAGAATACAATCTTAAATTTCACATACCTCTACAGCTGGAGTTTTGCTCCCGTAAAGAGGTAAGCTTTCTGACAAGACTCATCGTAGTGTAATTTGTTTATAGAGAATTCGCTCTATATGTACTCTAGCTGTGACAGATATGCGCAGCAGCTAGGTACGTGAGTTTTCACTGCAGGCAATTTGCACGTGCAGCATGGGGTGAATCGCGCTCAGTATTTCAAAATAACTAGAGCCGAAAAAAATAAACAACCCCCGAGTAACGCTCTAGTCGGAAACGAAACCCGAATACATTTTTGATCACATATACATATTGATATAAACCATACAATTCCGTGACAGGTAGCTAATTTGAAAATCTTTTCATCGATGAAGAATATCCGAGATACATTCAACACTCGGCCGTTAAAACGTTTTATTTTTAATTCCTGGAAATTCTTTGCCGCCAGAAAGCGTCAGTCCCTTTGAGAGATTCTTGTTTCATTTTTAATTTTTGTTCTTGTTTGTCTCGGAGCAACACTTTTCAAGTTAGAAATTAAATTAAGTTAACTTGGTTTCTTTGAATATAGTTTGCGATGTTGATTGAATACTACCCATTGTTGGTGAAAACAAAACCATGAGAATTAGACAGCTTATAAACATTTACCACTCTTCCAACACAAGACCTGTTTGAAATATATGAATGAAACCTTCGCCTTCTAAGAGCACGTTTTTGTTTTATCTTCATTTACACAAAGTCTCCATTTTATATCTGATTGTTCTAGTGAGCCTATTAATATTGGTAATTCTAGGCAGTTTGTGAGAATAAGACATATTATTAGCAAAAAATAATAAGTAGATAAATAATGTAAAACAATATTGTTATTAAGAACACAAAACAGTTGTTACAGAATTAAACATGCATCAGTGCCACCATAATGATGTTAATATTACAAATAATAACTATAAAAATAATCCACCTCGCACCTCCGCCATTTGGTGTTGTAAGAAAATATTTGCCTTTATCTTTGTATTGAGTCAAAGTGCCATTAATAACGTTTTCAAACAAAGTATTTTTTGTCATAAATTATGAAAATAATAATAATAATAATAATAATAATAATAATAATAATAATAATAATAATAATAAAATAGTAGCGAACTCACCTTGTCGAGTCTGATGACACACACATAGATTGTACTGCTCCTCAAAGTTTTCCTTTATGGTGCATGCAGCATATATATGATTTAGCTTGGCTACTTTTATATACCATCAACTAATTTATTTTTTGTTGTATGCTCATTTATCAGGCATGATTATTAACTCCACCCCTTCCATAACAATATCGCTCCCATGGCCGTCACCCACTGTCATGAAAGCTGCAACCTGAGGCAGCAAATACTTCTTCCATTGAACTTGAATTATAATTTAAGGTATCTAATTTGTTTGCTAAATAAATAACTTATCAAGAAAGACAAAGTTGCTCAGTAACAGCTCGGTTTTCTGCACAACAGTGCACGTGATATTCATTCTGTTAGGGGTGATGTTTATGGGGATAATTAATAGCACGACTAAATGTCAGTACCGTGTTGTGCAACCGTCTCAAGATATCGATGAACCTACTCTGTTTACACTCCATACTTGATTATAGGGTACCAATATTTTTACGTCCTTTTTTTTAAACAAGACATCATAATCAACAACTTGACACACACACACACACACACATACACACACACACACATACACACACACACACACACACACATATATATATATATATATATATATATATATATATATATATATATATATATATATATATATATATTATCGTGCATGAAGATCCTGATGATGATATGCATTTCATTCATGGTTTTTGTTTATCCTCTTTTTTCACTTTCTATAATAAACTTAGTAAATGACAAATGTCAATTATAACTTCGGGTAAATCGAGAGCACACATGTAATTGGGACTCTGCCATTGCGGAGTTACTAAATTAAATTTGCAAGAGTTTGAAGTCCTAATTTTAGCTACATTCATATATGCTACATCTTTATATAATTGGAACATATCCTGAAACATGAACGATAATCAATCATCTATTATTCTACTACTTATAAGCAATGGCTGTTTCCCAATCTGTGTGTCTAAATATGAAATAATAGTCATAATAAACATAATAATAATAATAATAATAATAATAAAATAGTAGCGAACTCACCTTGTGCAGTCTGATGATCCATACATAGATTGTACTGCTCTTCAATGTTTTCCTTTATGGTGCATGCAGCATTTTAAAAAGCATAAAGTGCAGACTAACTCGTATGAGACCCTTTTCAACTTGTATTACTCTAAGATGTAACAGCAGTTTAATATTACTGTGCAAAAAGCAAACGTAGTGTGCATTATGATCTGGATTTTAGTTATTAAAATATACTATCAAACTTCTGTATTGAACAAATTCAAGTTTGATTTAGCAAAATTACACACTTCAACAAAGGCTAAGATAGATAGATTGGTTTATTTTGATATATATATATATATATATATATATATATATATAGAGAGAGAGAGAGAGAGAGAGAGAGAGAGAGAGAGAGAGAGAGAGAGAGAGAGAGAGAGAGAGTGATACATACATAGATTACAAACAAAATATAACTATTTCATTTCTACAGGAGCTTCAACTTATGCAGTTAAGGGCCAGCCCAACCGATGACTTTGTGAAAATCCTTTGTGGACAGGAGAGACTTATGTCAAGAACAATAAAAAGACTCTTCTTCGATTTCTCCGGGTTAGTTGACTTTCTTTCAACTACAATAGTCACGTTGATTGATCAATTGTATGATTCATGCATATGTTATGTGACATAACATTACATACATACATATATACACACATACATGTCTTCATCGATGAATGCTTACACCCATATCTAATTGCTTACTTACCTACCTACTTACGTACTAACTTAGACCATCCTGCACCTCAACCTTGACCAAAGAAAAGAAGATAGTCATGGAAACTGAACTGCAGTTATGAGCAATTAAGCAGTGACTTGGGGCGGAAAGTAGGAGTTTAAAAAAAAGCGTTCAAGGCATTTTAAACCATTAGCTGATCAATGTAATCGATGTTCCGAAATGCTTATGGCATGTTGTGCTGTAGTAGAACAAGGTCAAAGAGAAGCTTCTTCTGCCAATATATAAACAAGCATGTCCCTTACATCAAATCACCCTATTTATTAGACTAAATCCAACACTAAACAAGCCTCTGATGGTTTCATTTTCATTAAATGCTATTGTTCTATAGCGATAACCGCTCATATATGTATATATATATATATATATATATATATATATATATATATATATATATATATATATATATATATATATGTGCGTGTGTATACTTATAAATTGACATCAATAAATACAAGTTACCTTTGAAAACGTTTTGAAAGAGTATGGTTCATACATATATTAGCAGTCTTGTATGCCATTGTATATTTTTCAAAAATATTTTGCAAGATAGTAGGGTTATGGCAGTCTAGGATTTTGTATAACAAATTAAATAGTATTGACCTAGGATAATGAAAATATAAAAGATCATGGTGGCCTAGGAGTTTTGAAAGCAACATTATTTGTATCATGTAGGGTGGGGTGCTGGTGTTTGACACAGGGGTGTGGCTTAGAATATGTTTTATAAAATGTATAATTTGTAATTGTGTATGAGGTAGGGTACTGATCTCAAAACAAATTTTGGTTGGTGGCAGTAAAATGCTGGTCCAGATTTGTTTTTAAAAAAATATTTGTGCTTGTGTGGGGGTTAAGGTGCTGATACAAAACAAAATAATGTTGGTGCGGGGGTAGTACAATGCTGTTAAAGGGTGTATCTCTTCAGCACTACTGCTATGTATCAAAAATAGAGAAAAGCGCTTATCCCTGAGTAGTATGGATATGATTCATTCTTGCTCAGCCACAAACAGCCTTATTTTCATTTTAAAATATCAGCACTCTACCCCCACACCCGTGAGAGAAATATAATTTTTCATAAACAAACACCCTACCCTACATTTGTTTGGACAATATGATTCCTGGTTTAGCCACAAAAGAATTTTTGCTTTCATTTTTAAAAAATAAACAGCCACCCACCCCACCTCACCCCCACCTCTGGTTAAAGTATTTTTTTATATCTTTGTACCTTCAACATTATATTTTGAGCTTGCGAGTTGACCACTGGGTGCTGCAGACTCTACGAAGCCACAAAACCAAATGCATAAAATATGCAATTATAATTTTCCCGTCTACTACCACCCCTAAATACAATAACCAAATATCATCAGTTAATCATTGTCATCCAAGTGATAACTGACAACAAACAGCATTGTACCCTTAACACTCAACTATTATCATCCAAGGCAGCGTCACGCCCAGATTCCCATATCTTTGTTAGCACAACTCATAACCCTACTGAAAGGTGATCGAAAAATGTACAGGTTGACGTTTGAAAATTTAAAAAAGATTGATAAATAAATAAAGGACTTCATATCTCGAGTTAATAAAGAAATTGCAAACATATATAAAGAGGTATATTTTACACACAACAGAAAACAATTATTCTGTCTACAGACCATTGAACATTTTGGATAATTATATTTTAAAATTTTGACAATGATGATGCACAGTCTGATATAACATTCTGGCAAAATCAATTAAACGGGGCAGTATGGATGGCAACATTAGGATGTGTAATATCTTATTTGGCATCTAACTGATATTAGCATACAGAATTAGTAAAATCAATATATATGTTTCACGTCTATTTTCAGATAGGAAAACTGTTTTCTCAGTGCCAGCTACTATAACCTAATAACCAATCTTTTAACCCAACATTCAATAATACCGATCTAAAAATTAACATAATTATAATCACTTTGATATTCCTCATCATGACTGGAGATGTATTAATGGAAAAACTAAATGAAACCACTGAAAATATTTCTTGATAAATGTGTACTTGATGCTTTGCAATTGATGTATTTGTTCCATAAACCAAGGTTGTGACAACTGATGTCATTACAGGAGTTTCTATTATGTAGTTAAATACTTTAGAACAAGTTCTAAGAAAACGAAATATTAAACGATTCAAAATCTCGTCAACAATAAAATCAACTGTGTAGTCTGCTACCGGGCGTTTTCGCGTTCTAATGCAATGATTCCAAGCTGGCCTAGACTTGGTATTGGCACACCAGGATGGTGGTCTTAACGGTCAATTTCTATTTGACCTTTGACAAGATTATTTTTGAGCGTATACGAGGGTCTGTTAGTGCCGCTGTCACGTAGATATTGGTTGAGAAGCGGCACAAAATTACCATCAATGTTAGCATCCTCTGACAGCTGGTTCAAACACCCCTTTGTTAAATTCTGCAACATCGTCATCGCGTGGCAGTTCAGAATCCATCACGTATATGTAAGTATAAATCATAAACACAAACACCAAAGACAGCTAAGTACCCTTCCAGATAGATGTTGAGTCCTTCGAACTGAATTTCATCTACGGCAACTAATGGTAACGATACTGTAAATGCGCAAGATTTGTGAACATTGCCCGATTTCTCAATACGTAATATTGGTGTCATCAAATCAAGATGCAGTTGATTATTTATCAACATCATCATTCTACCTCACCCACCTTTAGTTCCGGTTATGATAAACAAGTATGATCCGGACTCTCGCACCTATAAGATGTGAAGTTTAGGTCTATTGAAGCCATTTTCAATAGCAAGGAAAAGAAGTCGACCATTTGTTATGATCAATACATTAGTTTTGTCCTCTACTTCACTGGTTAATATTCCTTTAATCATGCTCCATGAAGTTACAACGCATATTGGTGAGGCCATGGCCGATAGCACCTCAGCAGCCTTTACATCCACATATTGTTTCACGCCATCATTGACAGCACCGACGTAGTCTTTTATTAAGGCAATTAAATTGCCGGCATCTCTAATTTCCTGGTTCTCAGTGATTTTGGACAGGTTTGTCATGACGGCGCCTCGTGGTTTCAAAACAATATTGTTGATGTCTATGTTGGATCTTTGCAGTTTTCCATTTTGATCTTGAAAATTCACAAGCTCCCCTGGGTCAACGTCAACAACAACCCGGCTGGTAAACTCAGTCAAATCCTCTTGGTAGCAGACCTGGTCAGATCCACATCAGCGCTGCGCTCCCGCGCCCATACATTTCAACAGGCATTTCGTATATGTTTCAAGTGTAGTTTCTAAATGGCAATGCAAATCAACAAGTTCTTGCGGGGTTGGGTTTTCCCGCTAGTGCATGCAGTGCTTCAACAAGATGTCCACATATTGAGCTGTCCCATCCCAGTTTGTAACGGTAGCATTTAATAAAACAGTAGTGGACGACTCTGTCGTCTATGTAGATAATCAACGACTTTACGTGGTGGTGGAAGTCCGTACGAGCCAAAATATAAAAGATGTCGTGGAGTTACCATGTATGCTACCCAGTGAGTTTCAGGTCCCGTTGACGAATCCAAGACCTTTTTCCCTTTTTTATTTGTTTACGAGTCACTATGCGACCTCTCACTGCCTTTGACACAAATTTTTAACGGCGCAAATACAAAACAGTTTCACAATATTTCGAGGTAAACGAGCTCTTCGTCATGGGAAGAAACAATTTACATCCACAAAACAAACACTAAACACAAAAGCCAAGAGAAATTCTTGACTCGTACCTGTTTGAATGGCGGGGAAATATACAAGCAAAGGATACAAAAGAAAAATAAGAGAGAAGAAAATAATTATAAACGGTCTTTAAACGGGAAATTTACATATCTGTTTTATGCTTCAATCAGCCCAACAAAGTTGTATAACAAAAATCAAAGAAGGGATTATTCTGCCTATCACGCAGAGAACCAAAATGTTTGGACCTACTTCCAGGCTGGGAACAAAGGACGGACACCATGCATGGTAAAGAGTTACGGAGTATTTACTTGGGCAAATATTATCACAAAACTTGCGTACATCCGATAAACTGATCATAGCTGTATGATTGCATGAGGAAGGTTAGAGTTTCGTTTAGGCTGAACTCCCCACGAGTTTTCAATTGTAGTATACAGTATCGTTCCTTACGTGTGCGTTCTATATCGGTCCACCCCAGGTTAGATTCAATCGGTTGCATCTCGATGGACTCACCTGAATGCCCAGTGGAGTCGTAGTAGTTGGCAAGTTTCGCGTTGAATTTGTTGTGAATGTGGTTCTTGTGGTTAGTCGTTTGTTTTCTGAAATCAACGATTTCGCAAACATATTGAATGGCACAGATCTTGCAAGATAGATTACATTTTTGGTTCAACATCCTAACTTCTGATTGATAGTGAAGCTAACTCATATCATGGAACTTCTGACCAATTTGGTCTCGGGGATATGTTTGCTAATTAGGCAACGCTAGTCTTTGCAGCAATATATGCCTGAATCTGTGGTCTTGTTTGACGTTACATTGGCACGTACCAGATGGTCCTTCAGATTTTTAGATACGGTACGCAACTATAGGAACGTCTTGCAATATTTCCTTCAGACTTTTGAAGGATTTAATCTGGTGCCAATGCTTTGGAATGATCTGTTGTAAGTTAGGGGTATCGGGGTGGAAAGTGACCACGCGTTTGTTGGTTTTCTTGGTTTTACATTTGATGAGGGCTGATATATATCATGAAAATAGTATGTTACACAATGAACTAGATAAAGTTAAATTATGAGGTCAGAATACGAATAACTGAAAATTATGAAACAAGTTTATTTAGTTACAAGTTCCACATGTGAAATGTTAAAGAAATGATGAAAAGCAAACTTCGTCTTGTAGACAGACTAAAAGTGTTATTCAAAGAAAGGGTATTAAAATAACTACTTTAACTACAGCTATATAGTAATGACAATATTAAGAGTTTCTGTGTAGTAATAAAGAAGAGGCAGTGTTCCACCTCAAACTCCTATTCCAAGAGACTCGTTTATTGACAAAATTAAAATGGGTTTATTTCTCTGAGTTAGCCAGAAAAGCAGCAGCTGCAATACCTAGAATGTTTGGTAGTGTGATAAATTGATTCCATAGGAGTTCTGAATAAATTGTTTCTGTCCTTGCAGAACATGTTATGTTTCCTGCTTTGGCATTGGTGGGTTTGTTATTTGAATTTTTTTTAAATTTTTATGTATGAACATATGTAACACATCACAGAAAGGAGTACACTTAATAATTTCAATTGGGAATATGACTATTTTATTGCTTAAAAGCATGCTCAATTTCCGCGAGTACAGCCAATAAAAATACAATACAATAGATAAAAGACAGTACAACAGCAAATTCAACTACGACACAGTAGTAGACAACATGCAACTGCAATTTTTAAAAAAACATTTTTATAAATTTTATGTATGAACATGTGTAAAACATATCTAGCGCATAATTACGTAGGTAGGCACGTTCTTAACAAAGCCTGTATTAGTCCTCGATGTTATATATCAGTTACCCTATCAGCTTTCAGCCATTTGCGTTGCCCTGGTTTTCGACCAGCAGAATCTTTCAGTTTCTTCAACTTGTATGATTCATTTGTTGATTGAACAAAATTGGCATTTTTAATTTTTGTATGGAGCTGGGCATTAAGAAATATTTTGAAAATAAGTTTGTTCTCATCAGCAGTCTTTTTGTGACAAGTGTTTTCATTGATCAAGAATGACACAGATTTCCCAAATAATTTATAGTTCCCACTCCCGTACAGAGATTGTCTCAAGTCTATGATTTGAGTGTTCAAAACGGTGGATAATGTCCATAAGTTCCGGAAGTCTAAGTTGTTTCCATTCAGTCGCTTGCTTCATTCGGTTATTCAGAGATTCGGCATTGTTGTTAGTCCAAAGTTTAGAAATTATTTGGTTTTTCAATGGATTGAAGACATTTTGCTTAATTTTTTCAGACAAATACTTATCATAGTACATTCTGAACCTTGGATATTTGTTGAATTATAACGAGAGGTCATCCTCCCGGTTCGAAAACTAGAGCTCATCTAGACTGAAAACTAGGCCATCTTTGTTTTCATTGAAGATAATGTTTATAATTTTTTTCTCGATCTTCCTGACTGGAGCCTGTTTTTTTGAAGAAAATGTCATATATTGTCTTTTAAATGCTTCGTACACAGTAAAAAGACTGCATTTGGCAAATTGTTTATAAGTGCGCTGCTCGTAAAATTATCTGAATCGAGTTTCCTTCTTATGTGTGAAAAAAAAGTATGGTAGGTGCTTTGTTCACCATCCCAATGAAGGCAAAGAGGTCCTAGGAAGACAGGGTACTGATTGGTTTTCCTGCTAATTATACTCCTATTTTTGTGCGACATGGTGGCGACAAACACTTTACCTAAATTATAAGTTCTGCTGACACCAATAATGCTACTGTTGGTACCGAAACAGCTTTTCTTTAAATCTATGAGCTTCTCCTCACTATATAATATGTTTTTATCTGCACATCAATCACCGCTGAGAAGTGGTTCACTGTATATCATGTTCCAGGTTTGTGAATGGTGCCCATATTGTACCGTGTTATAGCCAGCTTTCGTCTACAGTCAGAGTCTAATTCTACTGTTGGTTGAAACTCATTGTTGAGTACTTGATAAGCCATGTCGATCTCCCCATTTGCGTGTGGATAAATTACCCATATTGTCATTTTGACCACATCTGTCTGGGCCAGAATTGTCCATGCGTTTGATCCTGCTCCAATAACGGCAGAGTCAAGACAGGTCTGTGAATAACTTCTTGAGAGCAACTGAATTCTGGGTCTCAGTGGGTGATGCATGTACTGTTCCATGTTGTTCACCAGGTTCAGACATGTGTGATACTGCAGTTTGACCAACATGTTCTCATTACCAGACAGCAATATAGAAACCGCATTAAATACACAATCGCCATCTCCTCTTGTTTTCAGGGGATTTCCCACAACGTCCTTGACATACTCTTCAATTATTTCAGCAGCGACTGGATCAACATCAGGGAACTGTGTTGATGGTTCTTACGGTATTACTGGTTTAAACAGTAACTCCCGATGAACGGTCTCATTCAGTTTGTCGAAGTTTTTGGTTGCAGCAGCCTGGCAGAAAATAGACATTATATTATAAGTTAATTCAGTTGTACTTTCACTCTTGTCATTCAGTCATTCATTCATTCATTCTTTCTTCCTTCCTTTCTTTCTTTTATATGGCTATAATTAATATTTTGCGGATTGAACTATTGCTGCAAAGGTTTCAAAGCTTGTTAGCAAGACTTCAAGGCTGCAGAATTAAGTGTTAAAAATAAAGCATACAAAATACTTTTCCTCAGCACGAATGTGATGTCAGAAGAAATTGCAATACATGTCCATGCAAATAAAATAGATATAAAATCAAATATTTTTTAATAATTGAAAATACTGTCATAGTGTCACTATATTTCCGTGGTATTTGCCTGTTCGAAATGATAGAAATCGGTACACCAGATAATTATATCATGTATTTGCGATCATTTATTACGCATCGAGGAGATCTACAGATTCTCTTTTGTGTATTTGCTTTGTGTGGAAAGGAGAGAATGGGAATGTTTTTGTATGGAAAGTTCGAAAGCGCTTTGTGTTTGCTTCTTACTATGTACCCTTGTTCTCTTTTTCATGTACAGCATAAGAATTTTCCAAGCATGTGACGCATAAAGATTATTATTATTATTATTATTATTATTATATACATTTTTCAACAATTCATTAATAGTGCTTATTTATTTTCAACCCGTTCCGCCTTCTTGACGTCAAGATTCATTAGCTGTAGTAAATAACTTTATCAAGCTATAAATATAGTTTTGTTTTCGGATACAATAGATTTTGAAGTTGTACACAAAAATTATCGATTAACATTTCTAAATAAATTTGGAAATTGCTCATTAATATGGCGATGCTTGGAAATAAAAATTATAAATAACATGAAATATATTATGATGATAGTAACCGTAAGAAAATAAGTTCTGAATTTTCTTCCTTTAGGCGGCGTTGTAAATATATATATGTAATTTTAACTTACTTTCTTCAGTCGCTGCATACCCATCGTGTAATCAAATTCTGCTCCGTCTAATGTGCGACACGACACATACATAATTCAACGCTAAATCTCCCCATTTTTTAAATTCACTGTCGGACATAAACTGACATTTACTATGAAACCAGTTCTTGCAAAGTGTACATTGAATACAGTCAGTGGCACAACTGAATCTGCATGCACCACAGGGATATCTAGAACTACGCTTCTTATCGAAACTTGCCATCATGTTATATCAAACACAGTAAGTACTATCAAAAATAGCCAAGATCTGCAACGTTCAAGATAGCTTGTATACTGACCAAGAATGTGGCATTGTTTTGAAGTTAACCTTAAATATCATCTTCTCAT
Organism: Margaritifera margaritifera; assembly: GCA_029931535.1. Taxonomy (NCBI): domain Eukaryota; kingdom Metazoa; phylum Mollusca; class Bivalvia; order Unionida; family Margaritiferidae; genus Margaritifera; species Margaritifera margaritifera. Next base: position 133,282 of record JAQPZY010001686.1, read on the forward strand.
AATAATGAAACTTCTCAAACATCCAAATGTAATTGATTTATTGTTCCCATCCGAAAAATGTGCTACGAAATTGCCTTTAATCATCTACATTGGCCTACAATAAAGCGGTCAAGTAACAAAACTGTTGTGTGATCTATTATTACCAGGTTCTTAAATCCTTGGTTGACATATGGTTTTGATAGTTACAATTAACAAGGCAAAGGTGTAATTGGCACGTTCGCTATATTGCATTGTTATTGTTGTCATCAAATGACCTGTACATGGTTGAAATTCTGCTTGCGGGAAAGTAGTCGTAATTGACTTGTAATTAAGAAGCCTTGCCTGTAGCATACAGAGGGTTGACGGTTCTACCAAAGTACCCCTCAGTGCCAGAAGAAACAAAATGCTAAAAATTAATAAAATAGTGTCGACAAGCATTACGATTATATAAGTTTCACCGCACCGATATAGTGTTCTTGTTTCATATGATCTAACTATTAATCCCAGGATTTGCATATAGCATACCTTTTGGTTTCGACATCTAGATTTAGGTAACATCACAGTAGTTAGGGCTATTTTTTACTAGTTTTGGGTAGTTTGGGGCTAGTTTTGGGTAGTTTTAGGTGGTTTGGGTCTGGTTTTGGGTATTTCGTGCTGCCCTGCTATTACTGGTTGGATGAAATCCGTCCTCGCCAGGTAGAGGTATTGCACAATCGCTCAGCAATTTGCAAATGTGGCAGTAAACGTAAACTGTGCATACTGTTTTTACTATGGTACACATTTGTATATTAAATGCAGAGCAAAATCCCACAACCAGCCGTTTAATTGATTTAGCCAGAAATTCATATTACACTGTGTTCTGTATTTGTTCCGATCACCTTCACTATTAAAATTTTAAAGTATAGATTTAAAACACGTTTAGTGCTTTGTATGTAAACAAATGAGTTTCTGTAGATTCACTTTCTATTTCGTTAAATATTTTTGCAATATTGGCGTCCAGTGGGGCGTTAAACAAAGCTGCTGTGCTCGCTATTATCTTGGTTAAATCTGAAGTCGATTATTTAAAGTTTAAAATATTAGTATGAAATTGGCTTTTCATGTGCAAATATACTGAGCTTCTATTTACTGTTTTGCAGCTTTCACATATAATGTTTTGTTGATTTTTCTCTGAAATCATTTAATTTCCTTTATTGTAATAGCAGTTAAATTGTGTTTTCTGCACTAAATCTATTCATCTCTGGAATTTGTTGTTTCGCTTTTACCTTTCCTGTATCTGTTTTGTCTGCTGCAGTTGTAACATTTTGAAATTGCGGATTGTACCCTTTGTGTAGTTTAATTTCATTTACTGCTTGGTGTCAAACGAAATGTATCTCTAAAATCAGCTAATCTACACAATGTGAAATGTTTACTGGTTTTTATTCCATCTATATGCTGTAAAATCTCGCCCTATATTAACTGATCTTTTTTGTCTAATTTGTGATATTTCTTCGGGATTTAAATTTTTTTTAAACTAGTTTTGGTAAAAAAAAAAACCATTTTGTTATTTTACTTAGCAAGAAATACTTCCACATTCTGGTCATCTGGTTGATGTTAAACCTTTCCACTTCAAATGCGTTGTTGTCAGAGTAAGTTGACAAGTATTCAGTACTTTTCTTTCCCAGCAAATTCTGAACTTGTCTGTTATAAAACTCTTCATCTTTATCAAACTATATCTTTATAGGCTTTTGCATTTTGAAGATTTCTATAAAAGCGTAATGTATGTCATCTCCTTTTTGTGCTTTCACTTTATCGGTCCTAGCGTATTTTGAAAAGACATATATCACTATTACAATGCCTTTGTATACAATGGTATATTTTTCATATGCTTGTTCGCCTGACACTGGTAATCTACGTGACTAGCAAAGACTCTTATGTGGGGAAAGGACAGACTGTTCAGTTGGCCATTCTTTTTGTTTAGCGTATTTTGTTTCCCTTTTGTCCCATTTATTTGTTCCCACAATTTATTAATAATGGTGTATGAAACTAGACCTTCGGGATGGTAGTTTAAAAAATGTCTTAAATACTGTTCTTTGTCTTGCTGTGCAAAATGTCTGACTTTACCATTTACAGTTGTATAAAAGCATCCAAAGATTACTTTATGTATGACAAATTGTCTTAAGGCGTTCTCAACAATTTGCTATGATTCCTCAATCTTTTTAAACGCTTGGATGACTTTAGATCTACATTACATTTTGACACTCTTATGGTTGAATCAAAAACATCTACTTTATATAATAAGTCTACATGTACTGTTTCAAATCTTGCATTGTTCTAATTACATTCTATATCTATTTTTGTTGAATCGTGTTAGATTGACGAAAATTGAACTTGATATTCAAATTGTATTATAAATGTAGCCGAGTACAAATTTGTGTATTTGGCAGCATCAGACACCCGATTTATTCCATCTTCATCCTGCACTGTTTTGACCATCGTGCTTTTATAGCTATTGCTATTTATGTCAATGTTATCATTAAATGAAATCTACAAATTATAATCTTTTCTTAAAACATTTCAGGAGATCTTTTTGATGTTTGAGGTATATAAATCAAACATTTGTATTCTCTTGTATGTTATTTTGTAACATATCTAACTCTGACCACACCTTTATCGCATCGACACTTGTTAAACTTATGAACTATTTTTGTCAACTCTTTGGTCGTATTTTACATGAACCTCAAAGGACACACACCCACACCAGCACCATATGCATGCTGAATTGTTTATGCAGCATATGTTTCCTTTTCATGCAGATGGATAGACAATCGGATGGTGAAGTCAGTGGGCATCATTAATACAAAAATGTCCTTACTCTCATTATCAAATGCTGAACTAGTTGAACTCGCAACGAAGACGGGACAAATGCTGGAAGCTGCAAAAAAGAATCTTGAATGTGTAAGTATATTTCTGTGCGTATATTATCTCCCTTTTCCTGACAATATAAATGACCTGAAATTCCAAATCTATTTGAATAAACTGTACACAAGTATCCATTTGCATCAATAATTGCAGTTTGAATGTTAGTGATAAGTCCACACCATAATGTTTGATCCTCTGAACATATGTACTTAGAGCATCTCAATTTGCAGATCCTCTGAACATATGTACTTAGAGCATCTCAATTTGCAGATCCTCTGAACATATGTACTTAGAGCATCTCAATTTGCAGAAGATTTATATCGATATAACCACTTGTATGATGGTCGTCTTATAAAGGCTTCTATAAAATGCAAATATCAACAAAAATTATTTCCATAGTTGTGACAGCTAAACTTTTTATAGTATTTGTGGAGTACAAAGTAAGATATTCCATATCGTTGGAATAATTAAGCAATTGAACTAATTATCTTTTGAATTGTATCCAGGTTAATATTTATTACCAACTGCTTTGTTGAAAATAATGCATTATGTTAACATTTCTACTGCATCCTTGCTTAAATGTTTATCTTGAACTACACTTGATCAAGAATTTCATTTTTACTACCCTTTGGTTCGCCTTGTACATTTGTGCGTATACACATTTGAGTATCAGTCCATAATACAATTCCAGATTGAGTGTTTAAGAACATTACGGAGGATTGTTACATTACATTTTGTAATGAAAAAAGCACACAAAAATGGCTTTTCTCCAAAGTATGTTAATTTTGAGCATTTTATGAATTATTACGCAATTTTAGTTTTAATAAATGAGTTTGACATCATTTCTAATTTGATTTAGCTTGTATACATTTTATAATTCAATCAGTACACAGATCAAGGTTCTTTCGTGAACGTCGTGTAGTATTTGTTTGATATTCTATTGAAATGTACCATCCGTATGTATTGTAAATTGATTTTGAAAAGAACGTGAGCTGAAACAGCATTCTATCTTTGCTTTGATAACACAGACCATAGTGCAAATCTATTTATGAGTTTACAGAGACAACTGCATGAAAATCCGTTCACTCGTTTCTCATTTAAAGCAATATTTTCATTCTTTTTCCAATATATTGTATGCACAATGTATTTCGTATTACTTAAATAAGTTATAAAGCGTGCTATCAATTTCGGTGTTATGAAAATCTAACTCTGCATATGTATAAGTGACTCCAGATATACAAAAGATATAATCTTGAACTTTGAATTTTAACATGTCTCCCGTATGATGTATAACTTGTAACATTTACATTTTATTTATATATCTCGAGTTTAAGAATGTCGAATTAAATAAATCATACACCAGTAATATCTGATTATTATCTCGCGTGTTACTAAACTTTATTTGGATAACAGATTTATAAATATACATTAAGGGCCATTATATAGTTTAACTATGGTGTATATAGAACATGGGACCTAAACTATTTGATTTCTTCTTCTTGTTATAGTCTTCATAATTATTATTATTATTATTGTTATTATTATTATTATTATTATTATTATTATCAGAATTCCAAGAAAATAGAAACGTTGGTAGCTACAAAGAAGGCTGAAATCGTTAAAGATCTCCAAGAGTATTTTAAAAGTCCAGGGGTGCAGCAAAGAGTTTGTGACTGGCACAATGATGCTCCTCCTCTTACAAAGTTGCAAACAGAAGGTCCTGTACTTGTTATGGAACTAATCAATAGGCTGATATCAGATTGGGCGGGGAAAGAGGAAGGATTGTTGAAAAAAGGGATAGCAGGCATTGAAAAGGAATGCAGGCAACTTAAAGCTGACATTCAAGCACGTTTTGTTTCCATCCATGAAATGGAAACTCATTGTTGCCCAGAGCGTAAAGCTGAGGTAAACCGGGAATCTTGCAGAAGTGCTTTAGGACTTTCTCTTCTGACAGATGCAGCGATATTCTCAATTGGCTCACTAGTAGCTGTTGGCATAGCCTCAGAGGTTGCCGCATTAGTATTCAGCGTTTTACTGGGTCCACTGGCAATTGCTGCTAATTTGCTTATTTTCAGTTTGCTGTTAAATTCTCGAATAAGGTCCGAAATGACTAAACTGACATTAGAAGCAATGAAGAAGGTTTCAAACAATGAAACCACGTTAAATCTAGTTATTGCTCTATTCGAACATCCATTTAAAATTTGGATTGAACATTTCAGGAGTAATATGCAACGCGAAATATCATCAAGACACAAAACAATACAAGAATTGAGAGAAGATTTGGTAAGTGGGACAGATCACATTTCTACTTTGAAACCTCTTCTGCGTGAACTCGTCATATGTTTAACGCACTTGAAGAAAATAGGCGTGGAATATTACAGTGATGATAGTGTTTCCTGCGAATGCCTGCATATAGAGAGTTCCTCTGTCTCCACAAAGGAAATGTTCCATTTGCATGCTGTTTCCAACCACCATCAGGGCAAAAGATTTACATTGCGAGTGATCCATCCAAACTATTCAGTTTTCCACATTCAAGAAATACAAAAGCTGAGGTAAGTGTTGTGGCATCCATTGTATGTGTGTGTGTGTGTGTATATATATATATGCATGTATGTATGTGGGGAGAGAGAGATAATTAAAGCTACCGTGCAAACATTGAAAAGTTCTCGGGTTCAGATTGACCGTGGAAGGAAATTTATTTGTTCCTAAGTCCAACATTATGTATATTTCTTTTTTCAAGTAAGAATCTTGACAATAGTGGGTTACTAGATCAGTACATTATAATGCTTATTCGTGTCACCATTTTCAAAACTAGTCATGATACAGTTTCATTATAACTATTAAAAAAGTATGCAGTGTTGGACTTTAAACTTTACTGGGCTCGGTAACTTTGAAATCTTCACACTGTAGTTGTTATTTATTGTCTGTATTTCTTATAAAAAAAAATACTGAAAGCATCGTGTGCCTGCAAAGATCCGCTGTATGGCAAAGATATAGTTGGTCATATTTTTGTTCATATATATATATATATATATATATATATATATATATATATATATATATATATATATATATATATATAATTGTTTTGAAAATGTGTTTCATTTCTTTACATATGCTATAATGATGTTTCTGGCCTAAAACAAGTTGGAAGTGATATATAAAAATCAATCAGTTTCTCTAAGACAATGACTATTGTCTAATTAATAATAAAATTTAGTATACAGTTTTGTGCAGGCGAAAAATTTGGACTAGAATGTTACTTTACATCGAAATTTTTCATTTACAGGAAAATGAAGCATATACATTTTATGACTCCTGAAGGTGTTGTATATTCAACATCCAATCCTGAAGTAAAGAAGCCATGTGGATATTCCGTCGATTCCTTAAGGCTTCTTGTTCAAAAGTCTGTCGGTGATTTAGAATCGTATGTCTTCACCAACCAAAGAGTGCAAGGTTGTCACTCGGGAGAATTGGCTGAAGGCTTCTTCAAAAAGATGACACTAGGAATAGCAAATGGATTATCATATGTGCATGAAATGGGTTTCGTCTACGGTTACCTTCAGCTTTCATCCATCATAGTGAGTGAGATACTAGTAGGCCAGATAATGCTTTGAAAGAAATTTGATATATATTTTACTCTACGATTTTTACAGAAAGTATTTGCATGTCCAATGCAGAATGAATATGGAATCATCTCAAATGGCAAATGTTAACAAAATCATGTTAAAACTTGTAGCAGAATGGATCTAAAATTTCAAATCAGTTGAGCATCCATCATTTTCGGTACCTGGTCTGATTTTTTTTTAAAACTTAATTTAATCTACAGTGTTATTAATGGCAGCATCCGCATAACAAAATAAATTGTGGTGACTGTTCTTCTAGAAAAGGTCCTCAAGTTTTTTAAGACTTACAAGAAGAAAACAAATTAAGCTAATTAGTTTGAAAACAAGCAAAAATCATAATATATATGAAAACAAAATACAGCCCCAACAAAAAGTATTATTGTATAGATTGTATAGTGCCTCTTAACATTAAAGAAACTAGCAATGTTGAATTAAGCCAACTGGAGTTATAAACATACTGATTTTATGTAGGAAAAATAAATATAATGTACACAAAAATGAGAACATCTTTGTCCAAGTTTTATTCGTGACTATATCAAATGTGTAATTTCGCTGCATTACCAGTTTGATAATAAATATGTTCCTGATGACAATGAAACAACATTTAAAATGACAAATTTGATTTCCTTTGATGTGTTTTAGTGTAATAAATAGGAAGAATTGTAATGGCCTTAGACTTTACCGGGTACGAACAAAAAATCACAATATAAAGGCTTTTAGACTGTATTAATGGATATTGGACAATAGGCATTTTAATGCATATGAGAATCAAAAATCGTTCTTTTTGCTATATCTTTTACATGCAAAACGTATAGTATATCAAAATATGTTTTCCACTGAATGAGATCTGTTTCTCTATCATGTTTTAGTTATGAAAGTAGCTTTCTGTGTCAAAAATATTTGCAAGTGTGCAACAATATAAGCAGTGCATATGCTTATTTGAATAAAAATTTTATTTGATTTCATTTTGCTCTGTACAGCAAGTCTGTTTGATTGACTGAAAAAAGAAAAGGAACTAATCGCTGAAGAAACTATTATATATATTTTTTAAAGAATACGTTTTTTTGTAAGTTCAAAATATAATAACCAGATGTATTTACATGATTCCCATATTCAACAAACTGTAACAGTGGCAAACGAAAAGACTTGGAGTGTGTCACCCATGTCTGCTGTTCCTTAAATGGTTTTTAGTTTCTATCTCTTTTCAGTTGAATACACGCTTAGACATATCCATAATAATAGTTTTTCAGTAAACCATAAAGTCAATCAACGAACCTTCTGAGTTTACTTTTCTTGTTTTGTCACTGAAATGAAGGAAATAACCCCAAAATTGTTAGCTTGATATGAAGGCGGTAAAAAAAATTCCACGTTTGCTAAACAAAGTGTTATCTTTTGTCAAAGTTCAGTTTTGAGCTATTTATTCATAAGGTGAAGCATAATCTGTATTGATAAATTCTTGATTGTTTTTTGGGGTGAGAAAGGCAGAATTCCTTAAACCTAATATTTAAAAAAGCGGTCACTCTGATTCAGTAAAACTTAAAATTCTAACAGGTTCATTACGATTTTAGTATCAAATATTGTTGGAAAAAAAGATTTATTTCACATATCAGATTATTTAATTTTTTTATCCATTAATAATTTTGATATATTTTAGTGCATGTTATTGTAAAATGTAATGTTTGATTCATCAAAAAATATTCTGGCGCATGGGGAAGCTATTCAAAATAAGGATGGGTCAACACCTGCCACGAAAAATTTATAGCTACAACCATGTTTTATAAAAATTTTCAGCATAATGTTTTATGGGAAAAATCATTTATGCTGTCCCCAGCGTTTGAATTACCTGTGACTCTTTATGTTTTATGTTTATTACTGTATATGTTTATAGTACATTTAAATAATTATAGTTCAGAATTTTCCATTTTTAAACTAATTGTTTAAGATTCAATTCTTTCATGGTTTAAACTTGATATGTAATGCTGGACTAAGACCTTTGTTTTTAGACATATCCGGCCTCGTGCACAGACAATTAGGTTTTGTTTTATGGGTCAGCATAGCTTTCAGGTATGCATATCTTATGATATTTAGGCTAGAAATTTTGCAGAATATATTGCTTCGACAGAAGAAGGGATTTTGTAAAATTAAAATGTTTAAATATTGATTGGAAGTACACGCTACACTCAATGACACTAATCGCTCTGTTATCTAATGTAGTTTTTATTCTCGATCTTCGCTTTTTGTTGGAATGATCATCTTTTCATGTTACTTGAGATCATGTATATCATATTAAACTATGGGTACCTTGTAATTTTGATAAAAGTATTAGTAGCTAAACTTGCCTCTTTATGTTGTAGCTTGTCGATGACATGACTCCAAAGCTGTGTGACATCAGCATTCTACCCTCCCTTCAAGAAAGGCATTCCAAGATATGCATATTCCACGCTGCTCCTGAAGTCATTGAGGGGAAGGAATATGGTCCAAAAGCAGATATATATTGCTTAGGGATCCTCCAATGGGAGTTATGGTACGGCCGACACACTCCACCGGAGATGACTCTGGCCGAATACAGTGTGTGCAACAGAATAAGACCCAAATTTGAAGAGAAATACCCTAAACAGGCTTGGATTGATTTGATGCAGTCATGCTGGACAGGTTCTCCAGAACGACGTCCTTCAGCTGCAGCGTGTATTCAGGCGTCTTTCAATGTCGTTTGAGATCATGTAACTCCTGCTCCGCACAAAATGAAGAATTAAGATATATGAAATATAAATAAAAGTTGAAGTGTTCTGGGTAGTTGTTGCAGACGTTCTCTTTGTTTGTCCAGTATGATACAGAACTAAGCATGCAGTGTGCGGTCATCCATTTCTGCCTTTTTAGATAGAAAGCAGCATAGTAGTGATTATTGGCCTGAATACTATTTTTATTTTATTAAGAATGCAATTTAAAAGGAACTATACTGTACAAAAATGTATATATTTGAAAATGAAATTGTATATTTTGTATAAGTTACAATATGCACTATTCAATGTATCATTTGAGTGAATAATGCAAAATATATTGCTCCCCCTCCCTACATCCAGCCAACCCCAGTTGTACAGTATAAAGGTAAATGTTTATTTTGCCTTAGTTCTACTATTTACAAAAAAATGTATGGCATGAACTTTGAGTGAGAAAATATTGTCCATCCATTTATCAAATTTAACTATCAAATGTCGTCTGACCATGCTTAATTTTATTACCTTCTCTTCTTTATTACTTGTGTAAATACATCCTCCTTACCTTTTGTAGCGCATAACCATCGACAGCGAAATTCGTGTTTATTCTGAAATGTCAACGAACGACTAATGAGTCGCAAGTCAGATGTAAATAGCTGAGTTTTTTTTCTTAAAAGATAAGGGAACTGGACAAAAGAAAAGTGAAGCACATTTCAGACATCAATGAAACACAAATTTTTTTAAAGCTTTTCTATAGTTGGTATATAAATAAAGAATTCTGATTCAAGAAATAATTTTACAAATAAGAGATGGACTCTCTGTCAATTCTTCGTTTAAACAAACAAAACAACTTTGATAGTAAACCTTGTATATGCCACATCACTTTCTTTGTAATACAACTGTCAGATATTTGATAATAATCTTTAATACATTCAGCACGTTCATGGAGCTCATTGATCATTCAAAAATGTATCGACATAAAATATGTTCATAGAACATTCACGATAATATTTTGTCATTCTTACTACAATAGTGTCTCTTCCTATAATGAACAAGACAATAAGAAAAAAAAATGTTGAAGTTTATGGAGGTTTAAAATTTATCAAATGAAATAAATGCAGAATGTGCAATTATTTCTCCTAAATGTTTGAAAGTTGAGGACAGGTTCTATAAAATTATGACATACCATTACCTGAATAGGTTATGTTCTTATCATTGTATCTAAATCGGGAAATAAATTTTAAAAATATTCGTGATCTTTTCCCACAACAAAAACAATTTTTCAACATGTCAACTGCTCTATGATTTTTGTTTAGCAAATTGATTAGATATAGAGGTCTTTCTAAAATAATACGTCTTTGTAGGAAAAGAGAAATTTAAAACAAATTAGTGCATAAGAGTCTTATAATTTCATGAGGCACTGATCTTAGGCTAGATTTGAAAATAACCTGCTATTTACAGTCATGCTCTTCAGTTGTAAATCTGTAGTAGCGACAAACTTTGAATCGTGTTGCCATAACGCAAGAAGATGTTTGCAGTTGATTTTCATCTGTAATTTAAGCATATAAGCGCAAATTTAACAAGATGTGAATTGTAATATATGTTATTTTTGTCTCCATGTAATACTAAGAATAATAATTGTACATGATTATATTATGACTTTAAATGACTATCAACATGATGACAATGGTCTTGTTTAAAGTGTATATAATATACTTTTTTATGTAAATTAGATTTTAGTATATGTGTTCCGTAACTTCCTTACATAGCTTTAATGTCTACATATATATTACCCCACCATTATTTTTGTTTAATGTGGAACTGTACACCGTTATTTGAGGTAATGACGGTAAAAGGACAGTCAAAATAAAAGTTTGTAAGAATCGATCAATTACATTTAGCTGTTCACTTTAGAATATCTACTGTACATTCACTATTTTTGGTGGGGTATAAGTTTTTGTGGATGTAGTGGTTGCTACAAATCACGAATATAAAGACCTAAAGAACCACGATCCCTCTGTACCGCTTAACATATTCTTATTAAGACATTTTGCATGCTTTTTTCTTGGGCCTTTCTGTGATTAATTCATATAAGGACAAATATTGTATATTGTCCTCTACAGAATATTTCAGTAACTTTTTTAACTATGATGGTAATCATGACAACATTAGCATTTGATGGTAGAATATACATACACACACACACACACACACACACACACACACACACACACATATATATATATATATATATATATATATATATATATATATATATATATATATATATATATATGAATTTGAATATAACGAGGGCCAGTTTCAAGAATGCATATATGTAAAGATATCGTTCACAAGACATATATTAGCTAAGAACCGTTTCCTAAGAGTGTTTCAGGAAAGTTTTGTAGCTAAGAACTTTGACATGTCAGCAACCTATGTATCTTTTTAAGGCAATCGCTCATAAATTTTGAACAATTTTGATGCCATTTAACAATTAGGAGTTCAGCTTGCGGAGCTTTTAAAAAATAAGAAATGCCAAGATCATGTTCTTCCTATGGTTTATGATTACTTGTCTAATATTAAAATGTAAATGTCGTTGTCAGCATTATTCCGTTAAGTCATATGATGTCCAGATTTCCCACCATGTCCTCTCTCTCTCTCTCTCTCTCTCTCTCTCTCTCTCTCTCTCTTTCTCTCTCTCTCTCTCTCTCTCTCTCTCTCTCTCTCTCTCTACTACAGAGTGGTTGACTGTATTAGAAATCACTTTCATATACTTCCAAAAAATATTATTAAGGGAAATGATTATCCACCTCAGCTGACACCTATTATATTTAGTTTTTATCAGTAGTAATGTCTCAAATCATATATATTCAAACTTTTCATGCACGATGCATCAGTACTTTTACTGTCAACGTTACAATTCTATAATCTATAACTAGGGTTAAAAATACTGTACATACTTTGGTTAAATTACTGAATACAAGTGTTCCTGAATCGGACATTGATTTATGTGCTTTACCCAGCAGGGTAAATGTATTTTGGGGTATCATACAATCAAAGTACCAAATTAAACTGCTGACGTATAGCTATCAAGGAAAAAAATAAACAGAGAAACACTGAAGATCGAGCTTTGAGTAGAAAAGGATATACAATATATGTCTGCTGTACATGTTCATAACATAAATCTTTGCCAAGACATTCCATAACTTTGAAAAAGCAGCTTACGATATATCTTACGAGGGTCGTAAAATCTTATGAACTGTCTTAGGGAAAGATAGCAGGAATGATAGTAGAAACTTTCATGAAACTGAGCCCTGATTTCTATTCTATGTGTTTGTATTTTTCATTCATAATGATGATATTAGTTTGCTTTGTATATAAATGCCATTTAGTTGTTTGTATTTTCGCGTTATTTGTATGCAAGGGAAAATGAAATAAAGAGAGACAAACCTGTACTAATCCAGATTGGTTTGGGGCCATGGGTCATGGGGAGCTGAGTGTCTGCAATACTAACAAATGGTCTCTGGACCATATCCTGTCTATGTGTGCTTGCGTGTGTGTGTGTGTGTGCGTTTATTTATTTTTTGTGTGGATTTTTTTTTTTTTTTTTGCTTTATGTCTACTTTTTTGTACACAAGTGTATTGTATTACCAGAAATATTTAACTTAATAATACATTTCGTAGGTAGAGGGTGGTGATGGTTGCTGCGATAATGATAATAATGATCATGATCGTTATCATAATGATGACGATGACGATGATTACGACGACAATGATGCTAACGATAAATAACGGATATGCAAATTCTTCTGAGATATGATATTTATGCATATTGAGTTCTTAAGTTTTATTTTTAGATTAACTCTTGTTAAGTATTTTAGTCTTGAAGCAGCATCGCTATTATTTGTTTTCAAAGCCTTTGTTATCGTTAGACAAAAGATTACATCTGTTGAGCGCACGATAGAGTGGTTCAAAATATAGGAACCAATCAAAGACATCATGACATAAACACGGCCGCAATATTTCGTGTGCCTGATGCAAGGCTATATCACTACAACCGAGTTGGTGGAGGGGTGAGGAATCTTTAACGTTATGCATGAAATGGATTTTGAATGCAGACCGTGCAGCTGATTATCAAATGAAAACGGACATTTAATTTTTCATATAAAGTTTCTAAAACCTATAAATTTGTTTTGGTCCGTTCCTCACTTCTCGTTTGTTCACTTTGAAAAAGTGCTTAATATGAAAATTGAGCGACGATATTTGTCATGAGGAAAGTCAATTTGAATGTAATATCCATGTGAGCTAATGTACTATGTATATATGATTGGCACATTTCATAGATATGCTATCGTATATAACATCACTTATGAATGAAGTATTACAGAATCTTCACATTTAGAAATGTTTCAAATTGATTGTTCACAATGTTTAAATGTTTTAGATCGTTTGATGATGGTGATGATCCTTATACAAATAGGTTGCTCAAAGAAAATGTTTCCAAGAAACTGGATAAAATGTCCGCCTTATCTACATAAGTACATTATATATATATATATATATATATATATATATATATATATATATATATATATATATATATATATATATATATATATATATATATATATATATATATATATACCACATACATAAAAAATAATATGGCTTTTAAATTGTTGGTATAAAGCAATTTGATACACCAGTACTGTTGGTATATCAAATTGTAATTGACCCATGGCGTATAAATATGGATCGATTTATACTTAATAGTTATTAGTAAAGTAAGAAAATAATGAGAAAAAAATTTCCGCTTTGTCATGAATTGAACATGTTACAAAATTTCATCGAAATCCCCTCTGTTTTCCATTTTATCACTTTTTCTCATGCCGTAAGGGAAAAAATACATGGAAATATGTAGAGTGAGAGAGTAAAAAGAATTTGAGCTGGATGAAAACCTTGAAATTTAACTTAGACCAAGTAACCGAGAGGAACCCGAGCCCTTATAATTGTATGTGTACACTTTCCATGGGATTTTTGTACAGTATTGCACGATACCAATGATACAAAGTTGCAATAGCCTGTGGACACGAATAGGCGAAAGGTAAATTCCTTGGCATACACATCCCCAACTCTCTGTCAAAAGTCAGCATGTCAGTTTTACCTCTATCTATCTCACTATCTGTATCTGTGATGGTAAAACTGACAGACCAATCGACCAACAGAGAAACGGAGAGATGCACGATATAAATAATCTTATAGTTAGTGCCCACCCCCACCCCCATCCCGCTCTCTCTGTTAGTTGGTCAGCCAGGATGTCAGTTTTATTCAAATCTCTCTCTCTCTCTCTCTCTCTCTCTCTCATCAACGAAGCAATGGGTGAAAATACCTGAAAAAAGGAGTGTAGCGGATTTATGTCCGTGGTATGCGACAGTGTCTCTTAAACCTATGAAGGTAAAACTGGCAGACAAACCGACCAACAGAGAGGGAGAGGGAAAAAATGTATGGTCAGTAGCAATGGAAAGTAAAGCATAATAACGACTTAGATCAACTGTAAATAACTTTAAATGTTTCAATTACCTCTTGTTGATTCTTCATTTTGCTTAAACTATTCCCCACTTGTTTCGATGTACTCCCCTGTGATGGAACGGCCGCTCTTTCATTGTTTGGGATGCTAATAGCTATATAATGTTTGCAATTCTCTACTTTCTTCATTTAAACCAACTTTCATGTTTAAATCCTAAGCCTATGTTTATTTATTTTAGTCAATATCAATGCAAACAGAAGCTCAAAGAAAAGCATATTCACAATTTCCAAAAGGATTGTGAATAGCTAAAATAGATGCAGAACTACATTTTGTAGCTGTCACATTCTGAAGGTACATGAAGAGTTCATTCTCTTAGTCAATACAGTTTTCTGTAGTCCATCTTAAGCCCCGTTGGAATAAAAGCATGTGGTATAAATAAAATATATGTATAGTATGTGCGCTGTATCATTGATATCCCACTTGTTGTATACATTTTGTCATTAAAGAAAACGCGGCAAGCCTCATTTATACAACTTGTGGTATATCAAAGATACAGCATACATACTATACATATACATATATATATATATATATATATATATATATATATATATATATATATATATATATAACCTATTTGATCAAACAACATATACAATTGAAAATGCAATATATAATCTATTTGATCAAACAGCATATACACTTGGAAAAACAATTCACTAATCTAAGAACATGACGTATTGATTATAGTATGCAAAGTGAATATACTTCATGTGTGCATAAATTGATTTTTATTCTTAAACAGCCTCACATATAAGTATTTTGTAATATATTTTTGTATGACCTATTTAGATGAAAAGAAGATAATGTATATAGCACAGTAAAAAAAATAAAAAAGAAGCACTGGAGGTGTATTATGACTAGCTACTGATTTGTACTTATCACATAGAATCAAATATGTGATTGCACATTAATTTAAAAGATATCTGCTTCAACATACATGTGACATGTTTAGCAATATATGCAATGTTTATAATTAAAATGATTGTCTGAGACATATTATAATTAGACATTTTTTCTTGCATGTTTTTGTTTTCCTTTGGATTTGTACTTTATTAATTTCATAGTATATAATGCACTCATCAACTCTAACCGGGGATTCTTTATCAACAGATAGCGAAGCATCATTTGGCAATATCTAACGTTTACATTGGTATCCAAATATTTAGTGTACAGAGGACAGACCAAATGAAAGTGGAAAACGGGCACACAGATAAGATTTTAAATTTCATTTTTAATTCCGAAGTTTGTAATATGTTTTCAGATCGATTGCCTGTTGACAAACGTAGAGGACTAGCTCCATCATTCTCAAATGTCTTAATGAATGTTGAAGAAGATTAATAATTTTGAAAGCTCTCAATTAAATGACTTCACATTCATATAAAGATACTGGAAATAATATATTCTTTAATGAAGAATCATTGGAGTCTCATAACTGAACTAATTAGAATGTAGATTATAATCCCGACTGTACGCATTGCAATTTACTAAGCTATGCAATTTACTAAGCTATGGATTAAGAGCCTGCCCCATACCAATAAGTATTTCCTGAAATGATGTTACTAACTGTCTTTTCTTCTTTGTATGTCAACGGTTCCCAAGATAATTTCATTGTAAATAGCATTGCTAGGTATTCTTATCCTGGGACCAGTTATTATTCATCCTGTCTAGAGTTTTGTGCAGTTTATCATTTGCTTTCTCATCAAAATTTTGAATATATCAGGCCCAACATATATAAGTGAGTAATTGTTTTTTTGTTTTTTTTTGTTTTTAGATTGCTTTATACTTTTGAAAATTAAAAGCCTACTGTACTGCCATAGGCACATTGTTGCATAACTGAACCAGATATTGTACTGAAAATGTTGTTACGACTCTATGGTCTAAGAAAAATGTAACAGAAAGAAAGTGAAACCAACAAATCAAGTAAAAATCAACAAGCAATTTATTACTAGATAATTAAAATGAAAAATCAAAAAGTCACTTACAGTAATGTGTTTTGAAATCCTAATAATCCAATAAGAATGATTGTTCTAATCACAAGTCCTAAATATAGAATGTTCCGAATTCACGGCTGTGTCCTTGAATGTTATGATGTGCTAATGGTCTCCAAAGTCCTGATGTACTAGTAATCTTGATGTGCTGATGTCAAAATGAAGTATTCCAAAATCTCTGAATAAGTTCACATAAATTCCAAAATCATCAATTAAAAATCCAAAATCCAAAAGTTTGTGAGCACTGTTATAATCCAATGAATATTTAAAATAATTCCTCTCTTAGAATTTGGAATGAATTTTCACAACTGTAATAGCTCTTTACAAGACTGATGGTAATGTCAAAACTGAAAAAATGTCCACCAAACATGGTATATATAAAGATTGGTCACATGACAGAATGTTCTAGAACATGTGTCATCTTAATGGAATTTTTACTTGTAAACAAAAATCAACCTTGACCTTCAAATTGAGAAAACATATTGATCAAAACAACCTAATTCAAGGACACTAGTTAAACATGTTTTTCCTGATAAACATTAAGATTTAAGCAAATATTAAAGTGAAGAAACATTTATAATTTCCCAAAATACCTACAACATTATATAAACATCATACATAACAATGTAAACGTTGGGGATATATGAGATGTGAAACCCATTGGAACCTCGACAGAAAATTAACTGCCATAGGATGGTTCATTGTCTAGTACTAAAGTGCATATAAGAAATTTGTATTTTTCACGCCTTACATCAGAAACCAGGTCGTATATGGGGAATAAGATTTAAGTTGAATTGAAAATTTTACCAAATTTTCTAATTGTTTCATCTGTGCATTAAATTAAAGAACAAATGGGAAATTGTGCTTCAAATATGGTCAACAACTCTACGGGAAATCTAGTGACTTCCAGTGAGTTGAATTAGAAATCGCCATGAAAGTTTTACAAATATGATGTTTAATATTTGTATTGTCGGTCTGAACGTAACACAACTCAGTCATTTATGCAGCATGAGCAGGATAACATAATGTTTCTTACATATTCTTCAATGTGATCCATATAAAGAAAATGTTAGCTTGCTGAAAATATGAATATCCTGCATGATACCAACACAGAGAGATAACATTATGTTTAACTCTTTTGTGTCTACTTATTGTTGGAGGGAATATTTTCGCATGCGTGCTTACCTTCTGTACTTTCTTGTTCACTCAATGACAATCTAAATATGTTTTTCCAAAAGAAAACATTTTTGTTTTTAATTTACCATCAACTCAATGGCATCAATAAAACTATTTTTTTATCATCGTTTGAATACATAGCACTAGAGCGTAGAAGAATTAGAGCTAAATCTGTATGATGATAATAGATTAAGGTTCTGATGATTTTTGTAGCAAAAACACCATAATCACAATTTGTCTATATTTTGTCTTAATAACTGATTAAATTTCAGGATAGATCCAATTACTACAAGCCTGAATGAAGATATATTTTACTTTGAATAGTTTTGTCGACAATATTAGAACAAAATAACGTCCTTATCTCAAACATTATCTACATACTTTTGCCAGCAGTTTTGGACTAATCTAGGAGTATGCTGGCTTTAGATTCAAACCTTTTACTTGTTAATTAAAGTCTGAAGAAAAAGAGCAATAAATGTTGTGACTTTTTTTACTTGCAACAATATAGATAATTGTGCTGCATATATATATATATATATATATATATATATATATATATATATATATATATACATGCATACATACATACACATCAAACAATTGTTTATATTAGGGAAAAAGTAGATGCTTTTTTTTGCAACTTTGTTTGTTAAATAGATTGGATAACATTTACATGCTAATATGTAGCAGACAGACTACGAAACTTGTATATGGAATTTTTCGTTAATAGTAAAATTTACTGCATATAGTTTTAGAGATATTGCGAATGGATGCAAACATCGTTATTTCTCTATAAGGAAAAGGGTGTTTATGTCTGTCTTCGATGCTCAAACACACACACACACACACATACACACACACACACACATCAATAGTTGATAATGTCTGCATATGACAGATTATTCTTTAAAAATCAAAATTCATTTCACTGTAAAATTAATAATTTACAAAAAGAAGCATCTCACGCATAATAACATCTAAAAGTGTAAATATCTTGAGCTGTTCGTCTTCTGTCACAACCAGAATTTTAACTTTGTGGCTTATGCTTAATTTAACCTGTTTCAATAACTTCTACACTATGCCATGTCTTATTTACAGCATAGAGGCCTTACATAAATATCCATGTCTTTTTTACTCAAAAGTTTAAAGAAAATAAAGCAAACATTAAAGTTAATTTACCAACCAGCAATAACTATAGCACGTCAGATAGTTGAGCACTTTCTGAGAATACAATTCAGAGCTTGCTACCTATACTTATTAGTACCTAATGTACTAGTAGAAAGACCATACTGTTTCGTTTGTGGAATTATTTTGATATGTATTCTGCCTGGTTGTTGTAATATAGATATAAAGAGTTCGTTCACTGAAATGTAAATGGGTCTAATATGAAAATTTCTCTAAGTATACTTGCTTTTGTTCGAAACTTAAGCTCAAATTCTTACGAATGGTCGTAGCGAGTGGAATTTACAAAACTATGGAGAGTGCAAACATCAAATAAAATTCTTGAATAAACCAAGGTGCTTTTGCTAAATATTGTACATGTCAGCCGTAACTTACTTTTCCTAACAATCAACGTTTCGGTTGTTTTCCGACCAATTTTACCCACAATAATTTCTCATTATTTGTTTTTTCATGTAAGCTTTGTAAGTAAAATTCTTTGTAATCTTTTATATTCTGTATTCGTTTCTTCTTCTGCAGCAGAATCAATAAAATAAACTATAGCGTCTGGTATTGTCTCCTTTTTTGTATGAATAACTCTTTTGGGTGTGATTTATGTTGTGTATGTTATTTAATGCTGTTTTAAACCACAAGCTAATGTATGTAATGGTCTAGTTCACCTGGCTTAATCATCTAAGTAACTGACTTTGATATTTTCTTTCAACATTGATGAACAGTCATCATTAATAGATAATCCGTCTCCAACATTACATTCGACGCAAAATAAAACATAGATAAGCCATACAGACAGTATGACTGACGGACACCCTTGTATACATATAAATATGCATCTATACGTGTATCTATAAAAACATACAGAAAGATAGAAAGACACATTTTTAATACATATACAAACCTGGCTAAATGCATTGATGCAACCAAACAAAGAAACTTGAAAGCACTGCCTATGTACTAGCTCCTTCCTATCTATAAACGTACATACGTACATGCATCCATACAGTACTTGTTACATCTTTTCCAACCATCTTTGAGTACCGTTTCTGATCGGTTCAATTGCCTATCGCACCGTTCTTGTTTCGTACCGTTTCTAACCGTCCATTATTCACCTTTTTATATAAGTTCTAACCATTGAAAACAACCTTCCATATCGTTTATGTGTTACCGCATCAGCTTCCCTCTTCGTAGCAGATCGTAACGCTCCATACCGTACCAATGGTTTTCTTAATCGTATCGGTCCCTCTGCTTATCGTTTCCATACTGTAGCGTATATTTTGCGTGCCGTATCGTTTCCATATTGTTTCTATGTTACAAGAGAAAGGTAATGTAAATACATACATACATACATGCACTACCCAGTGATGCGTGCATGCATACTTTCCATCCTTACAAACCTACGTTTACTTTCAAACTAAGATTCTTACATAATGACTAAACATATTTTCTCAACATCTACAAGAATACATATATAAATATAAATATACATGCATATGCACAAGAATACATATATAAATATAAATATACCCATCTGTATTCCTTCCTACTTGGATACCACATACCTACCTGCATAGCTACAATACACATACCTAAACTATTTACCTACCTAGCTACATATATAATACCTACATACATACAAACATATATATATATATATATATATATATATATATATATATATATATATATATATATACATACATGCGTGCATACATATATACATACATAATATATACACATGTTCATTAGCAGAATAACTAAGGGATGGTGATGTGCTAATAAATAAGCTATCATAACTGAAAAAAATAATTTAGTTAACTGCTGTGAAAATAGATTGTCACAATCTCTAAGCCATGCAATTTGTTAATATTTTTAATTTTCCCTCGTGGAATAAGTACATCTACTTTTCAGAAGTAAACTCAATGGAATACGTTACAATTACCATGAAACGGTTCAATATTTCATTCTAAGTACAACATAGCATGGTATTTTCCGCCAAATAACATGTCACGCCTGCTCCAGCATGGCATAACCCAAAACCTAGCAAATTCACAAGCTGTAACTTGATTTACTTATATGAATATTGGTCCAGAAAATAAATACCATTTGTACTTTTATGGTTGCACAAGCATCAGTCTCAGAGTATTGGAACTATCTGCAAAAATTTCACATTTTCACCAGCACGTAAAGAGTAGATGTACTCATAGCGAGAATTTAACCATCAACTTTCATAAATGCACATAAAACAGTTTCAGGGAAATGGAACTAAATGCATAACTATATGTCAAATGTAGGTCATTGTGAACTAATGTTCTCAATAGAAAGGCAATACTTTTCATTGTTATGCGTGCAACAGCGTCAGAGATATGCATATAATTGCAAGAAATAGCAAGATCACCAGAGTTGCTACGAAATTCATTAGCCTGTGGTCATTAGTACTTTCCAAGAAAAAAACACCTATCAAGGATCATGGTTGAACATGAAACAGTGTAAAATGGAACTAGGTGTAAAAACTTTAAGTGAAAGGCAAGTAAATGGTGGTCCTGGGCCAAAATGTTAATACTATCCGATTTAAACTGCTTAACCAGTTTTCAGCCACTTTAAACAGGTTAAGCAGGTTTTCAACATTTTTCAACTATCATGCAGCCATCCACATCTTTTATGTTTGTTCAAAATACCCTAAGCTACCCCATTTCTATCCTCCAAAAGTTTATGGACAACTATAGACCAATGGACAAGCGTATTTTTCATAACTTTTATAGGACCACTGGCCCAGCGTTTTTTTTTCTTCATATTTTTTAAAGGCCACTTGCCCAGCGTTTTTTAAATAAATTTTTGAGGACCACTGGCTCAGCATTTTTGTGATAAATTTTTAAGGCCGTAAGCCCAGCTTTTTCCATCTTTTAGGACCTGTGTATAACCTTCAGGCCAAACCGACTAATTTTTACCCTAAAGTCTAGACCCATTGTTTACCGATTGAACGATTTGGAAAATTTTTAGCACAAATATCTCAAACGCTACTATATAGTAAATTGTGTTTGCTGGATAGTTAGCTGCAAGACCATAACACACAAACTTCATATGCACCAATGTTTAATGACCTATAATTTCAGAATATCCCTATTCAATTATTAAAAAAATTAAACAAATTTAGCTATATTTATTAATTTCAAAATCTTAGTAAGCGAATACTAGCAAAACAGTCATGACATCCAGTTTTAACTATACATTGAATGCTAAATATGAATATTCATTTCAAATATTTTCCATTTGATTATTTCTTGTTGCAATGTTTTTCTAATTCTATTAATTTATCTGATCTCACACATGCTCCGCCTTTTACGGGCATTTAAGTTGTTTAAGTTTTGTATTAAATACGCCACTTTTCGTGACAGTATCATGAAATTCCCGTAGAGTCTAATGTTAAGTTAGAATATATTGCTGTCAACACATGTTTAGCCCTTTAAATACGCCCATTGTCATAATAGTTCACTATATTATATACTTCATAAATAGTCCCATTAGTTTAACGTTGTTGCTACAAGTCAATACCCAGCGGTATTGACCGGAGTTCAGTAAAAATATTCATCGCTTCCTTATATGGTAATTACGTGCCCGCATTCGAGGAACTACTTTTGTCTACGTCGAAATCAAAATGGCAACGAACGCTGACCGCGTCCAAAATGTTGACGTCTCCAAAGTATTACTGGAGAAGAGTCAAGAAGAGATAGATTTATTTCTTCAACCATTTGAGGAAGAGATAAAGGTGGAGGCAAGAGATCTACAGATAAATTCAAATGACGTGGAAAATTTCATTGGAAATCAGAAAAAGCGCAATACCAAAGCGGCGACGCAACTAGATGTACAAAATGTTCAGCGATGGTTATTAGAGGCTAGGACAATAGAAAACATTCAACATAGCAGGACAAGCCCTGACCCCCCCCCCCCCCAAAAAAAAAAAAAAAAAAAAAAAAAATTAGCTTGAATAAGTCAGCCAAAGTCAGGCTAGCTAATGCAAAGGGCAAATATGCATAAAAATATTCTGGGTTTAAAGATCGGTTGACTAAACAGTCTACATACTCATTGCATAAGCAGACTAGTAAAATAATTCCATTTAGAAGGGTATATGTAAGCCACGCAGATATAGTTGATTTACAAGCATTCAAAAAATTTAATAATGGTGATAGATATAATTTCACAGTGATAGATGTCTTCGAAAAATACGCCTGGCCCAAAAAATTGCAAATGAAAAGGGAGATGGCGTACACGATATTTTTATAGAGATCTTCAAAGCGTGAAAACCAGAAAAAAATACAGCTTTATGAAGGAAAGGAATTTATAACTGAAGTGTTAAGACATTATTGGAGAAAATTTTTAAAATACTTTCTACCTACTCAGACAAAATGCGTCAGTGATGGAAATATTTCATCGAAGTCTTAAGACTAGAATGTGGAAGTATTTTACTGAAATGAAACCACCAACAAAATGGCAGTTCAAGCAGTGGCCAAGACTGCTGAAAGGCGTCCAGCTCGCTATGGACGAAGCGCGAGGACAAGAGCTGGCTGTCCACCACCAACGGGTCGTGACTGATCAACACTGCAGCCCCGCCAACTGGAGGGTGTTTCGGGATAAGGGGCAAACAGTCAGTGATAGATTGTCCCGACTGATGATGTGGTGATGCAACAGTGGATATACTGCACAAAAATACTTCTTCTACTAGTCAGCTGTTAACTCGCAGAAGAAAGTATATCCAACCGATTTCTTCTTCTTGGATTAACTGAGTGTTGTAAAACTCATAAAACTCATAATCGTGCTTCGCAAGCCATCCTCTATCCAACCATAGGTCATAATTTTGTTTTTACATTTTTTTTTTTCCATTTCAACTTTATTCATGGCAGAATCTTTGTAATAGGCTGTTTGATTTAGAATAGATGTAGCAGAAACAGCAGCGTAATTCTTCTTTATTAGATATCTCCAATCATAATGCTGTGATATATTAAAGTCATTACAAAAATAAATTGAAAGTTATCTAGGAATATATTGTTGTCCGTTTGCTTAAATGCCTTATTATCTGGTAATGGCATTGAGCATTCAGACAGGAGTTTTCTTATCTAAAAGTACATGTGAAACTTTTATACAGAGGTTAATTCCTATACCTTATTCCACATCATGCTGTTGCACACCATTCAGTTCAGTGTAATTGATTTTGCCAAAATTTCATATCACACATTACTTTATATCTTTAGAATATATAATTACGAGAGAGTGAGGGGGCCCTGCGCAGCTTTACCTCACTTTAATCAAACTCGTGCACAAGTTATGTCACTATTCCTCTCCCCCACAAATAGCTTCAAGTCCTGTGGCGATGGGTCAACGGCAAAGCAGCAGGTATGGATACACTGGGAACTGTAGCTGTAGACCTGCACAAAGGCGGCTCAGGGCATAGGGTCAGTTTTCACTGGAATGAATAATCAGTGGAACTCGGCATCCCTCTGGGTAACTGAGCAGCCCTTTTTAGGATCACACTGCTCACTTCCGTAGCATGAGGAAGAGACTAGAAAAGGTGCCCTAAACATTGCTTTTTTCACCTTAAACCCTGGTCAGCACATCGTGGCTTGGTGACTTCAATGCTAGAGTTGGCACAGATCACCAGACATGGCCAGGTGTCACTGGCAAAAATGGATTTCGCAAATGCAACAACAACGGACTCTTCTTACTGAGGAAATGCGCTAAACATGACCTCCTAATAACCAACACAGTCTTCCGCCTGCAAAACCGCAACAAGACAACTTGAATGCACCCACGCTCAAAGCACTGGCCTGTTATGAATACGTCATCATCAGGAGAAGAGACAGGCGGGATGTCCGAGTGACAAAGGCCACGAGAAGTGCCGAAATGCTGGACTGACCACATGCTCATAGTCTCCACGATCAGTATCCAGATTCATCCTAGCAGACAGCCACAAGGCAAAAAAGTGCCCAAACAGCTTAATGTCGCCAAATTGAAACAGGAGAATGTGAAACATGCATCTGTCAAACAACTGTGCAGCCAACTGGATATAATCGAAACTCCGATAATGTCTAGGAAAACTGGGCATCATTTAGAGACTCTGTGTACTAGACTGCATCCAAAACCCTCTGTCCCACCACATGTAAACATATAGATTGGTTCATGAGAACGATGCTGCCATATAGGACTCCTGAATGAGAAACATGAGTTTCAAAAAGCCTGTTTAGAAGACAGCACTTCATCATCTAAGAAGGCTAGGGGTTGAATGTAACAAAAGAAAGAAAGACTCAAACAAGCTTTCACAATTTCTAAAATACAAATTTAATTTCCAAAAATATAAAATATTTTAAACAAACAAAGTGAAAGAATTAAAAATAACTTACAGTTTAGAAATTCCTTAAATAGTCCTAAATTGTTCTGTAGAATTCACTAATTCACTAATCCGGAAACTGTCCAGAGGTGTTCTGAATGAGGACACTAATGTGCTTATGTGCTAACAAGAATCAGTTATAAATCCAAATGTTATTAATTCCAGGTAAATTTCCGTGAACGTAGAATATCCCAAAAGTACTTGAAATGTTTCCATTAATTCCAACGGAGTTAAATAATGTTCAGATCTTCGAATAATAGTACATAATCCCAAACGTACTAGTTAGAAATAAGAATTCACAAGTTGGCTATCACAAACAATAAACAAATTCCTCTATGACTTTTACAAGCTGAAGTAATCGTGAAGAATGCCCAAGCAGTGACTAAAATCTAGTCTTATGGTCTCTTACTGCGTAAAAGAGCATTTAAAACCCTTAACTGCGTTCTAAAACAATTCAATCTTTCCTTTAAAAAACTTTTACTGATCCAATCAGAAACTAGGTCGCCCATGTCACTCTTATTTCAAATCAACAAGTTGTTGACTTCTTAGTGAGACATGGGATCCAGGTCACGAATCAACACGCGCAAATCACGTGACTCACCGTGTTGTTAAGTTGACCGATATAATTATTGATTTCCTGAGACAGAAGTAATGACTCATATTAACATTCCGTAACACCTTCCCCCTTAAAAGAATATAATAAAACTTTCTTTTGGCAAATACTTCAAACATATATGTAATCGATTGCATATAAAAAATGAATGATACAGTCACGTATACAAAACAATGCAACTGTAGTGTTATGCACGTGAAAGTGCATCAGCAATCATATTTTCCTTTCCCTTGATGTGCCTTACTTCGATATTATATGGTTGTAACATCAGACTCCAACGTAAAAATCTTTGATTCTTATTCTTCATCTTATTAATGAAAGTGAGGGGGTTGTGATCATTGAAGACAATAATTTTAGAAGGAGCTGCACTAACATACACCTCAAAGTGTTGCAAGGCCATCATCAAAGCCAAACACTCCTTCTCTATAGTGGAATAAGTTTTCTGGTGCTTATTCAATTTCCTTGAAAAATAGCACACTGGATGATCCACACCATTGCTGTCTTCCTATAATAGTACTCCGCCAACCCCAACGTCACTTGCATCTACAGACATTTTGAAAGACTGATTAAAATCTGGAGCTGACAGAACTGGTGCACTTCTGAGTATGGCCTTTAACTTATCAAAAGCCTCCTGACATTTGTCTGACCAGTGAAACTTGGTCTTCTTAATAAGTAAATTGGTCAGGGGTTCAGCTATCATGGAAAAATTGGAACAAAATTTCCGATAATAACCACCCATACCCAAAATTCGCATCAGTTGCTTCTTACTGACAGGCACAGGGAACTCAGAAATAGCCGTAACCTTAACTTCTATTGGTTTAATTTGCCCATGTCCCACAACATGTCCTAAAAAGGTAATACAAGCAAGGCAAAAGTCATTTTTAATCAAATAGATTGTCAGATTTGCTTCACTGAGCCTTTCGAAAACTTTCCTAATAGTTTTCATGTGGTCTTCCCATGTGTCGCTGTATGTGATGACGTCATCGATGTAAGCATCACAATTACTTATTCCAGATGTTATCATATTTATCAAACGTTGGAAAGAACTTGGAGAACCCTTCATCCCAAATGGCATGACTTTGTATTGGTAAAGTCCATCTGGAGTCACAAATGCAGACATTTCGTTTGCTCTCTCCGTAAGTGGAATTTGATAGAATCCCTTCAAAAGGTCAAATTTGGTGACATATTTGGCATTTCCAATCATGTCAATACAATCATCAATTCTAGGAATTGGAAAGTCTTGGATGAGTCTTGGTGACACTATTTACTCTTCGGTAATCAGTACACATACGGAAAGTCTTATCTGGTTTCGGCACTAAAATACAAGGTGAACTCCAGTCACTTTAACTTGGTTCGATAAAGTCATTTTCCAGTAAATACTGAATTTCTTTCTGCAGATAGTCTTGTTTGATAGGATTCATCCTATAAGGATGTTGCTTTAGAGGCGTTGAATTCACTATTTCGACATCATGGAAAATCTTATTTGTTCGTGTGGGAATATCTGGAAATAAATGTTCAGATTATTTTAGCAGCTGTTTTAGTTCGTTAATCTCAGGTGGCAGTAGATGCGAGAGTTTCTGGTCCAGAATGTCCAGAATTTCCGAATTACGAAGATTAGTCACTTCGAAATCATCACTATACGATTTCTCATCTTCATTCAGACGTTGTATGTGTGGGACAGGTACTACTAAATTAATTGGATAATTTATATGGCTATCTCTGTCTACATATTGTTTTAACATATTAATGTGGCAAAGTTGTTTCTGCTTTCTCGTCCCAGGAGTATTAATATTGTAATTTAAATCACTCACTTTATTGTCAATGGTATAGGGGCCAAAATACTTAGCCTGAAGAGGATTTGGGGGTATGGCTAACAGAGCCAAAACTCTATCACCTGGCTGAAAACTCCTATCGTTTGCTTGTTTGTCATACCTCTATTTCATTTTCGACTGGACAGATTTAAGATTAGTTCGTGCCACCTCGCAAGCCTTTGCCAATCTATTTTTAAATTTAGAGACATAGTCCAGAAGATTTAATTCTGACTCTTCAGTAGAAAGAAGTCTGTCTTTCAATAGTTTTCATGGACCCCGGACAGAGTGTCCTAACTCTTGCACCGACTCCCTTGCAGCAAACAACAACAATTGCACACTTCATCCCAATCTTTCTCTGTCTCATAACAATATGACTTAATCATACTCTTTAAAGTCTGATGGAACCTTTCCAAAGCACCTTGACTTTGAGGGTGGTAGGCAGAGGATCTAAACTGTTGGATACCTAATTCATGCAAAACCTGCTGGAATATACCAGACATGAAATTAGATCCCTGATCAGATTGAACAGGCTTAGGTAGACCAAATAGAGTGAAAAACTTGACCAAAGCTTTCACAATGATCTTAGCTTTGATATTCCGTAGAGGAATAGCTTCTGTAAATCTTGTGGACGCACACATAATCGTCAACAAGAATTGGTTGCATAACTTGGTCTTAGGTAAATGGCCGACACAATCTACCATTATTCTACTAAATGGTTCATCAAATGCAGGAATAGGTGACAGATGAGCTTTGGGTATCCTCTGATTGGGTTTTCCCCACCATTTGACAAGTATGACAACATCTACAAATCTTAGAAACATCACATTTAAGTTTCGGCCAGTAAAAATGATTTAAGATCTTGTGATATGTCTTATTAGCTCCTAAATGACCAGACAACGGCGTTTCATGGGCTAGACTAAGTATTTCCTGTCGATACGATCTAGGAACCACAATTTGATAGCTAACTGACCACTCGTCACCAGCGGGTACCTCAGGTGGTCTCCATTTCTTCATAAGGACCCCATTCTTCAAGAAATAACAAGTTCCTTCTTGTGTGGCTTCAGTTTCACTAATAGCCCTGTGAAACAAATAGGAAATCTCGGGATCATCCTGCTGTAAGACAAATAGTGATTGGTGGCTTTCACTTAGAAAACCTCAAATAAATATATTTTTTTGATTGCATAGCTGAATTTATAGGACAAAAGCACGTTTTCATAGTGATTCTGTAATGCGACCAGCTCAGGTATCACGGATCATCTTGTAAAGCAGAGAAAGTCATGCTTCTTTACACTCTGGTTGATGAGTGCCATCTTTTTCAAAACCTTTAAAATCTAGGAAGTTGCAAAATCAGAAATTGTGTCACGCTTGAAGCTGCTTATAAAATTAGTATCAAACTAAGGTGACTGAAAATAATTCTTCAGAATTAGAATCTAGTGTTATGATTATTGTTGGAGCAGAAGTAGTCAACGGTGGATCATTGGTGGAGCTAAAAGTTCAAAAGAATTAACTTAAATTTAATCGCATATACTTCAATAACTCAGCAGAGTAGACGCCTAGTAAAACGAATATGTATAAAAGAGTTTCAAATTAGCAACAAAGGGTAAGAGGAGGAAGAGAGATGGAACAAACACTATCTACAAGCACATCGGTCCTAGAAATATTGAAGCAGTAAACATGCATGGATAATAATTAACTTTAATTGCTGAGGTTCCTAGCCAACTATTTATTGAAAGAGAAGAAGGCACAAGCTGAAAGTATACAAAGTGACTCTGTAACTCGAGTCCTGTTAATTCCAACAGAATATGGTCAGAGTATATCCAATTTGAAAAGTATGTTATCTATGCAACGTAGGTGTCTGTTTCTTTCTTTTAATTTTTATAACAAGTTTTATGGAAAAATGCCATGAAAACACTTCTGATATAAACTATGGCTGCTGACCCTTACTTCATCTTTTAAATAGAAATTTCGATAGCGACAATTCTGTTTTTTTTTTCAGATAAAAGCTATTGCTTATCGGTTTGCCTCCATAATGGTTGTCATAACACATCTTTTAGGGCTTTTTATTTCTACCGAATACAGCCGCTATTACAAAGCCGGAAGCAGCGCCAGGACTAGGAATTTTTTTTTTCTAGACGGCACAAGTGATCGTCTTCAGAAACGCTTGATGAACGGCGCAAGAATATGATATATAAGTACTATGCACAATAAAGTTGCAATTTTACAAGAAAAAGCAGCGATGTCGGCAATATATAATCAAGTTTCTAAATTCATATTGATAAACGCTATATACCCCCAATGAACTGACAGGTAGAGTTATGCCATAGAATTGGATTTTTTCATAATAACTCCAATAAATTTGCAATTTTAATGAGTTTCTCTTTCTGGGAATTAAGCAAAGCACTTTAAATTTTGAATATTTGGTCTACTACAGTATTGTTTTCAACAAATAGTTTTTTTCCTCTTTGAAGCACATACAGTTTAATATATAATGAAATTCATTAACCAGTTCAATTTCCTTACATAGTACGCAATATTTCCTCGCAATATGTGTTTGTCCATCTTCTAGTCTATATATGTAAATGGTGTTTGAAGTTTTATATTTTATAGTAAAAAATTCGTATATTGTTATGCAGATAAAGTAGATGATGATTCAAATTCAAGTTTGTTTTAAACTGTCTATAAGTTATACCCTTACTAAAAATATTTGCATCACTATACCAGGTTTGAAGATACATATCAGCTACTCTTTTTTATGGTTTATATTAGCCACTGTTTATTAGGGAAAGATTGACTATAACATGTATATCCATATCCACATTTATCAAATATAGATTTCACACAATTTAACCAACAAAACATGTTGCTCTTCTTATAGCATCTGTTAAGAACATGATATATTATTTTACATACTTGCTTTCTATCAGTCTATACCACAATTTAACAATATTTATTTTCACATTAACTTAAGAGTTTTTCTTCCTATTTCACCATAAGACACATATAAATGGGTGCTCTTTTGATGTACCAATATCTATCTAAAGAAATCTGTATGAACTCTCTCAGTGATATTTGTTTCTCAAAACCCAAATTTCTGATCCATATAACACAATAGATATTTTAATCCTATCGATAGTGTAAGGGGAAAAAGACATGGACAGTAATTTTCGTTTCGTTGAAATTAAAGCTTTGATTATAAATGTAAGCTGGCTTTGTAGCGCCATCTTGTGTCTTAGTTTCATTCCACCTGTTCGGTATATATAAGGGTCAACTGTGGCTGCAGTGGTGTGGTGTGGACCTATGTGGTATGTACTAAGCAAGAGCTAAAGATAAGACGTCCCTTCGAGAGAAGTAGTACAAGTCACCCGGCCAGAGCAATACATTTGGCCAAGACTCAATCAACGACACCGACTGCGATCAGTTGGCAACCCATATCGCAGTCGGCAACCCATACCATCACCCATTTGACGACTCAGACCACAATCAGTCGGTGGCTTAGAATACGATCCAGTTGGCGGCATAGACCACGATCCAGTCGGTGGCTCAGAATACGATCCAGTTGGCGGCATAGACAACGATCCAGTCGGTGGCTCAGAATACGATCCAGTTGCGACACAGTACGCGATCCAGTCGGAGATCAGAATACGACCCAGTCGGCGACTCGCTGTCAAGAGTGACACAGTTAGAGACCCAGAGAACGACCGAGTCGGCGACCGATTGCTAAGATTGGATTTTAGAGTTGCAAATTGTGACTGAATATTAGATAACCTGTTAGTTTAAACCTTCTCTATTCTGGAGCCAATCATTTGTTGCAAAAGGTTTTCTAAACTGTAATAAGTTAGAAAAAGTCACCAGACATTTACATAAATAATGTGCTTTACAAGCAATTTGAGCCTAACACACAAAAAAGTTACTGACCTTGTATTATTGTTCTAGCGATGCTGATATCAGCAGTAAAGGGGGAGATAATCATTACTGTCTAGCTAACTGGGAGAGGTCAAAGTTAAGTAAACAAACATTAGGCCATGATGGAACATCGATATACTGCTGTGGGAGACCCTGTTAAAGTTATGGAGTGACACATCAAATAAATCCAATGATCACTAGTCTTTGAAATTCATCATCCTGAATCCCAAAAGGCAATATAAATACATATTCCATATTAGTTTAAAAAAAAAAAAAAAACTTTTTTGAGTCCCATTGAATCACAATTAACTGTACCAATCGTAGGGGTTTTCAAAATGTTAGGAAATAGAAAAAATGTTGAAAAGAGAAAAACTCAGTTCAGGAAGGGATGTGTTTCATCTTTCACTGTTTCTAATAATTACATAACCACAAAACACAACTCTTGATGAAGTTAAGTATGTCCATCAACGTTAATCTCTTGTGCGCTTGGATCAGGACGAATATCTGGATGTGGTACAAACTGGTGCTTGTACAAATATAACTGATCCAATTGATCCTAATACTGTACCATGCAAATTGAGACCTGCAAAACGAAAAACAAATGACATTGGTACTCTTTCAGTACTCAGTAAAAACATGACTATGTCAATGAAAAACTGTATTCCTAACTTCTACAAACTTTCTTCTGAAGTAAGTAAAGTGTTTCAACCCCATGAATGGCGAAATGTTTTTCCTGTTGTTACAAACCATAAAAAGTATTTATTCACAAAACACTTGCAGCTTGGGTTTGCGCAAGAGTCAGGCTTGAGATGATGTGCATTAAAAAGTTGTCAAACATAAGCAAGATTTGTGTTTCAGAGTCAAAAGGCTATAAACAATACTTTGGTCTGCTTTCAAGGTAGGCATGACACCTGAGGATAAATTAGGTGGCCTGTTCTGTTCATTTGGAAGCATACAACACACAAAATCTGCATTGTGGAAAGCATATTGCTATATGTAAGGCAGATATCTGTAAGATACAATCCATTTTAGACAAAATCGTTACCATCGACAACCATCAAAAGTTATCTCTGCTCTTTATAACCAATAAATATGAAAGTCTTCATAAATCAAGTGTTCACTTTTGCTCAAACGAATAGTGTGGTGCAGAAATTGTGCCAGTGTGTGTCACTCTGCAGTACATGCCTCTTCAGTTTTGACTACAGTACAATATCAGGTCTGAAGTTGTTGTCACAGATGTCCCTTGGGAACTTCAGCTGCCCTTTTACATATGTCTGCATTTCCCAATCCTTCGCTGTTGTCAAGATGCCTCTTGCTTCAGTCTTTTGCCTCTGTGTCTCACCGCTTCTCACAAAACAGATGAAGTTGTGTTTGCTTCTGACTTGATTATCCTTTTTCCTGGTTACATCTATCCTGACAGCATCTCAGCAAGCACTAGGTTATGACGCCAAAGATAAAGGCCATCTATCAAAGATACATTTCAGGAGGACAGCACGTGATATCAGTTTGCAAGGCTTCCATAACGTTTGCAGTTTAGATCCTCAGTTAGTCCCCATGCCTTGAGGTTTGTTGTTTTAGAGAGAACATCATAGATTGAGAGTAAGAAGAAACTGATTTTTTGGGCTTCAACTCAACAGATGTCGCTCCAAGACAGTATCACAGGACTCACAGGTTCGCAGCGTAGCCAAGCTCCTGCTTCTTCATGCCGACAGTTTTAGCTTGCCTGTCTTCCTCTTTTGCAAGACGTACTTTGTTCTGGACCATGGCACGCTTACCTTTGATGCTCGCTGCTTGCCACTTATGTCTTTTCACACTTTCCAGACCCAACCTTTATGTTGCTACTGTGCTTGTTATATCACTATGTCTAAGTCTGGATTCTGCCTTCAAGTACCTCTGCTGCCACCAAATTTCTTTTTAGTCCGTACCTCCACTGCTACCTCTCTCGCTTTCTCATCTGCACTGCCTTTCAACGTTATCACCTGCCTGGCCTTAGTAACCTTGAACTCTTCGTCGCAGATACATATTTAACATTCTCTCAACTTCTTCTACGGCCGTCAATGGGACATGGTACACTAGAAGTGGCCAAAGGATTCTTGGTAGAATACTATGTTGAAAATACCAGGCTTTGTACTTCCCATGTAGCTCACGCTTGTCTATGGATTCCAACCATCCTTTGGCCTGTCGCTTCATGTCTACACACACTCAATGCCATTCAAGGAGTCCTGAAACCATCTGCCGAGGCTCTAAGTTGGTTGCACACTCAGTGTTGTTATCACTTCCTCTCCTATCTTGAACCTGTATCTATCTTGCACCTTCTCTTTCTTTAAGACCAGACATCTTGACATTGACGGCTTGAACTTCATCCTGGCCCAGTAAATCAGTTCTCCAAGGTCTTCTAACATCCATCTGCCCTCTGGCGCTGACTTGAATGTAAATGTCTTATCATCCATAAAGGCCCTCGTAGGAAGTTACCGAACTCCAGATGACATAATTGGTCATCAGCTCATCTTCTCTGCTGACTTCACAAGGAGATTCATTGTGGCTGGAAAGAGTACCACCGAAATGGTACAGCCTATTATGATGCCGAATTCTAATCTCTGCCATGCTGTTGTGTAGTCTGACACAGTAAAGCGCATTTTTAACTTGTCGAGGTAGTGTTGAAGCATGTCCCTGAACTTCTCTAGTACATGATACTTCTCTAGAGTCAGATTCATCAACTTGTGTGGAATACTGCTATATGCATTGGCGGGATCTAACCATAACACTGTCATATCGCCTTTGTTTTCCTTGGCTTGGTTAAGAC
This sequence comes from Margaritifera margaritifera, assembly GCA_029931535.1. Lineage (NCBI taxonomy): Eukaryota > Metazoa > Mollusca > Bivalvia > Unionida > Margaritiferidae > Margaritifera > Margaritifera margaritifera. The sequence goes on from JAQPZY010001686.1 coordinate 167,938, forward strand.
ACTTGTATGCTCCAGGCAACCAGACGATCTTGAAACTCCACCTTTCTGAACTGAAGTATTGATGTACTTGTTCTCCAGCATGCATTTTATCAGACGTCGGGCAAGGATGGCTAGGGATATCTTCCAGTCCGCGTCCAAAAGTGATATTGTTCCGAATTGCTTGATTCCTGAAGAATTCTTTCCCTTCGGAATAAAGCAATCCTCTGCAATCAACCAGTCCTCTGGCAACTTGCCTCTTCTCCATATGACCTTTATCAGTTTCCAGAGTCCTCTGGTAAGTCTTGGACAGCATTTGTAAACCTTGTAAGGAACACCCTTTTCTCCAGGAACTAATGCTGCCCTAGCATCCTTCGCTGTGTCTTTTACTTCTTGCAGTCTAGGTTCTGAACTGTCAATTGCGACTGCTGTTTCTTCTGGGTTTATTAATTCTGGATGATCTCCCAGGTCTCTCTCTCTCTCTCTCTCTCTCTCTCTCTCTCTCTCTCTCTCTCTCTCTCTCTCTCTCTCTCTCTCTCTCTCTCTCTCTCTCTCGGATCACTGTGGGTTCTTCTCACATATTCTTCTACCTCCTTCTTCGGACATTCAAGTCCGCCTTACCTTTTATTTCCTAGCAGCTTTTTGACAAATCCAAAATACTCTCTTTTGTATACGCCCCCTGTTCTTCTTTCTGATGTTCTCTGCTCTGCTCAGTGTCTCCAAACTTTCACGTAGGTTATCTCTGAGATCACTCAACCCATCTTTCTCTTCATCCACTGCCTTGCGATAACTTATTGTCAGTCGCTGAAGCTCTGCTTTTATGTTCGCAATCTCCAGAAGTTACGGTTTTCTTTTGGCAACGTATTTCTCAGAGTATTTTCGTTTATCCCCAACTGATCCTTTCCCATATTGTAGATGATGATGGTCATGGCTTCTACCTTTCTGCTAACACTTCCTGTCTATGTTACTTCCAATAGTTGGTCTACATCCTCATCAAATTGTCTCCATGCTGTTTTTTTCGGAATTCACATGCCATTTCACTCTTGCTTTATGTTGACTAATACTTGCAGGTGTTGAACACCGTGGCGTATATCTTGGTCCATCTCACCGGGTTGCCCTGTACGTTGTACTAACTTCAGGATCAGAGAACAGCACATCTTAGTACGGTGAATTTAAAATCCCCCTCTCGTTTTTACACTGCTTACCACAATGGCATACTCTAGATGTGTCCGTATTCTGACTCGTGTCCGTTGATCAGGCGTGTTCGTCTCCGTGGTCTGGCTATTTGGTCGATCACCCTCCCCTTGCACGACCTTGGAGGTATCTCACAATATATCTGTTCATAGCGAAGCTGTAGGTTTCTCCTTCACAGGAGATGTACCATCATGCACCTGTACAGAGGTCTTTCCCGACTTTCCGCAGTCTTGCTGTCACCATTCTATTTTCTCGTCTCTAGTAAGTTAAGCCCAAAATATCCTAATTTGTCCTGATGCAGATAACTTAGAGGTACAATAACCTCCCATGTACTATGAGTCTCCAATAAATCAGAGAGGTGTATGGGGAAAAAGACAAAGGAAGGTAGTATAATGAGGCTAATGAATAATCATTACTTAAATACATACAACAACAACAAAAATAACAATAAACAAACAATAACTGGGGTGCTTGACTGCGCTAAAGCATAAATAGCAGCTTTTCTTAAGAGTGTAAGGGACGTTTTTTATGCACAAAGTTGATGCAGAATCAATCTGCCTAATATAAAAATTCAGAAAAAATAGAACACACTAGTGAGGTCAAAAAGGTCAATACTTTTGGATAGCTATAATAAATCAAAACATAACAATATCATTCACCTGACCTAACAAGTCAACGAAAGCTCATAGCAAATAAAGCTTATTCACCCCAGCTCCAAATTTACATATCCATTTTCATGTCCGAAGGTCATTTCTGACACAAGGTCATGTTAGCCCTTTCCTGTATAATTCGTTTTGAAAAACATCGTGTACTAAACAGCTAGACGTAATAGAAAATAGTTGCCAGGCAGGCCGTTTTGAGATAGTCTACTTGCCTTAAACCCATTTGCCTACTGCTATGGGTGGTTAGCTCTGCTATTTCACTGTCTAGATTCTGTAAAGTAACTATCAGAGATATACATGCCTCACATGAATTTCAAGAACAACACAAGCCCGAAACACCTAATTCACAAATATATCCGTATCTCTAATTATCAAACAATGTTACTGAAAAAGGCACATAATTGCCTTAAGCTAAGACATTTGACAGCGGCCAACTTACGATACTACCCCCTGCTATCTTATTCAGTTATTTAACTCGGCTGAAAAGTAGTGTCAGAGAAACTGAGTTAAACCGCATAAATCACCGGAACGTGAGAAATGTCAAGGTGATTTAATTTTGTCTATACGGCACAGTTGTAATTATGGCGCATCTATATGTTACGTAACATGACTCTTTAGATAATGCTTGTCTGATATAATGAGCTAAACTCAAAAGTTAATTTGCGGATGCCAGACGAGTGAAATGAGGGACTGACTGGAATTATCATTCTCAAATCAATACGATGGAGTTGTTGTGCTATCATAAAGAGAATATAAATGTATACAGAGAAGCCATTTCGAGGTGGAAAGATTAGATGACCAGTAATATCTTTATTGTACCTCAATTAACAGGTGCACAATAGGTGGTTAAGCAAACGAGCATTACTAGGCGTTTACAAATTAAGTAATTCCATGAAAAAACAGGAGTCCTAAATTTCGGACCAAATGACCATCACCATAGGGATATAGGTTAGTTCATGTAACTTTGAGTCATAAGTTTTATAAACTGTAAATCGTGCCTTGGTCACAACCAGCTGACCATTAGTAAATTACATGTACATCTGGTATATATATATATATATATATATATATATATATATATATATATATATATATATATATATATATATATATATATATATTTATATTTATATATATTACAAGTAACTTTCGTTAAAATGTTATTCATCTTTGTTACAAATTGCTCTCTTTCATTTTCAGTGGGAGGGTGTCTGGGTAAGAACCCTTTAAAATACTGAGTAAATCCCGGTTCAAATGCCTCGCTAGCAGAAGAAAATGAGGTCCTTTTGGGTAGCATTACATTTGCTAAGAAATGCTAGTTCTCATAACGATCATACTCAATAGCGTTTGTTGAGTTTAGACATCGCTTATATTCAGTTATTCAGTGCAATGTAAGCTTGGCAACAGCAACCCATGACCACGGAGGTCAATTGATGAAATGATAGTGAGGTTTTACATGTACCGTATGCTTAGAGTGTACCGTTGTAGACAACAAGATGAATGCACGGACAGAGAAAAATTACGTTTTATGGATTATTATATTGTCTTCCATTCTTCTATATGAAACATATTATATCATCAAGCGATGTGGGCATGAGACCTGCAGGATGGATTACAAAATGAAGTCATTATGCGCCAACAATTTACACATTGGAAAACAGGTAAAAAACTTGGACGTGAGGTCAGAAATTAAGTTTTCGAATCCTAAAAAGACTCTTTTCTCTGGAAAGCCTTTCCGTAAAGTTTCAAAGAATCTGGAATTTGAGGATGATGTATATTTTGTTGATGATTGCAGGAGAAATTTTAAAACTAGGGCAGTAGTTACTACGATTTTTAAGCCACCAGAATCCGTTAGATACATAGCTGAGAACCCCAAATGGTGTGTATTAGTTGTCGCGGACATTCAAACACAATCTAGGGATTCCTATATGTCTGAACTTGGATACAAAAGAGAAAATGTTATATTTCTGACAGGTTGTATGCTGTGATTTCAAAGCCATTACCGTGGAAACACTTCGACAGAAAGAATACTGGTTATATTTATTCAATTGATGATGATAATGTTGGTTGAATCAATTTAATAATATTTATAGCAAATATAAATTCAGTTATCTAATCCCATGTTTTGAATTGTCAAAGAAAATGATTAACCCTTACCCATACTTTTATGTCAATGAAACGTATTCATGGCCGTGGGGATTTCCTTTGGAACAAATACGTAATCCCCCTGTAACCCCAGGATTATGTCAATTAAATGATTCTATGACAATTAGTGTCATCCAATCACTGGCGAATAAAAAACCGGATGTTGATGCTATTTATAGATTGAAGCACGACAATCGGTTTCATTATAAAGCCACTTTGAAAAGCCATCAACCCCTTATGATTCCGAAACGTTTTTATACACCATTCAACGCCTAAGCAACATTATGAGCAAAGCCAGCGTTTCTCTATCCCTCCCCATCCCAATCAGTGTGGATGCAAGAGTCACCGATATTTGGAGAAACTATTTGGATGAGTATTTTTTCCACAGCGACGATTTAAAGTTAATATTGTTGCCAACGTACGGCAAGACAGAAATCTTCACAACCGTTTGAAAGATTTCAACGCTGAAAATGACGTGTGCACGAAAAGTAAGACGCTAATAAATCTTCTATCGGAGTTTTCTAGTACAAACATTTTCCTGGGCCTTCAACAATTATGTGGGGAGCTTTATAAGAGAGGATACATCGAATATGAGGACCTTACATGTATTCATGCTTGGGTCAAAACGGTAGAAGCCATTTTCAAAGAAAGGGAGGCTACTGTTTAGAACAAGTAAGCGTAATTTCACCCCGTTGGCTTGTTATTTTTTTACTTTTAAGTTGGTTATAGATTTGGAATTATGAATCTTTGACCATTAGTAGCAAACCATTTTGTATAACTGGCCTTACTTTTAGAAATATTTCTGCACATTTACCATGTTGATACGATTTGTTGTAGTCCAAAAGTAATTTTGCACAATATAAGTGGGAGTATAAACCTTAAGTGAATATTATGTCAGTGGCTTGTAATTGCTATTGTAAGCATAGTGATTATTTCCAATTACATATATTGATTCTATTTGATAAATAAATGAATTACTTAACGCTATGATAGGTATGAATAATTATCATATAAAGATGGGGTTTCAAGAAAAGAAAATCATTTTTTATATTTTTATATTTTGATATGATAAAGAAGTAAATTATTACTATTTTGGACTGTGTTCATATGCTGCTTACTTACCACATAAAAAAATTACGATAGTTTGTATAAAGACGATCAGTGTCAGATTTAAAAAAATTAAAAAAATTCCTCCTGCTTTCAATTTTACTTTCTACTGCAGACTCAAAGGAGAAAAATACAGATAGTTTGAAAGGACATAATTGTTGCATTTTGAAGAATCATTTTGGACTGGAGATTTATTTGCTTCTGTCATTATTTAAAATAGCGAGGTATATTTGCTAAACTCGAACCAAACACCAAGTACAAATACAGAAAAAAAAACTGTATAAACACCCTTTTAACGGAGCACAAATTACGTATCTTCCGAAGATATATATGTCTATCACAGACGTATAGGTATGACAAATGTGTCAATTTCAGGTTGCACACAACAGTTTCGTAACTGATCCCCCATACTAAAGGAATAAGATGTTTAAGGGAGTAACCTCAAACACCTCGGGCTTATTGTGATATTGTACTCCATTTGCAATATTATCCTTTTTCATAGTATGCAAACTTACACAAAATAAGTCAAAGGCTGCAAAAGAGTCTCAGAAACCTCATTAGGTTTCTAATTACCTCATAAAGTAAAAACGGTGTCCTTGTTCCATTGTCCCAAGTTATCCTCAACACGATTTGATAGGTTCGAGTCCTGGTGTTCTAACGCATATATTACTGGTCATTATTTAAGGATAAGACATCAAGCTATATTTATCATTTTTATAAGCTTGTTTTCAATTGGGCATGTCGACCCAGTAATTAATTATCATCTAAGTACACAGTCACTCTGGATTCCTATGACATAAATCAATGTATATAGAGGTTATTATAGAGAATTAGAAATCTACACCAAGCAAAACGGAAAGTGCTATGCCTAGATCCTACAGGAGAATGCTTGATAACATTAACATAATTTTAAAATACGTATAAATAATAATATCATACAGGTTAGAAAATTAGGGCGTATGGGGGTTAGTGCGCGCAGGCAAGGCGATAGGTGCCGTAACCGCGAACCAGGTTCGAATCTCCGTAGAGTAAGATATAAAAAATTTCTAACCTGTACGATAATATTATTTATTTGTATATATATATATATATATATATATATATATATATATATATATATATATATATATATATATATATATATATATATATATATTAGAAAGATATTTATGTATACAATGTTACAAATAAGTAGAAATGGATGAACTGATTGAAGAAAATGCATCATTTCAAGAAATTAAACATACTTAAATACAGTATTGAAATACAGTATTTCGCAAGTATTTCTACAAAATGTTTTGTTTAACAACTGTCTTAGAATTTTATTTACTTAACAACTACACATACACACACACACACACACACACACACACACACACATATATATATATATATATATATATATATATATATATATATATATATATATATATATATACAAGCTTTAACAGATTTAGTGATCTTATCATGATAATTGTTACTAAGTTTGAATTTTAGATTTTCCAGTACATGATTGATAATAGAGAAATGCATATACCTTCCCATCATACACACACACACACACACACACACACACACACACACACACACACACACACACTCTCTCTCTCTCTCTCTCTCTCTCTCTGCTGGAAGCTTCAGATATATGGATGTTAAAAAGTGCATACTGACTTCATCTTTTTTAACTTTTCATACTCTGTGACTTGCATACGTCTTATCATACATAATTGTTAAGGACTTTTATTTGTAAACAGGAAATGCCATCAGATCCAACCTTGGCACTTTGCTGTTTCTGGGCAATAGAAAAGGCTTACTATTTCAGTTTGGAAAGAACAAAGATACATGTTTTCATATCACACCCTGAAAAGGAAGTCTGCATCTAAAATTATGATCATTAGAAAGCGCGTGTAGAGGGAGGGTGGACGCTATTTTCACCTGAAATAATGTTTGAGTTCAATAATCCATTCATTGCGTAACAAAATACCCATTGTAAGGGATCAGAGTCAGAAATCATGAGTACACAAGTGACATGACCAAACCTTTTTATTTTATCATGCACTAATGCGGATGTCATATTCTTGAATTTTGAGTAGCAATAGGTGAGCTTCAAAAGGACGCCTTACACTATTTACACAAAAGATCCTGATAACAGGTGACTCAAAAACACAGAACCCTTCATGCTGTCATGTGCTGCGATGGTTGTACTGTTTTTAAATTACGACCAGCAACACGTGCGATTCAAAACGGTCAGATTGCACTTCAAATCTTGTTTAGTTTATCTTCGCTTTTTGTAACAGTTATAGAACTCAATTGCAAAAGAAATAGATTCTCGTATACGCAAATAAATATTTAATACGCTTTTTATTCCAAATATTATGTAATTAATAAGAGGTTTGCACAAATACAAGCTGGTGCATATTATCTGTCTGTGTGTTTGTCTCTAAGTCTGACTGTCTTTATGTCCTGTTTTAATGTCTGTCTCTGTTTGCTTCTGTCCCTATTTATAATATCGCACCACGTTTCTCTCTAAATCACTAAGTTCTGATGCTAAGATGTAGTACAAATGGGATGATAAACTTAACACATTTGTATTTATATTTGTTATCTTTTGATATAACTATTAGTTTTAAGAAAAGCTCATAGACACATTATTTCATCTCACACATAATAAAGGATGTCTGCTTCTAAGTTTAGGACCATCAACACGTGGGAGCAAAGGAAGGGAAGACACTATTTGCACATGTCAAAATGTTTGTTTGGGCTAAGTGGTAAGTGTACGACGCGTTGTCGGGATGAAAATATATCCGTATATATTCTGATAAATGTGATTGATAATTGCAAATAATTATTTTAATAAATTTTAGGTCCTACTTTGACATGTGGTGCAAGATTTGTTTAAGTAACAGTTCCCGTTACATCACTAACGTGGAAGACAATATGCAATATAGATTTATTTACTCTCCTTGATTCTAAAGAGCTGATTTTTTCTTCTAATATCTCAACACTAGCAACAACAAAAACGTCAGTAAAATCATCACTACCATTAGAAACAACGACAACAACAACTGCTATTACTACTACTACTATTTCTTCCGGTATTCATTTCGTAAAAGAAAAGAAAATAAGTCATAATCCCCTTAGTCCGCATAAACCCATGCTTTTTACACCTCGGTCTAAGTGCGATATTATTCCTTATTGTCAATACTATCCCCTCCATAGTGTCCAAACTAGCAAAAAACAAAACAAAAGCAACAAAAATAGAGTCTATAGGTTTTTCTTTGATTGCTAATTACTTCAATGCACGAAAACACGAAGGGTTTATTTGTTCCTTTAACCCCAAATATTATTGATAACGATAGATTGGTCAGACACCAACTTTGAAGCGCATGTGCTGCTGTTTGCAAATTAGGATAAGACATCATCTTCAGTGTAGACTATAGTGTTGCATAATAAGTTCACCATTTAAATCTTCCGCATGGACAAACATAGTCATACTAAGCTAAAAACTCTCTATGGAATTTGGTTAAATACAAGATAGAAAAAAACAGTCAAAGAGTATAACTAGGTTAAACATAATCATTACGAATCCAAACGAGTTGTCATGTTCGTCAATATTGATTACACCTTTTAAAACATTTACAGTGACTTCGTCTCGAAATCGTTTTTAAAATTCACCACTTAGCCATAATAACACTTTAAAAAGTGAAAATATTTATATTTTCTATACCGATACTTTCTGACATATATCCTAATCGGGATGTTAAACCTTAACAAATCAATGTCTGAAGTACAATTAATGTCTTACTCTTTTCTTTTGGCATAACTGACTCTTAGTCTAGAAGGAAAAAAGGTTTCATATTTTAGTTTAAAAGGAACAAATGCTCCCTTCTTTGATGTCACAAATTAAAATGGATGACTGTTTCTAATATTGCGATCATAAACAAGTGCGCGTAAATGAACGTTAGACGCTATTACCCCTGTCAGAATATTAGAATATGATAACAGATGAGTGTATGTGATATCGGTACGAAGCTATAGCCGTATATATTCTAACGGATTATCTTAATAAACGCAAATAAGTTAATGATCGATTTTAGATGCTAATTTGACATCAAGTGTAAAAGCTGTTTATTGATTTCTTACGTTATAAAATTGATCAGAATACGGTTTCTCCTTACAGTACTAAAAGAAGCTAAATTTGAAAGCAAAGTATTTCACTGCTTATGATTCTGAAAAAGTGCTCAATTGTTTTTTCTTAGGGCTCAACATTAGCAGCAACAAAAATTAACAAAGTCACATCACCTTGCACAATAACAATAACTCTTCCAATTACAACTTCAACCACTGGTACTAATCTTCGTGAATAAATGTATATATGAGACGCCAATCTTTCAGTCCCAAACGTACCTGTTTAATGCACCTGAGGTTAATCTCATTTAAGCTACCTTTTCAATAGTATCTTTAAAGTATTATGTAAACTTACGAACATCAAAACAAAGCAAAAGAAACCAACAGACTTAGAAGCTCTTGATTTGATTTGATTGATTTGATTGTTAATTGCTTCCAGATTTATTTGAATTTCACGAATGTACCCACATTTTTATTTTTAAAAGAACATTTGTTTAGAAATTAGTGTTAGTAGATTTTTCACTTTTACTGTGATCTAACAATAAAAAAAATCGAAGCGCTGCGTGTTATGATTTCAGTGTAGAGTGTTTGTTGCCGAGAAAAGTTCCGTCTTATTTAAATCGTGCCGACCCCAACGAAAATTTAAAAACCGCATTAATTGCGTTGCAAATAATCCTTCTAAAAGGAGGCAAGGGATGTCTCCACCATTTGTGTCATGTACTGAAGTATTGTCCAGCTCTAAGTGTACTGCAAACGGAAGCATTCCTGCGATTAGACAGATGTCCTGTTTTTAAATTACAACAAGCAACAAATACGCCTCAAAAAGATTGGTTACAGTAGTTGAACATCAAATTTGTTAGGTTAGCTTGACTTTTTGTAGCAACTAAACTGTAGAATATATTCTAATATACGATTCAGATACTAGCAAAATTATTTGAATACGCTTTTTATTTCAAACATTATGCAATTATTAAGAGGTTTTCAATCATACAAACTCATGCATATTCTCTGTCGGTCTGTACGTTCGCCTGCCTTTGTGTTCTTTTCTGACTGCCGGTATCTGCGTCTGTTATTTTTGTTAATATCGCACCATATTCTAACAGATGTTCTTGATAATGGTAAATAAGTATATGTTAAGTTGCTGGATACCAATTTTACAGTGCAACGGCTGCTTAATAATTTCTTGGGTTATACATTTATAAAAAGGAGTCAAATTTGCGAGCAACGTATTTCACTGTTTATGATTTCAGATAGGAGCTCAGTTTCAGTTTATAGCTCTCAACAACTGCAACAAGAAAACTACAATAAACCCATCATTATAATAATCAACAATGACAGAAATAACTACAACTACGGATACTACTGGCTTTTACTTTGTGAATGAATTTTAAATAACAACGCTACCACTTCAGTCGCCTTAAGACCATGTCTAATTCACAGTTTTCAATAATATACTTCACGTAGTATGCAATCCAACAAGCAGCATGACAAAACATAAGAAACAAACGAGACTCGGCAGCTCTTGTCTTGATTGCTGATGACTTGCATTCTTATTTGAATTTCAAGAATGGACACTAACATATTTCCTTTAAAGGGAAAAGATTCTAATTAAACCAGGTTTCTTGCTTACCTCTTAAATAGTGTCATATTGTTTCGTCACTTTGAACTATGAACTGACAGTAAACAGCTCTCTCTCTCTCTCTCCATTCATTGTCTAACAACGTACCCATTCTAAGGGATCAGATGCAATAATCATCAGTATGCAAGGGAAAGGGACATGGCTACCCATTTTTATCATGTAATGAACGGATGTCTTTTTGTAACATTGTTTATTTTTTTAATTTTTTTTTAGTAACAGGTGCGCTTGAAAAAACGACGCCTTAGATTATTTGCATTTGTCGATAGGTTAGAATAACTGGTGATACATAAACCAAGACAGATTTTTCTGCTGTCATGCGCTGAAACGAGTGTCCTGTTTTTAAGCGACGACTACCAACAATTGAGCCTCAAATGAACCGGTAACACTATTTGAACTTTCAAATTTTATTCAGTTCAACTTGTATTTTGTAATTGTTACCGGATGTCCCGTTTTTAAATTTTGTGTAGCAAAAAGTACGCTTAAAAAATCCACTTCACAGAATTTACACTTGTCAAACAAACTATCATGGTAGCTGGTGAATCCAAAACACAGACCGCCTTCTGCTGTCATGCCCTGAACGGATCTGCTGTTTTTATTTTAAAATACGACTAGCAATCCGTGCGCTCTAAAACGACATGTTACACTGTTTGCACTACAAATTATATTTCTTTAATCTTCACTTGTTTTAATAGTTACAGGACTAAGTTGCAGATATTCTAATAAAGAAGCCATATTGGCGAGTACAGTATTTCACTGCTTGTGACTACGAAAGAGAGCTCAGTTTCTGTTCTTGAATCTCAACAACTACTACAAAATCATTATCATCATCCACAGTAACAATAACTACTACTACCACTACTACTACTACTATTACTACCTCAACCACTGATATTAATGTTCATGAATGAATTTTAAATACAAAGGCACTCCTTCAGTTCCTTAAAGTATATGCTTAACGCACCTGGGGTCATTCTGATACTTTGTAATAGTATCTTTGAAGTAGTATATTAACATAAAACAAAACAAAGGAAACAAGCAAGACTCAGAAACTCTTGGCTTTATTTGATTGCTAATTACTTCCAGATTTATTTAAATGTCACGAATGTATTCTACATTATTATTTTGAATACAACATTTTTTAGAAATTTGAGTTTTCTTTACAGCTTAAATGCTTTGCTATAGATTTGTCACTTTTGCTATGTGTTTTATTATGTCAATGTATTGTTCTTGTTGCCGAGATCAGTTTAGTTTTCATTTAAATCATGCCCACCCTAGGGAGAATTTAAATAATTCACTGAGTAACAAAATAGTTGTTCTAAACTATCCAAGACAGAAATCTTCGGTATGCAAGGGACGTGTACACAATTTTTGTTATGCACTGAAGTCTTGTCTAGCTATTCGTATGCTTCAAAAGGGTGCATTAGAGTATATGCACTCGTCAGATATTCATGGTAACTGGTGGCGCAGAAACAAAAACGCATTATTTTCTGTTTTCATGCTCATAGACAGATGTTCTGCATTTAAGTTTAGACTATCAGCAAGTACGCCTCAAAAGGACGGGTTGCACTATTTGCACCTCAAATTTTTTTGTGGTTAACTTGACTTGTTGTGACACTTACAGGACTAAGTTGCAAAAATATATTCTACCATATGACTCCGATACTCCCAAATAATATTTAAATACGCTTTTTATTTCAAACATTATGTAATTATTACGTTTTCAAGGTACAAAGTGATGAATATTCTCTGTATGTAAGTTTGATAGCCTTTCTGTTCTTTTGTGAATGTCCATCTCAACGTCTGCGTCTGCCTTTCTTGCATTCTTGCTCAAACAAAGTCATAAATGTTACATAATTTCCAATACCTTGGTTGTACCAAGCTTCTCTAAAAGCTATAAGAAAAGAGCAGACGTTCGATTTCATTAACACAATGTACATAAGGCACGTCCGTTGCAAAATATAATATATTATCGAGCAAATAGACAAATTAAATTATATAGTTTCTAGCAGACAAAAGCATGTAGAAAACCCAGGTCATAAATAAAACGAGAAAAATCGTTCTTGCATGGTTAATGTACCAAACAAAATGCATTTTATATCTGGTAAGGAAGTAAAAGTAGTAGAGTGGGGTGACTGAGAGCCAAAATTTTGTGGGGGCACTTGAGAGCCAAACGGGAGTTTAACATGGAGGGGGGCACTTGAGAGCCGTACGGGAGTTTAACATGGAGGGGGGCACTTGAGAGCCGTACGGGAGTTTAACATGGAGGGGGTACTCTGGGTACGTACGGGAGTTTAACATGGCGGGGGGCACTCTGGGGACGTATGGGAGTTTAACATGGTGGTACCGTAATGTAGTGACAAAAAAGACAACATCTACTACCATCAAAAAGGGGTGGAGGGTGGGTGAGGTATTTTTGATAGTAGTAGACGTTGTCTTTTTGTCACTACATTACGGGGGGAATAGAATTAATCTTTCTTGATAAAGGGTGGTCCTGTTGTATGCCTCCCAAATATTTAAGATAGGTTATGTTTTGCTGCACACGCCTTGCGGCTACAAACAATGTTACAACATTTCCCAAAACCGAAGACGGGAGAACAGTAAAAACACGTCTTGTTTTATCGACAGTCTGAAATGGACTGACTGAAAATACATTGTTACAGTTTTACTAAACGCATGTTTTGGGAGCAAGAATAAGAGTGTAGAATAGGACGGGTTATAGAGTGCAGAATTAGATGGGTCATACTCGAGGCATTCTTACACCGTAAAGCTATGTGCTTGTTTTGTTTTTTTTTTTGTTTGGTTTCCTTCTGAAAACGGTAGATCTAGAATTTTTTTTCGTGACACATTGCAGTGCCAAAATAGGAACAAAGCTAAGATACCTGACATGCACAAGAACAACTAAACTCAAGATTTTATATAATCCAACGATTGACCTATGAAAGAAAAATCGTTGTACAATTTTTAAGGGGTGCAAGTTTTTGAAAAATGTACAACACTAACGTCACATTTTACATAATCATTGTGACTACTGCCAACATTTGTGGAGAGGCATCTTAAAAACGGGGAACAGATACCATGATCATTTCAATCCAAATCATTGTATAAGAAACTTAGTGTGTGTTTGTGAAACAGAGAGAATTGACATTACGACGGAGAGAGAGAGAGAGAAAGAGAGAATATTTTATTCCTACTTTTAAAAATATCACGACACTTATTTGTGGAGAGGCATCTTAAAAACGGGAACAGATACCATGATCATTTCAATCGAAATCATTGTATAAGAAACTTAGTGTGTGTTTGTGAAACAGAGAGAATTGACATTACGACGGAGAGAGAGAGAGAGAGAGAGAGAGAGAGAGAGAGAGAAAGAGAGAATATTTTATTCCTACTTTTAAAAATATCAAGACACTTACGTTTTTTATGGTATATTTTCCTTAAGAAATTTTAAAAACACACATTCCATTTTTAAAAAATCACATCGATAGGAAAAAAATCCTCTTTTTTCGGTAAAATATCACAAGATTGAATTGGAGACATAGTCTACTAAAATCCTTCTTTTGAAAACGTAGATGTAAAATTCTCACAAAATAATACATCCAAACGTTCTGTGATGTATTTTGACTTAAGGCTGATACACTTTCCATTGATCACAAATTATACGATGGGGTTGTGCACAGAACATTAGATTATAATGGTCTAGACTAAAAGTAACACTAAACTTCCGAAATTGTACCGGACGTTAGCGGAGACTTAAAATAATCCTGAAAAAAAAAAAAATGGAAAAAATTGGCTGACTAAAAAATAGTACTAAAATTTCGTAACTCATTTAAATTTTTTTTGTTATTTTATATTTTTTTATATACAAACCCAAATAAACCCAAAACCCAAACCCAAACCTAACACACTATCCCAAATGCCTTATGTGCTGCCTAAAAACCCCAAAAACCTGCTATCAGACGAAAGGGTATGACAAAGGGATGAAATCACGCCAACATACTATCCAACATATAAACCATCCATTTTTTTACTTTTTTAAAAATTTTGTATATATCAAACACAAAACTTACACACACTACACAACCATTTTTTTATTTTTTAAATTTTGTTATATCAAAACACTCACCACAAATATACTATCCATTTTTTTACTTTTTTAAAATTTTTTTATATATCAAACACAAAACTTACACACACTACACAACCATTTTTTTATTTTTTAAATTTTGTTTATATCAAAACACTCACCACAAATATACTATCCATTTTTTTACTTTTTTAAATTTTTTTTATATATCAAACACAAAACTTACACACACTACACAACCATTTTTTTATTTTTTAAATTTTGTTTATATCAAAACAGACACCACAAATATACAATCCATTTTTTTTTTTTTAAATTTTTATTTGATTGACTGCAAAAGTTGTTGTTGTTGTTGTTGTTGTTGTCTTTGCTGCTGCTGCTGTTGGTGCTGTAGTCTATTTCTTTCCTCCCAATTTTAGATCGATAGAAAGAGAGGGAAAGTGGATTTTTTTGGTTTGGTGGGTAAAAAACAAACCACACAACACCATTCAGATATATACATCAATAATAATAATTATATTTTATTCAATGTATATACATTATGTTACTCGTGGTAATAAAACAATTTCATATAAGTCCAATACAGTTCAATACACTTCCATATTTACCATTTCATTCTCTTATTGTTCTGACACTTCAGGAAGATTCTTGTCTACAATTCTCTCATAACTTTCTTCTGGACTCTCATTGATAAACTCCAACTTAATAAAATGTCCATTATCATCTCGAATGCACCGCTCTTTTTTACAAATCTTGTAAACTTTACTATGATCTAATCCAAAACACCTTGCCACATCACTAATGGAATCCATCCGACTATAAAATCCTGAATTCAAGTCAGTTAATTTCACAGGTCTCACAAATCCTCCAATGACTTGACTCTTCTTCTCTGGCTCTTCCCATCTAGCTTGAAATCTTTTCTGGAACTTCTTCGAAAAGACCGACTTACAAATTCCAGTACAGCAATAGTAGACACTTGATGAAACACAATCAAAATATTCAGCAGCCTTTTCCATACTTTCAAATCTTCTTTCCTCTGTCTCACCAACAAACTGGCACAACACACTTCTATCACTTCCAAAATTAATTCTCCTTCTTTCTTTATCATTCTTCACATGTTTATGCAAACATGTTCGTTCACTAGCAGTCATCACTTGAAGATTTTCTATTCTATCATCATCAAGTACATCATTGAGATGTACCACTTCACTCTGTCTTGGTAGATCCACTCCATTCACCGCTTCAAAGACAAATCTCCCTCGATTTGTTTGTTTCTTCCTCTTTCCTTCCTTACCAGTAACCTTAATCTTTATCAATCCAAATGAATTCAAATTTCCTTTGACTTTCCTTCCATACTTCATATGATAGACATTACCAAGTATGTCAGCAGCATAATTATCATACACCTTATGAACATACTTATTCAGTTCAATTCCAGTATCTTGACTTTTATCTCGAGCGCAGTACTTTTCCATCTTCACAGTTTGAAAGTTCAATCACGACTAGTGATTCTGAGGGTAAGAAGGTCTATATATATATATATAGGTTCCCTGGGTGAAACTGAATCAGTTTCAAAGTAAACTTCAAGATGAAAAGATCACGCCGAAGCCATGAGAAACCAGAAGAAGAAGAAGAAGAAACAAAGAGGCCACGACGACTAAGACATTCCGTACCGCCTGAAACACCGCTAGATGAACTACTAGCTCAAGTCCATGCTAGTGACTTCGAAGAGGAGATGAGTGAACCTGAAACCTTACCACCTTCTAATCCACCCAAAACAAAATCTACTACCAGAACCCCTGATCAAAAAACACTACCTAGTACTTTGGCTCCTCCTGAAAATTACTATCGGATTCGAGAGACGGAAAAAATAACTTCTCGAAAATTTAAAACTACAGCTTACACTCACACGGTTCACTTTAAAGACTTCAAGTCCAAAGTACCTCCCGAGAAAGCGGCGGGGTTCATTAGCGATTTGTGGGATTCTGTCTTTATGAACTTGAAACGACAATGTGGAGCCAAAGAAGACGATCGATTGAGACTGGCCATTCATCATGACAATTTGAAGAATCCTGTTTGGATCGAGTTCAGCACCCCGGCAGAATTAACGCCAGACAAAGTCATGTCCAAAATAGAACATGTGCAACAATCCAACGACAAGTTTACCATCACCGATGGAAAGGCCACACTTTACTTGACTCACGTTTCCCCTCCTTGAGGAAGTGGACGAAGTAGGAAACCGTTACTGGTGGACGATATTCGAAGTACCAAACGCAGTGTCGTCCAAATCGTCAATACTCAAGACCAGATGTGCTTTGCTCGGGCTATTGTGGTGGGACGAACATATGCCAACAAGAACGAGAGCAAAGAATGGAAAAGAGCCTGGAATAACATTCGACAGTCGGACAGAACCAAACAACGAAACAAAGCGGAACTCCTGTTGCAACAAGCAGGCATCCCTAACCAGCCAAGTGGTTAACTTTGAGGTTTTGAAAAATGCTTTACTGTCTGGACAAGTGGAAGACTTTCGAGTGCACACGTTAGAACCTCACAAGATCGTACGGTTACCTAATCATCAAATTGTCACTCGTCCTTTACAAAAAGTGTACCAAATCGTGTACCAGAAGCGAGTGAGACTTCCAGACCACACCACTTTACATTACTGACACGCCGATCTGCAGTATAAAAAAGGGCACCCCTTCCAAACCTAACCATTCATTGTGACTTTCAACGTTGACCGAGCAAGAAGAAGAAAAAAAAGATTAATTTTGTCATCCTCCCACCAAAGATGAATAAGAATACCCACCGAGGGAGAAATCTAGTGGTGTGAACTCCAAGTACCATTACGACTTGGAGTGCGATGCAGTGCCATGCGACGAGACGGATTCCGTAAGCGTTGACAGCATCGATTCACACGATCAGACGGATGCCGTACGCTTGGACATCGTCGATGCAGCACGTGTACCTCACCGTCCATCTAGAGATGCAGGACGACCTTTCTTCTTTATTGGGAAGAATGCTAAACGTACCTGTGAATGTCATAAAGAGTTGACGATACCTGTGGCTTTGCCCGGTTATTCCAAGTATGATAATCGACTCGAGACGTTCAAAGACAAGTGGCCTAAATTTCTACTACAATCCACTACTGACAAAGCTTTAGCCAGATCTGGATTTATCTACTTGGGAGAAGGAGATAAAGTTCAATGTTTCAGTTGCGGTGTGAGACTTCACCAATGGGAGCCTACCGACTCAGCTTACATTGAACATGCCAGATGGTCTCCGCACTGTCAGTTCTTACCTTTAGTGGCCTCAGAAGAGTACGGGTACGATGAGCCAGATGCCAAGAAGAGGTAAAAAAACATGTCGGAGGATACTTTACAAGAATACATTTGTGGTTTACCTTTGGAGCTGCGAGAACGCATTTACCAGTATTTTGTCCCTAGTTTTAGAAGATCGCATTCGTGACTTGCCTTCGAAGTTGCGAGTACGCATTTACAAAGAGTTTGTCCAGATCCAAGTGAAACCCAAACTCAAAGTCATTGTTCGATTTGCACACTACCGTGACTTTCACCGTATCAGAAATCTGATTTTGAAGAAAAACTATCACGAGTATCGTGAAGAACACAAAAGAGAGTTACTTTACGTGTTCATTTTAATTGCATATTTTCTCACTAATTCACTTCTTCGTGTTCGTGTAAAGTTGTAAAATATGTTTTTTGTTGTGTTGGTTGGTTGTTTTTTTAAAAAATAAAAAAAATAAACGTGTATGAAAATGTATAAAATGTCTTGGGTCTTTTGTCTTCTTCTCAAAAATCTTCTTACCTCAGACATGGCTACATCCTCCTCTTCTTCTGCCTCGTCTACCTCTTCTGTGGTTAAAGTGATTGACGAAACGTTAGATCGTCAAAGTTGGAATGCTTTGTATCTGCGCCATCCATTTAACATGTTGATTGCTGGACCGAGTGGTTCAGGTAAAACCGAATTTGTCAAACGATTGATCGAACACAAAACTGATTTGTTTGATCGTCCACCTCAACGTATCGTGTGGTGTTACAAAGAGTGGCAACCGTCTTACACACTACTCCAAGAAAGTCAAGGAGAAACCATTTCGTTTGTGGATGGTATTCCTCACGAAGACGATGGAATCGTGTCTGACGTGAGTCAAACCCATTTAGTTATTTTTGATGACATGTTAGGAGAAGACGAAGAAGAAATTAAACTTTGGTTTACACGAGAAGGACACCATCGTAATGCTAGTATTGTCTACATTACACAAAATTTATTTCAACAAAGTAAAGCCCATCGAACCATTAGTCTGAATGCTCATTACGTGGTCTTGTTTAAAAGCCCCAGAGACAAATCTCAAGTACAAGTGTTAGCCAAACAGTTAGGGGCTCCTTGGCTCAATTATGCGTACGACGATGCCACTCAAACCCCTCACGAGTATTTACTCATCGACTTAAAACCGACCACTCCTGACTATTTGAGATTTCGTGCCCAATTGTTTCACCCTTGGGGTGAAGAAGGTGGTCCTGTCATTTACACGTCCCCTTCAGCCCATTTTAAAAAAAAAACTATAAAAACAACCTACTACGTCATTTCTGTCTCACACTCTTTTTGAGAGAAGATGACTTCCTTTCAATCTCATCCTTCGGCTAAATTGATTCGTGCCTTGTATGGCATCAGTCGTGAAAAAAATGCACAACTCCGTGCTCATTTGTTAGAAGCGAGTCTTAAAGAAGTGTTAAGATGGTTTACTTTGACGGCACGTCAATTACTACAAGGCATCATTCACATCCCTCATCAAACTCAACGTTTTTTTCAAAAACATAAATCGGCATTGTCACAACTGGCTGATCCTAGAATCGATTCACGGACTAAAAAACAAATCATTTTAACTCCTGGTGGAAGTGGTTCTTTAGGAGGGGTTATGATTCGTTCCCTTTTGAAATGGGATCCTAATGATGCCAAAGCCAAAACAACTCCTAAAAAGAAGAAAAGTCCAAAGAAGAAAACCACCACCACCAAGAAAAAGAAGAAAGGCAGCCCTCAGAAAAAGAAAAGTCGTGCCCAGAAGAAGAAGAAAACCACACCTACCACCACCACTAACACCCGACTTAAAAGAGGTACTGCAGCCAGGACTCAAACGTACACCCGCAAAACACCACCACCCTTACCATCACCACCATCACAGTCCCCAATGATGACGAGGTCTCCTTTTGCGTCCACCTCTTCCTCTTTGTCTTCTTCACCCTCTTTTACCATGATGCCTGTCAAACCAGACTTAAGATCCGTGTTTCCTAATTTGATGCAAAAACTGAAACCTATTTCTAAAGTCACCCCGTCGGGACCGTCGACTTCAGCTGATTTAGCCATGGCAGCAGCCACCAACAAAGTACCATCCCCTAAAACCAAAGTCCAAGAAAGAACCGGCGTGTTACAAAGTTTAGTGGATTTATCCAAAGAAGAATTGAGACGATTTAATCCCTTGAAAACACCTCAACGTCAAGTGATGCCTGTCTTGAAGTTGGTACGTCGTGCAGACAATCAGTGGAGACGTGTTCCAGTATAAAATAGAAGGGTACCCTGCCAGAGACTTCAGACTTACTCCTCCTCACCTCTAAGATGGCTCCCAAACGTGCACACCACAACCACCTCCACCAAAAAAAGAAGAAAAGTAAAACCACCAAAAAAGGACGACTTCCACCTCGTCTGGCCAAACATTGGGACGTCTTGTCTGTCCTGACCAAATCCAATCCTCCCATGCGAAAACAACTCATTCAAACAGCTCCTAAAGAAATCATCGATACCGTGTGTGAATGTTGTTTGAACGTGTTGAAAGGAACGGTACCTTTGTCCAAGATACAGAAACAAAAATTAGGGAAACATCGGAACGTTCTTCGTCAAATGGTCAAAAAGAAAATACCTCTTCAACAAAAGAAAAAAATGTTGGTACAACGAGGAGGATTTCTACCTATGTTGATAGGACCGTTGTTAAAAATAGCCGCTCCTTTGTTAGGAACGATTGCTGGACCACTTTTAGGAGGGGTCATGCGATAACCAAAAAAAAAAGAAGATAAAAAGGACCACCCTTCTCTGAAAAGACCACACCTTTTTGGTACCTTTGGATGAAATGGAAGGACGAAAACTGACTTTAGTACCTTACAAACGATGGATGGAATTTCATCGTTGGAACGAACAACGGATACCTCATTTACCACCCAATCCTAATCTCAACGAGATGTCTCAGTTACAACAAGAAATACAATCCCTGATGGAACGAAACAATGTGTCCGAAACAGAAAAATCCCAACGGTACGGTCAACTTTTACAACGTCTACAACTCTTTCGTCAAAAAGCAGTCGACGAAACAGCTTCACCCACTCTGAGAGATTTTAAGGCTCTGATGAAAAGCGAACCTAAAGTCACCACTAAAACAGACACCGGTACAGGGATGACCGTCAAAGAAGAAGAAGAAGAAGAGTTTTTACTAACTCCACCTCTTAAAAAATTAAAAAAGTTAGCCACACCGGATTGGATAAAAAAGAAGATGCCTACCCCTTTACCCTCAGAAAAGAAAAAGGAAGAAGTGAAGAAAGAAGTCAAAACAGAACCGATGACCCCTGTTCAAACTCCATTTACCCCAGTAGCACGTCGGACACGTAAACAACAATCCAAAAAGATACCTCACGAAGAAAAGAGTATTGGAACTTGGTTAACTTATTCTTGAGGAAATCATCATCATCATCATCATGGAGAAACTGTTAGCCACCATTTATTACAATCCTGGCCATGCTGCTGGTTACGGAGGAGTTCAAAAATTATATCGAGCTGCTAAAAGTCAATTGAAAAGTGTACGTTTGCCCGAAGTACGACGATGGTTACAAGAACAATCGACGTACACGTTACACAAACCCATTCGACGTAAATTTTCTAGAAGTACCACTCAAGTGGAAGGGATCGATCATCAATGGCAAGCCAATTTAGCTGACGTCTCTCATTTAGCCACTTACAATCCTGGTCACAAATATTTGTTTTGTGTCATCGACGTGTTTTCCAAATTTGCTTGGGTCGTACCTTTGACTTCTAAAAGCAGTACCGAATTGGTACGAGCCTTAAAATTGGTCTTGAAACAAAGTGGACGCCAACCTTTACGATGGCAAACTGACAAAGGCACCGAATTTCTAAACCAAGCTTTTCAAAAAGAATTGAAACAAAGACACATTCATTTGTTTACTACCGAAAATCCTGAAACCAAAGCCAGTATCGTGGAACGTTTTCAAAGAACTTTGAAAGAACGTATGTGGAAATATTTTACACATCAACATACTCTCAAGTACATCGACATGTTACCTCGTTTGGTCAAAGCGTACAATCAATCGTACCATCGTAGCATCGGATGTGCCCCCGAAGAGGTCAGCCCTGAAAACGAAGTGACCGTGTTTGATAAATTATTTGGTTCACCCCAGAAGAAAAAAAGAAAGTAGAAGAAAAACCTTGTTGGAGTTAAAGACGGGAGATTGGGTTCGCATCGGAAAAACCAAACGTACTTTTGACAAAGGTTATTAACCTAACTGGACCACCGAATTGTTTCGTGTCACTACCCCCGTCCGTGGACGTGATCCTCCCGTCTATAAATTGGAAGACATGCACGGTGAAGTTCTCAAAGGAACATTTTACTTGCCTGAGTTACAACGAGTGACTAAAAAAGAAGACACCTTGTACGACATCGAAAGCATTCTCGAACAAAGAACACGCAAAGTAGGTAAACGTCGAGTAGAAGAAGTCAAAGTACGTTGGAAAGGATATCCTCCTAGTTTTGATTCTTGGATTGCGGCTTCTCAAGTCGTCGACTATAAAAAGAAAAAGAAGTAAACTCACAACATGCCATTCAACACAGTAGCCACCCAGACGACTTCAACGACTCCTTCACAGAGTTCTTCTCTTCAAGAATTACAAAAACAACCACTTTGGGTGTGGTGCGGAGAACGTGTGCCTAAAAATCAAATCGTCTTTTTCTGCCAAATCTTTGTAGTGTATTGTGTCATCGGAGCAGCTATTGTCAATTTGAGTTTACAACAAGGAGACAAACAATTGTGGAGTGGACCATTTTACTGAGCAGTTGCATCGGTTATCTTTTACCCAGTCCCTCTTTGAAATTTACGACGACAGACAACAGCAGCCATAGCAACAACCACGCTAGTTCGACCAAAGCCATTTCACCTTCTTCTTCGTCCAGTCACCACCACAATACCAATTCTCTTTTGAAACCTTTTGAACATCATTCTTCTGTTCACTTGAGTGACTCCTCGGACACCAGAACCACCTTAGAACTATGAATGACCAATTTTATTTAACTTTACCCAGTGACAGTTCCATGGATGTGTTTCCCAACAACAAATTATGTTGTTTCACGGCCAAATTACCTCAGGCCTTCCAATTGGGAAGTGGCTTTGGTAGAAATCATTCATCCTACGCAAATCAAGAATGTGTCTGGAAATCAAACCATTTTTGACGTAGCAATCTATAACGAAAAAGTGCAAAAAGAGTTGGACGCTCATGATCCTGAAATTGGGAAAAAAATGAGTTCAAAAACTGACAATACTCCCTACTCGACCTATCGCATGAGAATTCCTGAAGGGTATTATTTTAGTGCTCAACATTTGGTGGAGACGATTGCGGCCGTCTTCGAAGCCCAATTTGGCAAAGCCTTGGAAAAAAACCAAAAATGGGTAGAGATCAAATACCATCCTGTGGCACGCCGTATCTGGATACAATTTTTGAAAGGGCATGAGGGAAAGCCATTCGACGAGAAAGAAGACAAACACTTACCCGCGCACGAAAGAAAATTCATGACCATCGGTTTTTCTGCTGGGTTGTTTGATATTTTGGGTGGAAATAAAAAGTATCATGGTGAACGAACAATCCACACCAACACAGATTTCGGAGAGGCTTTTCGCACCCCTATTGAATTGAACGTTGTACTGAATTTAATGTTTGTGTACTCCGATGTGGTGGAGTACAACGTGGTGGGTCACACAGCTGCTCCCTTACTGAGAGTCATTCCTTTCAAAGTGGATACTGCTGCTGGTGCGTACGAAGAAGGTGGAAACACGTTTCACGTTCACCGTGAATTTGTACATCCTCATTATCTTCCAGTCAGTAAATCGTATTTTGACAGTGTCCACATTAGTATAAAAGGAGATTTGGGACAAGATGTGCCATTCATTGACAAAGGAAAAGTCACGGTGAAACTACATTTTCGAAAAAAACAAGTTCTCTAACGAATTGTAACTGACCCAAACAAAAAAATGTATCCAGTGTACCAAGGAGTGGCTCGACAACGAGGACATGGTTTAGGAGATATGTTAAAATCGGCTTTTCGGACGGTAGCTCCTATTTTGAAACCGATGGTGACTCGAGGATTTCATGCCTTAAAAGATGCTGCTTTGACACAAGGAAAAGAATTTTTGCAAAATGTCCTCATCGACAAACAAAATCCAAAAGAAGCCTTTATGAGAGCAGGCAAAAATGTGTTGATGACCACTGGTAAAGATCTTTTAGGCCTCCAAGAAAATCCTATAAATACGCTTCACGCTTTAGACCCTGGCATTACTTCACAGCAGCAAGGACAAGGTAGAAAGAGACGACAACAACGTCTAAATCCCTTCAAAGTTCATAAAAGAACAGACGGCAGTTCCAAAAAGAATAAGAAAAGAAGAAGAACTGGTAGAGAATTAGACGTGTTTGATTATTAACTGTGAAAAAAAATGATGCACCGAGATTCTTGCGAACGTACCAAGTCAGAACTGGATATGTTTTCTATGCCTCCCACCATGATGACGATGCAAGAATCCCAATGGGTGGAATTTCATCCTGTATCGTCTTTGACGGAATCAGCTCCTATCGAATTTGAAATCAAAGGACAAACCGAAGATTACATCGATCTGAATAACAGTTACTTGTACCTGAAACTTCAAGTACAAAAAAATGACAACACCCTTCCTGTGGAAGCTGCCCGAGTGGCACCCGTCAATAATTTCATTCATTCCTTGTTCAGTGGAGTAGATTTGTACTTGAATAACAAACTGGTCAGCAGCAGTTTGGATACTTACCCTTACCGTGCTTATTTGGAAAATCTCTTGACGTACGGAAAAGAAGCCAAGAACACTCATCTGGATGCTTCGGTGGTCTGGAAACCTGACACCTCGGAAAAGTTCAACGACACAGAGCTGTCAGTACCGGCGAAGACTTCTGCTAATGATGGTGATCCTATAATTCCAGCAGTCCCTCACAATGTGGGATTTAACGACCGTCGAAAGAAAATCAGACGAAGTTTAGAACTGATGGATCGTTTGCATTTGGACATGTGGTTGCAAGACAAGTATTTGTTGAACGGAGTAGATGTACGCCTGAGACTGAATCGCAGTAGTGCCGCCTTCCATTTGATGGCTCATGCTAACGAGTGGAAAACCAAAATCCAAGAAGCCAAACTTTACGTGCGACGTGTAGAAGTCTTACCAAAAGTAGCCAATGACATCAGTCAATCCTTGAGCAGAACCACTGCTAAGTATCCTGTGCGACGAGTGGAAGTGAAAACCTTTACCATAGCCGCTGGACTCCGATCCAAAGTCGAAGATCACATCTTCCAAGGACAGCTCCCCAAACGTTTGCTGATTGGCATCGTCAGTAATGCAGCCCTCAACGGAGTCCACGATCAGAATCCGTTCGAGTTTAAACACTACAACGTCTCAAAGATAGAAGTCAGTCGAGATGGCAAGACCTTGTGTACCAGACCTTTTGAACCTAACTTTAGCGACGGCCATAAAAATTACTTGCGATCTTACTTGAGCCTGTTTGAAGCCACGGGACAGTTAGGGCGCGACACTAGCCACGGCATTTCGTACGACGATTATGCAGGAGGGTATGCTTTGTGGTTTTTTGATTTCACTCCGGACCAAGGCAGCGATGAAGGACATTTCCACCCTATAAAATCAGGCCCCCTTCGTGTGGAACTTCAGTTTGCAGATCCTCTACCCGACACAGTGAACGTCGTCTTGTATGCAGAATTTGATAATACTCTAGAGATCAACAGTTTGAGAGAAGTGATTCTAGACTATTAGAAGAAGAAAAAAAAGATGCAACACGTAGAAGAAGAACCTATGGAAATAGATGAGGAATTTTGTGAGAAGTCACAAACTACCACAAATGATGATGATGACGAAGTCATTCATTCAGAACCTAAAACCGAGTTTACTGGATTTATTTCTCGATGGCCAGAACACGAAAAACAGTTTGTGTCCTGTTATGCTCAGGAATTGAGTAAAATAATTAACAGTCTAGTCCAAGAACAATGTTATGGATGTCAAATCGATCATCCTAGTCAGATACAACACGACCAATGTATGATGTTGACAGGTGAAGAACAATTGGACAACTATTTGGAAACGGCTTGGTCCCAGAACTCGGACGAAAAAGTGTTGAGACAATGGTATAAAGACTTGGTGAATTCTTCTTTTCCTCCTCCACTTACTCTTCTGGAGATCAGACGCATCGAAGGGCTCATTCAACAGAGTGCAGAACCTATCCGACGTGAATATTCGTGGAATTACAAGACAGATCAATTCAAGTTTAAAGTCAGGTGTGCATTGGTGACCCATTATTTCCATTGAAGAAAAAAAAAGAAGAAAAAAATGGATACTAGAGAACTTTATTACCTATTGACTCGTAGTTCCTAAACTTCTTCTTGGAATCCTGTGGTATGTGCTAAAGATGAACTACCTCATCGTAAACCAAAAAACGTTCATGCTTATGTCGTCAATACTGACGACAGTGATCTACCAGGAACCCATTGGATTGCCGTGTACTTTCCCAACGATCACAATGGTGGTGGTGTGGAATATTTTGATTCTTATGTATTACCTCCTTTGGAAAAAGACATCATCGAGTTTATAAGAAGAAATGCCGTCTCGACTCGATTCAATAATGTGAGACTACAAGGATCAGATTCTATGGTGTGTGGACAATATTGTGTTCATTATCTTCATCAACGCAGTCTTGGATATTCCTTAGAACATTTACTGACTTATTTTGATAGTGACTATGTTCGAAATGATGCTAAAGTACAACAATGGTTTTGTCAACGTTATGGTTATCTCTTGTCTTTAGCTCACAATCGTAGTGTACATCAAAATGATGTAGATGTAGAAAGTTTCACATTTACTTTACCTTCCCAACGTTGTCAACCTTGTAAATATGTTCCTGTTTGAAAATTTATGGTTGAATGGTTAGTATTTTTATGTTAGAATAGTTATTGTTGAATAAACAATTTTGTTGATTGTTGAAAAAAAATATGGTGTTGTGTGGTTTTTTATTGAATTTGAAATAATAATGATTATGTTCTATCTCTCTCTTTCTATCGATCTGAAGTCACCCCCCCCCCCCCTCTATCTATGATCTCACTGTCGATCTGAACCCTATTTTTAGGTCAGCGCAATGGATGGTGTGGTGTATGTATTGGATAAAAAAAAAATTTAAAATAAGAAATGGGTGTGTGGAGTATGTTTGTATAGAGTGTGTTTGTGTTTTGTTTTTTTAAAAAAAAAATAAAAAATAAAAAAAGGATTTGTAAAAAAAGGAAGTGGATTAGAGATGATAATGGACATTTTATTAAGTTGGAGTTTATCAATGAGAGTCCAGATGAAAGTTATGAGAGAATTGTAGACAAGAATCTTCCTGAAGTGTCAGAACAATAAGAGAATGAAATAGTAAATATGGAAGTGTATTGAACTGTATTGGACTTATATGAAATTGTTTTATTACCACGAGTAACATAATGTATATACATTGAATAAAATATAATTATTATTATTGATGTATATATCTGAATGGTGTTGTGTGGTTTGTTTTTTACCCACCAAACCAAAAAAAACCCACTTTCCCTCTCTTTCTATCGATCTAAAATTGGGAGGAAAGAAATAGACTACAGCACCAACAGCAGCAGCAGCAAAGACAACAACAACAACAACAACAACAACAACAACAACTTTTGCAGTCAATCAAATAAAAAAAATTTTTTTTAAAAATGGATTGTATATTTGTGGTGTCTGTTTTGATATAAACAAAATTTAAAAAATAAAAAAATGGTTGTGTAGTGTTTGTAAGTTTTGTGTTTGATATATAAAAAAAATTTAAAAAAGTAAAAAAATGGATAGTATATTTGTGGTGAGTGTTTTGATATAAACAAAATTTAAAAAATAAAAAAATGGTTGTGTAGTGTGTGTAAGTTTTGTGTTTGATATATAAAAAAAATTTAAAAAAGTAAAAAAATGGATAGTATATTTGTGGTGAGTGTTTTGATATAAACAAAATTTAAAAAATAAAAAATTGGTTGTGTAGTGTGTGTAAGTTTTGTGTTTGATATATAAAAAAAAATTTAAAAAAGTAAAAAAATGGATAGTATATTTGTGGTGAGTGTTTTGATATAAACAAAATTTAAAAAATTAAAAAATGGTTGTGTAGTGTGTGTAAGTTTTGTGTTTGATATATAAAAAAATTTTAAAAAAGTAAAAAAATGGATAGTATATTTGTGGTGAGTGTTTTGATATAACAAAATTTAAAAAATAAAAAAAATGGTTGTGTAGTGTGTGTAAGTTTTGTGTTTGATATATAACAAAATTTTAAAAAAGTAAAAAAATGGATGGTTTATATGTTGGATAGTATGTTGGCGTGATTTCATCCCTTTGTCATACCCTTTCGTCTGATAGCAGGTTTTTGGAGTTTTTAGGCAGCACACAAGGCATTTGGGATAGTGTGTTAGGTTTGGGTTTGGGTTTGGGGTTTATTTGGGTTTGTACATAAAAAAATATAAAATAACAACAAAAATTTAAATGAGTTACGAAATTTTAGCACTATTTTTTAGTCAGCCAATTTTTTCCATTTTTTTTTTTTTTCAGGATTATTTTAAGTCTCCGCTAACGTCCGGTACAATTTCGGAAGTTTAGTTTTACTTTTAGTCTAGACCATTATAATCTAATGTTCTGTGCACAACCCCTTCGTATAATTTGTGATCAATGGAAAGTGTATCAGCCTTAAGTCAAAATACATCACAGAACGTTTGGATGTATTATTTTGTGAGAATTTTACATCTACGTTTTCAAAAGAAGGATTTTAGTAGACTATGTCTCCAATTCAATCTTGTGATATTTTACCGAAAAAAGAGGATTTTTTTCCTATCGATGTGATTTTTTAAAAATGGAATGTGTGTTTTTGAAATTTCTTAAGGAAAATATACCATAAAAAACGTAAGTGTCGTGATATTTTTAAAAGTAGGAATAAAATATTCTCTCTCTCTCTCTCTCTCTCTCTCTCTCTCTCTCTCTCTCTCTCTCTCTCTCTCTCTCTCCGTCGTAATGTCAATTCTCTCTGTTTCACAAACACACACTAAGTTTCTTATACAATGATTTCGATTGAAATGATCATGGTATCTGTTCCCGTTTTTAAGATGCCTCTCCACAAATAAGTGTCGTGATATTTTTAAAAGTAGGAATAAAATATTCTCTCTTTCTCTCTCTCTCTCTCTCCGTCGTAATGTCAATTCTCTCTGTTTCACAAACACACACTAAGTTTCTTATACAATGATTTGGATTGAAATGATCATGGTATCTGTTCCCGTTTTTAAGATGCTTCTCCACAAATGTTGGCAGTAGTCACAATGATTATGTAAAATGTGACGTTAGTGTTGTACATTTTTCAAAAACTTGCACCCCTTAAAAATTGTACAACGATTTTTCTTTCATAGGTCAATCGTTGGATTATATGAAATCTTGAGTTTAGTTGTTCTTGTGCATGTCAGGTATCTTAGCTTTGTTCTTATTTTGGCACTGCAATGTGTCACGAAAAAAAATTCTAGATCTACCGTTTTCAGAAGGAAACCAAACAAAAAAAAAACAAAACAAGCACATAGCTTTACGGTGTAAGAATGCCTCGAGTATGACCCATCTAATTCTGCACTCTATAACCCGTCCTATTCTACACTCTCATTCTTGAGCCCAAAACATGCGTTCAGTAAAACTGTAACAATGTATTTTCAGTCAGTCCATTTCAGACTGTCGATAAAACAAGACGTGTTTTTACTGCTCTCCCGTCTTCGGTTTTGGGAAATGTTGTAACATTGTTTGTAGCCGCAAGGCGTGTGCAGCAAAACATAACCTATCTTAAATATAATCTATCTTAAATATTTGAAAGGCATACAACAGGACCACCCTTTATCAAGAAAGATTAATTCTATTCCCCCCTTCCCCCCGTAATGTAGTGACAAAAAGACAACGTCTACTACTATCAAAAATACCTCACCCACCCTCCACCCCTTTTTGATGGTAGTAGACGTTGTCTTTTTTGTCACTACATTACGGTACCACCATGTTAAACTCCCATACGTCCCCAGAGTGCCCCCCGCCATGTTAAACTCCCGTACGTACCCAGAGTACCCCCTCCATGTTAAACTCCCGTACGGCTCTCAAGTGCCCCCCTCCATGTTAAACTCCCGTACGGCTCTCAAGTGCCCCCCTCCATGTTAAACTCCCGTTTGGCTCTCAAGTGCCCCCACAAAATTTTGGCTCTCAGTCACCCCACTCTACTACTAGTAAAATACATATATTTTCTTAGTCTATTAAGCATAAATTTATTCTGAACAAAGTCTTTGCCCGTGATAGGGACAGAGTCCTTAATGTTTGCCTTTTTTTATCACTACAGTTGTCTTTTGCGCAAAATAAATGTGAGATAAGTACAATAATTAAAAAAAAATCTTTTACATAAGTTCTTACCTTGAAATTTCAGCGCAATATAAGAAAAGTACCTCGTGGACGTCTAGCAGTCAAATTCAGGTATGGTTTCTAGAATTGGCGACACACACAATAAACATTACATGACGCATTTCATTTCCTCAAGGGAAGTCATACAAGTGATACTAGCAACCAAATAGTGCTGATGCAGCATAGTTGCGGGGACCTTTCCGAAAATCTAGAAAAAGTCCAACACAGCTTGAAAAATTCAATCAATTAAATAAAACAGCGTTTAACGCATGGAGATTGTTCGCTTCTGTGTTTCAGTAAACGGCATAAACCTATTTTCCTTTAAGTAAACCACCTTTCTTACTTTGACATTACTTTTATCTAATCTGATATAATAATAATAATAATAATAATAATAATAATAACAATAACAACAACAAACAAAAAAAAAAAAAAAAAAAAACAAGAAGAAGAACAAGAATCACCTTAACATTGGTAATAATAATCATAATAACGATGGTTCTCTTTCTTCCGACGCGGTGACTGAATTCCCAAACTTAATGAAAACTAACCTAAAATGAATGAAACTTGACAAAAAATAAGCAAACAGGATGAAAATGAACTAAAACAAATGTATGCACAATCATTTTTTGCATTTTTAATAAAAAGATTGTGTCAATATTTTTAAATGACTAAGATTTTATTGCCAAGTGAAGATTAAATAAGCCGAGAGTTGAAAACTTGCCATACTGCTTCTCATAATTTTCGTTTTCTCTCATTCTTTGACGGCTTAAATTATATTAAAAATCATGAAATTATGTTTGAAGCAATTAAGCAATGGATTTATATCTTTGACCCTCGTTGGAAACATAAGAGCATTCATCGCTCGAGAGGTAGCCTTTTATATGTACTTTTTATATGTACAGTGTATTTCCACTCAATGAGTCCCGTGCCCTTTTTAAACTGCCTGATCCGGTACATAAGAAACTTATTTCTTGGTCAACTAAATTACTTCAATATGTGCATTCAATTTTTATATTTTCAGTTTCTTTATGTTCATTTTCGATTGTTGTTCGTTTATTTATTTTTAAAAAATTTATTTCAGGTTAATTTTCTTTTCTTTTTTTAATTCGTTTTCTTTATTGTTAGTGATTAGGTGTGACCTACTTCAATCATGTACCTTTTAGCAGCCCTCAATATGACCAATGGCGAGAAAATTGAGAATACAGTAGGAAAGTAAACAATTTACACGCCGATCACTAACAATGAATGAACTAATATCATTTTGTCTGCTCTATTTTAAGGTTTCTCAGACAAATGTAAAACGTGTTGAATTACCCGGTAATGAATTAATAGATGCAAAGCCAATTATGCCAACAAATGCGTGGTAAGTCATTTCAAAGGTAAACTCTAATAGTGTGGGATCCATTTTGATGTGCCCACAATCAGCTTTTATGGTCTAAACGAGGTAACTCAAATTTACTCACAGACTTCTTCTAAAAGGAACAAACTCGCTTTATGGTCTTCGTAACTGGTTCTAATAAAATGAACTAAAAGAATTGGGAAAATACTGCTTTACTATAAAAACAGTTGCGACTTTTACTTCTGTGCGGAGAGTAAATGAGTATTATTATTTTTTGCAACTAGACAAAGACCAATACAAGGAAAACCAGTATCAGAGTCAAAAAGATGAAATCAAAGGATAAATTATAAACACAAAATTATTCCTGTGTGTAATCAATTAATGAACCTAGTAAATAAATATGTATCTATGATTAAAATTGTGTTATCTTACTTAGACCGTGAAGTGCATTCATCTGCAAATTGACGCTGTATGAATTAATTTGGGTTATCTTGCTTATGGTATATAGGTGATTTAACTGACCCAAGGCAACCTTGTGTTGTCCTATTATTACATTGTCAAAACACAGTTAGTAGCAGCACTAGTTGTAGTAGTACTAGAATCTATAGAAGTATTAATCGTAGTAAGTAGTTGTTGTTGTTGGTGGTGGTGGTGGTGGTGGTGTGACGCTGGTGGTAGTAATGGTGTTGTTAGTGGTAATGTTAATAACAACAGTGTGAACATGGATTTTGCTGTTATATTCGTGGTTCTAAATCGTCAAGCTGGTACTGAACCATCTTGCAGTGAGTATGGTGACGCTGGCGCTAATAAAGTGGAGGAGGAGAATGCTGCTGCTGTTGCTGAAGATGATCATGGTGGCGACGACGACGATGATGATGAAAACGATATGTTTCCAAATTAGTTATTAATTACAAGTTTGATATTTAGTATATACTTTGATAAAAGAATTACACCTTTTACAGTAAAACAATAAATCACCTTAAAGTTTCTTTATAATTGAAAGATGAACACATTCGCAACAGACAAATCCAACGACATATTCTTTATTATAAAAGTATATTAATATAAATTAATACAAAGATGAAATAAAATAAATAATCCATGAATAAACCACATGAAGAAGGAGAGAATAAAAACTGAAAAGAAGCAAAAGCATCCACTTTAATGAAGTGTACTGTTTTATGCACCCATGAAGGTTCCAACGCCATTTCCAAATCAAATGATTCGTAACAATTATATATATATATATATATATATATATATATATATATATATATATATATATATATATATATATATATATATATATATATATATATATATGTATGTATGTATATCGCAGAAGCATGGAAAATAAATGTAACTTATCTATTACTAACTCGTAGCTGCGATAGATTAGCATAATGTATAATTGTATGTAAGGCTGTGGTGACCGTAAGTTCGCATACAAGGGAGACCATAATTTGAACCTATACCTTTCGTTATCATTTGAGTTACCTCGCGTAGACCGCTAGACTCTTTACCTATCAATAAAAGACAACTATGTGTTAAATCTAGGTGATGCGCAATGGTGGTGGTATCAGGCTAATAACAATGTTGAAATGTTTCTGATATTGTATATCTTGTGCATGAATTGTTTTCATACGTCGATATTATTGTTTCGTTTGCCGCTGTTGCACTTGGTGACAATCATCATCACCATCATCGTCATCAGCATCGTCATCATCATCATCATCTTCATCATCATCATCATCATCATCATCATCATCATCATCATCATTCCTACACGATAATATCTTTTTTTGAAAGAATATCTTATAAATATGAAAGTTTGTATTTAAAAAGTAAAGAAAATTAAATAGAAATGGTAATGACACATGGAATTATTCTGAATATAATAGCTTTTCCTCGACATATTTAGAAATTGAATAGCAACATAAAGATGAGAAACATATTCTCGAACAATGTACCAATTTCAAAAAATTAAGTACTTAACATTTTTCTTATATACATTTTAATGCCAAACGAATTTTTCCAGGATAACTTTACGTGAGAAAAATACTACAAATTATTTTTCAACATAGTGAAAATAACTAAACGTAGATAGGATAAACAAATGGAAAAAAAAAAAAAAACGGAATAAATTATGCGATAGGAATACGATGAAAAGAGCAGAGTAAATAAAACTGTACAAAACGCGTCTGTTGTCTTATATAAAGCTACTGGGAGTCCAATACAAATATAAAATCCAATGATTTAATATTAACGCCGTGTGGAAATATGCTTTAGATACAGCTTGTTCATATATATATATATATATATATATATATATATATATATATATATATATATATATATATATATATATATATATATATATATATATATATATATATATATATATATATATATATATATATATATGAAGTAGGGAATGTTGTTGTAGTAATGGAAAGAGGATGAGGAGGAGAAGATGCTGGTGTTTCTACTGGTAATGGTAGAAGCAGCATTAATAAAGCTTGCATGTAGTCATTATATTTGTGTTTCTAAATCGTCATGGTATGAATGAACCGCCATGCTGATTCTGGTGGGTACGGTAACACTGGAGCTACTGAGGAGGAGGAAAACATTGACGATGATGACGTTGATGACGATGACAATGATGATGATGATGATGTTGTTGATGACAGTTGTTCCTAATAAAATGTATAACTGCAAGTTTCATATTCATTCTAAAATTTAAGCAAATTTCACGATAAATTGAGGTAAAGAAAACCATATTTTTATAATCCAATCAAAAGCACGTTCACTGCAAGAAATCTATAAAGAAATATGTACATGCACCAAGGTAGACTGATGAAGAGATGAAATAAAAATATAGAATGAAGAAACAATACGAAGAAAAAAAGAATGAAAATATGAATAGAAGGAGAAAGTCAACAGATACAGTGTACCGTCCTTCACACATCGTGTTCCAACCACTTTTCCATGCTCAATGATAAATAGTCATGCCAGACTATATCAATAATTTATATTATATCACTGAAAAATATAGCAATGCGTCAAATAAAATGTAATTCCAATATCTTTATATTTCACAGGTCCGGTAGATTACGATAATAGTTTATATTTGGAAGGTGATATGTACCTTTATTTTCCTCTAACAAGGGAGAGCATATATCTGAAACCTGTATCTACGATTTTATTTGATTATTCTCGCTTTGACTGTGATGGAGGCTAGATCCTATCCCAGTCATTCATTTATTTTGCAATGACCAATGTATTATACTTAGAAGTATCGCAACTTCGAGGTCAATCCTACTGATCATACGTCGAATGTATGCAGATAGCTGCCATTCGGACCACCTGTGTTATTTACAAAACAAGGATTGACCGAGAAATTGCGAATGCATGGAACTATTTTTCATTCGCAACTTCTCTTTCAATCCTACGGTCAATCCAATCGTAGAAATAGGTGAGGTGGTCGTAATAGATTGTGGTTTCGTTTGGCGAAGAAATTTCAGGCGAATAAAATGTATGATATTTCCGTAAATTACTGCGCCGGCATACAGCCGATGCATATTTTTGTCTTAGAAATAACCGAAGTTATTCGAATGACCTAGCATGTATACATTCGCAACTTCGAGATCAATCCCACGGATCATACCTCGAATATATGTTGATAGCTGCCATTTGGACTACTTCGTCTATTTACCAAGCAAGAACTGACCGAGAACGTACGAATGATCGAACTAATATTTCATTCGTAACCTCTCGGTCAACCGTACAGTCAATCCAATCATAGAAATAGCCAAGGTTGTCTGAATAGATTTGGTTTCTTTTTTTGTGTAGAAATTTCCGGCGAACAAAATGTATGATTTTTCTGCAAATTATTGTGCCTCCCTATCTTAGAGGTATATCTTTGTCTTGCAGAAATAGCCGAGATAGTTCCGAATGACAATGTGTAGTAATCGAGACGATAGTAGCAGTAGTAGTGGTGATGGTGGTAGTTATGCTAACAACTGTAATTGGCATAACGGCCATTTGTTCACAGTAATAATTATAAAAATGTATTCGATATTTTAAGAACATTTAAATAAATGTATGAACTGTAAAGATGAATGAAAGAAACACCAACACGAAGAAACAGAGAATACAAAATAAACGCAAAAAATCCACAAATATGAAGTGTGATACATTTACTACCGCCATTATTATTATACCTTCTGGGCATAACACATAGTAACAATTTTCAGGAAGATACGGTCAAAGTGAGGTAAATCAAAAGTAATCATAGATACGGGTTGAAATATATGATCTCCCTTGTTACATAAAATAAAGGTATATATTGCCTACCGCAAAATAAACTATTGCAGCTGTCCAATATTAAGAAATTTCTATGATTATTTTATTTGATGCATTCAGTGACGTAACTTCAAATTGTAGTCCCCTCCCGCAAACATTTAGAGTGGACCCCCATCAAATTAATGTAAAGCGGGATTTTGCCCCTTCTTTGCTCAGGAGCTGCGGGGGCGGTAGTTACCCTACTGGATGCATTATTTTTTTTTCAGTGATAGAATATTAAGATACATATAGCCTTGCATGACTATTTATCACTGAGCTTGAAAATATCGTTGTACACAGTACACTGCATGTTTTTTACTTTTTCTCCTTCTATTTATATTTTTATTCTACTTTTCTTCGTATCGTTTCTCCATTGATTTCTTTTTATTTCATTTTATCAGCAGTCTACTTTGATACATGTAAATATTTGTTTATTGAAAATTATGTCAGTGGATTTTTTGCAGCGGATTTGTTCTTGATTAAATTGTAAAGATACTTTACAGTGATTTATGGTTTTTCTTGACCAAAATTTATACTTAATTTTCTTAGATTCAAGAATGAAGATGAAACTTTCAGAATAAATTTTAACGCAAAGAAATTGTCATTAGGACCATCATCGTCGTCATCATCATTGTCGTCATCTTTCTCCTCGATGTCCTCCTCAGTAGACCCAGCGTTACCATACCCACCAAGATAAACATGGCGATTGAGTACCACCATGACGATTTTGAAACACAAAATTAATAGCATATATGACTTTATTAATACTGCTGCTACCATTACCAACAGAAATACCACCAACACCAGCACCCTCTCTGCCTCCTTTCCCATTACCGCAACAACATCCCCCTTTTCAAATATATATGTCTCTTATATACGATCGTAAAGTTTTATTTGCTCTGCTCATTTCATCTTTCTTCCTTTTCGATCACTTATTCCTTCTTTCCATCTGTTTATCAATCTGCTTTAAATTTGTTTGCGATGTTGAAGAATAATTTGTGGCATTTTCTCACGCCGAAAATATCCTCCAAAAGTACATCTGACATAAGAGTCAGAAATGTAAATCACTTAACTTGTTGAAATCAATAGATTTTCGAGCATACGTGTCTCATCTATGTTTTACCACTCAGCTTCTAAATATGTCTAGAAAAAGTTGTTTTATTCAGGAATGATTATATGTTTCATTCCTATTTCTGCTTCATTTTATAACTTTTCACTAAAATGTTTCATATTCATAAGAAAGATATTATCAACTAAGGATGATGATGATTGTCACCAAATACAACAGGGGCAACTTCAAAACGATTACTGACTTTAGAGAGACACTTTTCAGATAACTAAATGTGATATTGTTATCCACAGGCCTGAAACAACACTGTTTTATAGTTGATACCACCACAACAGGGCATTACCTAGTTTAACGCATAGTAGCCTTTATTTATAGGCAAAGATCCTAGCAACCAAAGCCAGTAACTCAAATGAAAATGAAAGGTACGGGTTCAAATTTATGCTCTCACTTGTGAACGAAATCGCGGTCACCTTTGCCTTACATAAAATTATATTTATTCCTGTCATAAAGTAGTAACATAAACTTTACATTTAGTTTGATAAATATACATGATCTAGCTTTGTTCATTTCGACACGGCTTTGGAAACTTTATGTGTGTATAAAGCATAACACTTCATTAAAGATGATATTTTTGCTTCTTTTGATGTTTTATTTTCTCCTTTGTTCATTCTTTATTTATCTTATTTCATCCTTCCATTAAACTATATTGATATGTTTTATAAAAAAGAATATGTCGGAGGATTTTTTAAAGGCGAAGTTTTGTTTTTGATTGAATTATGAAGAAATTTTACAATCCCTTTTTTGTTTTTATTGTTTTTTATCTTGTTTTTTTTTTATTCTTGTAAAAGTGTATATCATAGTTTTCTCAACATGTATTAATAAATATCAAACATTTTTCTACAAGTAATTTGGGAAACATATCGTTATTGTGATGATAGTCGTCATCAGGATCGTGATCAATATCTTTGTTGTCGTAATCACGATGATCATCATCGTCGTTGTCGTCCTCCTCCTTATTAGCGTTAGCGCTACCAAACTCTCAGCAAGGCGGTTAGCACCACCTTATCGATTTAGAAACACCAATATAACGGTAAAATTAATACTCTGTTCACACCAGCTATTGCTAGCATCATTACCACTAGCAACAGCACCACTACCACCACACCCACAACAGCAACAACAACAAATACTACTACAACTATTATACTGCTACTAGTAATGCTGCTACTATTACTTACACCATGCGTTTTGTTTTAAAAATAGATATACAACGTAATATATGCACAACACCAGGTAGACTTGGGCCAGTGAAATCAGCTTTATAGTCTAAGCGAGATAACTCAAAATAAATCGCAGGAACACGTACCTATTTCATATTCCTATTTGATTTTTGCTAGTATGATTAATATTCCATGTTCTTTGAATAGTAATCAACTTTTTAATATAATTTTTAATTGCCGTATTATCGACATTTAGTGGTGAAGCTAATTAGTGGACGACTGTGTTTTGTTCTTGTTGTTGTTGTTGTTGTTTTACATACGTGTATTTTGGAGCTGTTTCTATTTCTTGAACTTCCATGTTGGACCGTCTTTATCAAGATTACAAAGAAATGTTACCCAGAATAGAAGAATTGTGTACTCAGCACTTACGATCTAAACAAAATCGTGTGCCCGACAGTATTGGACTGTCTTTCACACATTGAAGCAAGACTCGATTATGTTACAATAGGATAATGGTGTACCCGACTCTCTCGATATAAAATAAACAATGGAAAGCATACAGGAGCATAATGGAGCACTATCTATAAATTTTCATAAATTTTACTTTCCATTTTTTCCTGTTTGATCCAGACTTTCGAACAATTGTGAAATTAAGCTTGTGTTCAATGTAAAAAGGTTAAAAATCGCGTTTAAAGACGGTCAAACTTGCACGTACGTGGGGGTTTCCTGAACTAAAAATAGAGCTGAATACGCATAATATCGTCACGTGACGAATCAAAACGGTAACCTAAAGCGCAAATGGCAGGTAGGCCACGTGAGAACGTAAGTTGATGATTTCGCATTAATTTCAGTGATAAAAAAGACTATCTACTGCTGTCGCCCAATGGATGAAATAGTTTAAATATACAGTAATTTATTCTCCTAGAAGTAAAGCAGTTTTAGAGCAATTGATACAGCAAGCCATTTGTTGTGTGATGGGATCATGGGGGTCATCTCACAAGACTTCAGAGTGAAAGTTTACGTTATAACATCCCCCCCCCCCATTCTCTCTCTCTCTCTCTCTCTCTCTCTCTCTCTCTCTCTCTCTCTCTCTTAAAATAAAAGAAATAAAAGATGAACCTTCTATGTATTTATTTCATGGTAAAGATGGATCCAGGCTGATATCGATATATATATATATATATATATATATATATATATATATATATATATATATATATATATATATATATATATATATATATATATATATATATCTTCAACATATTATGATAATCTTATCAGCGAAGATAGTGCAAAAGATCTAACAAAGGGATTACGCTTTTTTTTAATTGTGAAGAACGCATAGTAGAAGAAAAATTATCATAATTATCATTTTCGACATCGATAAGACAAGAGACCCCAAAATACATTTTTTTTGTGTATCAGTTTATGTTCATTAAAAATGAATAGTTTGAAATCCAGTAGAGTTGTACTTGATGTGCCAAGAGTAATGCTAGGACAACCTTTTTTGTTTTTCTTTTTTTTAAAGGAAAACTAAACACTTCAGTTTGTATCAAATAATACTCCCTTTTCCTCTCTAACCATTTTAAATAAATTTCTGAGACTACTGAAAAAGCTGTAAAAATTGAAAAATGTATAATGTTATCGAATTTCATTCCTTGAAATAAAGCATGCCAGAAATTTTGAGACAGGGTAAAACCTGACATCAAAATCTGCACACAAATCTAGGCCATAAAGTACAATCCCATTTAGATTGGCTTTGAAATAAAACAGAGTTTTATATTTAGGTGCATTTATGTCAAAATTAATTAAGCTGTCTTTATCTCTAAAATAAAAATAATAAATACAGTGAAACCCATTAACACGGAACCCTTTGTATACTGGATTCCTCTCAAGATTTACTTTTGTTTTAGTGTCCCGAATGTTTCCTTCTTTAATATCATCATTTTTTCCAGTAAACCAAAACTCCCCAACTCTGAAAACCGAAACAATTTTCAATCCTAAATTTCAATTTTAAACTAGCCCCCTCCCCCCAAGCAACCAACACAGACACACACAAAACCGAAACTGACTTCAATACTGGAAATATATTTTAGCTGCTAAATTCGTGACACACGCTGGACCAGATTATTCACGGTGTGAGAAAATGTCCCTAGTGCACACGAGGTTAAAACAATACTTGACACGCGCCCACAATAGGCTAATCTGAAGCCTTTGCAGCATCAAAGAGGCAACTTTAAGGTAAATTAATAATAACTACAAGCTTGTAGACAAGTCATTTAAGAAAGATATGTTTATCTGCTTATTATATAATTATGATTCATGCTATTTGTTGGTATAAATGATCAATATAACGTTTTCTTTTCGTATTTATGTAATTAAATAATTCGACTTTATTAACAAGGCATGCGGCCTCACTTTTAATGCTTTGCTTTTCAAAGCAGAAAAATCATTACATACACGTATTTAAGTAGCCATGACTCTGATTTGTCTTCACTCGCATATCAAGCTGTCAGAACAACAGCTGAGCGTCGTAGGATTGAACTATCCATAGAGGATACAATTATTCTGAGCAAAGACCAAGAGACTGTGCCAAAACCTATGTTGAAGAAACCAGGAGAAGAATTTGGCATATGAACATTATGAATTATACGGGTATTTACACATTATGGATTATCATTCATAATTCTAATGTACTTATATTAAAGTTATAGAAGTATCTCGTTCCTTAAATGTTTTGTGATGCGAGGAATTTATTTATATGTGGAACAACATATTTATTCACGTGACCAGATGTGATTCTCAGAAGAAACGTACGTTTTTCAGCTAAGTTTTCATTAAATGTTAAACACTCTTACACACACATACAAAGATGTTGTCTCATATTACATTCTCATTCTCTCTCTCTCTCTCTCTCTCTCTCTCTCTCTCTCTCTCTCTCTCTCTCTGTGGTCATATGAACGCTTTTAAAAAAGACAATTTGTTTCACATATGCGAAACCCTCAGTAAACCTAAAACCTCTAAAAACCGAAAATGAAATTTGATCCCAAGGGTTTTCGGTTTTGAGAGGTTTCACTGTATATTAAAATCTGAAGGGAATTGTGTAGCAAGGACATTAACAGTTTAAACCCATCAGTTGTGCCAGTCAGTTGTGTTGTTCAGAATTTTGTTCTCTCTTGTACAAATTGAATCTGGCGAAATTGCACGGGCACAATTGCGCCTGTTGCACCTCCCCTGACTATCGTCATGTCTTATTCGTAAAAACTAGAGTTGAACTAGTGAACTAGAGTTGTTAGTGAGCAGGAGCACACAAAATAACCTCCACTTCTTTGACATCAGTCAGTATCTTTGAGAGTGGCCAACTATCCACAGAATGTAGGTCTCAACAATCCAGGTTTGATATGTGACATTACTGATTTCCCATATGCATTTGACATGCATGTTTGGTGGTAATAGGTTAAAAGTTGTTATAATTTGAACACAGACACCATTTTTATGTAGTGTTCAAATCCCGGAAAGGAGGTCATTGTGATACAATTTTAATTTGAATTTTTTTTCTACTAAAATTAATTCTTGGTGTAATAGTTAAGCTAAAAGGTGTTATAATTTGAGCATATACACCATATTTACGTAGTGTTCAGAATCCTGGAAATGTGTGAAATGCTTCAATTCTAAGATATGTTCTTGGTGTACTTTTTATAGAAAAAGGCGAAGAGGTATTGAATTATAGCCAAGAAATAATTGTCACCACTTTTTGTACTAAATAGTAGGTCATAGTGACCCACTGTTGGTGCGAGATACATGCCCATCCCATCCCAAGATACACAAAAAAGAATAAGTTTAATATCAATAGATGTAGTGGTCTAAAAATGTGGCTCAAACAGGGAGGACGGACCCATTGTTTATAGAAATTTTGAAACAAATCCTGAAAATTACGTTATAGTGACCCAATTTTGTTTGAAACATTCCCATCCTAAGTTGCACTCTCAGTAGAAGTTGGTTACAATAGGTTAAGTGTTATCATTATAGCATGGATAAACAATTTAAGCAATTGTTAATACATTTTGGAAAGTAGGGTACAGCGATCCAGTTTTTGTGTGTAAGATATGCTCATCCCAAAATGCACACACAGTCCAAGTTTTATGTAAATTTGTTTTAATATTGAGGAGTTACAGCCCATGCAGGAAGGATGAAAATTGTTTTAAGGAATTTGAATATGTCCTGGAAATTAGGTCACAGCAATGTAGGTCTGATAAGCACCACACATGCATCATATAGTCCCAGCTTGATGGCAATAGATGAAAAGGTAGTGAAAATAGAGCCCAGATATCATTTTTAACCATTGTTTTGGTTCTTAGTAAATCTTGGAATGTAGGTCAAAGTGAGCCAGTTTTGGTGCACAAAACAAGCTCATCCCAAGTTCACCTAAAGTACAAGTTTAATGTTAATAAGTGAAGCTTTATAGAGGTTATAGGGTGGATAAGGAAGACAGATAGATGGACAAAGTAAATCACATATACCGCCCACTGAAAATATAAAAAGGAAATACTTTGAAAAGGACGAAACACTTGATTAAAGGCTATTAGTCAAGGATTTTGTCTCCTATTCAAAAATTGAAGTGATTTGTATCAGGGTTAATGAAATAGTCATGTAAGTATAAGAGAGAGAAAAATCTCTGAACATAGTTTAACCTGCAAATTGCTATTATTTTTTACTTTTAGTTGAATGTGAGCCTAGTGAACCATCCTGGGGCATGAGATGGCTCACTAGGTTCACATTCAACTAAAAGTAAAAAATAAGAGCAATTTGCAGGTTGAACTAGGTTCACATATTTTTCTCCATGTAACATTAAACTTAGGGGCTGGCCATTTAATTGTGGAGGTGGGTGGGTAGATTTTTAAAATATATGTGTGGACCCCTAATAGCTTGAAAAATATGTTCTTGCTCTGATTGGTAGACACAAAGAACTTATTTTATCTATTATAGTAGTTGAAAACAAAAATGTCTTGAGATATAAGAAACGAAAAAAATTCTGGTTCGAAAGCAAATTACCGCCCCCCCTCAAGATACAAAGATACAACTATTGTAGACAATATTTAAAAAAATTCTTTTAATTATAAAGTTTGACTTAAATTTCCAGAGTAGTTTTAAAAATACTGAAATATGTGTCCACATCGTTGCTGTAATAGATAAATGGTTGCTATGCAGGCTACATTGTTTAGAATATTTCAGATGGAACATATCCTGAAAGTTTGATAACATTAAATTATGTGGTTTTGGAGATGTCAAAATTATGTTTCTCACTTGGCT
This sequence comes from Margaritifera margaritifera, assembly GCA_029931535.1. Lineage (NCBI taxonomy): Eukaryota > Metazoa > Mollusca > Bivalvia > Unionida > Margaritiferidae > Margaritifera > Margaritifera margaritifera. The sequence continues at coordinate 211,973 of JAQPZY010001686.1, forward strand.
GTGATTGAGACCAAGAGACAGACATTTGTTATATATCATATCATAATAAATATTTCCTTCAATTCTTGATTAAAATTTTACGAGTGTATTTTTTCAGATGTGAAAAATATGCTTTACTATCTGGTTGATATGGAGGTTGAATAGTTGATATGGAAGCCATAAAAAACAACACTTGCCTAAAATATTCCTGGAAAATTTGACCAATTATAGCTGCTTTATTAGACATCAAAATATATTTGTGATCCGGTTGTTATGGGAACCAAGATTCTGTCACTCCCTACGTTCATGCAGGACAGATGATAAACTAATAATGTGTAACATTGTTTGCATCATTTCTCACTCTCTGTGAAGTTCCTAACATTTGGAACCCTCCTCATATTCTTAGCCTATTTCATAAATATGTTCATGTGAGGAGTTCCTTGGTACCAAAGTTTATGTCATATTGAACTTAATGGAAAGTTATTTTAAAATAGAAATATTCAGAAAAGCAGCACGACTACATGATCTTCCCTTTTATGCATTATTAACTCCATACCGCTATAGCTGCATGCACATACATTTTATTAAAATTCCACGACAGAGGCAGCTAAGATGCACATAATCAAATGACCCACAAATTTGATATCAGAATTACTTGATTTGATGATAAAAGCATATAGAATACCCCCTCGAAGTCTACAAGTTTCATCTTGACCATTGAGCTGCATGATATCATGATTTTTTTTTAATTTTATTTTTTCTTTTTTTTTTAAAAGAAAATATACATTCTAGATACTTGTAATATGATTCAATCTTTACCTCTATTGGGTTATAGTAACACTTTTGATAGCTTCTTAGATAGCCATCTGTGCGAAATTCAATCACTCTTGTTTCATCCATATTCACTTTTAGTTTCCACTTTAAGCAGTATTGACGCAGTCTATTGAGCATATTTTGCAAATGATTCGTGATGTCAGCAAAGACAATTATATTTTCTGCATACAACAGTAAAACTATTTCTAAAGTTTCTATCGAAACTTCAGTTTCCATCAGCTAAGAAGGGTTTCATCTCGTTCTAAAATAAAGAAAAGAGTAAAGGCGATAAAACACAACCTTGGCTTACGCCCACATATCAATTAAACACATTGGTAATAAAATTGTTGGACTTAACACATGCTTTTACATCATTATAAAATGACCTTAATTTTTCTCAACATTTTTGCACTAATATTTTCAGTAACTAGCTTTTGGTACAGTAAATTCCTGTCCACCCTATCAAAAGCTTTTTTCATAGTCTATAAATACTGCACAGAATCTACCTCTGTGTTTTCGTAAATATTTACAGATTAATTTATATAATGTAAACATATTATCTACAGTAGAATACCCCGCTTTAAAACGGGCATGATCATCGCCACGTAATTCATTTTCGTCTACCCATTTAAAAAAATTCTATTATTTAAAATCGTTGTAAATACTTTGCTAAATACAGGTAGTAAACTAATGCCTCTGTAGTCGGAGTGTTCATTTACATCACCTTTCTTCAGAATTGGTATAATGATAGGCTGCTGCTGCTATTCTGGATAATATCCAATATCGAATAGTTTATTAAATAATATTGTTAATATTGGTGGAATTATGTTGCCCATACATATAAGGAAATCGCTGAATAAAGCATCCACTCCACCAGCATTGCCATGCTTCAGTTTACTCAGTGATTATTCTGTCTAGAGTATCATGAACTATTTGAATATTTTAATTTTCCAGTAACAAGTCAACAGAGCAGGAAAAATTTAATAATTGTGAACAATATTCATACCAAGTTGCAGATGTGATACTGCCTTGTGGATGCGTACTGAGATTCTTTGCGAGGCAGCAAAAAAGTTGTGTATTTTACGAATATACTGTTGATATAAGACTATTTTTTGTTCTAATTCATATTGCTTTTGCTTACTTCTTGTAATAGATTTATACATATTTCTATAGAATTTATAATCTTTAAGTGATTCTATTGTGCCTTGTATTCTGAACTGTCTTAGATATATTAAGGTTTTGCTTTCAGCGGTTATACAATCTCTTGGGAACCAAGACTTACCTTACCTTTAGGAAGTTTTCTTGAACATGTCACAGATAGATTCTGCTTTCTGTTGACTGTTTTCATTGAGTGTGCTGCATCATGGTAAATACCAGTAATTGTTTCGATTCATTCATTGAGTTTAATAATAATAATAATAATAATAATAATAATGAAATATTTGGTAATTTATGATCATAATACTCTGAATATAACCAATATGCATATCAAGACATTGGTTAGCATTAAAAACTTATTATCAAAGTCTTTCTTTATTTTGTTTTAATTGTTAAACTAGTGAGAGAGAGAGAGAGATGTAGAGGAAAAACTCTATTTTTATTGGAAAAATAAATAAATAAATAGTTGAACTTTAAGTCATTTAAGTCCTATTTGGTAGGTAGTATAATGTTCCTAGATAAAGGATAAACTTACCTCATTCATCTATTTTTTATACATGCAATCCGGCACCATTGATGCCCTGCCTGTATGAACACATGGATTAGATTATATTTTTATCATGCAACAGCATCTTTAAACACCATTTTAGTTATTAAAAGGGTCCGTATTTTTCAAAACTAATTTTATTACTGGACAAAATTGAACATACTTCATGCTAAAGGAAGTTAAGGCTGATATAAAAATTCTGCAAATATGAGACTACCAAATTGATCCGAATATCAGTTGAATTATGTTTTTTTAGAGAAATGTCCATTTTTTATGCAATGTTTGGGTGGATATCATTAGTCTGTTCTTTCGGACTGGTATGTCACTGCTTTGTGTTATTTTATAATATTTCTGTTTACACACGAAATATATTCAACCCATGTATGGTCATTTCAAAACACACACAGCTTAAAAATTATTCTTATTTTGTTGATATTTAAGTTAAAAAAATGTATTCATGTCCGAAAACGTATTTTAGCTCAACATCTTGCATGCAGATCTTTGATTAGTTTCCTTTAATGGAAACATGTTTACCATATTTTTGCACACTTCTGACAACTAGTTTTCTTCAAAATAGGATATATACAATTTTACCTATGCATAAACTACACGTAATACAAAACTTCGACATAAATTTCACTTTAGTGTGTTGATATGGAAGGCAACTATGTACATGAGTTGAGATTACTACAATATTTTGATTATTTTCGTACTTGTTTTGAATCAAAATACATATTTATGGAATGTTCACGATTTGATTGTATAATTCCCGACACTTGGTGTATATTTGTGTGTCCCGTTCTGATGGTAAAAATTCAAATTCAAATTTTTGGAAATCTGCTACAAATCGATTGCAAAACACATAGATATATACAAAGAATTGTAAAACCGAACTTCCTATCCAAAACTTTATTAAGATAAAGATGTCCCCATTTAGATGGCAAAAACCTTATGTCCCGGTTTCGTAGGTTTAACAAGACTTGATGTGTGTGGCATGTGTATGATCATGTCTACTGCAGAGTGAATTTGCCATGAAGGTTCTATGTATCTTAGACATACGTGTACTATAAATAAGTATGTCGTGAAACCTTTGGAGGTGTTAATTTACAAAATGTCTACGTGTGGTGAGCAGTAAACAAATTCGTAATGCAGGTAGGGGATTGCTTTTGGGCGGCAGAGGGCAGAGGAGAGGATACAGCGGTGAATATCTAATTGAGAATATGGCAGATGAGGACGAAATGATCCTGGCACATGGGGAAGGGATGAGATTTCTTAATGGAATAGATGTTTTGTATTTTATACATGTTTGTGGTCATGAGTAATGTATATGCAAGTTTGTAATGAAGTGCATATATATACATGTCTTTGGTCATTTGTGCTGGAAATGAGTCTGTACTAAAAAAAATTATATAATTCGGTAAGACATTTGTATGTAGTTCGTGCGTTTTAGACCAATTTGTGGTCAGGATATGAGTTTGTAGTCCTTTTCTATCTCTTCTAGTTAATTTTGTTATTTTAAGAGCAGTAGATCTAGTTCTAAACAAAGCTATATCACATGGCAAAAGAGCACAGTAAATTAAATATTCAATGCAAATTTTAGAAGAAAACTTCAGTAGTAAATATAAGGAAAATATATTGTTTATCGTAAACAAGCAAATTGTAGGAATTTTCTTCTGTACAAGTTGTCTGATTCTCCATGTTATAAGTAATTAATTAAGTACGTAATGTTATATTGCCATGTTATATTACCACATTTGTAATTGCAAATGCTACTGAAGTTGTTATTTGAAGATTATTCAACTGATTATTTTGTAATATTACTACTACTACTAAAATACATCTATTTTAGATATAGTTTGTTTCTATTTATTCCTCCCCACCATATTCCATATCCCCAGACTTTGGCAGCAAGGTTTCAAACTGAATTTTCATTAGACTTAGGTTAATGTTTTTCTCCACTTTAAAATCTTAGTATCTTGTTTATAATTAAGTTGCTTTATTGTAGGACAGTAACATTTAAGTTAGCAACACTTGTCCACCACATAAACTCGAAAACAGGGTCACACACACACATTTTATGTAGCTTCTGGCTTAAGGGTTTTTGTTGAGCCTGTAAATAGCAAGACGTGGTGTGTATCACTTTTCTGATGGTGGCGGTAGCATCAACAGTGTTAAGATTCTCTGTTAAAGTTTTTGAAAGTCATATAATTTCCGCATCTGTCTCTGTATTCAAATGAAAGTTTGGGACAATATGCTGTTTGCCTAAAGTCTGTAACCCGACATGCAAGGAATCGTGTTTTACCAGCGTAATGACATTCACAGGCTCGAGAGCATGTTTCGCAGAACACATGTATTTATCTACCTATTATCTACTTATGTTTCCTAAAGCCCTTGTATATGTAACATTTTGGCAGCGTCAACATAATTGAGATTTTTAAGGTGTTTAGGTCACCTGGCCGTAAGGCCAAGTGAAATTACGATATGGCATACGTGCGTAGTCCGTGTGCGCCAGTAGGTCAACAATTGTTTGTTACCATTCTGGAGTTCATATTTCTGATTCATTTTCAATCAGACTTGGAATAGGGGTTTATATCAACACAATCGAGGATGAGTTCGATCATGAGCGAGAATCATGCATATTAATGAGATGATCTTGCATCTGATTTGTTAAACATTGTTACCACTCTGGAGACCATACTTCTGATCCGGTGTTGATCAAACTTGGAATATGTGCTTAAATCATTGAGTTCTCGAAATAGTAAGATAATGAGCCAGATCAATACATATTAATAAGATGAACACGTATCTGATTCGCTGCGCTTGTTACCATTTCTGATCAAGTTTTGAAGAAATTTGAAATACATGTTTATATCATTAAGATCTCGGACGAGTTCGATAATGAGTCAGATGCATACATATTAATGAGGTGAGCTTGTATTTGATTGGACGAGCTTGTTACCACTCTTGAAGTCATATTTGTGATCTGTTTTGTTTATTATCATCAAGATCTGGATGACTTGTATTATGATCAAGAGACTGCATATTAATCATGCCTTTATCTCTAGAATAAATATTTATTAGAAAATTTAGGAAGTAGACTACATTGAATGTGTTCTTACAATACCACATGAGCCTGCTTAGTGAAATGGTTAACTGTTATATTATATAAGACAGGTGAGAGATATCAGGACCACTTTGGCCTATTGATTCCCAGTTCCATTACATATACATAAGTTGCTTTATTCAATTAAACTTTCAGTGTGATGTTACACTATGCCCAGATATGCTGGACTTAATTTTCAGGCTTTTCTTTTAGAGAATGCGAATTAGAAATCTGCATTAAATATTTACCATGATAATTTTTATAATTATGTTTTTCAACTGTAATAATTCCTTCATTTCTCTGAAATGTACAGTCTTGATACTTGATAAGTGCATTCACTTTAAGAAATAGAATTTATGATAGTCAAAATAGGTCACAGTAACCAACTTTTCACACTTGTCATTATATTTCTTGCATTTAACTCCATTTCTATGGCACCCAACATATAGAGTCATGAAACCTGATATGTGCATTTATATTAAGAAGCATTATACATTGCTTACAAAGTCGGTTACAGTGACTTACGTTTCAGGTCTCTGTATCATGAAGTTTTTGCATTTGCTCCATTTCTCTTACATTGTTGAATTTATATTCAAGAAACTTGATGGTTGTTTTCCTATGGAGGAGTAATCCTCATCACTTTAAAAGGTAGATCACAATGACATGCTTTTCATGCTCCAATGGTTGATTTCTCATCTGTTTATTGCAGGTGACCATACATAAATATGACTTTCAGCTGCCAATGATCTAAATGATGCTTTTTAGTTAAAAATTTAGAAAGTATATGCGATAGGGTAAAGTCGATATTTCTTTAATTAAATTTTGTGCATATGCCGAAAACATAAAAAATAATCTCTATTGAGCTTTTATTACCGACTATTTTAAACATTTTATACTTTCAAAACATTCAAGATTATTGAAACAACAAGACAAATTACCAACGTACATTGCATGCAATCAGTCCAGTAATATATACATTAACGCAGAGAACATACACAGACAAAATAACAGACATACAGTACATCAGGACAGGGAACATCAGATATAACGCGGTCGTGAGATGGCTGCCGATTTTTTGTCTCTGATGTCCCTTGATCCCTAACACTACTAAAAACATCAGCCAAGCTGATAGCCATATAAAAATAATTAAGTTAAGAATTAGAAACCTATAACTTACAGATCATAATTAATATTGAAACACATCAATCATGATTAATTTTCATCGAGCATGGGGATGTCTTAATCCCGATTGTTGCATAAATTGCCAGCTAGTACAATTATTACTAAAAGTTTGACTGGAGTTTTGTTTATCTGCCCCCCCCCCCTTTATACACGCATTATTGGCATTTTCAATCATTCGCGACATGTAGCGGTAACACATAATTGTTAAAGATTTAACAGAGTACATATATAGACAAATTACAAACATCCATGCAATCAGTACAGTAGTACATACAGTACCACATAATTGTACAAGACTTTATAAAGTACATATACGGGCATGCATCTAACTGACCTACCTACCTACATACATAAAACATCACAGGCATGTACATGCACCCTCCCGCATACCTACATACACACAAATTGACATTACAGAGAGAAGCATATAGATCACAGATATGTACCATCGTGATGTACAGCTTCACATAATTTTACATGAGATTTTACACGACACGTACGTTCACAGACGCAGACGTATTAAACATATTTATATGTTGTATACACGCATTGAAAAAAGTGTTTAATATCTTCGAAAATGGACTATTTGAAGTTATTCCTGGTATTTCCTATTTTTTCTTATTATTGATTTCGTTATAACTCCTGTTTGTAAATATGGTAGATGCGTTAAGAAAGAACACAAGAACCAAAGATCTAAAAATTTAATTGCATATGAAATACTGATTATACTTTGTAATTTGCGGCGTACCATGTACCGGGTAAAAAGAAAAGTTCATGAAATGATATGATAACTTTTAACCAGACTTCATCTATTACTTAGGGTACTTTTTTCTGAAAATCAACAACTTTTTGTAGAATCCCAGATGATTGGCGGTCAATGTGGATACTATTGATAATTTGACACCTTACCTACATTAAATGGGAATTCAAATTATTTTAAATGATTCTATCGATAACTGATGCAAATTTGTAAATGCCGAGATAAATACTTCTGATGTCAAACTTAGGCTGACAAAAATCTCTGTTGAAAATTCACATTATATGGGACTTTTCAAAGGAATGTATACCGATCCCAGCTTGACCCAGTTAATGTATTTATGCGCGAATAAATTTCAGAGGACAATCTCCCTTATAAACCTTTTCCCTTACTGCGTCAACCGCTCTCAGATCGACCCAGTATATGTTTACATAAAGATGAATTCATTGAGTGCTACCTGGGAACATAATGGCAAGCACAATTTCTCAAGTTTGTAGGAGAGACAGAATATGTGTCCCTCTTTTTGTATGTCTGTTTTTCTCAATTTCTTACCGCTTTACTTCAATTCAAAGTGTACTGTAGAACGGTGTTCTTGAAGCCATATAATATTATGTTAGAAACTTCTCTCGCACATATAGCTTTGTTTATTTGGTTATCATGATTTTTTTTTAGTTGTTCCTCGCTTACTGTTTGCGTAACTGGCGTCATAAGTTTATGTAGTGTTCCCCACACATTAACATATATTAAATTCAAGTTTGAATTTAATATGTCTCGTATTTTTATCTGTCATCTTTAAAACCAATGTTTATATTTGTCGAGGTTATATTTGTGTGGTCTAAATGATGTGATGTCTGGGTGAGTTTATAATAGAAAAAATGGCATAACAAATTTTTTTAATTTTTCATTTTTTGTCCACTCGGGTAAATCTCTCTCTGTTTCTGTCTCTCTCGGTATATATATATATATATATATATATATATATCTTTGTTCGTTTGTAGGCAACTTCTGTGATACCAATCCATAAAACGTAACCAGTTGTATTCTATCACTCAGAGCCTAATCGATAAATCTAGCTAGACTATTTTCCTAGACCCAAATCTTTACAATTCTACATGTTATTTTCCAAAAGTATGGTTCAACTACTTCATAAAATCAAACCAAATCCTGGTTAATTTCCTTATTCCCCACTTCAAATCTAAACTTGTATAAACAGCTATTAAATGATTTATGGAACCTTTATATATTGTTTTTTCCTGTGCGTTGATTACGTTTATTTGTCTTCTTGTTGGAAGATGAAGAGGAGGAGGCTGTAATCCACTTCCTTCAGGTTTTGGTACTTTTGTGTCAAGTAAATATATAACCGTTTATTATCGTTTTTTTACCCTCAATTAAATATCAGAATGCTTCATACAAAAAAAAAACTTGAAGCTTCAAATTGTTTTATGAAATTTGCTTTCTTGTGATTGTTTGTTGCCATTTGTTACGGTTCTTGCACACTTGTACGAAACTCTTTATTGGTTGTTTTCCCTGCTCCTTGTATTTCCTCTATGACGTTAACAATTTGTTTTCTTCAAGTTAACACACTGCTTGCACCTTTGTCAGTACGTGTTTCGATGCTGCATCTGGTCGACAATCTTTTTTCCACCATATTGAAAACATATAATATTGTCTGCCATTTACAGTACATGAATTCTTTACATCTGACATTATTATTTCTCTTTAAAATCATTGTTCCATATACACCTTTTAAACGTTTTAAGTCATCAATTATTCTATTCATTTTTATCTGTTCAGACTCCTTAAAATATAAACTGGTAAAATACTGAAATGCCCTTTCATTCCAGGTGTTGAAAAAGCAGGAGAATCGCATCTATATTTTAATGAACATGACATTGGAATTACTAGCTCTCCTAATCAAAACAAAGTAACTAAAATTGTGAAATATTAAACAGGTATTCATTTCATAAAAGAGAATTTAACTTTTGCCATATCTCAATATAATGACTTGAGAAGATTATAAATTAAATTTACGAAAGAAAATTTAAAAAATTAAAAAAAACCCACCTACAATTTTTCAACGAAATTTCAATAGCTGAAACTCATTTAAGGATTTCAATTATTGAGAACAAAAAATTTTAAAGAATTATGTAATTGTTTTAACGTAGCAGTAATAATTGAATGTAAAAAAGCTAATACAACGATGCAATGTTTTTAACTTAGCAGTAATAATCCATTATTTTGTTTGTCTGCTATTATTGTCTGCTATGAATACTTATGCTATTTGATTAATTCTATTTCACAAATTTGAAGCTTCGAAAATGAATTTTTCTGTTTTTTTTCATGATCTTTTATCTTAGTTTTGAAACTTCCAACTGCATTAAAAAATATTGGAAAGGTCATCTGTACTCGCTTGTCTATCAATCAGGAGGATGAACACTTCGTGGGACAGGATTAATTCTTTTCATGCATCAAACTCACTGGGGTGTCGCTCCAATTGATTTTATTACGCACTTAACATTACCCCGACTGTTGTACTAGGTTTAGGTAAGGGCGCTGTTGATGTAACTCTAGCTATAGCTAATAGAACTTCCCCAAAGTTTTGCGGTGTACCGGAAGTTAGGTTAATTTTATATCTGATTCAATTTCAGCATTCACATTTGGCAAAAATCTGATGTCATACTTACAGCGAGTCAAAGAGAGTGAACAGATGTTCCCAATTAATAGAAAAATACTGTTTGGCATGCCGAGGCGTCTCTTGAATAAATATTTTAGTGAGATTGTGAAATAAAATCGACCGCCTTCTCCATGACACTGCAGGCGCAGTCAAAGAACTAATCTTTAGTTAGGCTTTTTATTCAAAGTTATAACTAGAGTAAATATATCAAAAGTCTCAATATATAAATTAAGTGGGTTTTTTCATGATTAGTATATTATATTGACATAACTTCATATCATGTTATCATCTCAGTTCCAAATTTTAATAAGAAAAAGTGTACGCAATTATTTCAGTAGAAGCTATATGCTATAATGTTGTACTGTTGGCAAAAGCCCGATTCTTAGAATTAATGCAGAAGTAGAAATTCACTTTGTTAATATCATTTTTATTTTTCTGTACATAGTTTATTTTTCAAGCTTCAGATTTATTTTACATAGATCATGAATCAATATATATAAAATAGTTGAGGAATGGGTGTGGTGCTGTTTACCTCGCTTCTCTCTTAAACATATTGAATATAACCTCTTTTTTGAAATTTAAAATTGATTTGTCTAATTTTTACTGCCTAATGTTCCAATGTTTGCAGTTTAAATGTTTAGGGTAAAATGAATAAGCGAATATAGATTAGTGCTGCAACAGGCATAGTGCCTCAGACAGGCAATAACCTGTTCTTGTCTTATTTGCATTGATTTACTAGTGTCCTTGTGTCCTAGAATTTTCCAAAACAAGTATCTGCTGGATAGTAATTTGTGACAAAATAATGTCAGGTTTCCCCTACGGTCTATGTGCACGTGACAAATGTTTCAATAAAAATGGTGTCGTCATTATCATCATCATCATCATCATTCTAATCCATTATTATCAACAACAAATTCGTAAATGTACTTTAATCTCTCTCCTACATTGTAGTTAACGGAAATAAGTTTTCATCTTTATATTCTCTTCACATATGTAATGCAACAACATGCTTCTTCACTTCATTTGACAGTTGATTCAATGTGAAGACAACATCCTGATTGAAAATGCTGAGCTGTTTGCATCGTCCTTGATGTACTAGAGTCTTCTTTGCAAGTATGCATTAGTTACACGATACTTTCAAAGTTATAATAAAGAACATAACGGCAGTTGTACACAGTGCTGGTGTACTGTTTGAATTTCAGAACAGAACCTTTTTCAGGCATAATGTCTATTGTATCATCTACATGATTGCATAATATTTTATGCTCGTGTAATTTTTATTAAGAACTAAAATATTTTAGGCACTTCTTGCAAACATTTTACTGGTGTGCTTCTTCATCTAAGATGATGCCAATCTTGATAAGTTCTTTACTCCACAATAATGATTATTGACTCGACAAAATTTAGTTAGTATATACCACGCGAGTGTCACTCTCTGTTACAGTAACTGGTCTAATGTGTTCATCTACTATTTAAACACATCAAATTTATCGTCTTCTATTCTTTTTTTACATTTTAATTGTTAATTGGGCATCTATTAAACCGATGTCCATATATGTCAAGGTTATATTCTGTTGGCCTAGGCAGATGATCTCTTGGCGGGTTTATAATTGATTCTACATCATAGATTTGGTATTTGCACTTTGAACTTTAACACATGCTTTTTATCTTTCACTCATTTGGTAATTCTATGTATGATCTTCCTCTCAGTGGCTGATATTTATCTAAATGTAATGTTAGATACTGTATCCTACTAAACGACCAATTTGTATCTTTGCTGATTTCCAAAACCAAATTGTGTGTGCAGCATTTTGAACTTCCGGTTGATCACCATTTATATTTCAGTTCTGTTCATGATGTTTAAGGACTTTATTATGTCATACTAATTCTTTTTCAAATGTTTTATCACCTCTTTTCGTTCCGCTCTTAATCGCTAAATAAAATTGGACTCTTGGAAAGCCAAACATTCTAAGTTTTTTATTGATCATCTAATTCGACATCGTCAAAAAGTATGCCAATCATGATTATTTTTCTTGTAAAATCAGTACTCGTTTAAAGTTCTTTTAAATGGTTCCTAAAGTCTTTTTGCTATTGTTATGTATGATGTTTATATAATATTATAGATATTTTGTTAGGAAATTATAAATGTTTCTTGACTTTAATATTTGCTTAAATCTTAATGTTTGTTTATCAGAAGAAAAAAAACATGTTGAACCAGTGTCCTTGAATTAGGTTGTTTACTTCAGATTTGAGTTCAAGCATAGTTTTGATAAACAATGTTTTCTCAATTTGAGGTCAAGGTTGATAAAGTTTACAGATAAAACTGGAAAATCCTTAGAGTTATGTGTAAAAAATCATGTCCATACAAGTAAAATTCCATTAAGATGACACATATTCTAGAACATTCTGTCATGTGACCAATCTTTATATATACCATGTTTAGTGGACAGTTTTTCAGTTTCGACACTACTATCAGTCTTGTAAAGAGCTATTACAGTTGTGGAAAGTCATTCCAAATTCTAAGAGAGGAATTATTTTAAATATTCATTGGATTATAACAGTGCTCATAAACTTTTGGATTTTGGATTTTTAATTGATGATTTTGGAATTTATGTGAACTTATTCAGAGATATTTTGGAGTACTTCATTTTGACATCAGTACATTAAAGACTACTAGTACATCAGGACTTTGAAGACAATTGGCACATCATAACATTCAACGATACCCGTGCATTCGGAACATTCTATATTAGGACTTGTGATTAGAACACTAATTCTTATTGGATTATTTGGATTTTAATACACATTACTGTAAGTGTCTTTTTGATTTTTCATTTTAATTATATAGAAATAAATTGCTTGTTGATTTTTACTTGATTTGTTGGTTTCACTTTCTTTCTGTTACATTTTCTAGACCATAGAGTCGAAACAAAAATTGAGGGCTCGTCCGGGATCTGAATTTCTTTAAAGCATATTTGAGATATTAAAGTTATCTTTGAAATTCATATTGATTTTGTCTCGGATTTTTTTTTTTTGTCTTTGGCAAAGATTTTAAATAGAGAAATTTTTTGTGTGAAACCAACAAGCATTCACAGTGGCATCTAATGTTCAGAATTTCATTTCAAAACCTACCCAGGAGGGGTTAGAGTGTATGAGAAAGGATGAGTTGCTCGAACTTGCCATAAAATACAGTCTGTCTGAGGCGAAAGCATCATTGACAAAACAGGAGATAAAGATTATTTTAATACAATATTTAGTAGGAAAGGGAATTTTTGATAGTAGTGCTTTAAGTTTGAAGAGAAAGCCTGTATCTGGTTTTGACAGGAAATTAAGGGAATTAGAGTTAAAGAACCAGATGGATTTAGAGTTAGCAAAGCTTCAGAGAGAGAGCGAGAGAAAGAAGAGGCAGATGGAGAGAAAAAGAAGAGAGGCAAATGCAGATGGAGAGAGAGAGAGAAAGAAGAGAGGCAAATGCAGATGGAGAGAAAGAAGAGAGGCAAATGCAGATGCAAAGAGAAGAAAGGGAAATGCAATTTAAATTAAGAGAATTAGAACTGGCAAATGGCGCACACTCCACTCCTTTAAACACAAGTTCAGGTTTTGATGTTACTAGATATATCAGGTTAGTACCCCCTTTTCAGGAAAAAGAAGTAGATAAATACTTTCTTCATTTCGAGAAAATTGCTGAAAACTTGAAATGGCCCAGAGAGCATTGGACTTTGTTATTACAAAGTGTACTTATTGGCAAAGCTCGTGAAGTCTACACTTCACTGTCAGTACAACAAAGCACTAATTATGATGTGGTCAAGGAGTACATCTTGAAAGCTTATGAGTTGGTACCAGAGGCATATCGACAAAGGTTTAGGAATTGTAGAAAAAAAAACTAAACAAGCACCAGAAAAATTATTCCACAATTGAGAAGGAATGTTTGGCTTTGATATTAGCTTTACAGCATTTTGAAGTGTATGTTACCTTAGCTCTTTCTCCAATTATTGTGTACAGTGATCACAATCCCTTACTTTCATCAACAAAATGAAAGATAAAAATCGGAGATTGTTGAGATGGAGTTTAATATTGCAGGAATATAACATTGACATCAGACACATCAGGGGAAAAGACAATGTGATTGCAGATGCACTCTCATGTGCATAGAAATCTTATATTGCCTTGATGTAATTAAGATCAGTATCATAAAACATGTTCTTATGTAAATTTGGTTATTATAGTATTAGATGTATTTTCAAAAGAAAGCTTTATTGCATTAATCTTTCTTTTTCTTTATGAGGGTAGGTGTTATGTATGATATTTATATAATATTATAGATATTTCAGGGGAAATTATAAATGTTTCTTGACTTTAATATTTGCTTAAATCATAATGTTGTTTATCAGAAAAAAACATGTTAACCAATGTCCTTGAATTAGGTTGTTTACTTCAGATTTGAGTTCAAGCATAGTTTTGATAAACAATGTTTTCTCAATTTGAGGTCAAGGTTGATAAAGTTTACAGATAAAACTGGAAAATCCTTAGAGTTATGTGTAAAAAATCATGTCCATACAAGTAAAATTCCATTAAGATGACACATATTCTAGAACATTCTGTCATGTGACCAATCTTTATATATACCATGTTTAGTGGACAGTTTTTCAGTTTCGACATTACTATCAGTCTTGTAGAGAGCTATTACAGTTGTGGAAAGTCATTCCAAATTCTAAGAGAGGAATTATTTTAAATATTCATTGGATTATAACAGTGCTCATAAACTTTTGGATTTGGATTTTTAATTGATGATTTTGGAATTTATGTGAACTTATTCAGAGATATTTTGGAGTACTTCATTTTGACATCAGTACATTAAAGACTACTAGTACATCAGGACTTTGAAGACCATTGGCACATCATAACATTCAAGGATACCCGTGCATTGGGAACATTCTATTTTAGGACTTGTTATTAGAACACTAATTCTTATTGGATTATTTGGATTTTAATACACATTACTGTAAGTGTCTTTATGATTTTTCATTTTAATTATTTAGAAATAAATTGCTTGTTGATTTTTACTTGATTTGTTGGTTTCACTTTCTTTCTGTTACATTTTTCTAGACCATAGAGTCGTAACACTATAATTTTATTTCTACTGTATCTGATCATTCTGTTTATTTCCATTATAGCCTGAGAACGGATTAAAAGTGGTTGTAATTTTCATTTTTCAGGTTTTGATAATTTAGAATCAAGCATTTCATTTATTATAGTACTATTTATTTAATACAAAGGTTGTATGAAATCTATCTTTTTTGCGATTATACATCGATCCTTTTATCAGTTTTTTTTTCCACACAAACATCTAAATCTTTCCTGATTTTTTCTCTGATCTGTTCTTTCCTCCAAGTAGTCAATTATTCAATCAATTTTAGTATTTTTTGACTCATTAAAAATAGACTGATCAGATACTGAACCAATTTCATTTGACAATGTTCTTTCCCAAACATATCATTATCTGATTGCAATTTTCAGCAGAAATTTCCAATCTTATTGATGATGATGGAAATTTTTATGTTGTTTAAAACTTTGTTACAATATAATCAGATATCTTGAGTTTGTTTTAAAGAAAATATTTCATGATACAAGATGTCACATTATCTGTAATTCAGTATAATTGCTTCAATATTACAGTGGTTCTTGGCATTACCAATTTTATTCGCTCCATTTATTTTTGATACACAATATTTTCAGCAGTCTCTGAACTGTTCAGAGAATCGTCATATCCTTCCAGTTTTACAGGTAAATACATCATACTGTTTATGGTTTTGGTTTCTAAAATTTTCTCAAACTTACACAGCTTGTCATGTTTGTCGTATGGAGATAACTCCTTGTTGTAAAATTTCCCCTCAATATTGTCTCCCTTTAGATCATCCAATTTATGCATAACCACATCACCTAACAGTACCGGTCTGATTTTTAAATATAGATATCGGTTTACAGGAAACCTAACAAGATGATCCAAACTTTAGATCCATTTCTTGCATCACTAGCTTGAATTGGGGTCATATCTATTAACCTGTGATGAATGTTATTTCATTCCATAATGATGTTTGGTAATACACATACCTGTTTTCGGTTTTTGCTTTGAGTAAAATGTTTCTTCATTCTAGTTTTCAGTACTATTAAACCTTTATTTTACAGATGATCTTTTGTCTGAGCGTGTAGAAACATATCCGATATTTTCTGTCTTCAATAACCGCATACACCTTGGTTGCAAAAAAATTTCTTCATCGAATTGCATTGTTTCTGGGCTTCGCTTTTAAAAGATTTCTCTAATTGTGTTATTTATATCATTCCGTCTGTTAGACTTCCCTCTCTTAGCTCATGCATATTTAGAAATAACATTTATCGCACAAAAATGCATTTTTATATGTTATTATCCTTGTCTGATTGCATGACAATGATGCCTGCCTGTTGTTGGTCATCCACAAGACTAACATAACCCTTTTGTACGGAAATATTTTCATTCTACTTGCTTGTGCAATGTGTAGGTACATTAATCAGTTAGCCATTCTTTCAATTTAGCGTCTTTTCTTTTCTTTTTGTCCTCTTTGATATGTTCCCAAAAGCGATTCATATATGTGTTAGCAACTGGACTTTGGAGGTGATAATACTGATACCTCAAATACTCTTTTTTGTCTAACTCTGCCAAGTCTCCGTAATCAGTCACTTGTTTTAAAATTATTGTTGAGTTTTAAATGAGCTGCACTATAATCAAGTCAAAGTTATCTGATGAATGGTCAAGTATACATTTCTGTTGTACTTTTGTAGGAAAGCAAGGATGTTGATATCTGAGGTAATGTTTATTTATTTTCGAGCTTGGAAAATAACTTGAGAGAGAATAAAATAATTAATATTTCCATATCTAGAGTTAAGAAATATTAGTCCATGCTCTAAAAAGACCGGAAAATTGCATATAACGCTTAAAGAAAATTATATGAAAATTAGTAGTATTCTACCCAGTGGGCAAAGCGAACAAAATCGTGGAGTGGTCCCAAGTTTGAAAATAATAGTGAGACATGATACAGGTACTAATTTTATATTAGACAATAGTAATTTATGGATTATGTTTCAACCGTCTTTAAATTACAGCTTCAAGACATTTAACTTTTGCCTGATCTCTCTATGACTGAACAGAAATTAAATTTGCAAATATAGTTAAATTTCAAACTTTATCATGAACATCAATTTATGAATTGCTTATAATAAATTCAACATAAGAAAAAGCAAAAATTTATTATTTTTATTAAATAATGTATTGAATAAAGAAGAGTAAGAATCGATGTAAAATATTAAATGTTCAAGTTCCAGTTTTAAATGATTCTCCTGTTGGTCTGTTATTATCACCTCATGATGTTCTGTCAAATGTAAAATATTGACTTCATATATTTTTTTGCTTGCTTGAACACGCTATCTATAAATTCTGTTCCTTAATGTTGTGTATATATCACAAATGCACCATTTACCGCTCCCACGTTGATATGATTTTTTCTTACTTTATTTACACCCGGGACAAATTTGTTCTCCTCACATTGTATACACTAGTAACTGTTTATCCTGCAGTACTTTTACCCTTGTGTTTTATTCAGTAGAGAATTATTCACATGATCTGTATGTCAGACACACAAATATACTTTTTATCATTATTTTGCATACACTAGTGACTGTGTCCCATGGTCTGTGTGTCATTCATAGTGTATCTTATTTTTTAAAAAATTGTTTGCCATGTTTTGTTTTATATCCTAAATCCAAAGATTTATTTTGATTGCAGAATATACACGACCTTTAACAGATAACGAGGTGAGTCTCAATTAATACAATTAATTTTGGCATGCCTATGGCCTGATGCGATTATAGACAGACCATTGTGGGTTTCAAAAGCCGACGCGTTTACCATTATACTACCGAACCAGTTATGTATCTATATTGAGAACTTGTTCATAAGTATAATTCAGCATGTATTTATTGATTCATTTTAACGTATCAGGCCGTATGAAATTTTTGGATATTTTTCAAAGCTATTCAATCATATAATAATGATCACTTGTCATAAATAAATAATTAAAATTGAATTACTCTCCCCTATGCTTGATATACAATCTACCATAAAAACATAGTTTAAATTGGAGTATACTTTAGCACTTGTACACACAGCATTCTTTCGCTAAGTATAGTTTCTTTGAATCATGTACAACTTCCTTACAAATGACGAACTTATTTATAATTTCTTGTAATTTGTTTTCCTAGGTCATCGGGTTTGGTCATAATTTTTTTTAGGGTAGTGTTCCGAAGCCAGGGTACTTAGTTCGAGTGTATCAGAGCTCATACGGAGCATGTAACTATAATTTTCTTCACTGAAATATCGACGTAGTACTGATGTTGATATTTTGGTGGTGGACATTAAGATTAACTGGCTGGGTACATTCTATAATTTTTTTTGTTTGGAGATGGTAATGGTTCATGTGCGGGATATGGTCTGTAAATATTATTTTGCGTGAGGATGCAGGCTAAGTGGCTGGGTATGGTCTGCAAACTTGGTTTGGTTTCTTTTTAGGTGGGTGGGGTAGAATTTAGTAGCTTGGAATCATCTCTCCATATACTACTATTGTTTGAAATTGAAATACTATACTTCACTTTCTAACTATCATCTCGATTTATTACTCTACTATTTAAAAAAAAAATTTTTTTTTTTTTCCCCTTGGAGGGGGAGGCAGTTAGTTCCGAATTCTGGCTGTAGATCATTTTTAAACCAATGATTTCTTTTGCTTCCTCTCTAATTTGTATCTGGCAATTTTATTGTTTTTCCAGTACTTTAGGAATTTTTCTAGACATTCTCAATTATCCTTCTCCTTTGGTGACTGGTGAATGAGACTACCAGCTGTGGTTATGTTAATCCTTTAAGAGATTTTTGTGTCACAGAACAGTTGAGGTACTGTACTGTAATGTAAGATATTCTTACAGAGCAGTACTGCAACTCCAATTCAGTTACGGTAAAGTAACTTTAACCGTATCCTATATTTGTATGAACTTTTTTAAAATTATACAAAAACTTGTTTTGTAGACTTTAAAAATTAAATATAAGTACCTGTTTCGATGGGGAAAAAAATCTTTATTTAAAGTCAACATTCGAGAAATGATGATCAACATATGTCCCATTTGCTCTTTACTGACTACTGAAAATGTTGGCAACATTGTTTGGGCCACTAATAGATCATATTAGTAAAGACCAGGCTAAGAACGTACAGGTAGAAAAATCACAATATGCGAAGCTACTGATCACGCTGACTAAAACAAGTAACTAAAAAAAGTACAGCAAAATTCGAAAATACACATGTTACATTGCACATTCAAGCATGCAAATAAAATCTGTAATCTTAATTGGAAAAAAATCAAAAGCATCCCAAATAATATGAGTGATGCAAAAGTTAAATATTGAAAGCTAGACTACAAAAGAAAACATACAACTTCAGCTTTTAGGATTGCTAAATCTAAATGCAACACTAAATCATGCCAGATCTATGAATAACAATAAATGGGTGATATTAGGAACTGCACAATGCTATAATACATATGTATAATACAACATAATAAAACATGGAGAAGAAAATCATAATTGTGAGGCAGCACATAAACAGGAGTCACCGCTCCAACTAATGCTGTTTTTAGTTGTGGGCGAACGTGGTATATATTAGTGTCGTACAGAAGAGCGGGAAATACATGCAGATATGCATATATGTACCCATCCATTTGTGCATACTAACATGCATACATACTGAAAAAAATAAAAACACATGTACTTGCTCGTGTACATAAGTATGCATAGTGGTCGATTTCAAGTAGGTTCGTGCTCATCCGGACAATAACAAACAATGCATGTGAACAACATTATATAATATAAACAAATGTATGAAAGAGTAGCTTGTTTATTCTGACAGTGTCCACCGGATTCGTTTGTCTGTTGGTGTGATAGTTATTATCTTGCTTAGACAAGATATGAAGAAATAAAAAATGATAGTGGCACTACTCAACCACAGTAACTAGGCTATGGTGAATAGACTAAGCAAGATTAAACCACATTATCTTTTTGGACCAACAAAAATCTGATTTGCACTAATACTTTTCATCTGTTACAATCCACAGGTAGATGTTAGTAAGAAAGTGGGCAACTTCTATCTGATGGATTGATGAAGGAGAGACGTATGTATGGACTCATGTATGTATGTATATATGTATGTATGACTGGCTTTATCTCCTCTTCAATAGAGATTACATCAGGTTAATCAAATTCAGCATAATACAAGATCTTAAAAAAAACATGGAATCAAAGTGACAAAACTAACAGAGAAGTACTGTGTCAACTATCGTATTTACAAAATGAAACATCCTAATACCTGTAATCATATAACTATGTCTGTAGAAATATCAGAACAAAATATCATTTAGCTTAGCATGGCACTGACCTTCTTTAAACACTTGCCTGATGCTGTTAATGATACAATGACTGTCAGTAAGCCTATATTGTTACATGATTAACATTACCTTTGAGATAGTAAAGACAAGGAATTGGAAAACTTATACAAATGGTAACTATGTGTGGTATTTCATGCTACATAACAGATGTATGCATGTATGTATGCATGTTTGTATGCATGTGTGCTTGCGTGCGTGCGTGTATGTATGGCTGTCTGATTGACTGACTGACTTTATTTCCTCTTCAACAAACAATATATCATGTTAATCAAATCATGGATATTACAAGAACATGAAACACAACAAGGAACCAAGCGAAAAGATGAAAGAGACACACTGTGTCAACTAAGACAAGATGAAACATAATAATACATATACTCATACAATAATGTCTAAGAAATTTTGGAACTAAATATCATTTATCTTAATAAGGCCCCAGCCTTCTTTAAGCATATGCCTGATGCTGCTAATGTCATAGCAAGTGTCAGTACATCTAGTATATAGCATATATTTGTTACATTATTAACAATAATCTTGGAATAGGGAAGACAAGGATTTTTATGTGTGTTTTGGGATATGTTTGAGAATTATGCTATAATTAATCCTAAAGCAGGTGACTGATACATTAATGCACAATTATACGTACTTAGCCCAACAAAAATAAAAAGAAGAACACAGATGGAAAATTTATACAAATGGTAACAATATGTGTCCTTCATACTTCATGACAAATGTACCAGGGCTGAGCAAATCCCATAGCCCAACGTCCCGGACTATTCATTTTCGAAGTCGGGCAAGTAAAATTTTCCAAGTTGCTAGTCCGGGACAAGTGCTTATTAAAAAAGTCAGGCAAGTCCTTATTTTCGTGCTTTAATCACTATATCTACCTTTATTTGGCCAATCATGCCCTCTGGGTTTACTGAATACTTGATTCTACCCCTCTTCGTTTATACATTTACATCCTGTTACCGCTTGACTGCATATTGGGCTAAGCAACCAAATTATTGGCAAATCAAAACACGTCAAACAAAAGAAAGCCAGTATGATCAATTAGCAGTGTTTTAAGGGGCTTTGTTGCATTGTGTTTACTCAAGCCAGATCATCACGAGCGGCTCACTATGATTTTAATCCAGTGAGTCAGTGTAAATAAATTAATGAAAGGTACTTTACCGACATCAGTGTTGGTTTCCTTTATGAACTTATTAAATGACAGTAATTATTCTTTAATTTATAAATGATTATACAGAGAACTAACTTGCATGTGCAATATTGGGTTTGAAGTGAAACAATTACGCTAATTAATGAGCTGTCTCTGTTCGTATTTAAAAGAGAAAAATTATGTTTTTATCACTTAGTTGTCAAGCAGGCTGATAGTTACTCTGTGGATAAAATGAGTTTGAGGAGACTGTAAAGGGGATTTTCCTGTTCTATCACTAAATCCCCAAGAGACGACGAGAAGTGAAGGCAAATTCAGATATACCTGACATGTCCTTGGCTCACTTGAGTGGTATAAAGCAGGTTTGTACCTTTATGCACATATTGTACATACAATTAAATTTTACATTCTGTTTGAAAATCATGGATAACTTGTGTTATTATATGACATACTTTGTCTTGAATGAGTTTGAAATTGAATGTGAGTATTATGTTATTCTTATTTTTTTATCTGTGATCTAATAATTCTTGATAATTAAATATTTGATGTGGAATAACTTGTACTTTATTACAATCTTAGAAAATGATTGCTTATGAGGAGAAATAAAAGATTAATGATGGGTTAATTGGCAAAGGACAAAAATAACATTGTAATTATTTTTCTGTTTTGTTGTTTTTATTAGATCTTTCTTTACTTTCATATCATAGGTGAGATGGTTAGCGAGCAAGACAAGAGCATTAAATGCCCTTAAGACCAGCCTGACTGTCATTCGAAGTCATCTGGAACATGTTGCTTCAAAAGGGTCCTCTGACGAAGATGCCAGAGAAAAGGGCTACATCCGTGAGATTTCTTCAGTGAAGTTTGTGTTGATACTGCATGCTATGTGTGACATCTTAGAGATTACATCATCCTTGTCCAGGGTGTTTCAGAAGGACAACCTGCTGGTGACAGAGGTCTACTATGAAGTAGAAGCTCACATTCTTAGACTGGAAGCTCTAAAGCATGAACATGGCCCAGTGATGAAGGTATTGAATATGTTAGCTTACTAATTTCCTTTTCCATTGTCTTCATAAGAAGTTTAGTTTACTGAACCAATTAAAACTTATTCACTGACAGTTTTCAAATATTTTGAATGCTTTTGATGTTTTACTTTCTGTAACATATAATAAAATATTATTAATATCTATTATTTTGTAGGAATTCATCTCAAGTTCTGAATCCACTAGTAAGACATACAAGACCATGGATCTGAAAGGGGAAATGCCCAATCCAGCAGGTGTGACTGACATCACTGATGACATGATAACATTGACAAGCGGTGAGTATAAGAAAAGTTTCAAAACTTTCTTTAAAAAAGGCAAATATATTGATCATTCCTGAACTTCGTTCCTAGCAATTAAACATGAGTTACTGCTTTAATGGAATTTTCTTTTATTTCATGTTTTTTTTTCAGTTTTGGAAACTTCAATGAAGAACCTTTGAGATGCTTTAGAGCATTTGACTACAGGCACTTTCCTCATGAGAGGGCAGCTCTGTTGAAATATGGGAGGGAAGACTTGCAGGTTCTACTTAATCATCTTGAGGTGATTTTCAAACAGGAAGACCATCATGCCATTCATGAGCAGTATCTGGAGTTCAAAGCAAAGATGAGAGCATACAAGCAGTCACCGGATCCACCTGTTGAAATTCTTGGAACACTCTTAGTGAATACTCCACCTAGTCTCAGTCAATTATGCAAACTATTAGAAATCATGTTTGTTATAAGCCCATCCACTGCTGAGTGTGCAAGAGGATTTAGTTCAATGAACTTAATCAAGACTTCTTTAAGGAATTCCTTAAACCAAAAGAGTTTACAAATGCTAATGAACATTTCCGCAAATGGACCAGAGCTTGAGGACTTTAGCCCAGACACAGCTATCAACTGCTGGCTTAGTGCTGGTGCAGGTGGCAGACATATACATGGACATTTTTTCAAATCCATCAGCTAAAACATATATACATGAACATGAAGAAGCCAAATGTATAACAACCAATATTTTTGAAAAATTAAATTCTTTTAAGAAATAATTATGTTGTATATTATTTCGTTTGTTTTTTCTATGGATTAAGTACATACATCTCATCAAATCTCAGCAAGTGATTACCATTTTGGGACCAGTGAAAAGTAAGGTGGGACTAGTGAAGAGTAAGGTGGGACTAGTGAAGAGTAAGGTGGGACAAGTGAATTTTCTGAAACCACTTGTTTTGGACTAGTGGTTAAAAAGAAAATTTTGCTCAGCCCTATGTACGCATAATAAAATAATAAATACAACGTGAATATTAAAAAGTATACATGGTGTTTGCTGTATATATATATATATATATATATATATATATATATATATATATATATATATATACATAAACAAGAAAACGAGAATATATGTCATTACACAGAAGTAAAAGAGTTAACAAAATGTTTGGTGAATGCCACCTCACATGGTATCCGTGTTTTTTTTTTAAAACAGTAACATTGAATGGGTTATAAGCAAAAAATGACAGATTTTCTTTCATTTTTTTTATTTAGATTTTGTGTATTTGTTTGTGTATCTGACTTTTATTTTCCTTAACAAAGGCTCATTTCACACATATTTTGCACTGTATTGTGCCACTTTCCTTAAGGTCATTATTTTTCATTCTGACAAACACCATCTATTGTTTTTGTAAGTTAAAAACACAACTTACAATTACACATCAGTGGGGTAGGTGCTATCACAGGAGCCTACAGGAGGACGCTTGATAATATGAAGTGAATTTACATGCAGAAAGAATATTATCATACAGGTAGCAAGTATGCATAACATGAATATATAGGATAAATCCATGCAATTATACAACGATGTATATTGTATGTCTCTATTCTTCTAACTAGTCATATATTCATTCATCACACTATTGATCTGTCAAAATAACCAATGACTCATCCACTCCTGCCTGCCTGTCCCCCCACCCTCTCTATCTCTCTCTCTCTCTCTAAATATATATATATATATATATATATATATATATATATATATATATATATATACTACTCAAAAGATAAAAATCAATCACTTGATAAAAGGAAATAGAATGCTAGAAACATAAATGTGTGTGCATTCACAAAAATGAAAATTGTTATATATTATACATGTAAGAACGTTGAACAAATATATAATCAAAACTTCGATGATGGTAACTGTGACAGAATCAGTTTATATCACTGGGACATTTACACAATAGTCAGCTCCACTGCATTTGTATTTTCCTCTCCGTAATTTATCGCTAGTGATGGTCATATGTCGTTGATGGTCAAATATGTAAAAGCATTTTCAGTAATCCCATATGTGCACACAAGTCATTAAACAATTGAAAGCAAAGTGAAAGGGAAAATTTTTATGGCATTTTGACATCTTATTTACTTTTGAACACAACTGTCACAAAATGTCCTCCAGACACATGCCAACTATAGTTTTCGCTGATGGACGTTCAGACGGATTTACTGACCAACATACCTGAATCAAACTTCTTACTGACTCTTTGGGAATCCTGTCAACAAATTTGGTTATTTCCCTGATGCATACCATTGTATTTGAATTTTCAATCACCTCGATGTGCCGTCCATACCACAATTCCCAGAGAAGGGTGCCGAAGCTGTAAATATCAGCTGGCTTACTGAATTTGTTAGAAACAACTTCTGGTGCTGTGTGATACTTGCATTTTTCATGTTGTCTTTTCGGGGGACGTATCTCGATGTCACATAATTTGGGAGTCATATCAGAGGTCAGCTGAAAAATAAGACAACAAACGTGTGTTCCTCTTTGCAGTGACAAAAAACAATAAAAAAGTGACAGACAACCCTATTATTGGCAAAGTAGCAAACGATCGTTGCATTGTTCAAAATTGTACAATGTCGAAAGTGCACTTTATGTAATACTTTGAAATGGTATGTACACCATTTCAGTGTCTATCCAGAGTCAGTTAATTATAAGGGCCATTGAATAGAAAAAGAAGTCAATACGTGAAGCTAATTTGTAGAGGGGAAAAGTTCTGTATCATTGACTAAACATAAATTAAGGGAATGAAATGAACTTGGCTCAAAATTGGATAAATTTGAAGAAACAACAACAAAGAAAAATGTTCTATATTATGACAAAGCAATTTTTGTCAATATAAATAGCTTCTGTATTGCTATTTCAGCCAAGTTCAATCTAATATATATTTCAAGTTAGGGTATCAAGATAAGGACCATTATGCTGTCCATTTGACCTTTCTAACATAGGAGTCACTAAGTTCCCTCTTCATAGAAGTGTAAGGTTGAGTATACATGATTATTTGCCACTTCAAATAGCTACTTATCAGGGGCAGATTGTGGAGGAAAGTGGGGGGGTGGGGCCAACCAGCGTGCCCCTTACAACAAGGTGCAAGAAACAATCGTTTCTTAGAGTAAGTTTTCTTTACAGTTACAATGCTAAAGTTATGCCCTGTAAATGCTTAAGATGCAGGAGCCTCCATGAGGGGTTCCATGCCACAGACCCCTTGTCTACTTGTCCTCCCCCCCCCAAACGATCTACGATATTCGGATTCACCCATGCATATCGCTATGAAATGCAAGCATCTTAGTTTGATATTGTAATTCCTTTAAGATCTTTTAGAACTCTTATGTTCACCAAATAAAGTAGGCGCAATATAATATCTGGATGATATTTTCCATAAATTTTAATGGTCAGTGCAAAAGCACGCAACATTGTTGCCAATGATAGTATTCGTTTTACTGTATTTATGAATATTCTTTTGTTACATTTTAAAGTTTATGTATAATCACACATTATTTTAGGTCAAAATAAGAATAAGTCCCACCAAAGGCCAATGCCATAGTCTCCTGAGATATAACCAAAATATATAATGTAAAGCCACTTGACGTGGTGTTAATTAATGTCTTTTTTCATCACACTTACTTTATCCTTATCAAAAAGTATACTAAAGGAATATGAAAATGTTGTTCAAATGTATCGGTAAAGACATATTAGATATTAATTGATTTGAAGACAAATCAAAAGACAAATGAAATAATAATACATTCATAACCTCCTTCATATTAGTTTCCCTGAAAGTAAAAGTGAGTCATTTAACTGTAAAGATACCAACAGCTATGTTGTTTGCAAATATGATTCAACAGCTTTCTCTACTTACCAGAACAGATGAAAGTTCCAGGTGACCATGCACGAAATTCGTATCATGAATGTAGAACAGAGCATCAATGATCCCTGATGCCATTCTTGAAAAGAAGGGCTCAACAGAATCTCCGGCGACACAACCATGCCTCAGTGGGTTGGAAAATATATAATTCTCAAGGTTATCAATACACGGTTCAATCAAGAGTTTCAAGGATCCTGCCGTACAACCACAGGTCTTCTCTTCTTCATATGACGTGGAAAATACAACACCCCTATGAGCCACGAAGTTCTTGTGTTCCAGCGATCTGGAAATTCCAAAGTCACTTCAAATATGATATGTGCTCATGAACATATTTTGTCAAATAAAATATTCGGTAATAATTTTATATCCGAGTTCATTTTAGTCATTAAGTAACCGAATTCTTTTTGTTTTAATTTCCTAGCTTTCATGCATCATGCACACAAACACACACACACACACATATATAAATATATATATATATATATATATATATATATATAGTTAGATAGATATAGAAATAAAATCGGAGTTGAAACTAATATGGTATGATATTTAAATTGTTAAACTACATATCCATTAGATGTACAATCATGTAAAGTTGTGAAAATTTAATGCTTTTTGTGCTTATTGATTGTCTCGGCTTTGTAATGGCCTTCGATAAAGACTCAGTGAGAGTCAAAACCGTGTAGTCTAGTTAAAGACTAGTTTTGCACTGTTATATACTGCGGGGGGGGGGGCAGGCTTAGTGGAAGCTCAAAAATTCGCGTGAAATGTGATATTTTATTGGGAGGGGCCCCAAAATTAAGTTTTGAAAGGGGGAGGGGTTTACACTACTCTCTCTCTCTCTCTCTATATATATATATATATATCTTTGGTATTATATTTAGAAATATATGAAATGCTCTGCATGGACATTGTAAGGAGATTGGTATTAATGAACGCTGATGATGATGACATTAGGATGGAATCATATTTTTGCAAAGAACATATATGGAAGACATCAACTGAGGTGAAGGTTACTCTAGATTAAATTATTGAAATGCAATACAAAGCTGTATACCTGGGGTAAGCCTTATTATTGATAGAGGTTTTAGTTTTGACTCTCTCTTAAAATGCATAAGAGTTCGAAAATCAATGCTCCTTTCACTTTACCCATTTTATCCTATGAATATGTCAAAGCAACTGTTGAATATGAAATTAATTTCTTTCTAACTTATCTATCTAGTGTATCAAAATGTTATACCAACCTACCGTATATTCTTGAAATGTTGGATATGGAAAGTTGAAAACTTTGAATGAATGACTCGAAGGGTTACTTCACTGTCATGATGATATCCTTTGACAGCATGGAAATGGGATACGTTCGTGTTAGAGAAGCTATCCTGAATTTCAAGACTTTCCAATGACACACTCCATCGATTGTTATGCTCAAGACCAAGTTTCCTCACATACAACGTAGGAGTTTCAATCATCTGTTGCAGAAACCCGTACACATCTAATATGTCATTTTTACTCCGTACATCTTGTTGAATTTCATCCAAAGTCGCATGCATAGACTTTATCCTCTGCATATATTCTTTCTTGAAAATGGATATAATCTCCTTCTGCGGAACTTCGAAGCAGTCTGAAATAAATCTGTCCAAAGATGTTCCTGTTGTTACATGCTTCATTGCCTGAGCCGACATTTTTTGCATAGCTTTGACGCTTTTATTGCCTGCAGTTCTACCAAAGGCGAAAATGAAAGGAATTGACAGAATACCAATTACAAGACAGACCAGTGCAAACACAATGATAAGCGGGGAAAGTATGATTATTGCTGCCTTTTCCTGTGCAGAAAAGAAAACATCTTCAGAAGAATTTTCGTGTTTAGTGAAACCTATTTTAAGTTCGTAAATGGCACGGAAACATGACTCCATTTCTTCTACCTTTATCTTGTACGTCGTTTGAAGCTCAGATATATATACTCTTAATGGTCCATTGTCTATCCATTCAGAAATAACTTTCTGAAGTCGCTTTTCGATGAGCTGGGAACTTTTCTTTTCCAGGTCTTCATATTTTGGGGCAGTATTTTCATCCCAATCACAGACTTTCAACTTCCTTTTCTCATGTTGCAAATATTCCTTCAAATCCTCGATCAAGTATTGTTTTTTTGTCCTAACGAATGTTTCCAAATCTCTGCAATGCTAATAATAATAATAATAATAATAATGGATGTAGTATTTGCAGTAGAAGTAATAGTAATGTAGTGGTATCGTCAGTAGTAGGTGCAGTAGGAAAATTAGTAGTGAAGGTATTGTAAAAAAAATTATTTTATTCCAATCGATTTAATTAACCACAAGATACTAGGGCAAACAAAAACCTTTTCAGTTTATTCCGTTCTTACCAGCATTGCTTAAATTGGTTAGAAATGTCAAATGCACAAGATGTTCTAAGTGCGTTTTTATTGGAAGAAATATAGAAGAAGTATAACTCATGGACATCAAAGAAATGATCTGAGGCATGATTTTAAAAGGACATATAAACAAGTACTGAAGATCTCAGGTAGGTGTGATATGTTTTTACAAAGATTTTAACATCTTACTGTAAATTTTTTTATCTATTGTGATGACGTTAAATAGGTTGAAATCATACTAGCCATATTCCCAGACAGTGTTGGGGTTTTTTGGAGACTCAAAAAGTGTTTTGAGGTCCCAAAGGGGGTCAGAGCACGTGACCCCTCAAAAGCAATGTCATCCAAATGAGAATAAGCTATCTTTTCAAATCTGCCGATAGCAAATGACTGGAAATTCAAATCTGAATAAAAGAAAATACCGTCTGTTTTCTCTGAAGCATATAATATACTTTTTAAAAAAATAATTAAAAAAAAAAATGGTAGACTTAGCATTTTTGAATAACATCACCACAATCATGGTCACAACCTCACAAACGGTAAATACAAAAATACACCATGTTACTGTCTTTAAAATCCATTGGACAGTGGAATGCAGTTTTAATTATATGCAGTCTTTGCAGCTTTCAATAGTTCAGTAGTTGGTTTGATGGTAATGCAAGTGTCATTTGTGTTCACAAATATGCCTACACTTTTCCTTCGCGAATGTGCATCCACGTCTATCTTGGCACAAGCAATGGTCAAAGTCGTTAAAAGTGATAAAACCTGTAAGATGGCAATGAATATCCATTTCAAAACAATGAATCTGGTAATGAAAACATTCAAGGTTTGTGGTAGTCGGCCGAGTTGCTCAAGTCTTTGACCGCCACTATTGTAACGTATTTTTGAGGTTAAAGTCATACCTACGGCAGTGAAGATTTAATTTATTCTCAGATAGAATTAATTAAAAAAGGTATTAATTTATGCAAATACACAATTTGTCATTTGATTAATGATTTAATACTTTTAAATTATTAAAAGTCCATGTTGCAGTTCATTTAAGGTTAATCAGATATTCAAACATGTTGATGTTTTCACGAGTTACTTAATCACATGATAAAACGTTTATTGCAATCATGTAAATGTCCAAGGAAAGTATAAGAAAATTTAGGTGGCAAAACTGTCAAAGCAAATAAGATTATCTAATTTTTTAGCACTTCTAGTGCATTATGTAATACAATTTTCCTTTGTCCCTTTAAAATGTTTGGTCCCCCCCCCCAAATCTGGAGGGTGAGGGACACCGTATCCCTTGACCTTTGGATCCTAGGTGAAACACTGCATTAGAGATTGAATGGTGCAGAGAAAAGTTGCCGCTGATCACAAACTTTAATAAAGATGGGTTCAACATTCTCATTCAGTGCAGTCAGTGATGTGTAATAACATTTGTTTTTCAACACGTATCTGTTTGATGTACTTAACTTCAGGCAAATTGGGTTATTCCACTTAGTGTACTTTACCTATGCAAATTAGCCTAATGGACTCTCCCTTAGCAGTGTCCAAAGGATTTGACATGATCACCCTAGCTACTGTGAGCCAATACAGTAAATCTCTGAAAGGTGTATATCTCTGAACGAATTACCTTTTAATTGTCTCTAAAACAGCTGTATAAACTGCCCCAATGATAGTTTTACAATGAGCTCTGAGCAAGACTGTTTACTGTTTATACATAGCACAGATTACCGGCATATATCATTGTGATCAAGAAATGTAAAAAAAAATTCTTTTTTTTTTTTTTTTTGTGGCAAAATTTTTATTTGCTAAGATTGCTGAAAATCGTGTTTTTCGAAACATGACCGTGTCAGGGGGTTTGGGAATCCAAAATCGTGTTTTTCGTGTGACACATCGTGTTATGGCATGTATGGATCCCTGATAAATTTCAGTATTGAATAGAGACAACAGATGAAACGTTTATGTTGGAAAACTATATCATTCATTAGATTTAAAACTATCTAATCTCACTGAGTTTAATATGGTTACTTATTCTCTTAAATTTGTAAGTTAACAAGAACATAATCCGTAAACAATGTCCCTCAAGAGAATGAATAAGTAATGCAGTACAGTAGTGTTTGAAAACTATAATAGCCACAGTATTCCACTCCACCCCAGACTATGACCCAAGGGTCCTAATGCGATTTTCGTCATATATATGATGCATATCCCTGCTATGACTACATATATAAAGTGTGATCTGACGATACTTGAATATATCACTGTAATTAATATTTGTGTCCATTTCACCTTTCGCCCCCTCCCAGTGACATCAGGTGTAGAGGCAAGGAAGACCCCCCTCTTGCAGATGGTTACTCCAAAGGTAAACTAATTACAAGGTCTTGTAAATTTCCACACTGCGGTTTAGGATGAGGTATGGTCATGGACAGACCGACAGATGGGCAAACAGATAGATGGGGGGTATTGCAATATCCTGAATGCTTCCCCCCTAACCCCCCCCCAAAAAAAACAACAAACAAACAATCAATTTGTACAACAATAGAGTAAAGTGCTAACAATGAACACTCGATATATTACCGACACTGATTGCTCTTAAAAAATAAACTAGGGCTTTGCTACAAATAAGGGAAACCTGTTGTGAGCTTCCTAAGTAGACTCACCTTTGACGATGCATCAAAAATAAATACAGATACGACTTCACACGTCACTTTTGGATACAATACAACCTTTATAACCTTTATTAATTTTTCAAATTGGTCTTTCCACGAGATGTACGTATTGTTTTTAATATTGTAGAAACAACCTTCAGATTTTAATTTCTTGCTTCAGACAGTTAAGATATTGTGGAAACCATCAAATGTACCGACAACCTTTTGATAACTAGTAAATAATCCAAGTTCTTTGAGTCATTTAGTGATTGTTTATAAGATCAGTTTACTGTGATTCTTCATAAATTTCTTTGGTCAAATTCCAGAATAAAGAAAACTGTCCAGGTGCATTAATACCACACACACACACAAATACAAGGATGTCAAGGAAATGCAATTAAGGAAGTTATAAATACCGCAACTCTAGACGAAGTAAATTAATGTATTATTAGGTCAGCGGTATGATGTTGCTCTTCATAGCTGGATAGTGTAGCGCTATGAAGGATTGAATATATTGGACAAGGTTATGATGTAATTACAGATGATGACTAGAAAAAGGACAACCACGCGCAAATAAAATCATCATCTGGTTACAGTCACCACTATTTAAATTAAATAATTCATTCATTTTGCTCATTACTCACTCACTCACCTATAATTACTACTGTTTTTTGTAGTTCTTCCCTTTCTTATTGCTATGGTCATTACTTGCATTACAGAAACAATGAAATATCTGGGATATAATTTGCAGTTACACCAATTTACATAAAAAAAAAAAAACAAGATGGCACTAAGGCTCCTCCTTTTGTAGGTCAATACCAACTAGTTTACAACATCATCATTCAAGCTGAAGCATACTAGACGAAACATTAAACATTTTCATTAATTCCATTAGAAATAGTTATATAAACTTTTGCAATTTCAACGCTCTTTTGTGTTTATGTTTGTCTTGTCTCTGTTTAGTGTTTGCCTTTGATAAAAACTCAAACGCTTTTAGGCTAGATAAAATTAAATTTTGCACTGTTCGTTGTCAGTTTATTGCATTTATATATATATATATATATATATATATATATATATATATATATATATATATATATATATATATATATATATATATATATATCAGGAGTTCTTTGTTTATAAATATCAAAGAAAAGATCATATTTATTTATTTCAATAGTCTGATATATTCATTTAGGCTGTACAGGAAGGGTGTAGTACATAGTTTAGAGCGCACGAGCCACGTGGAAAGGACGTATCAGTCGAGCATTGACATGAACTAATTGAATTGCAAAATATTAGATAAACTTTGGTTTTATTTAAGTTCTGTCAGTGTCTTTTCCCAGTAATATAAAAGATACAGACATTGGCAAAGTTTCATATGATATCACTTTTATGAAACAAGTTGAGCTATGTTTTGCTTGAAGCTCTGTACAACTTGCCTCTTTTCAAAATTATTAAACTAGTTTTTATATAGATTTGACATAACATAAACCTCACTCATGAATATCTTAGAACCATTATAAAAGTTGGCATAAGGAATAAATGGATGAGAAAACGTATGCAGTAACGATTATAAATCGCAACAAGAGTATCACTGTAGTATCAATGCAACAAAACTCAGTCAAAATAGTCAGACAAAAAATAAAAATACCAATAATAGATCGAACTTGTTCTATATACCAAGGTACCTTGCCACCGATGCACTTTTACTATAATTCTCAATACTATTCGATACCACCACCACCACCACCACAAAAACAGCCATAAATTATCTTAACAAGTGAAATTGACACTCTAGTTATTAAGCAAATTCTGTTTCAATATTGACAATACCAGCAACAACAATGATACAATATAGACAGGAATGCGATACTCCTTTCCATCTCATTATTTTCCTACTTTATGACTGTTATATATATGAATATATATTCTACCACCAAATTGCAACGTTTACTATGTCAATTGCAAAAATTTAAGATAAATATGATCACGGCTGAAATAATAAAATATCTAAATATGTTCGAAACATTTTACCAATATTCCGGGGGTGGGTGTTTGTGTGTGTGAAAAAGAGATTATATTATAATAACTAAAAAAAAAATTTTGTTTTCGTTGTATATCTCCGCAAAATGAAACCACCAGTTTGCTTTGAACATATGATTACCTGCTCTAGACATCTTTTAGCGTGATCAAGCTTTTCGTCTGCCAGACATGTGCGACTGTTTAATTCTTCGGTCGTCAGAGATAGTGCAGAGACCCTTGTATCTATAAACATCTGCAACTCCACCACAAATGACTTAATCCAACTGTATGTATTTGAAGCCATTCATTAGTATATTACAAGAAATATTTTATTTATCTATGCATCCAAAACAGTAAACGATTCATATTTTCACAGCTCATTCTGTGAAATACTAATATAATATTCACATCAACAAAACTGACTGATATAGATTGGTTCTAGTATGGTAATAAAGTGGACATAATAATAATAATAATAATAATAACAATAATAACAGCAACAACATATTGGAATATATCTAATCCAGTTGATGAGCATAGCTGATTCCTGCCATTTTACGGCTCTGAAATCTGGTCAATTGTCACCTTATAATTATGGATTTGACAACGAGTCTTTCGGCTTATAGCCTTTTTAGGCCTGCAATTTGTATCCTCATCATGGCTGAATTGCAGTGTCATCGGTAATAAATGTATAAGATGCAAAAACAGTCAGCTCTTAGAAGTTCAGAGAGCAAAGATCAAATAAAAACTTACTTCAAAACAACAACCAGATTAAACCAATATTTCCCCACCTTAAGCAAGTCCAAGTTGATAAGTCTAGAAATATTAAGGACATAATATAATATCATCAAAATGTAATAGAGAGCAGTGAAAAACAGGAGTAAAGGAGGAAATAATTGCACGACTGTCAAAGAAAGCAAGGAATTTCCTACCTTATGTGAGGTAAAACATCAAGCATTTAATAGCCTAAGTACAGATGATAAATCATGTGCTACCAATAATCAATATAACTAACACAAAGGAAATGTATAACTTGATATATGGTGGCTAACCAATAACTAAAGTATAAACCATACAACAAAGTAGATACAATAATGCAAGCAAATGAAAATTGACTAGAAAAGAGATCCCATATTAACTGCATCCTCCGAAAAATATAGCCAACACATTTACAGTAGAATAGCATACATAACCAGTAGGTGCAAACTACACTGTATACCATGGAAGCAGCATACAAAAAAGGAAAAAACAAATGTATCTGATCAAGAATCAAGATTAACTGAGTGAAACTGTACCAACGAAACAAGCATTTAAATACAAACCATCAAACAGCATCTCGAGCTCTGGACGATTAAGAAAAGTAAGGAAGAAAAGAAAAGTTTATATCCTCATGTCTGATAAAAAGGAAGCTATAACATTCAGTGACAACATATGCAGCAAATGAACCAAGCACAATGACAATACTGAATGTCTGGAAAAGTCAATAGATGGGCTCATTGGGGTAGCTTAATAAAAATACCATAATACAAGTTACGAAAGATGCCTAATTGGAAAACTTTAGTTTTTAAGTATTCCGGTTAAAGAAAAATTCAAAAGCATATATATTAGTGCGTGCAGTAATCCAACATGGATTTTATAAAAGGTCAGACTGTCCTGGGCACCTAGAGAGGAATGGTTACCACCAGCAAATCAGCAGCGTTGTGGACGAAACGAATGTCGGTAGAGACAAATGACCAGCTATCAACCAAAAAGATATTACTCTGGCATTACAGACAGTGGATAAAGAACCTGTGCATGGAATCAATTAATTACAAGAAGGTCTTTGTAACAGTAACTTAATTTTGGCTTGTTGAGTGTCTAAAACTGACTGGCATAGCTAAAGCAAAATAAAAGATTCTTTGCAAACATAATGATTGGTGATTCAGAACAATCTGCTTTGCATGTCAAATCACAAGGAGTATCTTCCAAAGAGACTAGCTGTCGCCAATCGTGACCTCACTAATTTTCCCAACAAGAGTTTTCAGACAGCATAAGGAAGGATACCAAGCAAGAAAAACCTTTACAAAAATAAATCACCCGCTGTTCATACAACCAAAGATTGCCATACCAAGGGAGAATGGAAAAAACAAATTCTTAGGTGTGCTCAGCTTAAAACATGATGAAATAAAGGCAAGAATCATAAAACAGTACACCTTCGAAAAGTGAAACAAGAGTACTGAGAATTGCACATTATACGCCCACCACAACTTAAATAGTCTCCTGTGTAGATACCTAAAATGTTTGTGCAGAAACCATTTTTCTTCTTTCAGTCACAGTGACCTTGTCCTTTGATCATTGGACCTGCAAATTGATAGGATTCTTTCTTGCTTCAAGTGCAAGTCATCCACAGAGTATGGTCCGGATCTGTGATGTAGAATGAATGTTATTATGCGAAAACTATTTTTCTTCTCTTAGTCACAGTGACCTTGACCTTAGACCTCAATAACATCATACTTCTTCTTGATACCAAGCGCGGAAGTTTTGTACAGATATGTGATGATGAACTAATGTTACTGTGTAGAAACCATTTTCATGCTTTCAGTCAGTGACCTTGATCTATAACCGCTTGACTCCAAGATTGACAGGGTTCTTCTTTAATATGTGCAAACCATCTGCAAAGTTTGGTAACTGGAAATGGTGGTAAATCCGAGTAATTTTGCAGAAACCAATTTTCTTCTTTCAGTCATTGTGACATTGACCTTTGACCTTTTGCCACTGAAATTGAGACGATTCTTCCTTAGCCCAAATACAAGATATCTACAAATGTGGTACCTGTAGTTTGCAGAAAACTTGGGTTACTGTGTGGAAACAAAATTGGCAAAATACAGATAGACGGACGGACAACAGCATAACATAATACGCTCCGCCTTATGGTGAGCTTAAAACTAGATACACAGTTGCAACCAATGATGTAAAGGCAGTTTCTATCATCAGCTGCAGAACCCACATCATGGGTTGGGAAGGAATAAAAGACAGTTTGTTAAAAATAGGTCAGTAAGATTATTATGTCGATGCCCCTCAGTAGTGTACTTCTTATGGCTTATGTAAAATAGGCTGCAACTTCCCATGAAGAGTGGATAAAACAGGACCTATATGCGCTGAAGATTGTGTTGAAGCAGAGAAGATAATCGAATGAAAATGCATCATGGAAAAAAATGAGTAATGCTTGATTTATTCCAGCTGGATGGCCTTCTTGATGAAAATGAAGGAAATAAGGACTATGGGCAGAAGTAGAGTATAGCGAACATATCTGAATGACAGGTGAAGGAGACAGTGAAAGGACATTGTGCATGAGAAACAAATAAAACAGGTTTATAAGGACACCTGGAAATGGCCCAAACTGAGTACAATGGAAGAAAAAAACAGAAGAATTGATATCACTAATGGCAGCGCTGGACTAGAGAATCATGGTGAAGAAGGTAACAAAATCAAGACATTTCACCATTGTGAATACTGTGCCAGATTATGGCTGAGATTGTCAATCATTGGATCCATGAGTTCAGCAAGTTAGCACAGTCTGATTACAAAACCTCAGCAACACAAGTTAGCCGTAAGCATGCACGGGCAGTTGTCTCAGTAATATATAACTGAATGCGCCAACAAGCGGTATGATCACATGGCAGAAAACATTATTTAGGGCAGTAGAGCAAAATTAAAGTTCAAATGTGTTTACAGGGAGAAAGGAAATGTATCAGATTTCTTGTCTTCTGATTACTAAATATAGACCTTTTCAAATCTTGGATTGTTTAAGACTCTTTGGTAGTATACCCCATGTCAATTTTAATCAACATTGTTCTTACAGAAAACAATGATAAAATGCCTCAGTGAATTACCTGCACAATGACATAATAGTATTTACAAACTAAACCATTTTGATGTGGGTATCTAAGATCTTTTATTCAGGACTCGAAGAAGCAAGGTTCTTAAAAACTTTTGTCTTTTTTCAAGATTTGACCTTAGCAAATGTGAAACTTAGACAAAATTCGCCT
The DNA here is from genome assembly GCA_029931535.1 of Margaritifera margaritifera. Lineage (NCBI taxonomy): Eukaryota > Metazoa > Mollusca > Bivalvia > Unionida > Margaritiferidae > Margaritifera > Margaritifera margaritifera. Next base: position 250,155 of record JAQPZY010001686.1, read on the forward strand.
TGATAAAGTGATCATAATGATGCGAGTCTGCAAATAGTTTTGCTCAAGTTAAATACATTTGATTTGCATATTAAGGTATTAATATATATATATATATATATATATATATATATATATATATATATATATATATATATATATATATATATATATATATAATTCAGATGATCAACCGACCGGTAATTGCTATCAATGTTTTTGTTGATTGTTTGCATCATCAATTCCTCCACTCCGTTTAGTATATCCTTGAAAGCAGGTGTTAGGTTGGCCTTCAACTCCAGTAGCTCAAGCTCCTAGCACAATGTACATGAAAACAGATATTCACGAGTAATACAGTAGGCTAATTTCCTTTTGTATCTATGTGATATCAAAGTTTACAATTTTGAAGAATAATCTATTTATAGCATATACGTACATACAAAATCTTCATTTCTGTTCAAAACATAATATAATGTTTCATACCAGAAAGCTATTATGTCAGATACCAATGACAAGAACAGCGTCCTTAATACGGAAGGAATATTTTCTATGATTACATGTATCTAGGAAGTGAGCCGGATAATCAATTACAAAAGAAATACCCTTGCTCGTGGTATTGAATACATAAGTGGATATGCACTTATTTGCCGAGTGGTCGACATCTTGGACGCTTAAGGATTCGTGATATATTTACAATGATAATAAAGACTGTAATATATTTCTTCTGACAGTTGTTATTGCTAAAAGTTTTGAAAAAACATTTAAATAATGATGGAATATATCTCCAAAGCTTATATATGGTATAATCTCAAATGTTGCTTTAAATATGATTAATCCCATTGTATGAACACTAAGGTTCAAAATCATTTGGCACATATGCATGCAGAGTGCATCTTTCGTGTCATTCGCTCATAATAATTGCCTTTTTATAGTGCTTTTAAAATTAACTGGTAACTTTCACATCATTAAATTTAAAGCTATATTGATATTGTGAATAGTCAGGAGAAAGAAATCAACGACAATGAACTTTAAATATCCATTCCAAGCTCTTAACAATATTATTGGCTTTCTTACCAATTTAGCATTGAAACGGATCACCTGCCAATCGCGTACCATTCCAAAATAGGATGTCAGCTTCCTTTTTGTGTCATTCCACACGTCTTCCCTATCTTTTCTATCAATAGTGTCCCATTTGTTGCACACAAAAAGTATGTTGCTAAAATCTTTCTCATCATATCCCATTTTGCCTGCTACTTTTATCTCTTTGAATAATTTGACAATCTGAAATGAGCAGATATAATTTACTGTTAACAAGAGATATATCAATTGTGCTAAAAATAAAAAAAGAATAACTATGTGACCCAATCTATGCCTTTGGATTTGTGTGTTATGCATCAAAACGGTAAAGCAGTCGAAGAATAGAGTAATAATTGGAGTCATACTCATAATAGCATACAGTTTTTATTTTAAATTAACACTTTCTACACAACTTATTAAGACTAAGTGGATTTTACTGTCGTCCAAGCATCAATTGTATATGTGTACAAGATATACTGTAGAAGAGAAAGTCTTAAAGTATAATGACTTGAATATAATTTTCATGAATGTAATTAAATTATAGACTTTCTCTTTTTTCAGTTTTTTATTTGTCACAAGAATCGACAAAGTGTGGCATGAGTTGTTTTAAATAAAAGATATCAAAATCTTTCACTGTCACTTATTTTGATAAAAGAAGTACTATAACGATAATAAAAGTCAAAAATAATTTAATTGTGTTACAAAAATGCATTCATATGTATGTGTGCAAATATGTAAATATATATATGGGTACAATGTATGTATGTATGTCTGTATGTATGTATGTATGTATGTATTGACATATGTAAGTACAGAGATGTATGCATACCGAATTATGTTTTAAAAATAAATTCTTTTACCCCACTCTCTTGAATTCCTCCGGCTCGGCTACTGTCTATTATAATAATGTATCCAGATGCGTTTGTAACATGTTTCACTACTTGCTTTGTAAGAACATCTTTCTCACCGATCCCAGGTGTGTCGATAAGCACAATATTGTTCTGAAAAATATAATAAAAAACCTGGAATATTTATATGTCTGAGATTTGGACTCGACTGTTAAACCTTTAAACAAATAGAATGCAATACTTCTGCCACTATGTCATATTCATATACCAATGTTTTTACTTTGGTATGTGACGTATAATGTAGAAATGTGTTGGAGAACTTTTAAAAGCTATAACGTTACATTTATGGGTAAGTTTTCAGAACTAAAATTCATATGAAATAACAACTTCAGCAAAATAGTAGTAGCCGTAATAGTTGTAGTCAAAACTTTTAAGAACAGAATGAATCGACCATCAGTACGATAAAATAGATTTGCTCCATGAACATAAGTATATGTATTAAAACTGTATCAGAGCAAAATACACAGTATTTGACACAACATTATTTAGGGGTGAAACGATACACCTGTGCCGCGTATCGATACGATTCACGATACACAGCCTACGATATGATACATTATCGATTCTCAGTTTAAAGAACGTAAAGGCAAACGACTAATAATTATTCACAACTGCTGAAGATTAAAGTAACTTATATAAGGTAAGTATTGTTTTGCATCGATTTGTCACCTCTTGTATCAATATGTGTATCAATATGGCAAAAGTATCGATGCATCGATATATTGATGAATCATTTCACCCCTAACACTATTATTAGAAGCTGGCTTAAAAATGTTTTCTTGAAATTTAAAGATAGAAGCCAGTTTGAAATGAGGCAGAAATTGGAAATAAAAATGTCATCAAATGATTAAAAAAAATTTGCAAAAAGACATCCTGAAATAATTATTTTCAAAATATAAAATCCATGCAAAGTCACTTAATAAAACTGATGCAGGTCTCTCGAATGTAGATAAGAACCGTTATTAAACTCATTTAAATATTTTTGAAAGCAGAGGAGACTGGGCACGAAGATAATCAATATGTCTTCACATTGCATAAGACAAGAATGCAATACTATCCACACTTTGACACAGGTAATTAAAAATAAGTCGTTTAAGTGCATAACAAAATTTATATTTGTTTGTGTGCTACTGCTTAACAGTAAATCAGCTTCTGTTCTGACAGTTAAAGAAAGTGCACATCCAAAAACATATAAAATAGAATTGGTAAGGAATCAAACCTAGATTAAAACTGGTAGATAATGTCAAGCATTTTAGCTAGCTATTATACAGAATGGGCACACTGCATATTACACATTGTTACTGACCTGCAATAATGGTACTGGCCAGTAAATGTCAACAACTTTGAGAGGCTTGTCGTCTTCATCGCTGGGCCCTACGATGGAGCGCAATTTTGTATTTACTTCATTCGGATCGCTTGTTAAAGATGTTTTAATAATCGACCCATCGTGGTCTGTAACCTCCAGCCTTCGGTCTTCACTGTTGTGTAAGCGACACAAACATGATGTCATATGCAATGGACCAGACGGTAAAATGTGACATCCAAGAAGGACGTTCAAGAAAGCACTTTTTCCTGCACTTGTCTCACCTAAAAGAGTGTTACGTATAAACAAAGTTGATTTTATTCGTTTTAAAATTAGGCAGGTATTGGGAAAAATTTAGTAACAAGGATCTTTGCAGCTCCTTTAATTTTGTCTTATTTCAGTGATTTTACGATCTCCATTTAAATCAAATTATAAACTTAATTGCGTGTCAAAAACAATCCCAACAAGAACAACAGAGATCAACAAGATTCACGTTGTTATTATTGATGTTCCTTCCTAAGCAATTTAAAGTTTTCTTTAATGAAAACTATGCTGATTCCTAGGGTCCCTTCCACCCATGTAATTCACAAAGTTATATTGGAGAATGTTTCGTTTATTGAAATTCGGTTTTAGTCATTCGTTCCCAATTAATCGTGATCTTTAAAATCTAAATGATATGTAGAAATGAGTGCACTGCAAATATTCCAACTTTGATCTTACCTTCATATTTCAATGTTTAAGTATCTTCTTTCTAATAATGTATAGGAAAATCCGTTTAGAATGAATTCTGATATAACAATTGTCAGCTATACCAACATACACAACTGATCTCGAATGATTGTATTATCTTTGTAGTTTTGTCCTGTTTCATTATAAATTTTGTTTTAAGAAATCAAGTTTCTTTTTGTCCCTAAGAAATTGTGTTCAAACATGTTTCGGTGATCATTGTAGCCAAATAAAAGTTTATACCTGTATGTTTCTTATGCAAATTAAAGACTTGATTTAACAGGGCGGATTGTGTAACCTGGGTGGTCGAGTACAAAGAAATAAATCCATAAATGACATGACAGAGACTTTCAGGCTCCTATACATTCTTTAGATTGAAACAAATGAAAGTACGTTTGTGTGTTTTCTTGGCTTGTTATCAATTGGTTTTAGTTGATATTCACAGAAACAACAGTATGCTTGTGTGTTACTTCTATTTTGTTCAACTTTTGACCTATTTTAGTAGTACTTTTTCTTACTGAGTACACACACTGGTGTGGAGGAATTAAACCATACATGCAAACAAAATGTAAACATCAAAGTTTGTATGTGTATATCTTTTTTATATATGAACATGGCTCTTCTTCTAAACCGTGAAAATGCCTTTTAAACGTTGTAGAACTTTTCTAATAATAACTGAGCATGGTGTGAGATATAAACAGTGAAAAAATTACTTATTACAAGTGAAATCAATAAAGTCTTTCTTAAAATAATTTTTGGAACAAGCAAAGGAAAAGAAATGATCGATTGCTTACTTCGTTGTCATCTTCCTTTCTCTTCTTTCGTTTTTTATTTCGAGCTTAAACAGAACTTGGAAATTATGATAAAGTGCATGCCAGATAAACAAATGACGAAAAGCTGCCAATATGATATGTCAAATAGACATGGCGTTAAAAATACAGCAATATCATAGTGATGTGTACCTTAAGATGGAATTCTTCATATGTCTCAAGTCCTGTTTAAGTCTGAGATGAAACAGTGAATCTGTGGGTTATTTCTCTTAAGGTTTTGTGTTTTTACTTTAATATATAGAGGATATTTGCTTGTTCCGAGTGAATAACGGATATATTTCATCGAGTGGGTGAAAATACTTAAGTTTTTCATCCACGAGATGAAATATATCCGTTATTCACTCGGAGCAAGCAAATATTCTTTTTATTTTATGCTCAAGCATATTGTCTAGCAATTTGTATAACACACTGCAGCAGCTGATTTCTTACTGCATCCCGCGCGATAATGCCAACAGTTTACCGTTTATGTTCTGCTCTGTTTTGTGTATATTTACACATAAAATATCAGTAGTTACAATATGTGCCTTCCCAATTCAAGGTAAAACAGCAGATAAAAAGAAAATGAAAAAAAAAAAAACCCAAAAATTGACCCATTGCTGGATTTGAACCCAGTTCACCTCTATGAGAAGCAGCCATCTTAACCTTTGCACCACGCAAGCGTCTTATAAAAGGTTCAAAATTTCTTACTTATAATGTTATCAATGTCTATTGATGGCCAGTGAATAAATATGATATTTTTTTCACTGTAGTGAAATATCACAATTATTTCACTCTGAAAATCCAGTAATTCACTGCCTAGCATAAAATAAAGTTTTATTTATGTATAAGAATATCTATGCTTTATACAGACATATTAGAGATTACCAGATGTACATTCATACTTACACATGGGATCAGGTTACTTGGCAATGTTATAGTCATGTCTTTGTTAAATATGTGTCTAGCATTGCACAAGTGCAGCATCTCAAAAGCTTTACCCTTTACGATTATTAGTTGACATAATTGATGCAAAATAATAATGGTCCTCGAGCTTACCAGTAACTACAATTTCGAATTTATTTTCAACGTGTTCTAGTACTTCTCTTCCTTGCTGTAACTCGCGAACATAATCCGGAAATGTTTTCTTCATTGGTCCGTCGCATTCCTTCCTGAACAAATCTGTTTCAACAATTTTGGAAAAACGGGTGAAACTTTTGACCAGCTTATTTCTGAAAGCTTCATATTTTGCTATTGTCAGATCAATCACATCTTTCACCTGAAAAAGCAATAGATTTAACTCATGCTTTTGCCGTATTTTTAATAGAGTCACCCCACCCACCATAATAAAAAAAAACAACAAGAAACAGAAAAGAACGAAAAGCAACAAAACACGAAAACAAAAGCCAAAAATAAAACCAAGCAAGACAAAAACCAACCAAACAAACAAATAAACAAAAAGAATATTTTACAAAAAACATGAGCAAAAAACATTTGTTGCTTCTCTCCACCATGATATAAAGATCGGTCTAAAGGCAATTGCGACACAAGGAAGCAACTTGTTATACAACTTCAGACAGATATCATATGGTGCATTTATTTAGGTAAATACAATACCAAGAAAGTGTGTGTCAAAATATGAATCCCATCGCAAACTGTACTACCATTCTTATCAATAGCAAAAATATGTGTACGTTGCTTGATTTCATAGGCCACTCTCCATGATGATGGTTGTAAGGTATATAGGGTAGAGTTCATGTTTTAAAACATAACCAGTCATGGTTTAACTATGAATCGAAAGTGTTTAAAGCATGTGAAGTGGCTTACAATAATATACTTTTAGTCACTGACCTATTTCTGGTACTGCCATATACAACTAATTAAAGGTGCATCAAGATATGAAGTATTTTGCCTGTAAACGGGACATACTGTAGTATCATTTATTTTCATGGGGCTCAATTTTTGTGGTTTTGTAAAAAAAATAGACATTTTCATGGGTACTTAAATTAGTGGTTTTGCCTGTCAAAGTTTGCATATTACTAAGTGTTTAATTTCATGGTTTAACCTCTACAAATAGCCAAAATAAAGAATAAAAAAGAATAAAACTATGCCGACACAAACGGCGGTCACTTGAATGTTTATAACAATACTTCCACATGTATGAACACAAATCAAAAACCTGAAAAGTTCAATACTTACAAGGTGTTTTTGTCCAAGTGAATAACATCAATGGATGCAGACGCAGCCAGCAACGTTAAAACAATACTACCGCCTCTATGATCACAAATAAAACACATGTCAAGATCAATCACTTACACATTGTTTTCGTCTGAGTGCTCAACATCAAAGGAAGCCGATGCAGCCAACAACACTAAGTAAATAGGTTATTAAAGTACACCTGTATGATCTCTTACTTAAACCACTGTCCATAAAGGGAACAAAACATGTGACCGGCTGCCTCTTGCTCATTGCAATCAGCAGACAGTGGCAATATTTGATGTGTTTAGACCCCATCAATGTGAGAAGATGCTAACTAAATTGAAAGACAGTGGAAACACACATTTGTTTGTGCCTGCCTCATGTACAGACCAACTTCAACCACTAGACTTGACAATAAATAAAGAGTACAAAGAAGAATTAAAATCACCCTTCCACAACTGGTATGCTAAACGGGTCATGAGGCCATCACAAAAAAAAGGAAGATGTTACTGGTGACGATCACTGATTGGAACCTCATTAATCAAGTCAATTCAGGCTAATTGCGGTTCACACGACAATGAGTGAAAAATGAGACCTAATTATCAGTGGTTTTGAGAAAGCTGGACTTGTTTAATTCTGCAATTTGGGGATTATTTACCTGACAAGCATTTGTGTGTACCTTGAGACTTGATTGACACGATGTTGATACAATGGCTTTGTCTGAAAATCACTGAAGTCTGAGCTTCGATACTCTGCTGTAATTAGCGTATATACAGTGTTTCAATAATAATAGTGCTTCAAGCAATAGTTCTAGTATTTTACAGGCTTGTTGTTCTTTTGGATTAAAAATGCATGGATAAAATGAAATGTGGTTTCAGGAGGATTAAAATTTGTCAACAACAAATGTACTCGAATGAAGGATCGATTTGAATAAGTATTAAATTTGATTTTCATATAGTAGTCTTTTTTATTATTCTTTCTTTCATTTTCAGCATTAATAGTATTTGAATACCTTATGCTTTTTCTCATTTCTCTCTGTCCTTACTTATCTCACATATGAATTTAGGTCAGTGAGTGGAAATTACACCTATCGGATACCTTACTGACACATGTGCATTGAAACAATATAAAATGCTTTATAATTCTTTTTTCGAACGGTTAAAATAAAACAAACATGTGTAAAGCTAATATTTTATTACCAAATTACAGTATTGATGTTGATTTATGAAATACTAGTAGGTTCCTTAATCTCTAGGAACGACACGGTAAGAAAATGAGCCGGGGGGGGGGGGGGGGTAGGGTGGTGTCATCATCATACATGGCTAATTTTTCGTTGGGTATTTAAATTCATGGTTCGGGGCAACACCGAAAACCACGAAAATTAGTCCCCCATGAAATTTTTTGATACTACAGTATTTAAATATATCTTTAGAGACATCAAACAAATGCTTTTTATGTTTTTGGTCAAGCCATCATAATATACCGCAGTGACCTAATCTTGGGAACATAGTGTAGTATTGAAAAAGATAAATCTAATATATAGTTTGATGGGAGTTGGAAATATAGTGTAAGACTTGCAGCTTGAAATTCATTCTTAAAAATAAAGGGACTATAACATGAAATGTAGGTAACAGTAACCAACTTTATATGCCAGTGTGTATTGCTGGTAAAGATGAGTTGTTTATATATAAAGTTTGATAGCTGTAAAGTTTATAGTTTGAAAGATATTGGTGGAAATGCTTTTATGGACAAAAATAATCATAAAAAATGGCTCATAGTGAGCAACTTAATGCTGAATTAGATGTCTCAACATTTGATGATTATAGGTGAAATATTGTGTAAGATTGGATAGTGCCTAGAACAAACCTCTGATAAACTTAAATCATTCTGAGATGCATGAAGATACAAACTTTGATGAGAGTAGATGAAACAGGATCAAATATATAGAAGGTGCAAATGTATGAACCATTCAAAAGACAAACATCACTAAAGCGTGTAAAGACTGTAAAAGTGATCCATGGTATCGCGACTGAGTTCTTTCTGAGGTGCACTTAAATAAACATTCTAGTGAGTGTAGGCGAAATAGGATATAATATATGGAGGGTGTTTTTCAACATATAACAAACAAATGCATGAACGCAGCAACGAACGAGCAAACGGTACAGATGTCATATACCTTCCTAGTTCTGTTATGGACGGAATAATTACGGCAAAATATACAGTACACGCATCGTGTTTTTATGATTCACCATGCAAATTGCGTGGGCATGGAGAAAGGGCAGGGGATTAAGTGCCCACTATGAGTAGTTTAAGTCCACTCAGTCTGGTGGATTTTCACACTAGTTTAGTGAAAATCCACTGTCTAGTGGAAGTGCATGACGGATTTTATTGCAGTCGTCGTGAGTCGTAGTGGGTTTTATGGCACCCCTCGCTGATTCTATTGTATTCGCTCCGCGAGTCGACACACTAAACAAACAGATGGGAGAAACTCCGACACCGTAAACCCGAACATGGCAGGTATCAATTTCATACCTTTACATGTACAGTGGTAACATTTCCTGTGTATTTATCAGTTGCCTGGCTGAGGATACATACAGATGAACGTGCATAACGTAGAAAAAATATGAGGTTTCATATTTCTTGGATATCTTTCCACCCCTGTCAATGACAAAGCGTACATCAGAAATAATTGCTTAGCTACAGCGTACATCCCTGCTGATTTAATACATGTATATGTACCTGTGAACATATACAGATGCAGAAATTGACATTGTTCTGCATCAAGTGGTAACTTCGAGGTTCTTTCTCAATAAATGATATTTCATAAAAGTGTGTTATTAATTGTTTTACTGGTTATTAATTTGTCAGTTTCCCTTTAATTTCCATATCATTTCCAAGACCCACCTTGAAGAAATCATTGAAAGCAGTAATGCATATAGAACACAAAAAGAGATTACAAACGAACGCCGTAATATTTATATCGAACATGTACGATCATGAACACTGGCACATTATGACATGTCATAATTCTTACCAAAGTATTTTAAAATAAAAAAGATACACGAGCTATACAACAGAAAGGTTCTTCTGTACTGTTACCCTTAAACTTTTAAAATAACATTGTTTATGAGACAGTACAGCAATTTTTTTAATGCACGGAATTGTGTACACTGTATTGACTGTTGCGCTCTATCAGTGGCCATTCATGTCATAAACAAGTGAGTTCAATGAGAAAAAAAGTTATTTCCTGTCCACACTTTTTTCACGAATCTACATTGCATCAGCAGGCACTGGCTGAGGAGTATCATTCCTACTTTGAAGCCAGCCGCTATGCCTGTTGCTGTAGCTACCTGCCTCGAGTCAACAACAGTCTGTCATGACAGTTTCAATAAGTCATCAGCTAATGTTCAATGTCGCGCTTCGATGTTTCAAAATGTACAGTACAATAACTGTTGAATGAAAATATCACAAAACCACACACCTTAAAACTAAAAAGATGTTAGTTGTGAAAAACAAATTTGGACTGAGAAACGCATTTGATTTTAAGTTCTCATATTATCGTGTAAAACAGGTCTCTAACGTTATATGAAAAATTAAATATAATTATTTTTATTTTCCCATTTAGAGACCTACCATTTAACTTAAATTTAGGGGGGAAGCGTACTTGCCTAGATGCACGTCTAAACTATCTAAAAATCAGAACAAGTGTAGTTGTTTCAAGCTATATCACATCCAATCCGTCTCTCTTTCTCTCCCAGCCTACAACCCCCTCCCCACTCCGTTGTGTCATAAGCAAATAGAGTAGAAGTCTTAAATGACTTAAATTAGGGCAATTCCTAGCAGCTACTGGTCAGTGTCGCGCTTCTATGTTTCAAAATAAACACTGTTGAATAAAAATGTTTCTTGTTATTGCAAAATCAAATGCTTTAAAACTAAGAAGATGTTAGTTTGTGAAGAGCGAATTTAGACAGAGAAAATCTCAGAAACACATAGCCGTTAAGTGTTGATATTATCGCGTAAAACTGGTTTCTAGCAGTATATAAAGCAAACTATATATAGTATTGTTATTTTCCCGATATGGGAACAAGCATTTAAATGTAACAAGCTGCAATGGTCCTGAGTCACATATAAAATTATTAATATTTTATTTTCTAAAAATCACAACAAGTGTAATTTTGTTAAAGCTAAATCCTATCACACCCGCACCCCCAGCAGCACATAGAGTAGAAGTTAAATTTAAATCAGAATACAAGTATGTCATGGGAATATTGTTATGAAAACACCAAGGGTTTCTGTTTAATGAAGCCACTTCAGCTGGCATAACATCCTGTAATGCAAGCGGTAGAAAGACGTGAATGAAATAGCGTTAGATCAACAAGTAGCGTGTCAACCCTGCCCCAGGGCATAAGCAGCAACTTCAGTGTCTTTTCTCAATAAATGTTATTTCATAACAGAACTTCTTGTATTAGTTATTATTTTGTCATAGTTTCCCTTTAATGTCTACAGTTTCCAAAGCCTTCTTTAAAGAAATTATTGAAAGCAGGATACAAATACCTTTATCTGTAGACTTAGAAAAATTACTGATTATTTCAGAGTATGATAATTTTTAAATAAGCCGAATTCGTCTACATGGTGTTAAAGGTTGCTCTCTTTCAGTGGCTGTTCATGCCATAAACTAAGTGATTTTTATGAAAAAGGTTACTTTCTTTGTCACTTTCTTTGTGAATCTATCATCAACCACCAGCTGAGGAGTGACATTTTTACTTTGATGTTAGCCGCTACGCTTGTTAACCATGGCCATTCATGAAGGTGTTGAGCTTCTATCTTATTTTTTTAGCCCCAATGTTTCAAAAGAAGCATTAACTTCTGAATGAAAATACTTTTGTTGCGTGTGGAACAACGAATTTTGGACTTGTAATATGGAGTGAGAAACGCAATGTGTTCAAGTTGTGATATTTTTGCGTAAAACTGGTTTCTAGCGGTATATAAAATAAACCATATAAAATTTGTATTCTCCCAATTAATCTTGCAACGCAGCGCATATAATACAAGTCTATCGCAGCAACACTAAGCTATTACATGTTTAAGAAAGCTGTATTACACTACAAGCTTCCTGTATTTTTTTTTTAATGCATCTTTTTTGTAATAAAATGTGTTTATTACATGCAAACATGAGAGATTATGCACCATAACTTTCGATCGATGTTATCCGTAGCTTTTATCGCAAACTTGATAATTACAGAGTATGCATTTTTGAAATGTGCCTCGTTCATCTTCATTTTGGAATTCGTCTACTGACAAAATTTAGAAATACAATTTAGATTCCGCTCTTTATTTAAATAAGTTAATATGTAAATCGATGCTTGGCAATTCATTTTGTATTTAACAAGAATTTATATAATTCATTGGGCTATTCACCTGCTATTAGTGTCCCTTGTCTTATTTTCTTATTATCTATTGTCGAATCTGGTCATTATTAACCATGTACCAACTTAATGCTTCAGAAATTTAATAGACTGAAAGTCCAATGAGAGAGCATTACTGCAATAATCAAGGTGAACCTGATAATATTTGCGACAACCTTAGAATTAATATGAATGGTTCAAAATGAACAGGAAATAATTGGGATTTACAACCTCTGAAGCCAAAACTTGTCCACCCCCAGGACGGAGTAGTTAACGAAAAATAAAAAGCCACGTGTTTACAGCAATCAGTGCAATAATATAGATTTTATAGTCTTGGCAAACATGTGGCGTAGCAATTTTGGGTGATGTACAAGGCATTATTGATAGATATGATGTGTTCAGCTTGTGTGTAATACAGTACAAGTTAAACAAGGGGAGAAAGAAGTAATTCCAAAGCACAAAATAAATATTACTGAATGATATATTAATTAAAACACCAGAAATTTTAAAAGTTTCGCCAACTGAAGTAAATTAATCGTGATTACACACTTTTTATCACTTTCACCCGTCCATTTGGTAATATTAAACTCGTCAGATGACCAAACCAGCAATCTTAAGTATATTTTTTAAAACTGTTGGTCATAGAATGCAGCATCACGTGCTTCGTAGAGTTGGAGTAAAAACAGTAGGTCTACGGTAAAAGTAAACACGTGTCTAGTTCCTGAGAAAATGTGTCACATGGACATGTATATTTGAGTCGCAAGTACTAAACAGGCTGGAATAGTAGAGGTTGTATATTGGATAGCGCCGTGTATATTTCATTGTGTAGGAACATTAAGAGCAGACCATTTAAAAGTGACTGGGGTAATTAAAAACAAAATCACAACATTTCTCGCATTCTTTTATTTTAATATCGGAATGAAACCCGCTAATACATGTATTTACAAGTGATTTCTTTTACCCTTTGTTTAAAACAGAACCTCCCCCCTCATTAAAATTAAGATAATTAAACTTTGTATAATTTGTGAAGCATCACTCGTGACTCTTTTCTTGGCAATTTATCTTTCATCTCTTTCAATACACTTATGTGAATGCGTTTTAGTGAGCAAGTCTTTGAATATTAAATGGCATTGCATACAAATTAAAAAGAGCATTCTGCACTGTGTGCTGTAGCTGAGCCAATAGGCAAGTTCCACGCGTGGTAGTGGGGGTCCACTATTAGAGACAAACACACAGACAGATAATATGCATCAGCTTGTATTTGTGCAAACCTCTTATTACTTACATAATATTTGGAATAAAAAGCGTATTAAATATTTATTTGCGTATATGAGAATCCATTTCATTTGCAATTTAGTTCTACAACTGTTACAAAAAGCGAAGATAAACTAAACAAGATTTGAAGTGCAATCTGACCGTTTGAATCGCACGTGTTGCTGGTCGTAATTTAAAAACAGTACAACCATCGCAGCACATGACAGCATGAAGGGTTCTGTGTTTCTGAGTCACCTGTTATCTGGATCTTTTGTGTAAATAGTGTAAGACGTTCTTTTGAAGCTCACCTATTGCTACGCAAAATTCAAGACTATAACATCCGCATTAGTGCATGATAAAATAAAAAGGTTTGGTCATGTCACTTGTGTACTCATGATTTCTGACTCTGATCCCTTACAATGGGTATTTTGTTATGCAATGAATGGATTATTAAACTCAAACATTATTTCAGGTGAAAACAGCATCCTCTCTCCCTCTACACGCACTTTCTAATGGTAGTAATTTTAGATGCAGACTTCCTTTTCAAGGTGTGATATGATAGAAACTCTTTGTTGTTTCCAAACTGAAATAGTAAGCCTTTTCTATTGCCCAGACACAGCATAGTGCCAAGGTTGGATCTGATGGCATTTCCTGTTTACAAATAAAAGTCATTAACAACTATGTATGATAAGACGTATGCAAGTCACAGAGTATGAAAAGTTTAAAAAGATGAAGTCAGTATGCACTTTTTAACATCCATATATCTGAAGCTTCCAGCAGAGAGAGAGAGAGAGAGAAAGAAAGAGAGAGAGAGCAGAAGCATTGTGATGGTATCTAACTATTATCTTTTCGTAACATTATATATACCAGTTTCACCAACAACTAAAGGCACTAGTTCATGTAGATAGTTAAAAGTCATATTATTTGAATCTAAAACAATATATATCACTCGGAACTTCATTCAAGTTTTAAGACTCTTCCAAACAATTTTCAAATATAAATTCTTTTAATAAAACAGCAATACTGTTACGACTCTTGAAAAGTAAAGCGTACATTATTAATAACTTTTAGTAACAACCATTTTAAGATTAGCGAACACTTCAAAAGTATGTCAACTGTACCAAAAGGTATACTTAAATTTGACCTAGCATATATTGTTTGCGTTTTCTGAGCATTAAGAGATTGATGCTTGTTAGCTGATTGAATAAACCAGCAACCTCAATACTTGGATATAGGTATGTATGCATGCATGTAGGTGGATAGGTATGCTCTGCTTTTGTTTTAATTACTTGCTCTCTTTTTCATCACTTGTTTATATATACTTGTTTCCAAATAACATACCCTTTCGGACTGTGATCCTCTCCAATCTCCACAGAAGAGATGCTTCTTTAGGATGTCTCTGTTATTACCCGACTCTGTGCATTTTATTTCGAGGTCCTCCATCATCCGTATTATTTTCTCGTATTCATAATTGTCCAAACGACTAGCATTTGGACGTAAGATTTGCCCTTCTGTTTTCTGAGACAAAGAAACACAAAAATGCAGAATTTTCCTGCCCTATGTTTAACAAGTTTGATCACATAAAACTATTTTTGCATACGTCTATTGAATATTCTTAACATCAAATATTCGAATTACAGAGTCTTTCCAAGTGGAGGTATTTTATTCTATTCAATATTAATATAATTGCTCCATTTTCATCAGATTTTGGATATATTCACTGTACGAACTTCTTTGATATTTTTCATTGTATAGCATTTTCTAGTTCATGTTCTCTTACGAGAATACAAAAAGGTCTCCAAAGAAATGCATTTGGATCACTAATATAACTATTTTACCTTTTCGTCCATTCTGTTTATATCTCCTTCAACATCGCAACCCAAACTGATATCATTGTCCTCTGTAGAGTCAATAGAGTATTCTTCATGATAATAACCAGTGCAATCTGTGTCATGTGACTTCTTAACTTCTTCATTTTTCATTGTTCCTCTTTCCATCTTGATGGAATTATTTAGAAAACAGACTTGTATTAGACATATATATATAGAGAGACAGACAGACAGACAGACAGACAGACAGAGAGATGTAGTTTACCCACTTTAAGATCGTTTTTCATTTTTTTCTTCTTTCTTTGAATACTGAACTCAAGTTTGTGAATTCCACCTATGATTTAAACATGTAGGAGACCCGATTTTGCTCTTGTCTTCAGTGCCTAGTGTTTGTTTTGTGCATTTAAGTTGTTTCTTCCCCAGATGAAGATTCTGATTACCTTAGAACGCTGTAAAACTGTTTTATATTTGCACTGCTATACACTTTTGTGTCAATATATATTATTTTTGTTATTGGTTTGCATTAACCTATTTGGAAGATAAACATATCGAATTGGATTTGGTAAATCACATTTCGTCTCTATTTGCGGGTAAAGTTTAAACCCTTTTTTTTTTTTATCAAAATATGAAACTCGTATCTTTTTTTCACTTCTCTGAAGCTTCTGGAAATCCTAAAAGCTAATCTCTAAATCGAAACTGAGAATTAGAAGCAGGTATTACATTTCAAATTTAACTTCTCTGAAGACATTGTGATCTAAACACATTTTATGACAACATGGGAAAACTTAATACATTTCTAGTGACGCAGTGATGATGCTAGAGAATCCAACGTCAGTTACGATAAGCTTCATAGATTCCCCCAGAAAGCGATTATGTTCCACGCCTAGCAAAGTTCTGGCTCTAGAGGCATTCTTTTCCTCATTGGGAATTTACATTAATTCTCAGAGCCATACCAAAAAGGACAAGTTAACCCAACGGGAAAGACAGTCTCTGAACAAACAATGCCAGAGGAAAGATATTGTAATCAAACCAGCAGACAGAATCCTGTGTTGTTGTCATGAATGTGTCTGACTACATAGATTTTATTTACTCCCTAAAATACCCATAAAAGGGAACACAGTGAGACTAATCATTTCTGGAAACAGCCATTGCCCTGAATAAAATGTCTGAATTCATTGCTTGTCACCTTCGGCTTTTCGTGGAAAAACTGCCTTCATGAATCCAAGATACAACTGACTACCTAAACAAAACACCGAAAACTAACCTTTCACATAACATTCTCCTCGTCACTATTGATGTCTGTTCCTTATACACTAACATCCCACACAAGCAAGGTATCAGTCTGCAAGGAAATATGGGATGGTCGACCTGATCCTTCTCCTCCTATGCACTATTTGGTCAAGCTTTTAAACCATCTTCTTAACTTTAACAATTGTATATTCAATAACCAACACTTTCTACAAATTAATGGAGCTGCCATGGGCACTATAATACCACCTTCATATGCAAATATTATCATTGGAAGACTAGAGCAAAAACTAAGCTGTTGCATATTCACTGACAACAAAGAACCAAAATGGATCGAAACGGTCAACAATTTCAAACTATTTTTTCAATTCGCCAGTAACTTCCATCCTACAATTAAATTGACGTCCAAGTCATCACACATATCCAATGCATTCTTGGGTGCTAAATCTACCCTTAAGGGAACATAAAAACTGATGGGTATTCTAAACCAACTAACTCTCACCAGTATATGCTCCTGACCATCTGCCATCCCAACCGCGTAATAAAAAAATCTTCCTTATGGCCTTTGCATTTGGACAAAACGCTTATGCTTTAATCCGGCTACCTTTGACAAGAAACAGGGCGAGCTCAAGGAGCACCTTAGAAGGATAGAATGCAGAAGGAGATATATTATATACAGAAGGAGATATAAACTAGAACTCCTTTACAGAGGCGCCCTTTTGAAATATAACATCAAAACAATCAACAAGGGCGTCTCCTTTGTGATTATTTTCCACCCCCATTCACTAAACGTACAAAAGATCATTCGGAAGCACTGGAATCTTCCGAACGTCTAAAGGGCATATTTCAAGAAGTTCCCATGGTTACATAACATAGACCTAAAAATCTCAAAGACAATCTGGTATGTGCCAAGGTAGCTTCTATCAAGACTACAGATTCAGGCACATACTGCTGTAAGATAAGCATTGCCTAATTTGCAAACATATACCTGACACCAAATCAATTGGAAGCTCGACGACAGAAGTTAGCTTTATTATCAATCAGAAGTTTGGATGTAGAACCAAAATTGTAATCTATCTCCTGACATGCAAGATCTGTGCCATCAATATTTTGGCAAAAACGTTGATTTCAGAAAACGAATAAATAGCAACAAGAGCCACATGTGCAACAAAATCAATGCGAGACTAGCCAACCACTACAACTCGACTGGAAATACAGTCAAGAACCTCGCGATGCTACCGACTGAGTCTAACCTAGAGTGGACCAATATAGAATGCACATGAAAGAAATGACACTGGATACTGCAATTGAAAACTCATGGGGAATTTGACCTGAATGGAAAAGTATAACCTTCCCAATGCAATATTATTAAAATTCCAGTCAGGCATCAGTTTATTATCTGTCCACAATTCTTGTGATTATATCTTTCCAAGTAAATATTTCGGGACTCTTAAAAATTATTATTATTATTGTTATTATTATTGTTATATCTCTTGTTCAGTATTCTGCTACAACATTCTCGTGCCATTTCCTTTACTACCTCCACATATAACTTTGCTGGGATATAAATTTTGTTTAGTACATATTGTAGGTGGCGTTGATCTTCATCATGCATGGTTTCCGTCCTTTGCCCCCATCCTGGAATTAGGTCAAAACATTTTGGTTCTCTATGCGTTAGACATGATCATCACACTTTGATTTTTGTTGTATAACTATGTTGTCTGATGGCAGCGCAGAACAGACATGTAGTTTATCCATTTTGAGATTGTTTTTCAGTTTTATCTTTTTTCTTTGTTCCATTATTTAACTCTTGTTTGTAGATTTCCCCTGTCATTTAAACATGTAAAAGCAGATTTTCTGTTGTGTTTTGTGTCTGTTTTGTGGATGTAAGTTGTTTCTTCCCCAGAAGTGTTCATGTACAGTGGGACTGCAGGTACACAGACGTTATCAGCTGAGTTGCCATCCCTCACCAGGTGTTTTGCCCCTTATCTCAGTACACCCTCCAGATGGTGGGGCGACTGTGTTGATCAGACACTGGCCGTATGTGTTTGCTGCTAGTTCTTTTCACATCTCAGACAGATCCAACTGGATGCTCTATCTGCTACCTTGCTAAGTGTTTGCACTGATTTTGTCCATGCTCTTCCTCTTATTCATAGTGCACTGAGCATCATCCAGGCCAACTGTGCAGGAAACACACTGCAGCCTACTTCCACTGGGAAGAGCCAAGTTTTCCATCCTTGCGCTCTATAGCTCTCTACCAGTTCCTGGTATTTCTCATCATCCTTTCATGTGCCTCTTCCATTCGTTCTTACCATGGGATGGTCAGCTCCACCAATATGATATTCTTTGCAGTTTAAGACCATATAACGATGTCTGGATGAAGAAATGGATGAACCAGGGACCTGACCTCCCTGGTTTCCTAACTCTCTGCATTTCTATCTCCAACATATCTGCCATCTCTCACAAGACCTTTTCATGTCTCCATTTGTATCACTCTCGGGCTAAGGCAACCTGAAATGGCAATAGAATATACTGGATTGAAGCTCTATTCTAGCATAATGGGCACGTGGGATCGTCTATCAAGTTCCATCAATGAAGATGTGCTGGCGATCGGATCAGATTGTACAGTGACATAAGCAGGAATTGCATTTGCAGTGTTTTGTATTGCCAAAAGTGTGTCCATGTGAGTTTTCTCTCTGCCAGATGCCATCTTGTCCACATTGCTTGGGCACCCATTTGGATTGCTCTAGCTGACCTCTCTTCATCCTCATCTCTTCAAATTTCTTCCTGGACCATGGTATGTCGGTCTGCTGGGCTTGATTAATTCCTTCTCTGAGATTTCCTTCAGCTGAGCCCTTCATTTACCTATCTTTCTCCTACTCGTCTTTATTACTGTATGTATGCCTCAATTATTAATATAGACAAAGAAAGCTTCTTTTTTAAATATTGTTTCATCATTGTCGATTTGATTATCCTTTTAGGGGCACACTTGCTTAGAACTTTGATAAACATCTCTAACCAGTCAAAACTATAACTGAGTTCGCTCCGTTTCTTTAGTCAATTGTGTAATTACCTTAAATTTAGAGCCTGCAAATTGTTTAAATAGTCAGACTTACTTTTATTATTTTTCGCACACATTTGCAAGTGATTAATGAAATGAGCAACACCATGGAAAAACCACAGGATAAGTATATGCCCTTAAAGAGTAATTGTTCAATTACAGGAAATTCACACTGACCTTTACAATAATAATAAATTCAGATATGATTTGTTTGACTGAATAATGAGAACACGTGTAATTATATATATATATATATATATATATATATAATGAATACTCTTCGAAGGGGCAAAGTCTAGAAGGAGACTTAAGCAATAATTCAGATATGTTACTTATCCACAGGCCCATTAAATATTTGCTTACAAGGTATATAAATAGTCTAAATATGTTTGAGCAAAATTATATGATCAGTTTCTGCTATTTTTAGTTTCCCATTGAAGTGCCTTTATATAACAAGCATATTGTAAGAATAAACGTTTATGTCATGCACATAATTTACAATCAGTCATTTAGACCCCTGTCGAAATGTTTTAAATTTGAAATTAACAAACGTTACTTTCAAACAAATTTGCTAAAGTACTCTCATACCATTTCGATTCTCCCAGCTACAGGACTGGACAAACTGATTTTGCGATAATTCCGATTCAGACTCTTAACACCATGTTAAGCTGAAAAAAAGAGATGAATCCATCGATATTATCAAGTCAGTTGCAATAATGCGTCAGACTATATGTTTTATAATTATTAAGATTGTATATATCAATTAAGCACTATTTTAAATATTGAATGACAGCTACTATAATTCAGCATGATAGCTACTATAATTCAGCAATGGGCAGTATATGTTGCATACCAAGAAGCCTATCCCATGAAGTTGAAAAGTATATAAAATTTAAAAAGTAATTATTTTAGTTAGATATATTTTTTTAAAAAACTTAATCAATATCTTATAAGCGTTACAAAATGTCTTATCTCAAAATGAAAGTAAAGCATGTTACATAATGTATCAGATATCTTCGTATGCCAAGAAAATACTTTCTATTATGTACATCATATCTGAAAAAACTGAAATATTTTAATCAAACATATTTCAACTTGTTTTAAAGAAATATATAGATCCTATATTTCTAACGTATCTTTCTGAATACATAATTCATCTTATAACCTTTTACTTAGTATGTACGTTCTTCGTTCACCACCACAGTTAAAATTAAAATTAATTAAAACAGAAATTTATAACAAACAAAAATAGTAATAATAATAATAATAACAATAATCATCAATTCATTATGCTTCCAAGCGTAACTTACGCTCAACCAATGTAAACATTAATGCAATATAAATGTTTGATTATAAATTTCAAGAAATAAAATTACCAATATGTTCCAGGCCATAGTGGTCATGTATTAAATTTGAAACCATCAATTATGGAAAATATTAGATCAGCAAAAGTAAAACTGCAAAATTAGTATTTCATTTCTAGACCACCACAATTACAAATTTCGCCATAAAAAATCACTTGTAAAATACTTGATATGTTCATCAGAATTAGATAAAAGTGTTCCTAAGTACGACGAACACCCAATCTATGTGAGCTTCTTTACACGATTATTAGTTGATCAACGTACTTGCACATTTTGCTACACACATCCTAAATGATACCTTCTTGTGCTCTGCACACTATAGCGAGATCCATTCCTAATGTTAACACTACTTCTTGCTGTGTACCAATAGCACTAGACTCGTTCAAACAGGTAACTGAGTAAAATGGTGATCCTTTCTCGAAATATCTGACTTACTGCATCAGATACTTCCATCAATATTAGTCCATCCTTTGAATTAGCCAACAGTCAAGTATAAAGGACTTGTACTTTGGACATTCAAATTTTTAAGTACAATAAAGTTTAAGTTTTTATCGTTTATTGTTTTATCTAAACAGGATCGTATTTGCTTAAAATGTGCATCATTGAACCATAGGATACTTTAATCGATGTTAGCTAGATGGTGATCTATATTTATATAGCCTGTCTATTTTTACCATTTTTATCATTATAGCTTACTTTATCAAAAATGTTAACATAAACATACATATAGTGCATATCTCATTACCTAATTTATTGAAGAATACTTTCAGTTACAAAAAGGTAAAATAGAATGTGTAGCACATAGTTGGTTTTTGAAATGGTGTGCATTTTCATTTGCTGCAAAATTATGTTTTGGTACAAAGCAGTGGATACAAATTTGGCCAGCTTTTTGTTTGCCAAACAATAGTTTCTGGTGATTTTCAAATACTATAGCATAATCTAAATCTGATTTATTTTATTTTTATTTTCAGGAATCATAATGGTATATAGGCATGCATACAGGGACATCTAATAGACACTTCTTTAGAGTAAACAACTGATCAGACCATGCACAAATAGATTATTTGAATGGCAAAATGATTGACATAAATGCAAAATACTTTATTCGCTGTGTTTCTTTCTTTCAGTGCACCAATAACAAATATAATTTTTTCTGTCTTTCCATACAATACAAAAAAGAAGAACAAAACAAAAAGCATTAGCTGTCTTTCTCCTTGTCCATCCAACACAAAAGAAAATGAATCCAAAATTTGTTACACATCATTACACATCACAAATAATGGCACAAACATGCGTGTTACTGAATTTAACAGTGATTAGAGAAGTGATAGAAATATTTCGTAATTTTAACATTAAAGCAATAATGTCAGTATCGAGAAATATTGAGTATTTCTTTGCAAGTTTGGATGAAACAAAAGTGCGGTCAAGACTAGTTGTGTTGAAGAAAAAACATTCAAAAGACTATAAATATTAATTTGCTTATTTCCAACATAAAAATCAAACACTTGGCAATGCTTTACAAAAATCCAGATTTACAGTTTACATATGATGATGATGACATAGAGATACATGTAAATAGCATTGGCTCTGATAGCAAAATGGTTAGAGCAGAGCAGTATGAGAAAGGTTTACATTATGTATTTCATATGGATACATAAACAAATTTATATGCTGATACAATTACAGTAGAACTTGAAGTGATCTTAAACTTTGCAAGGTAAATCTAACATTTTTCGACAAAACCAGAGATAGAAAGCAAATTTGGATTCGAAATAAGATATGGTTACTTAGTATATGAAGCAGATGTTTTGGAATAAGCTATATAAATTGTAACATTTACCATAAATCTTAAATCATTTATACGTCTGAAACAATTTTTGTCTAGCCAATGACACAAAAAGACAATATAAGGTATACATTATTCTTTGGATAATTGTATACCGTTTAAAAATGACCTACAAAGAACATTATTTAAGAAATCTTTACTATGATCCCGAAAGTTCAGTTGCTTACACAAACTAGTTCAATTGTGGGAACGAATTAAGCAAGATAAAAAGACGTCCAAACACAGTGATTTGAAAGAGTGGTAGACGCTTCAATGTACATACACATTATACCAGCAAGCAATTAAGAGATTTCCATGCAAAGAGTTTATTTAAATGATACTGATTCTCAATGTCAGGCAGATACAGTCGATATGCAAAGATACGAGAAGGGTTACAACGGATATAATACATTTACACTATGAAGGATTTTTTTTCCCCATACCTCTTTGTCTATTTCTTCTAAACCTTCATAGATTGCAATATGTAAATTTTTTCAACTCTCCTAAATACTCCAATTTGTTTTCTAAACATCTAATTGCTTTATGTGCATCTACAATTTGGTATCCATTGCTATATATGCTTTTCCTTTTGTTATCCTTTCATTTTCTTTTCCTCAAAACTCTTCGACAACATTGTTCAGCTCTTGTTGATGTATTTCATTGTGTTTGGTCGTTTTGTCTGTGATAACAGACAGACTAGGATTAGATTGTACATGAGCGATGACTTACAAACAATGAATAGTGTTAGCTTGTAAACTAGCACTTCTAGAAGAGAAAAAAATGTATAATTATTCTGGATGCTTGCGTTATATGTGTTTCCACAAGTTCAAATTGTCTTAGCCTTGTATTTGCAAAGCGGACAATCATTTCTAAATAATGCTATTTATGTAGGCACAATTCGGGGAGGTAGGTAATAGATATTTAGTTTGCTTGTTAAAGGTCAACATGGTTGCCTTCAAACCACAGAATCTGGTAGGCAGGTTCTCTTTAACAGATATAACTTGCAAACAAGCCCCAAGTTTGACTTTAACAGGCATTTAGATTGCCTTTAGCAGGCAAAATCAGGCAGAAAAGGTAGAAAGAGGCATTTTAGCTTACCATAAAAAAGCATCTATTTTGCCTTTAACTGGAATCTGGGTTATTATAAATGGGCATCTATTTTGCCTGTATATTCCACTAGAAAACTACCACCGTCATAATCTTTCTTGTCTATATTGTTCTCTCCACCATTTACTTCCTTTATGTAACTGGTTAGTTTTAACAAATTGTTAGAGACTATTTATAAGCTGTTGGAAATATATTGTTTTACAACATCGGTATTCATATGATTGTTCAGTCCAAGGTTAAAGGTCTCAGATGATTTTTTAAAATAATATTGTTGTAGCCAACAATGATACCCATGTTCGTAACCACATCACTAGGCAATACAAATATATGAACACTACTACCAGCATAGTCTAATCTAACTTTGGAATCTGAAATACATTGCAGAAACCTTATCATGATGTTTTCACCTGATTTGTACAATCTTGTATGCTGACAAATTAATTTCTCAAATAACTTTTGGATAATTTGTGAATAGTTAAAATGAAACGTGTAATAATCATTTATTTTATTAAATCTAATTCCCCAATCAAGAATATGTTCATCAATTGCACAAATGTTTTCTTCGTTAGTTACATTATTTGATAATTTTAAATGCTGACTAGAATAATTATTTCATTTTTCTCTTTATGTATCTCCAATCACAACAAGGAGGAGGAATGTTAAAGTTGTAACAAATTATGTCATATTGTTTTAGATCTGTGTTGTTATTATTATTATAACTAGAAATAAATTTGTTTTCACCAGGTAAAGGTATTACACATTCAGACCATAACTGCCTTATTTGAAAGTAGGCATTACATTTATAAACAGATTTCACTAACTTTGGTATATATTGATCTACCAAATGCCACTAGAGAATCAAACAACCAACTGTCGTTATTCACATGTCCCAGGCATTCTGAGTCTGCCAAAATCTCATGCCACACTGTGCTCTGTATCTGTTAAGATAATCATCACTGTCAAATGTTAAAACGTAATTATCAAAAATGTTTAACGGATTATACATTTTATATTTTGTTTCTGTGTAGTAAATTTTAGTCTCTTTGAATATTTGTGCAATATTTTTGTTAATTATTGTGTCAATATGTGCTACAGAAAAAGGATAAGGAACTTGTTAACTTCTTAAATATAAGAATAAATTAATTTGAGGGGTTAACTCAAGGGTTAACAAAGTAAAGTTTAGAGCATGTGTTCTCAGTTCCTCAGTGTCATTACCAGATCTGTATTTTACTTAATATCTTTTCTACCAATAAAGACGATTATTTGACCAAATCAAAACACAAATCATCCGCTTAATATGCAAATGCAACGAGCTGAATGGAATACAAGCCTTTGATTGCTCGACCAAAAATTACGTACTACACCTACTGATAACCTGATTTTCAGTCGGCCTGCATATTAACGGGCGCGATCATGGCCATGTTGACTGTTAACGTGGGAAAATGGTGTGGCATTCCTTAAACATCCGGCAGTAAGACAAACTTTGTGTAGACATAAAAAGTTGAATGCCTGAGCTAAACATCAGTACCAAATTTATTACGCTATGCAAAATGTAGCTTGAAATAACAGCGTTGATTCTTAAATAGATCGCGCGAGAAGGGAGAGAAGTGTCCTCCCTTGTAGTTTTATAGAAGAAGAAGAGTCTTTATTCATGCCAACAGCCCAAATGGACTGTGAAGATACATCTTTTTTCAATGAATAAAATCAGATCAATGCAAATGAAATAAGCAGATTAATTCACAAACTTTCTCTGTAGAGAGAAAGAGATATCTACATTATTAAAGGTAATAATATGAAGATAAAATCAGAAGTTATGCAATTCAAATTCATATTGAAATGGTGGTCAGTCAAAATATTTACAAGATCTATGAATATACGACAGTATTTCTATGATTAAAAGCTTTATAAATGTAAGCGACCAAATTATTCAAAATTCTAGTATTCTGGGTATTCATAAGTTCTATAAATTTAAACATATTTGGTCTTTTTCTGAAATATTTCTCTATATATCTGGCTCTTAGATCTTTATACAATAAGCATTCAAGGACAAAATGATATTCATCTTCAATTAGGTTACAAATAGAACAAAGTCTGTCATGAATTGGTTTATATGGTCTCGCCCATCTACCAGCTTCAACTTCGAGTCTTTGAGAGGATACTCTAAATTTAGCAACTGCATTTCTACATTTCAAAGAATAGATGCTGTCAAGGTAAAGTTTTGATCCGAAATTTGCAATATTTACATAAAATAATACTCGACTACTGTTCTTAAGACGATCCATCCAATTTCGGATAAAACTGTCTGATAGCCTTAATTTAAATGACTGTAAAAAATATGTCAGTGTTACCGACCCCTTGATTAACCCCAACTTCATAGAATCCTAATCTTGAAAATAAATCTTTAACTAAATATGTCCAATTTACTATATTCGGTCGAGCTTCTAAATTGTTCAACATCATTTGGTATATATATTTTATATATCTGTCCTCCTTTGCATCTAATATCTTAAACCAATACTTCACAATGTAATAAAATCTATTTACTATCATTGTCTTATGCCCTAACTCCCCATAAATAAAATCATTTTGTGTTGTCTTCTTCACTCCTAATATCTTTTAGCAAAAATGTAAATGCACTCTTTCAATGCATTTAGCAGGAATAAATATCAGAACTTGGCAACACTAATTTAAGATAAGTTTTATCAGTCTATCAAAAAGATTCATGACATGGTTTATTTTTGAAGACACAAATTTAAAAAGGTATTTTTCAAGTAAAAACTATTGCTTTTTTTAACTTGCCCTGCCAATGTTGTCTGTGCAGAAGTAAAGGCACCACCAGATGTCATAACAAGTCCAAGATATGTAAACTTATTTACGGCTAAAACACGGTATTGGTGCTGAGAGTAGTCTCACTCACTTAAAAAATTGAAATGTTTGATAGAACATTTCAATGAAGCTCATTATATACCCTAGGGTGTCCCCTAGTCAGATCAAGTTAGATTTAGCTTGAACATGCATGCGATTTTGTTTAACCATTATTTCAATTCATTGGTATAACAACAGTTACAGACACTACACTTGGTGTATAACATGCAAGAAAAACAGCATGAAAACTTTAAAACTTTATTTTTTTTCACAGTAACATCAGTAACAGGATATCAACATTTAAAGTAAACAACATAACTGGAAGTGGTAAACAACTTAATAACAAAATCAAAACATCTATGACAAAGGTATCACTAAGAAAAAAAACCTAACCATGAAACTTTTGCATAACAAACATAAAAGACATAGAATAATCTTATTTAGGCATTTATCTAACACCAAGAAGAATATTTAAACAAACAAACTCATTAATACTGGCCAAAAGTATTGCAAACTTCCATAAGAGTCAGAAGTACATTGTCCATAAAATTGGTTACAGACACTACAAAACTATAGCATTTCAATACAGCTGCAGAACCATACATATCTCCATAAAATTCACTTCAAAAATAATTCAACATGAACACATTGACTAGAATTATTCATTAAATGAATGTTGATTAGTTAATAAAATGATAAAACCACATTGTAACAGGTATATGTCCAATACTTGTGTTAAAATTATGAACTGGTAAATAGCACTTGAAAGTTTAATACTAAATAGTGTTTGTAAGAGTAAAATATTGAAGTATAATGAATGTTCAATAAATCATAGTCACTAAAGTATTGTTCAACCCAAGGTGCTGACTCAAACACAGACCCATATGTGATTGATCTTAAGGTTACAGACACTACACATTAAACCTTGACTTTATATTGTCATTTCAAATAGAAGTGCTTATGATTTTTTTCCAGATTTGACTTGAGCTTAGACAATTCAGCTGCATTAAACTTGAAATGACCCCTTTCATTGACTATTTGTGGAGCTTTTACCCTGTACAAGATAGCATCTAGAGCCTCTTGTGAATAATCATCTTTTTCAGGCCAAACATACATGTTGCCAGACTTTCTCATGTATTTAAGTCTAACTTCGTTATGAAGAATGTCTATTACTTCTGCTAAGTATACATCTAGAGGTCCCTTCTTTGGCTTAAGTCCTACAGCAACAAATTCTCCAGGGTGGTATTTCTCTATTGGTTTCTCTGTGTCGGTTGGTGCTTTTTTGTCAACTTTGATCTTCTTTGTCACAATGTTTTGTCTTTCTGTTGACTTCCGTTTCTTATTAGGCTTTTCGCTTGTTGCTGAGTTATGATCTTTCTGGTTACTTCCTTGTTTTCTTTTCTTGTCATTATTTTCTATTGTTGATGGATTCTTGTCTTTAAGTTGTTTTCCTTTCTGACTTAAATTATCTTTATTGAGTACTAACTTTCTCATTTCCCAGGCATTAACATTTTCGCTGAAGTTGCATCTCCCGTCAACCTTCATGCATTGCTCACAATAACAGCTCAGATTTCTTATGCTCAGTTCATAATCATTGCTTCCTGACTTTACAGCATGTAATTTTCTTGTACCTTGCAGTGTTTGCACATCAGTTTCTTCTCTATTTCTCTCAACATCTTTAACAAGGATGAACTCCCTTCTCGAAACTGTTTTAGCTTCATTATCTGTATTTTCCATTTTCAGTTTCTCTGTACAGAAATGATATACATCTTCTGCACAACCTATCACCTTTCTATTGCTGATTACAGCTCTGTAGCAAGCATTCTTGACTGTCGCACCGAGACCATCGCAAACACTCTTTCCATGTGATGTTTCGAAATAATTTCGTGTTACAGATGGCTTTTTCCTCAGACTTATGTCAGCAAAGGCTTTCTTCCCCTTATACTGGGCAGCACAGCCATCTGTCCACTCATGGATCTCCTCTACTTTCACACCTTTCTTCTTCAGAATTTCTATAGCTTTGTTCTCAAAAGTGATAGCTAAGTCTGCATCATGTTTGGTTTCTTCACTGATGCCAATAATGGCATGCTTTATCTTGAATTCTTTTTCTCCCTGTTTTTCTGTATAGTAACACATGATTGGATGTATTGTAACTTGGTTCCTGTCGAAGAATCCAGATTGTACTTCACTTTGAAAAACACACCCATAGTTCTCACTAAAGTCCATGACCATAGCAATAGAACCCTCACCAATTCTATCAACACAAATTCCCATCTGTTGCTGTTGCCATTTGGCCCTGAAAACGTGCTCTGGATACTCTTGCATGTCAGTTTCTAAGCATGTAATTAATGTTTTTATGTCTGTTTCTTTAGGCACACAGGAGACGCAACGCTTTACTTTATCATTTTGCTATTTCTATACTTTCCCATTGATGCCATGATATCTGCCTGTCACT
Organism: Margaritifera margaritifera; assembly: GCA_029931535.1. NCBI lineage: Eukaryota > Metazoa > Mollusca > Bivalvia > Unionida > Margaritiferidae > Margaritifera > Margaritifera margaritifera. The sequence continues at coordinate 279,566 of JAQPZY010001686.1, forward strand.
ATACTTTTCAACAAATGGTTTAAGGTAACTCTGCAAACATTTCACACCGCATTGTTTGCATTCTCTTCTTAAACATTTAATAGCTGGATTGGTGTCGTATTTACAAAAAGTAGCATCACTTAAGCTTTTCTTATCTACTGAAATTTCATCCAAATCTCCATTTTCTTTCACTGCTTTTTTTACATTTGTTAGTGCCTCACTTTTTAGGGCCACGTTACAGCACTTTTGGCATAAGCATGATCTTCTGCTTGTTTCAGACACCTTTTTAACATTCACTGGTTTCAATTTAGAAAATGAAGTTAATCCTATTTTGTGACTATGGTTCCTTAACTTGTAGTCTTTGTAGGCTTCTTCTAATGTCATAGTCATCACATGTTTTTGAAGTATTTCTTTTTGACCACCTTTTCTTACTTTCACAGTTTCACGTTTATTAGGCACTTCCCTACTGATTTCTGGACTTAGAAAAAAATCTTTCACAGATTTCTTTAATGGAGAGTTAAGTGCATCCCTTCTTCTTTTTCTTTGTTTCGTCTCCCACCATGTAGAACTAGGTTTTTGCCCTTTCACTGATACTTTGAAATACTTTTTTAGTCTGTGTCTTTTATATTTCTTCAGTAATGCGTCACAAATGATGTTGTATGCATGTTTCTTTGCACCCCCTTTCCTTGTTTTCACTTCTGAAATGCTCTCTGACACAGATTGTATAACAGTATCTGTCAATTCAAGTTTTTTTCTGCAATCCGGTGTCATTATCATTATATTCCTATTTAGAAACTTTGATGTTGATGGAGATTCAATTAATTTACTTATGATGACTGCTTTTCTCTTTGGGGTATTTGGTAATACTTCCTTTACCTTTTTTAATTGTCTGTACAGAGTTGCTTTAGGTAACACTTTATTCATTGGTGAATCTCTGGCTGACCCAGTATTTCCTATTTCACAATCAGTCTGAATACACTCTTGCTGTATACTTTCATTCAGTTTGATACGCATTCTCCATGCTTGGGTTCTTTTCACAGCTTCTTTCTTCTTTCTACTTAATTCAGCAGTTTTCGGACTTCATAAATCAACACTCTTATTAACCGATATTGCCAGGGCTGCTTTTTCTTTCTTTTTCTGGCGATACCTTTTCATTTCTTCACGTTTTTTCCTTCTTAATTCTTGTTGAAGATTTGAATCGGAAAGTGATTGCTGTTTTTTTAGTAGTCTTGCATCTTTTCTTCTTTCTCTATCAACCCTTTTTAGCTCCTCATGTTTCGCCTTATTTTCCCTCTGTTTTTTTCTCCAGGCTTGTACCTTTAGCCTCGTCTTCTCCCTTCTAGCTTTAATCTTCTGTTCATCTTCTTCTGGCTTATCTTTGCTTCCTAAAAGCAAACAACTTCATTCTCATTTTTGTTCCTCTATGTATACGGATGAAATTTAGACTTTACAAAACATACTTGTAATGAGTACGCAATATGCTTTCATACATAAGCAAACTGGAATAACCTGTAGATTCTTAAAGAAAAGTATCTGATTGAAAAAGAAATAGCATAAAACCTGATGATTATTCAATGTTCTAGCATTTACAATGATTGCACACTTTCCTTAATAATGTAAACAACAGTCGGGTCAATTCACATGTCTAGTAGTGTCTGTAACCATTTGACAATATCAGCAATGTATCCAATACTAAGTCTGAGCTCATTGAATTCTCATAATATTTCTGTTTGAATTTACTAGTCTAATGATATGGAATGCAAAAATACTCAGTTTCAATTGCATATTGTAAGAAATCACTGAAAATGTTGCCTGTTATCAGAAATCTAGATGAAAGAAACTATAAATATACCAAAATATTACAAATTGCAGACAGACAATATGTCAAAATTTAGCCTTACACATCAATACTGTAATAGGAAACATAATTTGGCTTCATTTTTTTAAAAAAAAACAGGGATAAAGTCATAGACAGTATAAAAAGGGGATATTGGTTACAGACACTACAATTTAAGAGTGTGGTTTACCATTCAATACAAACTTACCAGAGTTGTTCCCAGAGGTTTGCTTTTGTCGTCTTCCCATGTCTTAGGGATGTACCATGGTAAAGAACAGAAAAAGTAATTAGGCAGCTTCTTCTAGGATAAGAAATTCAGGTTACATTGTCTTGTAGTAAATTACTCAAACAGACAGTGCTGCAAGAATGATGCAATATTCAATCAAGAGAGTTATTGCATCACTTTTTTGCTCTTGGCTGCAGAGGTAAATAGATGATGCAACATTACATCACATAAGATGGAACTTTCTATTGAGAAAAACAATGTTTTAATGACAAGTAGAACAATACTTTTATCTTTCATTTTTATACCTGTTTGTGTAGTGTCTGTAACTTTTTTTATTGAGTTGCTGTTTTTTAATGGTACAATACAGCACCACCAATTTTGGCCAACTTAGACATCACATGGATACACATGAGCCTTTGTAGGATTTATACTTTTCCATAATGAAACAACAAAATTATTGCCATATAAACTTGTAAAGGTTACAGACACTACAAAATTTAGAACTGGAAAGTTTGACAAAGAACAAGCTCTCAATCGAATATCTTGGCTAGCCATGTGATTTAAATGGTTTTACTACTTATTATAATATAAAGTCGAGTTCTAGATGTCAATAAAAGTTATAATGAATGTTATTTTGTACAAAATGTTGGCATATAACAACAGATTAGTGTTTGAATTTCAGTGTTGAAACAAAACTTCTACTGACGGTATTTTGTTTATAAAATCCATAATATTTTACCGATTTCTTTAATTCAAGAAGCAATATTTGCAGGATAGAATTCCGCATAAAACCAGACCAATAAATGCATAATTTCAGTATGATATTTAGAGAATTCTCTATTTTATATTCAAGCTTTTTTCGAGTGAGACTACATAACGCTCAAAAATGGCCATTTTTAGAGCTTGTTTCCATGCATATCTCAACAATGGGTTACACTAACCTCTTGAAATTTTCAGGAAAGTAAGAGAGGTATATGCCAGGCTTACCAATCTTTAAAATTGGTTCATATCTTGTTTAATTTTTCTATTTCATGCATATAACATGAAAATTCCTTTATCAGCACCAATACCGTGTTTTAGCCGTCACAATTTCGTTTTTCATTACGGTAAGTGAATTCCATATTTCTAGGTGAAGTAACACCTTTTCTTAAAATCATAACCTTTGTTTTTGAGGTGTTAACAACAAGTTTCCACTTAGCACAATAATCTTTCAAATAATTTAACCCAGACTGAAGGCCTTCAGGCAAACCTGAAAAGATGGTAATGTCATCTGCATATAAAAGAATAAAAAGATGTAACATGCCAATATCTATATCTTCAATACTATGCATGGCAAACTCTTCCTCTAAATCATTGACAAATATTGAGAAAAGAAATGGTGATAAACATTCACCTTGCCAGACACCAAAAATACAAGAGAATTCATCACTTAACATAATATCTCATTTAACTCTTGACTTTACATTGCTGTACATTGACTTGATTATATCTAGAATATTTCCCCTTAAACCAAACTTTATTAATTTATATCATACATTATTTCTTACTATATAATCAAACGCTTTGGTGTAATCAATAACGCACAAAATAATTTTTACCTTGATTAATGATATGTGAGATATGCCCATGTAAAATAACAATATTTTCAACTGTACTCGTGTTTTTTTCTAAATCCTGCCCGTGCTTCAATAAAGACATGATTGTTTTCAAGCAATAACATAATCTATTAAACTACATCCACCGTGTCCAACATATGTATACATCCCAATATTCTTATCATTACCTACACACTCCTTCATTATATGTAAACCTGTTTGCTTGCAAAAGTCACGAAATTTTATTCCATTAGAGTCTGGCTGTACAATATCTTGTGAAACACGTAGTTTAATATTATAATCATCAACAATATACTCATTGGGTAATGCATACATATATCGACTATTGTCATCAACAACAAAATATGGGCGTGTTGACATTCGGCATTATGATCACCACATATGATAAATTTACAATCTTTATTCGAATCACTTTCTATTCTTACCAGAGACTGTAAGAGCATGTCAAAAATATTTGTATCCACCAAAGATTGCCTAGTGGATCCATCTGGTACAATATAGCAAAGGCAAACACATAAATCAAAATTCTCCTCAAATATTGAACCATCAAATTTAACCCATATTCCAGTTAATATTATCCTCATACTCGCAAATAAGGTATTATCCCTAACAAGATTATCTCTAATATATACAATTATTCCCCCAGAGTACCTTTTACTATTTTTTTTTCTTCTTTAATTTTCTATGCAAAGCAAAGGATGTAAAATTTTGTATACCCAAATCAGATAATTCATTTGTCAAAGTTTCTGTAAGAAGAACAACATCATTTTTGGAAAATATTTCATTTAGCTCTTCACTTTTTAGTCTATTCACTCTTTTTGTAGAATCCTTGAATATTTAATAGAGAAAAGCGTAAAGACTCTTTCTCCTGCCATGCCTTGCTCTCTGCGCATCCGTTATCATTACCGCATCTTAAATCGGAGTCTAAGTTTCTAGTGTCCTGTCATCTAGTGTCCTGTGGTGACCTTTGGTTATTTCTATGTAAAGTGTTACTGGGTATTGTCCTGGTTACAGCTGGCTGCGTGTTACATTTGCTTTTTGCTGACGAAGATCTCAACCCATGACCATGATTGGTGCAATTTTGATTCGACAGATGGATAGCGGTTTGTTCAGTAACATCATTTCTCGTGAGTAATTGGCATCCAGGTATGTTTGCTGGTGCTTTTCACGTTGATGATTGGCGTCCAGGAAAGGTTGCACATAAGAGAGTGACACATTACGGGAACCTTTCATTGTATCCAACCAATCTGGGAATTCGTCCCTAAAGACAGTGCCACTGATGACAAGTTTTGCTGGATATTGAATAGAAATTTTGGACCCCGGATTTCTTTGGCATACCCCCTTAACTTTTGACCATAATCTCTTTTGCACTTCCACAATTTCTCGATGATAATCTATATCAATTGAATAGTTAGTACTCTTCAAGGCTTTCTCATTTTGTAAAATATATTCGGTGTCGCAATAGTCACAGAATGCCACTATTATGGGCCGCTTGTGCTTCACTACCTTGGTGCAATGGCGACGCCCTAGATGTACCCCTAACCTGTGTGCATGAGCAATGTACATGGAATCCACATCAAGCTTCAATTAATTGCAAACAAAATTTCAAACAACACCAAAACAGTTTTCTCTGAAAGCTTCATCAATACCCCAGAAAATCAAATTGTTTCTCCTACTTCTGGCCACAGGGGCTTATATTGTTGGTTACAATTTAGGGCGACTGGATATCTCAGCCCATAACGGAGTCGGCCCATACAAATTGAATTAAGCAATCTCCCCATAACATACTTGGCCCATTACGGAGATGGCCCATGACACAGTCTGCCCTTAATCACTAAAGATTGCAAAAAGAACTCTCTTAATTGTAATTCGAATGTCTCATTGCACAAAATTTATATAAATAAAATATTTAATTATGGTTAGTATCAAGAGAAGGAATAAGACAGGGCAAAGAAGGGCAAAGATAAAAAATGTTATACTAAAAAAAAATAAACACATAAGAATTAGATGTATTTGCTTTGTCTCTGTGCTTATCTTTTGTGTTTTTTTAAAAATAATTTCTATTTAACTCAATTAACATAGCACCCGTGCAAGGACAGAGGCATTTTAAACTTAGAATACTGGAAAATATTCACTGTTGATACAAAATTTACGGTATACAGCAAAAATATCACGTTTTTAATTTTCTTGACAACTGTTTACTCTTGAAGTTAATTAAAGTGTATGTCAACGTGGTCATGTAGGCGCTTTTACTCAGAATATAATGAATATTACTTGTTTTTTGTACCATTTAGGACTCATATATCTTAACCAAAATCAATTAAATCCTGATTGTTGAATGATCTGCACCTTACATGTCATCAAAAAACTTCCAGACGAAGATTGTTCATTGCTATGGACTTTTACAGGTACATGTACTAAACTGGGTCAAGAAAAGAGGACGTCGGGTCTATCATAACGAATATTTACTAAAAATCATACACAGATGCACTAAACATAAAGAAACATACAAAGATTAAACGACAAATGAAATGACTGTTGAAAAAAAACCCCATTACATCAACATTACTATTATATAAATCGTGGACCTAGTACGTAATGGGTCGAGTACGTAATGGGGCCGAGTGTGTAAATGGGCCGAGTACCTTATGGGCCGATTTGGGTAGGCCGAGTTCGTTAAGGGCCGAGAACGTTAATGGACCGACTCTGCTATGGGCCGAGTTGTCCCGTAATCCAATTTACCTATCAGTCATACATGTAGTAAAAGTATGACTAATAGGTAAATTGTAAGCAACAATACGAGCCCCTGTGCTTCTGGCTTCGATATCTATTGATTTGTAAGACAAAACCTTTAACATATCAACACATTTATTTGTGACCTCAATAACTTGGTCAACGTTTTTGCATCTGGAAAACATGACAGATTTACAAGATGACATACCTTCAGACAAGGACCAATCACCAATGTTCCGACTTCACTTTATCCGTGTCACTGTCCGCCAACACAGAAAATGGATTGTCCACCAACACATTAAATTGAACATTTGAAGCCATTTGTGACATCACAATTGTAACTTGAATACAGTTTAGATACTTATAATCCTTTTCAGTGACAACGTTAGCGCAAAAAATAGTCACAACTATCAACAATTAAAACACTTAAGTCTCATAATTATACGCATACTGCTGTACCGTCCGCCATCTTTCAATAGGAACCACTCCCATGCATATCGGGTATCAGGTACCAATTGCACAAGCCCAGGGGGGCGGAGCTGAAGGTGTAGGGAACATTGTATTCAGACATAAACAACAAAACTAGCAGTGCTAGGTGCATTATGTAAGAGTTGTAGTGTCTGTCCGGCTAAAAAAATGTTGAGTCTCTTGGTAACATTTGAGATTATGTTAATTCATAAGTAGATCATGTTTTGTATTTTTTTATGATTTGTTTAAAATGTGATACATATCACTGAAAATCTGTCTGTTGTGACTGGATAACTCTTACCCCTGTCTAGTTCAAGCAGAGTTATCTCTCTTAACTGCAACGGAGTACCTTGTCAAATTGACAATCTAATATTGCTCTCTATGACAGCGTGTGACTTGCATGCTAAAGTAGGAGAGAAGGTATATTTATTTCACCAAAAGTTAACATTAAGGTCTATGGAAAAACAATTGGTACCGTGATACCATCAGCCGCATTAGCTGCCATGTGGCGCCGCTGTCACTCGTCAAGGGTTGCTGGCGATCAAAATTAACATTTTCTCAGAATGGAAACCTTATTACATCTGCTACTTGCTTCGTTTTCATATGTAAAAAGCCGAGATTATTACATTCGAATGTATTCATGGTTGAAAGGTCAAAATGTCTATATTTAGCGTATATGACATCGGGCCTTTTCCACAACATATTCGGTGAAAATAACAACTGAATTTTTCAAAACGCAGAAAAATTAAATAAATAAACAAATATATACGCTTACCTACGCCTGCTTTTATATATTTTTTTTAATTTAATGGATTTCGTCTTACGAGAATAATGGTAAAATATGTTCGATTATTTGCGTAAACCCCATGAATTGCATCTTTTTTAAATGTCACCCATGACAACAAGAACGGTAACTCTTCCTGCCACGTGGCTACGTAAAAATGTATAGTGACAACAGCACACTCGAACAACCACTTTTCGTTCACTTAACGTGAATGTTAACGCGTTCTTTATAATATTGTGATAATCTATTCAAATAACCATAGAACGCTGGTGACGCAGTTGATGACGCCATTATCTCGAAACAAGCGCGTTAGGTCGCGAGAAACGTGGCGCACGATTGAAGGATTATAACGACATCGGGTGGTTGGACGATATGACATAAACTGGGTTCAAAAACACACGAAAACTTAATTTCAGGAAAATCAGATGTTTATGATGTTTATACCAAGCAATCAGATTATACAAAAGTATTGCCAATCATTATACTAAATTTATTACCAAATTTTGGTACAACCTGTGTTGTGTAATGCATTTTCGAGGTTAGAGACTCGACAGGTGATACTGATCTTGAGATGTGTATGTGACTGTAAGGTTCTTATCTAGAGGCACTGGTATTCAAATAAATTTTTCATGTTTAGTATAGGCGAAAAAGAGGTAAAAGTTAAAACCTTTTTTGCAGAATTTTGAACAAAAGAAAACCAATTCATGTCATTTTTTGTGAATATCAGTATGAATATTTGTCATAATAAGGATCTTTAGCGTTTCTCTATTTAAAAAAAAAACAACCAACATAATCATAAATATTTCTTGATAACCAACTCGGTGCCAGTTCCTTCTCTCTCCAATTCCATATTAGCGTATATGACATTGGGCCTTTTCCACAACATATTCGGCAAAAATAAAGGACAAAAGAATGTATTATATGGACAATGACACTTGCCTCTACTTCACGAACTGTGTAATATTGTTAAAAAATAATGGTCAGAATTATTAAGAAAATATCGCTAAATTTGGGGCATCCACAATTTAATGTTGCAACATCCAAAATTTACACCTTAGAAATCCAGACTTACTGTAATGAAAAATTATTGGAAAACCTGTGCAGTTTGAAAAGCTGAATGAGGAATTTGTCAAGAATTCTGTCCATATGACCCACATCCCTTGGGCCTGTCCAGTCTGGCCTAACGGGCTCACACTGTTTTTATCTTTCTATTCATAGATCACTGATTTAATGATTAAATCTGACTCCGACTGAGCCTATAATGTTTGTTTGTGCTTTTTTTTGTCATTGATATTTTTTTTGAAGATATGAAAATTGACCAAGAATATTTTATCACTCAGAGACTACAAACCTTGTTTCTGCCTGACAGATGACGTATTTGTGTACTTAAAATAATTAAGTTATCCACTTCAACTCCGTTGATTGTTTGGAAATAGTCCATGTTAATTTTACATACATATGTCACACACTTTTCTCGACTTATGATCATAACGCGACTGCAAAAGACAGGTTCACGTATTCTGAACCCACTCAGTTTGTAAATTTATTGTTCGCATTGTGCACTAGCAAGTTAACGTATTGATATTTTCAGAAATTGAGCTCATCCTACTGACCTTTTGGTTTGAGTTAATAGTAGCAACAGGCGCCGCTGCTAGAAAGCGCTGGCGATCAAGATTAACATTTTCTCAAAATGGCAACCTCATTAAAACTGATACTTTCTCCGCTTCCATATGTAAAAAGCCAACATTATTACATCCGAATGTATTCATGGTTGAAAGACCAACTGTCCAAATTTGGCATATATGACATTGGGAATATTCCATAACATATTCAACAGAAATAAACAACAACAGAATTTTTCAAAATGCAGAAAAACTTAGAAAAAACGAACATATACGCTCACCTACACCTGCTTTTTAAATACTTTGGAGTTCTTTTAGGAGAATAATGGTAAAATGTGTGCGAATATTTGCAGTATTACTTTTGTTGTGTAATGTATTTTCGAGGTTGGACTCAACATGTGACTGTGACAATCACCGAGATATTATCACTGTCAGGCCATCTACTTTAGGTAAGATTCTTATCTAGGTAAGATTCTTACCTAGAGACATTGGTATTCGAATTAAAATTTTCATATTTAGTTTAGGCAAATAAGAGGTAAAAGTTAAACCATTTTGCATAATTTGGAAGAAAAAATGTCAGATTTTGTGAATATCAATATGAATATTATCATAATAAAGTTCAGAAAATCGATCTTTAGCATTTTTCTCTTTTTGAAAGCATAAACATACATTTTTCTTGAGAAACAACTCAGTGCCAGTTCCTTCTCTCTGATTCCATATTTTAACACTTGCCTCTAATTCATGAACTGTGTAATTTTGCTCAAAATAATGGTCAGAATTATTTTTGGGGGTCATTGATTTTATTTTAAAGATATGAAAATTGACCAAAAATATCTAATCATCACTAAATTTTAAGATGGCAATTGTTGTTTACTAACTTGTGTTTTCATATCAATGTATATATGTACAAGAACACTGTAATGAATATGCACTGTTGGTTTTAAGAGTAACACATAATTTCACATTGTTTATGACTCAAAAATATGGTGTCATGCAAAAAATGTTAGGTGGACAATTGATTAAAAGGCACAGAAAGGCTTCAGAAGTACCTGGAACATAGAAAAGTGAATTTATTCTTAAAGCTGAATGTTCACAAAACATTTCTATATAACCATATGTAAGAAATATGCAAACTTAAGCATGAAATAACATACTGTCAAGAATTTGCAAAAAGTGACCAAAGACCAATATTAGAAATGGTGGATGGTGCATGTGTCTGAATGCTTCCTGTGAATTTATTTCAAAAGATATCATAAAGATGGGTTCATTTTTGAATTCTGCACACTCAAATTATGCAGAAAACATTCCATTTTAAGAGTAACATATACTTTAAACTTGTGTATGACTCAAGAATATGGCATTTCATGCAAAAATGTAAGGGGAGGGCTGGTAAAAAAGCACAGAATGGCTTCAGAAGTAACTGGAACATAGAAAAAGTGAATTTATTCTTAAAGCTGAATGTTCACAAAACATTTCTATATAACCATATGTAAGAAATATGCAAATTTCAGCTTGAAATAACATGAGGTCAAGAATTTGCAAAAAGTGACCAAAGACCAAAATTAAAAATGGTAGACGGTGTATGTGTTTTAATGCTTCCTGTGAATTTATTTCAAAAGATATCATAAAGATGAGTTCATTTTTGAATTCTGTACACTCAAATTATGCAGAAAACATTCAATTTTTATATATTATGTAATTCTGAAAAAAATAATCCTCTGTTGCTACAAAGAGATGGATGGAGTGTTTTTTTTTTATTTATACCTTTTCCCAAGCCAAGACACAGGTAGAGAAATGCATCTAATGGATTACATCATGTTCAACTAAAATACTAACTTGGGTTGAAAACATGACAAGAAGCATATATATCTGTATCCTTTGTTTTGTAGGAAGAAAGGGCCCCACAGTAGAACACCTTGATCCAGTTTCTGCACATGATACAAAGGAGCAGGTTTGATATTGTCTATATTTTATGTAATAATATGTGTGGCATAGGTCTCATTTTTTGCCACCCAGTCTTGATATTTGAATTGTGATGAAAGTTTACATTTATATTTTGTTTTTTTAGTATGCCCCTAACTAATGGGGGGGGCAGGGGATATTGTTTTGGAGTTTATTAACAAGAAATATTTGTGTTTAGTGTGCACTAAAGTTGGGGCATAGTATTTATAGCCAAGATCTTTTCATTAATTTTAAATTAAATACATATCAGTATACTGTATATTATTGAAATTTTGTTTAAAAATGTAATTAACAGTAGTGTATTATGATACTATGGTGGTGTATGATAATATCATGGTATTCAACTGTTACATTAGATATAAACACTACCTAATTTAAGTAAGAAATGCTGGATACAGAACTTGTGCTTTAATCAAGGAATATGCCATTCTGGTTTTATATAGATCGAAATTTGAGTGACAAACTTATTTTCCAGGCACGAAATAAGGCATTCAAAAGGCCTGCACCATCTCCAAGGGTAGTTCCAGCAAAAAAAAGAATAACACTGGACAAAGCACTTCATGCAGCGGAAGGCCTGTTACATTTACAGGAACATTTGCCTCTAAACACAGCAACACAATCATCCAATATAGTAAGTACATGTTTATTTTTTTACAGCAGTTGAGGTGGCACTCTACAGATACTACATACTTCTGAAAGAGTGACAGGTGTACGGTGAAGTTGTTTGCATTTGCAACATGCACAGTGGAGAGAATGTTCGCATACCTCTATGCTACCTTCATGTACTGTGTCTGAAATTTATTTACATATTGTACTTATGGAAATTGTACATGATCTAAGCACACAGCTGACCAAAATGACTGCTCCTATGTGCTCGAAAAATCTTCCAGAATTAGTACACCATCATTAGCAGTCATTAAAAGAGGGAAAACAAATTTTGCCAGAGTAGGCAATACCTAGGTTGAAACAATTCATTGATATATCGATGCTTCAATACTTTTGATATTTCAATACAAATATCAATACAAGAGGTGAAAAATCAATACAAAACGATACTTACCACATATAAATTACTTTAATCTTCAGCAGTCACGAGTAATTGTTAGTCTTTTGCCTTTTTATTCCTTAAATTGATAATTCATTCGAGACAGCCTTTGCAGGCACAGGCACTAATTTTTGTCAGTTAAAGAGAAAAAACTATTGACACCCGCTTGCCATTTACAAATGTACACCAGGTGATGTGGTCCGAAAACTGTCTCCACCCCCCAACCACTCACTGATTCCATGCTAATTATTTTATCCCGTCAACATGTTCAGCCACAGAAAACATATATCAACATAAAGGAGACATTCCAAATTTGTTCCCCATGTATGATGAAGTACTTTACTCATCATTTAATAACCACTTCTAGGCTAAGTTTCTCTGTTGTTTTGTATCTTGTTTACTTGGATTTAATTTGAAGGCTACACTTCCAGTGTGTCATGCAGTAAAATATGTTACATTCAATTCTGATTGGTGGTTATTGTTTGTTAACAGTAACCACCAATCCAAACTTAATGTAGATTATTCACTGCATGACACACTGGAAGTATTGGCATTTAAACTCAATCCAAGTAGATACAAAGCAACAGAGAAACTTCACACAAATGTGGCTGTTAAATGATCAGTAAAGTATTTAAATCGTATATGAGGAACAAGTTCGGAATGCCTCTTTTTACATTTATATATGTATTCGGTGACTGACTGTGCAGACAGAATAGGCGAATCTGTGAGGGGGCAGATTTCAAACCACGTGAGTTTGTCACCTTTCATAAATATTTTAATTTGTCATTGAAGGGGAGTGGGTGTTTTCAGTAGTTTTCCTTTTTCACCAACAGAAATGAGTCTGTGGCTGTGGCAGTTGTTTTGCATCTGCAAGAAGTACAATGTGATAGATTTGTTTGTGAGTCATCTTTGCTCCACACCCAGGCTTGTTATAGATGAGAATTTCCTTGCGCAAGGAAATTGCACCACTTCTTCTGTTTTGAAGATAACACCGTAATGTCGTCCAAGTTTAAGTGAAGACATGAAATTGGTAATAAGATGTTTTTAAAGCATTCATGCACAAAACGAAGGCAGGGATTTAAAATTTCTTATAAAAGTTAGCTTGCCAAGGGCAAGCTGACTAGAAAATTTAACTTGCCCTTGGGAAATCTGAGCTTGCCCCAAACATAATATTCCAGCATGAGTAAAAAAATCACACAAAATAAAATATGGGATATTTTAAGAAAATTCCTTTCTTTCGCCTAGATAAGATAGCATACTTGTCTCATCAGCCACATCAACAATAATGAAAACTTGACTGTTTGTAATGATTTATTTATATTCACAACTGAAAGAGTTGTGAGAACTTATTTAATCCATTGAATTATGAATTATCATCTAGTCATCTTGAAATCAGCGACATGCATCAAAATATTTGACAAGCCAACTTTTCAACTGGAGAACACTTATTTGTATCCATTTAATTGTTTGCCAAGCAGTAAGTATGTGTTGGTCTCATGTAATTATCACGCAAACAACAGATCATAAACACCGCTTGTGAATGCTAAATTTTTGGTACATCGATCATGCTTTGAACAAAATCCTTCTGGTGGTTAATCATTAGATACAAGTGCCTTTTATTTCCAAACACACACGTCAATGAAATTTCACACATTATATTATTAACAATTAATGCCTACTCATTTTAAAAATCGGCAACATGCATTATAACAACCTTTGACAAGCCAATTGTTTAGAGTCGGCAAGCTCACATACTGCCAGAGGCTAGGTTAGGACCGGTCGTCATCGAATCCTAGATACATACAAATATTGCGATTAAAATATAACTGCTAAGTTAAAATATCAATATTTATTCCTTATTTGTCAAAACTTGCTTTAAATGGTAAATATTCACATTATCACGGTTGTGCAAGAAAATGTGAGGCTGACCTTGAACCTTGATATTGACTACAAGATGGAAATGACATGTGATAGATAAAAGAAACTGTGGTGAATTATGTAATAACAGAATGCAGTACATATAAATCCTAAATAAAGGTACTGATATATGTACTGTGGTGAGATTGCATGGTATAAAACTTGCAGAAAATAAAGCATACAAATGGAACACATCCCTTTCTTCCTCTCTCTATCATATTTGTTGGACTTGCCAGTGGACAAGTACCTTGGAGACTTGAGCATGCCCGAGTCGAATTTCAGCTTGTTCAGGGGAGTTGGGCAAGTGGATTTGTAAATCCCTGAAAGGGCATGGTGGCCAAGATGAGTTCTGCATCCATCAAATGAAGCAGCCTGATATGACCTAAAAGGTTGAATTAAAATCACTGACAACTAACAGGTAGTCTGTTCGGAAGTATTTTTTTTTTATTTTGTCATGGAGGAGAATTGCAGATGAACAGATGGTAAGTCTATGTCTGTCTGTAATCTGCACGCTGGAAATACAACAAGTATGTCAACACACATAAAGGGGCACCACCCTACCACTGACATACCTTCTAAAGAGGAAAAGACCATCAAGTTGATATGTGTATTGATAATGTATCAAATCGTAGGCTGTATATCATGAATTGTATCGTTTCACCCCTAGAAATACCAGGTTCTGAAAGTGCAGTGAATGAATTACAAAATATATAAAAAGTCAAACAAGTTATCAGCTTATTTTTCTTTACAATTTACCTCTGAAGTCCAGGAAGTGAAAACGACCAAGCAGAGCTAGCAGTTGTTTTATAGACACACATCTGAAGTTAGGCCAAGCTGTATACTCACTCTATAACCCAAATTACACCCATCAATCATACACCAAAATAAAGAGAATTAAAGTTCCTTTAACAATACCTAAGATATACAAGGTCATGGTTCTCAATGGACGCGTACCCTCGGATTTTGACGCTTGGAATTTAAATGTGATCCATTTCTGAAGCGTGGAAATTTCAGCCTGTGCATTTTTATGATGTGTGTAGATTTGGGCTGGAGCGTCACGCTAAAGTACCTTGATTCGTTTCCGGCCTAACTTCTGACTGAGTGCACGCTGTCCATAACAAATTTACTGTATGTGACGATGATTGACATTTGCTTGAATAGAGTTTACACCTTGTCAAGAATAACATACCTATGTAAAATCAATATGAACTGGGCTAACAGGTCACTCATGTCATGCTTAGGTATGCATAATTGAATCAAGGTTCAGTTGTTTCAAGATTATCTTTGACGATTATGATAGTTAGAGGAAGAGGGAAACAAGTATAACTTGAATGGATTTCCTTATGATATAATATTGGCATTTATTTGATTGCCCATCAAATAATAATCAATTAGCCAAAACTGTGGAAAATAAGGTGGCTCGTAAAGCTGGTTGTCAAAGTTAAATGGACAAACATTAATTGTGTTGTATTGGCGATTCACTTGCTTCATTTGGCAAAATGCTTAAAAATTCAGAATCAGTTATGACTTGATTGGATTAACTTCTGATCAAATATTGGTGTTTTGTTTGATTGCTCATCAGATTATACTGAATTAGACAAAACTGTGGAAAATATGGCAGCTTGCAAAGCCAGTAAGAATTAAACAGACACTAAGATAAGTGAATACATCTGAACTTTTAAATTACAATGGCGAAAAGAAGTATATTTTCTTTTCTGTCTCAGTCTCAGAAACAATCTGCCAGTGATAAATTTTCTGACTGTCATTCTCCAAAAAAAAAAAGTTTGTGTGAACTCAGAGGAGAAGGAGAGTAAATCTCCTAAAGTTATTAGAAACTTTAAGAAAGAGTGAAAAAGTGAATTTCCATGGGTGAAAAATGTTTTGAAAGATGGAAATGGACTGCTCTTGATATGTGAGTGGTGTAAGGACACTGAACAATCAAACCCGTTTGCCACTGAGGGTAGTTCCAATCTTCAAAAAAGTGACCTAAACTTTAATGCAGAAAGGGTTGTTGCCAAGTTTTTAAAGAGTTAAAACAGGAGGAAATAATTAACCGACATGTTCTGTTGACAGATGACTTAAGAGTATACAAAGTCACCAATTGTGATGTTCATCCTTGATATTTGATATATATAACTTTCCTAGTTGTAGGGGTATATTTTTGCATTTAAAATGATTTGAGGAGTTAAGAATAGAATATGTTGAATGTTAAAAATATAATAAAGTATAAAATAGTCCTTTTTCTGTTTTAATATATCAAATATACACACTGTCATACATAATTGGAAAGAGAAACACTTGTACAAAAATCAGTAATGACAATGTCAGTCTCACTGTCAGCTTGTCTGTCTCTTACAAAATACTGTACAAGTGTTTGTCTTTACTCAACACAAGACCAGAAATCTGAAACATCAGTTTGTTCCAAGAATAACAAACAATCCCAGTTATTAGAGCAAGACTGTCAAAAACAAATGACTCCTGAGATTTCAGTTTTGACTCTTGAGATTTTGGGGTCAAGGGTCAAATGCATACATGTGATTCTACCGGCGGTAGACTCAAAATACCGTCTTAAAGGCTGTCTACTGCACATACCGTTTAGTAGTTAAAATCTACCGCTTTTGAAAATTAAAAGAAAAAAAAAAAAACATGGTATGTGTACGTGTTCTATCAACACATTAGAGAATCCTGCCAGAACCAGTCTACTGTGGACCGGAAATGCTCCACCACTACAATGACTGATGTGATAATGCGTGGCAGAGCAATATGATTAGAACTGTTTAAGAACAGCTGATATGTGTACACAGCAAGCTGGTAATTGATTACCTTATTGTTGGAATTTGAGGAGTTTAAGGCCAAATGTGGGATGTTTTCCGAAGTGTTATAAGCAATAAAGGGATAAAAGGTGGTCCATGATGTCTTCTGAGCCTTCAATGAAAATCAGCCGACCCTTGGCTAGAGTAAGTATTTTGATTTTTTACTTGTTTAATTGTTGTTGTGTTGTTCAAGACGTTTTAAGAGGACAATTTACTTTCTCCCAATTCTAAAAAACAACCGGCTATGAAATAATACAAGTTCAACAATGCTTAGATATCTGAGTTTAAGTGTGTGCAGGTGAATAGCAAAAGTCCAGAGTTTGCATTGTGTGTTTCGAAGGTATGCATCTTTTGTATTTCATAAACTATTTGAAGTTTTCATGTACATACATTAAGTTCAAGCCCTAGATAAAATATATCAGTTAAAAATATATTACAAGATAATTAATTTTAAAGTTTGAATAAATTATTCATTAAAGCATAAATAAATCATGTATATTTTCATTTTTATTTCAAGTCTAAATCAGTCTTTATTTTTTATTTTTTTATTTACAGTGGCGAAACTTGCCAACAGATTTTGGGATCTGAGCCATGAAGAGAAAGAAGCCCTTGAGGATGAGGCTTAGGGATACATCTTAAGTCCAAGTCAGGAACTTCCTCCTCGGGGTGAACATATATGTAGCATGGAGGAGTACTGGAGAGTAGTCAGCAACCTTACAAAGCCAGCAATAGGAAAACTAAAGTTAGAACTTCTTTGCAGGCTGAGTGTGATTGTCCTGTCATTACAACATTCTAATGCTGATACAGAGAGGACATTCTCCATTCCTCACAAAATACAAAGTGATTCATGGGGAAGTCTGGACCAGAGAACTGTTGAGAGCCTGTTAAGCATGAAGCTTAATAATTACAATGAATGTCATCAGTAGTGCTATTGGATTTTATAAAAGAAAAATCTTTGCAGTGAACAATCAGATAAACAACTCTTCCATTTTCATTATTTTACCATATACTGACTACTATTAATTATTATTGTAACATTTTCCATCAGAATCTGAATTTGATTCATGTTCAGACTTCTGTTTTATTATAGTATGAAGAGAATACATATTATGGCACAAAAAAACAGCACTTGTTTTGTTTTCCATCCCCTTGAAACGTAAAATTTATGCCGATAAAAAATCTACTGGTTTAGAGGCCAATCTACTGATCAAAATTTGTAAATCTACTGGTTTGAAATCATGGTTCTGTCACATGTATGCAAATGACTCTTCAATTTTCAAATCTATTGTGAACCCTGAAGGTCTTTTTGAAATAGCCAGGATAACCAGTGAGGAAAACCAGGGAAATTCTTTTTCTTTAAAATTCAAACTCAATCCAAAATATGAAACTGTAGAGTGCCACCTCAACATTTGCACTGAATATACCAGGATACTATGAATGTGATATGTAAGCTGTATTTGTTTTTGTTTAAATAGTTTTAATTGCAGACACCTGAACATTTCATACATAACTGCATAATCATGCATCTGGTATTGCATTTTGTCCTGTCTAACATGTATATTATTTATTGTAGGAAGACTTGAGAAAGGACACGGGAAATGCCACACAGCCACACAGCAACCAGACATATCCCAAAGAAGTAGAGGACATAATATGTGTAGATTCATCTAGTCAAACTATGACTTTTAAAATTGATCACATAATTATAAAAAATGAAATGAAGAAACAGAGATCAATGTTTGCTACAAAACAGGCTGACTCTAGCTTCAGCACATTGTCATTTAACACCATAAAGGAAAATAATTTTAAAAAATTAAATACTTTACTGGTTTTAAATACCTATAATTTATGGCATTGTTGAATTTCTTAGGAAGCAGTGTCAACATCTTGAAATATTGATCTAACAATCCAGACAGCCAACTTGCCCAGAAGCAGAAAAAGCGATTGAGTCCTGCAGAGAAGTTATTTTTAACTCTGGTCGTTTGAGATGATGTTTTGGGTTGGAGACTTTAAATCACTTTTTAAAATGTCAACATCAAGTATGAGCAATATATTTAGTGCATGG
The DNA here is from genome assembly GCA_029931535.1 of Margaritifera margaritifera. Classification (NCBI taxonomy): domain Eukaryota; kingdom Metazoa; phylum Mollusca; class Bivalvia; order Unionida; family Margaritiferidae; genus Margaritifera; species Margaritifera margaritifera. The sequence continues at coordinate 298,633 of JAQPZY010001686.1, forward strand.
ATTCAGTTGTTGTACCATCACTTTAATGAACTGAGAGAATGCATATTCCCAAACTGACAACATCTCAGGAAATTTACACAGAGACTTTAAAAGTCATTAAAAAATATGCAGTTCAGTTGACTGTACAGAATTTTTCATGCAAATGCCATGGGATTTTGGTCATCAAGGAAATTTATATTCATCTTATAAACATCATCACACCTACAAGTGCCTGATAGCAACAGCACCAAATGGGGCCATAATGTTTACATCAGATCTGTATGAAGGATCAATCAGTAACTGCAAAATTGTTGAGAAAAGTGCATGTTTGAATTATCTCCATCCTGCTGATTTGATCTTCGTGGATCATGGTTTTACAATTGAAGATTTGCCCTTGCCTAGACAGGTGTTGATTAATATTCCACCATTTCTAGGAAACCAGAAGAATCTTACTCTGAAGCAAGAGTTAAAAACAAAGCGGATTACAAAAGCACAGATTGATGTGGAATGGGTAATCGAGAGAATGAAAAATATCCAGTTTGCAATACAATTAATCAAGAGAATATGCATGTCAAGTTATCACTTTCTATAGAACTTAACATAGTGCCAAGTATATGTAAATTTAGCTTTACTGAAAGAAAATTCTCAGTAACAGTATAATTACATGGTACAAATAGATTGTTGGATAAATGAGAGTTCTGTACTCTTCCAACAGTATTTCAATCATTTAAGACTGGTGATGGTGAAGATGCTGCAAGGTACTTTAGTTCAAAATAGAGGAATCTAGATACCTTAGAACTCTCATTTCAAATATCTCTGGTGCCACAGGATGCCACAATGAAGTGGTATTCTTTATAAGTTCATTGATTAAAATTTGATCATGGTGAATCCTTTCAACATTAATTTCAAAAGGTGACGACATAATGCAATCACACCATGTCAAGCCTGTTACCAGCAACTGGAATTGTATCGGAAGAAAATATTGATCATTTCTTTTCAGAATTAGTCTGCCATCTTCAATTTTTAAACAGGCATAATTTAATTGTTTCTTAGAAATGAATCCAACTGAAACAGCATCTTCTATGCTATGTGGTGATACATTTTTTTAAACATTTTAATGCATTTTATTTCCACCAATCCTTATTTGCTTTTGCTGCTTGGTACAGATGGAATAGAATCAGTCCATCTGGGCTGCATCCCAACTCTGGCCACAATTTGCTTACTTAAAAGCTTGTTTTTATACACTTGAAGCCAGTAATGTCCTAAGTTTTAAGTTCAGCATAAGCTTTTCTTGCTGTGTTCTCATTCAAAATACCATATTTCATGTCATTTGTTAAAATTTAAATCCTTTTCTGAAGGACTTCAACATATTGTTAAATTCTTTTAAGCGATTGATATCTTTGTTATTTAAGAAATGGTCAGGTATCATTGAATATTGTGCTAGTAAATGAGGAAACCCAAAAGAGCTTTTAGGCAATATATTTTAAAAAGCACTTAACCCAACTAAGCAAGGGTTTATGTTTTTGCATTTGTGATTCACACCAATAGCACTGACTCCTTCCTTGTTTATAATAATGTAATGTGCGTGAATCACCTATATCTATGCTGTGTGGAGATTTAAGACTATAGTCGCATCAGGAGTTTGATTGAAAGTAGGTCATAAAAGCATGTGAACACTAAATCCACATTGCTTCATTCAAATAGCTTTTACAAAAGAATGATTCACAATCTTGCATATATGAAGCTAACATTTGTAATAAATCTGCATTAATTGTAAAATTTAACTTTTTTCAAGATATTTTAGTCCAAATTAGACATATGGTGAATTTAAGTGTTGTGCATTAGCTTGTTATCACTCCAGAAGTCTTATTTTTGATCCAATTTTGCTCAAACTTGGACTGTAGGTTTATATCATCACTGTCTCAGAAGACTTTGAATATGAACAAGATCTGTGCATATTAATAATGTGATCTTGCATCTGATTGGCTTACTTTGTTACTTCTCTGGTATCCATATTTATGATTTAGTTTTAATAAAACTTTTTCGTAATGAGTGAGATCTATACATATTGATATATTGAATTAATGAAATGATTTTACATCTGATTGGCTGAGTTTATTACCATTCTGGAAGCCTTATTTCTGATCCAATTTTGATAAATTTGGAATAAGAGCTTATATCATACAGTTGTTGGATGATTTCAGTAATGAGTGGAACCCATGCATATTTATGAGGTGATCTTGTATTCAATTGGCTGATCTTGTTACCACCCAGGAAGCCATATTTCTGAAAAGAATTTGATAAAACTTTGAATATAGTCTTTTATGATCAAGACTGCTTAAGTTTGGATGATCCTTGCATTTGATAGGCTGGACTTGTTACCACACTAGTGATTTTGAGTAAACCTGGTAAATACTTTGAAATCATCAAGATATCCAATGAGTTTTATTAGCTCACCTGGCTGTAAGACCAAGGGAGCCTGTGGTAAAGCCCAGCATTGATTTGTCAACAATTGCTTGTTATCGATGTGGAGTCCATATTCTAATCCAATTTCAGTAAAACTTGGAATATCGGTTTATATCATCAAAATCTCAGAGAAATTCAATAATGAGCAAGATCTATGCATACTAATGAGGTGATCTTGTACCCAATTGGCTAACCTGTTTACAACTCTGGAGGTCATATTTCTGATTTGATTTTGATCAAACTTGGTCTATATGCATTTATCGCTAAGCTCTCAGAAAAGTTTGATAATGACTGAGATCCATGCATACTAATGAGGCGAACATGCATCTGATTGGCCAAGCTTGTTACTCCCTTGGAAGCTATATTTTTGGTCTGATTTTGATCAAACTTGCAATATGGGTTTATATCATAAAGATCATGAATCAATTCAAGTAAGAGCAAGATACACATTAATAGCTAATTTTGCAAACAATTAGCTTAGATTGCTACCAGTCTGGAGGCCATATTTCTTATTTGATTTTGATAATCTTGGAAACATACTTAGATGATTAAGATCTCAGTAAACAGGGGCATGGGGTATGTGGGATCGAAATAATGGTGAGGGCCCAGAGGGGTGAAGCTCCTGCAGTATAAGCACTTCCAGGGCATACTTTTAACCATCTAACTAAGAAGAAAACTTACTCTAGAAAGCATTGTGGTTGCTTCGTGCTCATTATTGAGGGGGTGGGGACACGACAGTTTTTAGTTTCGACCTTACCATCAGTCTATCAAGAGTCATTACAGTTGTGAAAAATCGTTCCAAATTCAGATCGAGGAATTATTTGTTTCAAAAGATTCACTGGATTTACTTGTAGTGCTCATTCTCTTTTTGGATTTTAAATTGATGATTTGGGGATTTATGTGAACTTAATCAAAGATATTCTGGAGTACTTCATTTTGGCACAGCAGCACATTAAAGACTACTGGCAAATCAGGACATTCCAGACAATTGGCATATTAAGACATTCAAGGATACCATAGTTCATTTGGAACATTCCATATTTAGGACTTGTGAGTAGGACACAAAGGATTATTGGATTATTTGGATTTTAATTCACTTTGCTGTAAGTGTCTTTTGATTTTCATTTTAATTATCTCGAAATAAATTGCTTGTTGATTTTTACTTGATTTGTTGGTTTCACTTTCTTTCTATTACATTTTTCTTAGACAATAGAGTTGTAAGAATGCTTATAGCATTCAGCTTTTGTATAGATTTGATAATGAGTGAAATGCATGCATATTGATTGGCTAAGTTTGTTACTACTCTGACACAATAATTCTGATCCAGTTGTGATCAGACTTGAAATATTAGCTTATAGCATCAATACCTTGAACGCATTTGATTATGATCGAGATCTATTCATATTAATGATGCAATCTTGCATCTGATTGGCTGAGCTTTTTATTACACTGGAAACCATACTTTTGATCGGATTTTGATCAAACTTGGAATATATGCTTCTATCATCTGGATCTTCGATTTCGTTTTATAAAGAGGGAGATCAATGCACATTAATGAAGTGATCTTGCATCAGATTGGCTTCTTACCACTCTTGAATCCATATCTTTATTATCATTAATTTTAGGGATGACTTCAATTATGAGTAAGAGACTGTGCATATTAATTATGCTTTCATATTTAGAAAGAATTTTGATCATGTTATATAGTAAAAAAGGTACAATGAACATGATATCAAGTTTGGGATACAGTTTACAGAGGATGCTTTTTAACACTAATGCATAAGCCTGCTTAGTGAAACGGGCAACTCTTAGGTTATGTAAAGACATGTGAGCAATATCGGGTCTTCATGGGTCTCTTGCTATAAGGAAGATCTGTGCATGGTAAGGACATAGCCAAAACGCGAGTCTGCAACGGTCACCTAATTTCGTTAGCACAAACTCCTTCTGCTGGTTTGTCACTGGAACAGTTACAAGAATATTTTGGTGCCGGCTGTCTTATGGATGGCACATAGTTGGAAGCGGGGCGTCTGGAAAGAAAGTTTTTTGTGTCGCTGGAATAAGAGGCTAGGCCATGTCACGCACCACTATGCGATAAACCACGAGTGTGCTCGCAGACTTCCACTGCTCCAGAAAGAAATTCCAGCGGTGACTGGCATGAGGGATCTTGCGCTTCTCCTTGCTCTAAACTCTGTCAGATTTGAGGCGCATTCTCTTTTTTAAGTCTCTATGGGTCTCATCCTTGGTGAGGTGGTCTTCCTCAACCTCTTCGTAGTAGTCAACATACTCCTAGAGTTCAATACTTTTTGTCTATTTCAAAAAGAAACTATGGTAGGCTTGTGCGCGTATACTGCCGCCGCACTAACACCACACCTCGTTTGCGAATATGTGTGTTTTATGTAAGAACGAGTGGGTTTCGGTTACGAAAGACAGCGATTGCGCGTGTCATTTTCCCGGAGGATCCTTCTCGGTTGAGACAGGAAAGACGGTGCGTTGCCAGCATATCACTAGTCCTAAGAGCAGGTGAGTCTGACATGTTCTGTAGTAGCAACGTCCAATATTCGGGCTTGGGCATCTCGACTGCGCTGGCATTGGGAGATAAGGGATTGTCATCCTAAACGCTCTACTGCCTCCAGAACCAGCACATTCGTAGCATAAGTTTGAACGCCTTTCAGTAGTGCAGTGGCCCAGCTTGATATAATTAGGGTCAGTTGCAGCTTGTACGGCCTCAGTATAAAACCTTTGCAGTATGCTAATAAGGTTAGTGCCCACGTAATCAAGTATGGAAGCCCAGAGATACGTGTACTGAGGCTGCGATCCGTTGTATTGATGTCCCGAGGGACGCCTTGTTATAACCAACCAGTGAGTTGGTTTCGCGCCAGATGAGCGCAGGAAAGTATAGTTGGCCCCGGTCAGTGTAACCAGTCGACGTGTTATGCGCTTGCAACTGTTTGCATTACCGGCCATTTGCCGATAATAATGCAGCCAATTTCCTTGTCTTCTTGCTGTCATACTTTGGCCCGTTTCTTGCAAGAGATAATGGCTTTGGTCGCCTTGGGGTGCGTGAGCACGTCCGTTTGGACCATACACCGCAGTAGAGCAATGGGAGCACAGAAACGATCGTTGCAAGCCATCTTGTTTAATGTAGGCTTGCAAAAGTGACCTCCAGACCATGCGGGGATAACTGTGTGGCAGTCGGGAGCAAAGGCTCAAGAACGAAGCTATACTACGTCTTGAGTGAGTTGTCCGTTAATAGCCAACGGGGTCATTCGGTTGCACCTGTGACCAAACCGTTCAACTTATGGGTCACACTCTCCCATCCCAAGAAACTACCGGGGTAGTATGTGACCAAGTCACCTAGCATGCCAGCGAGAGTGGGCTTACAGCCGTCTCGGTCGCGATTAACACTAGTAGCGGTGGAGGTCTCGCTAAAGACTCGTCATTGTTATCTGTGTACTGCAAGCCTTGATAATCTGCAAGTACTTCTGGGTTCTGAAGAACCGACCCTCGGTCAGCATAAACTGCTCCACAAGCTTAGAGTCCGGTTTTTTGTCATTCCTCCTCCAAGAACCCAAACTGCCTTCCCTAATGCGTTTAAAGGCGTCCCAGGTGTTGCCTTTGTAGTACTCAACGCTGCGTCGCTCATAGAGCGATGTAAAGTGGATTTTTACCAGGCGTGGCCGTTGTGGACGATGAGCTCTACTGCAGGCTCCTCGAGCAATACTTGCCACTGTTATAAACATGACTGCCGGCTGCATCCTTCAGTATAACTGCACGCCAGACAAGTCTTTCCTACTCGGCCACGTAGTCGATTGTTGCTCCTGTCTCGTGGACGTACCTTTCCCATTCCGTATTTTTTTCAGGCGACCTCTGTAAGGCCTTGACATCTGGGAGCGTTTTCAAAGTGTTGTAACGCACGCTGTGCAACGGAGTTCAGGCCGCCGTCCCTCAAAGGGTCCAGATTGTCGGGGTCGGGCTCTCGAATGGGGTAGAGGTCGTACACTACTGCAGCCAGGGGGTAATCATTCTCATAGTAAGGCTTTTAAATATTTGTAAGAAGTCCAGGTTTCGTATCACGCTTGATTTGCAACCGCCTGTTTGCCCTTGCACTCTTCTTTCTTCATCCAGTCATTTTTGTCCACTTCCTCTCCTCCTTATCATAGTAGGCAAATGTAATACTAATTGAAACCATTTCACCTGGGGCAGGGCCGAACGAATATTTATGCCTAATAGTTATGAACCTCATGAGTTTTATCTCTAAATGGATACTCATACCTCCATCAATTGTCGTGATACAAGCACAAACTACTTTCTGGCCCTTTTTTTCTGCATACGCTAGCTTATGCTGCACCCTATCACCACCACACAGACAACGAAGCCCTGCTTCGGACAGAGTACTCTTTTCACGCAAACGACATAGTGTAGGCAAAACGCTCCTCTTTGACCGTTTTTGAAGATGCATTTTAGGGAAATCTCCTAATTATGACTGTTGACATCAAATAGACCCACTAAAAATTAATCACTTGTAGCTATTATAACCTTTCAGTTTGATTAAGAATGTAAATTACTTAAAAAATAAAAAATAAAAAAGTAGAGACGCTCAATGGACCCAAGCCGGCGAGGGAGATGGGTCATTCCTTATATCTCTAGGAAGTCTGACTTATATATGAGCATATTTTTCGACCATGCCTATTTAGTGTGTTGCCGCTGGGGCCAGCGGCTGGTCGTTCTAAAAATGGAGGTTTGTGTGCTTTTGGTCGTGAGAAATGAACGAGGAGGATTGGAGGGGATGGGTGCACAACGGGGATAGGGCACCACGACGAGCCTCGTAACTTACTCTGTTCACTAACCCTACTGCTCTCCTATATGCTCTAATGAACTGTCTAAATTTACCACATCCTAGGACCTCATCATCCTTTGAAAAAATCAGTTTTCATGTTCCTTCTCACTCATGTCAGAGTAGTGTGCTCCCTCTGTTTATTTCAATGGCAACTGCCTTACGCTGGTTCCAAACTGATAAACGAGTCATCACATCCTCTCTCTCTTTCACTAGTAGTTACTGTTTTATTTATTGGATTCATTTGAAACAAATTTGAACTTTCACACACACATATATATATATATATGCATATATAATCTTAAGTCATAAAGAGATAACAATTTGTTTATGGTATATAGCCACCTTGTCCTAAGAAGCTGATAAAAGGGCTAACCTTGTCTCTCTCTGTTTTACACACACACACACACACACACACACAAAAACAGACATACGCACACTTGAATTTCCTATTGAATGATTTGTATTTAAATCATAATGGTATATGTTGTCACTTTAACATACCAGTCTAAAGTTTACCGTAGTCGAGACGTGTGGATGAAATAGTAGGGTTGGCGATACATATCCATTATTTTGACTGCATGGCTTGATCCAAACCATAAGTTTTTAAAAATATTTGACTGCGTTGACAATAATTCATTGTATTGTGTGCACTATGCTCACAGCAGCTAAAGAAGTCATTCATGTGGCTAGATCAATTGGTACGAAACAGCGTGTTTTCGGGACAATAAACTTCAGCCACTGCTTAATTTAGTATGTAATTTAGCTAGGTCAATCAGTGCGAAACGGCCTGATAGCGGTTTAGTACGTAGTGTAGCTAGGTCAATCAGTGTGTTTGAGGGACACCTAATTCAACCACTACTCGCTTTAGTATATAATATAGCTAGGTCAATCAGTGCGAAACGGCTTGATAGCGGTTTAGTACGTAGTGTAGCTAGGTCAATCAGTAAAAAACAAGGTGTTTTGAGGGACACTTAAATTCATCCACTGCTCGCTTTGGTACGTAAATGTTTTGAAATTAACGTTTATCTTTATTATTGTGAAAGAATGTTCAAGTGATTACGGAAATCGGGAAGTTTTTGCTACTTTCTATCCATTGTGCTCGCAGTGGAAGGTTAAAATAGTCCACTAGTCATGGTAAAGGTCAATAGAAAAGTGATTTTGTGAACATTATAGTTATCTATTTTCTTTAGCATCGATAACAAAATTATACTGTACTAAATGATCATTGGACATCTAGTCTTACTTTACAAGGTTGTCAATCTTGTAAATATGTTTAATATTTGTATAGGAAAAGGAAGGGGCAGGCTCTAATCCTCCTTCTTCATTTTAAGTGGGCGGGGCTTATTTTTAAAAAATCTTGATTTTGAGAAAGAAATGGCGTTGACTATTTTTCAAAAATTATTTAACCCTCTCTGTCTCTTTCTCTGTTTCACAAACGCACACACACAAACAGACACACACTTTAGTTAAAAATGGTACAGACTTTTTTCCCCAAAAATTCGTTAACTTTCTTTTTTTCTCTCTCTGTGTTTCACACACACACACACACACACACACACACACACACACACACACACCTCACTCATACATTGACAGACAGATAGATTCCTTATATTGAAACGTATGACGTAATATGGTATTTCCATTCTAGTGTATAGTCACTTCATACTACACTGTTACAAAACATACATTTCAAAATGGAGGCCTCGTATTCATTTCCCATCTGGCTCTCTAATCTATTGACCCTATTTAACAGCGGACTCCCGTTTCTGTCTCAAGTGTCGCACGTTATTATTTACATACATTACTATCTATCAGTTTTCATGTGTAATGTTCTTATGATACCACTGAGAAAAGCATTTTGAATACTGCTTATATATTGATTATACATTTTTTTTTCTCCCGAAAGAGCTTGTATTTAAGCGCACGCATGTGCATAAACAAACATTCCGGTTTATTTTACAGGTCACACATTAACGTGATGTATACTTATGTTGTATCATACTCCACGTATATATGCATGCCAGTATCTATGTGTGTCTATATATCTGTATATGTATGTGCGTATTTTATGTATGCATATATGTATAATATATATATATATATATATATATATATATATATATATATATATATATATATATATATATATATATATATATATATATATAAACACAAAAAGCCATAACTGGACAAATACAAAACAGTTACCCAACGTTTCAAGCTAAACAAGCTCTTCGGCAGAGAAAGAATCAATTTATATCCACAAAACAAACAATAAACACAAAAGCCAAGGGAAATTCTTGACTTCTGCGTGTAATATATACACAGAGAATAAAAATAGAAGGAAGAAAGAAGAAACAATTGATAAACGGTATTAAAACGGGTAAACTACGTATCTATTTTATGCTGTCATTAGCTCAACAAAGTTGTATAATGAAAATCAAACAAGGGATTATCATGACTATCTCGCAGAGAATCAAAATGTTTTGACTTAATTTCAGGCTGGGAATAAAGGATGGACACAATGAGTTGCATAAAATCAACGCCATCTACAAAATGTTCAATGGAAATTATATCCCGGTAAAGTTATGCATAGAGGTTGTAAAGAATTATGTCAAGAGCATGGTGTAGCGGGATAATGGACAAGAGTTAAATAATAATAATAATAATAATAATAATACATGTAAAGAGTTACACAACATTTGCCTGGGTAAATATTAGTGCAGAAAATGTGTACGTCTGGGAAACTGATGCCTGGCTGTAGTTTTGATCAGACTGCATTAGAAAGTTGGACTTTTTCAATTAGGCCGAACTCCCCATGAGTTTTTCGTTTTAGTATTCAGTATCTTTCTTATGTGTGCGTTCTATATCGGTCTATCCCTGGTTAGACTCAATCGGTATCATCTCAAGGGACTCGACTGAATGCCCAGTCGAGCTGAAGTGGTTGGTGAGTTTCACGTTGATTTTATTGCGAATTGTGGCTCTTGTAGTTATTCATTCATTTTCTGAAATCAACGGTTTGCCAACATATTGAGTCGCACAGATATTGCATGTTAGAAGATAGATTACATTTTTGGTTCGACATCATAACGTCTGACTGAAAGTGAAGTTAACTCCTGTCGTCGTGTGTGTGTATCTCTCTCTCTCTCTCTCTCTCTCTCTCTATATATATATATATATGTGTGTGTGTGTGTGTGTGTGTCTGTATGTCTGTCTGTCTGTCTGTGTTTGCGCATGTGTATTGGGTATGTATATAAATATATAATGTGTAGGTTTATATATGCATGTATGAATGTGTATGTGGATATGTGTATGTATACGTGAGCATATCGATTGATTTGTTTTACTGTATGTACCAAACGTGCCACCATCAATTTCTATAACAAACTTAAATGTATGTGTACGTGTATACACTTGCTGATGGCCAATCGGCTAAATACAAAAAAAGATCATCATATAAAAGCTATCAGGGAAAAAAATTTAAAAATTCAAACAAAAAAAAAGTTAATGAAATACGAAATGAGAAAGTATGCGTAATATTTAAACGGTTGAACAATATGGATTCAGCGAAAGAAGGAGCAATATAGATGCCATATTTAGCCTACATATTCTTATTAGTAAGGCATGATGATACGAAAGCGTCTGATACGACCAATAGGACAAAATTGTACAGTAACTAGTAAGGCATGATGATACGAAAGTGTTTGATACGATCAATAGGACAAAATTGTACAGTAATTAGTAAGGCATGATGATACGAAAGTGTTTGATACGATCAATAGGACAAAATTGTACAGTAATTAGTAAGGCATGATGATACGAAAGTGTTTGATACGATTAATAGGACAAAATTGTACAGTAATTAGTAAGGTATGATGATACGAAGTGTTTGATACGATCAATAGGACTCAATTGCACAGTAATCTGTAAAACAAGCTAGTTAGAATTGACGTGTTATTTAAAATTTATGTAAGAGAAATGAATTGATGTGTCTGGTATATTTTCAAAATATATTTTCTAAAATATCAAATTATGTTCGTAATAACTCCGGAGTGTTACATGGCTAAATGTTTTTTAATACCTTATAAATATAATGTCATAATTTGGAATTTAAAAGTGTGAAAACAAAGACTGTAGTATTTAGTAATGATGATAAAAAAGTAAAATTTAAAAAAAAATTGTATTAAAAAAATTAAACTATATCTTGTTGGTAAATTTTCCTACTTGGATCTAATTTTGAACTATAATGGTAAGTTTAATGTACCCCAAACTCACCGTGCCTTGCAAGGATATACTTAATTGTTTAATATTCATAAAAGTTGTAATGATTATTATGTTAACATTGAAACCAAATGTCATCAGTTGGTTACTTACGTTAAGAGTGTTCTGAGAGATACTTGCGAAGTTTGGGGGTTTATTCAAGATGCGAATATTTAATAAATTCGCATAAACTTTTTAAGGAGGTTCTTGGTGTACGTTAAAAGTTCACAAATTAAACGGTTGATTCAGAGCTTAGAAGGTTTCTATTAAATAAGCATAAAATATAGAATAATTAGGCATTCTTTAAATCCAATTAATACTAATAATTGTGTTTACTCTAGTTGACAAAGAACAATGTACATTTTGAATTTTAAATTCTTTCTAATCGTTCTCTTTCGTTTTTGTTTCAATACATACTTTCATATCATCTTGACCAGTCCTGAATGAATACAATTCTGAATTGATCCTAATGAATGATTTAATTGGAACACAATTCCGCTCGAATATTCATTGGTGGTAAGTCAAATATGTTGTCCTTGGAGTAATCACTAGTGCTATATAACTTAATGTTATCATTCGCGTCATTGTAAATGTTTACTGGCTCAATATGATGAATATAGAATCAGTGTCAGTCATTAAAAATCTCATTCTCTCACCACATTGTTTTGTCAACTTGTGGTAGCCGTGAGTGGTTTAAGGCGCTCATCTTTACAGATCACTGACATCTCACCTATGTCCGCGAGGGTTCGAATATCGGCTTGGACAACGTGGGTATGTAAGGAAGCTTTCCAGTAGCTTCCCGAGTGTCGGTGGCTCTTGCCGGGGTTTTCGTGGGTTCTTCCTCCACAAAATATATCAGCAGCAATTTAGTGCCTATCATGTGCTTAAAAGTGACGCTAAAGCCGACAAAACCGAACAAACCCCCCCCCCAAAAAAAAAAAAAAAATTGTCAACTTGTGTAGTAAAATTTGTACATCAACAATTTAGATAACGCATTACTGTAAATTGGTTTTGTTAATTTTCTTTTTTTTTTCAGGCTGATTAACACTAATTCAGCGTCAATAATTCTTCTCCTGGAAGATGATAGATATTTTCCCGCCATTTAAATAATTATCATTTGCAAATATTTCTACTGCTGTTCCTTCATGAGATTCGCAATCTGTTTACCAGTTACTCTGTTATTCATTAGTATGAATACATTTTGTCTTAAAATAAGTTGTTACTTTTTGTCTCAAGCTTGTATTCAGTTACATGTAAGATTGAAACAAGAGCATTCGGCATATCCTTTGTAGTTTGAAACCATATTGTATGCAATGCTTTAAGTTTCCAAATTGACTGACAGAGTGTTCTTTGTTTTTCAATGTACACGGCAGTATTGGTACCAATGTAATCATCAATCAACTTCATTTACCAGGAATATAGATCATTTTAAATGGAAAAAATAATATGGCACTAACTGGAAGTTCTTGAAATAGTCACGCAGGTATAATGGAATCTGCAAACCCACGTCTAAATTCAACCGGTATCATAGTCATCTGGTATTTCAGAATATTTTCTATACATCTAAATTGCTCATCAGTTGTCCATGTAAACTTTTTAATCTGCAAGTATTGGCTAATAACACACGCAGAGAGGTTGTTAATTAGCTAGTTACACAATGAATGACCTTGACCTTGACCTCACAATCTTTTTATATCTCACTTTTTTTGTATAGGTAGTATTTGTGATTGGCTTCGGCATATCTATGTGGGATCATGCTAACTCCACCTCTTATTCCACTCTCTGTCAACAGTTTTAGTTCTACTCCTAATATCTTTAAACTTGCATCATGTGCTAATCCTGAAGCACTGTAATAGTGCGCAGGGTCTAGTTTGTAAATTTCACACAGAAATTCCAAAACTCCTAAAACATGGTACACAGTACCAATGTATATTTCTGTACGTAAAAGTCACGTAGATATCAAAGTGTCCTCTTTTTGATATATTCAATGATATCTTGGACAGATTGGTAATAGTCATTTGATATGTTTGAATCGTAAAGTGACGAGTAATACATTTCTCTTGGGTGGTACATATGTTTGATTACACCTTTCAACCATAGGTTTTCCTTTTTGCGGTCTTAATTCTTTGTACACTAGTTTTGCAATGTACTGGTTTATATCTGCTGTAGATTGATTTGACATTCAAACAGAACACTAATGGAATGCATTTGGCTGTTTTTATTGTCCATGGTTGTGCTGTACACTCTGTGTAGGTGTTTAGCAAGTCAAACATTCATTGTTGCATCTGGCGCGATAATGTAGAGTTATGTGTCAACTTCGGCGAGGCATTCCCTTGGCATTGCAAGAAAGTGTTCGTTGCCTCCGGCACGATGCTACTTTCAAACTCACAATCAATAACATAAGGCGTTTTTAATTTGGGTAAATAGTTCTTGAATGTTACAACATAACCCTCCTCAGGGATTATATCGATCGAATTATCTTCACTGTAACATAGACGTTCATCTTATGATAATTTTTGTGTATTGATCGAATTCAGGGATTTTTCACAGATTTATTTACATTATTGATCTTTGACGACACCAAATGTGAAAAAAATTTTCTTCTTTTGTAATGGTGCCTTCCATCTTTGAAGTCAATATTTCCAGCAGATTACAATATAGTTAACACGACAATATGTGTTTTCTTCATTTGTGAGTTACTCTGACAGGATTGATGTCGTTTCACTGTATACCGCCCACTTTCCTACAGATTCTCATACACATTTATGGATATGCAAAATTCATTTAAAATGTTTTAAATATACTCATTTTTTTTACAGGACATCTCAACTGTGCTGTGATGTTTTATCTTCATAACTGCTTGGTGTGTTTAGCACAGATTTCAGAGCGTACAAGTAACATCTAGCGCCTTTATCTTTTGCGTTTATACAAGTTTTTATTTTAATCCATTCATGCAAATGTGTGTATGACCTTCCCATGAGTGTTTGATATCTATGTGCAATGTTAAATATGCATTCCCAACAAACATCCCTTGTATACTTTTGCTTAGTTTCTGTTCAAATTTATTAAGTAACATCTGTACGTAACATGTCGAATAAACGTCATCGATATTATCCATTTCATCTCTCTTCAGTATATCTAGAAATATTGTCTTGTGGTAAAACTGTTTATACTTAACTGGCTGTACCATCCTTGTTGATCTTTTTCTAAGCGATCGTCAACCGAACTAAACTGCGGAATTTTTCTACATTCTAATATGGTTCAATTTCATTAACAATATCACACAAATATTGATTTTTACCGCTGTAAAATGTATATTCGTTTAAATTTGTCTTAAATTAATCTCTAACATCTTCTAGTGATAGTTCTGTTTAACTTTTTCTTATATATTCGTCTCAATTCTTTTCTATTTCGAAGACCTATTAAAGAAGCTTGTGTTTGTTTTCTAACTTGTTTTGGCATTGGTTTATCAATTATAGAAGTGTTCATTTGACTTATTTAAGTAAGAAAAATGTCAATATATATTTATCTTTTTTAATTTATTTAACTCGAAATATTTCAATATATCTTTGACTATCTTGTATGTGTATGAAACTATTTAACCCTTGACCTTTAATACAAATTTAGCAAAAGGTCATATGCTCTCTATGGTCTGTACATCTCTGGTAGAAGCCATCTCTGGAGTTTGGGTATAACTCACCGCTCCAAGGGGCATAATTCACCGGTCTTTCTTATTGTGACTTTGGACGTTTGTAGCCTTGGTTTCTTACGTCGAATCAGCTGAGATATCGCTGAATCACTTAATTACATGTTGTTGTTTTTTTTTTTCTTCAAACGTATACAATTATGATGATTAGTAATTCAGGAACAATGACAGTCATGTTGTTGATGGAAAACTGGTACTGCTGGTGCTGATGATGATGACAATGATGCCGGTAGGATCATCATCATCATCATCATCATCATCATGACGACGATGGCAAAGACATCAACGAAGGGGTGGATAATAGTGATTGCTCATGTGAATCTTTGAGGGAGTCTTGGGTACTGTAAGCCTCCTTCTGCATGAGTATGGAGACTTTGTGGGACAAAAAGTACCCAGCCGATGTTTTACTTCCAGTTTGCGTTCACGTGAGACATGTTCCAATGAAAATAATGTAGACAGTATTAGTTTGATCTGTATTCATCTTCCCCGTTATGTAAATGTTTTTCTGGTCATAAACAAATGTATAAAACTTGAAATTTGCTTATGCCCGTTTCATCACTCAATATAAACATTTTAAACATAGTTTTTTTTCCCCCTTTCTCTGTCCTTTTCTCGTTCTTCCAACAAATTGTTTATGAAGTAAACGGGAAAGAATTTGCGCTTGGCCGTCACACGCATTTAGCCGTCATAATAGCAAAACAGTGGCAACTCATGTGCCTTTAGAGTTTTCTTTTTGAAATCTTGGTTAGTTTTTCTCAAGATTTTGTCATTATTTTATTCCTTTGTCACACATAACTTTATCTAATTTGAATAACTACTATAATTTTGAATCAATGTTCTTTCTTAATTATCTTTCTTGTTTTAAAAAAAAATGTATCTATACGCTGTAGGTCCTCTTTGAATTCTATTGTGTCAAAGTGATTGTTTATCTAGTTTCCTCATCCAACGATGACTTGGTATAGGAAGTCTGCATTTCTATTTCTTTTACGGGCTGTTGTCTTATGATAAATGCTGGTGCTAGCTTCAAACATATATTTGGATTGTGTTTGTATATGTGTCGGTGGTTTGTGTCCCAGTAATTATCAGAAGAAAAAAATAATTCTAGATTTTTATACGGCAAATGCCCTTGCAACTAAATTTAACGGGGCTGTCTGACCGTGAAAGTTCTTTACTTCCATCCAAATTATCAAAATAAATCAACGTGTTGCTTTTTTTTCAAAAATGATACTGAATTGTAATGTTATTTGTTATTTTAGAACAACTCCAGTAGGCGATCTATACTATGTATCAATTACAATTCACCAGTACAGCAGTGAATGGGAGACAAGACTGCCCTAAACGTATTATTCTCATAGGACTTAAACCCTAGTGAAGGCATAGCATAAACCAGCTGTTGGTGTATATCAGTTCTAATCCAGTGTGGAATGTCTAATTATATGTGGGCTAACACTACATTTCCCCTCCTAAGTATGTTAACATTTAACATCAAATATGATCTGGTGACCGCATTTCTAAACAAGCTACTGTCAGCTTCATTTTTACAAGTTCAATCTCTCACAGGTGGTTTTGACAATCTTCCCGAACGTGTGAAATATCCATTTTACCTGATTGGTATTGGCTTGCTTTCATCAGATTCAGACAAATGATCAGGGTTTGAAACATTGACTCAGACCGGCTCTGATACTGTGGTAGGCATCATAATTAAATTTCTTCTATTACGCCGTATCTCTCCCTCATCATTTACTACCATGTATGAGCGAGGTGTAGATGCCACAGATTTAACAATCGCTGAAGAAAAATTATCTTTGATCCATACCTTGCTGCCTACTTGAAGTTTTTCATATTTCGGGAGCGATGTCGACGATCATAATTTCTCTTTTGTGTTTGCTTCTGATAATTTTCCGATTTCTTCGGTTTCTTTAATCTGGCCATTTCGACTGTAAGTTTTCTTGTGCCATTGGCAAAGAAGTTTGTAATTTTCTTCCCATCATTAATTCGGCAGGACTGTATCCATTCAGTAATGGTGTTGCACGATATGTCAAAAGAGCAATGTAAGGATCGTCTCCCTTTTTGAAAGCATTCTTTTAATTGTTCGAACAGCTCTTTCGGTAAGACCATTACTTTGGACTACTTGTAATATGCCTGAATCCATAATATTTCGCAAATTCTTTAAGTAATTCGGATGTATATTGCGGACCGTTATCTTAAGTTAATACTTCTGGTATACCGTGTCGCGCACAGATTGATTTAATGTATCGTGAAAAATAATCGATTATCAAGAGATACGTTTGACCATAAAGTTCAAATAAGTGTGATGCGACTCTTTGCGAAGGTCGACTTGGAAATTCTCTTGGTATCATTGGTTCAGCTTTATCACTCAAGTTTTCGATGCAATTTTGGCAAGACTTTACCGAGTGTTCTAGCCGCGTGCTTACTCCTTTCAACCAAACTGACGTTTTGGCACGTTCTCGGCATTTAACAATGGCTCTGTGGCCATCGTGAATTCTCTCTAAAATTTCTTTTTGAAGTGATTCTGGTACAACCAAACGTGTTCCTTTCATTAAGAGACCATTTTCAACTGTGAATTCACCCTATCTGACCAGTGCGATTCAAGTTCTCTATTAAAAGCCGATTTCTCTGACCAATCCTGTTTACAGAATTGTATCATTCGTTTGCAAATCGAATCATGTCGATATTCAGACTTGATTTGTTCAAGAAGAGTATTTGATGCGAGCAAATTACTCACTACGAAATCAACATAGACATTAGTCTCGGCCTGAAGTTCTCTGTCACTCTCAGAGTGATAACTTAAAGGTGCTCTGGATAGATCATTGGCAGTTTATAGATTTTTGCCAGCAACATTAACTATAGAAAAGTTGAATCTCATCAAACGCATTCTAAAGCGTTGAATTATAGGGGGTAAATCTCCTAAGATTTGTGTGCTCATCAGTTGTATTATTCGCTTATGGTCAGTTTCAAGTTTGAATTGTGACCCAATTTTGTACCTTTTGAAGCGTTCACATGCCCACGTTATTACAAGAGCCGCTTTTTCTATTTGAGCGTAGCGTTGCTCAGTTTCTGATATACCTCGCGACGCAAACGTCACCGCTCTCAGAGCACTACCGTGTTTCTGCATTAGCACTGTACCTAGTCTAAATTAAGATGCAGATACAACTATTTCTCTATTTGGATCATAATGTGACAAAGTTGGTGACGATATAATTTCTTGCTTGATATCTGTAAAAGCTTTTTCTTGACCTGGACCCCAAGTCCAAAAGTTTTTACCTTTCAAAAGCTCACGTAACGGTTTTGATTTTTCCGCCAAATTTAGATAAAACTTGCCAAGTTGATTTACCATACCTAGAAATCGTGGTATATCTGTTACACACTTCGGAGTTTCCATTTCAGTTATGGCTTTGCATTTTCAGGATCACCATTTTCGTCAAAAACATACCCAAGAAATGTAATGGATGATCTTGCAAATTCACACTTTTCAGCGTTCAAAGTGAAGCCAGCGTTTTCGATTGACTTCATAACTCTTTAAAGTTTTTCATCATTTTGTTCTTGTGTTCCCCCATAAACAAGAATATCATATGTCACCACGCGTTCCGTCATATCGCTCAAGAGTTTCCAACATCTTTTTCTAAACAATTCGGGCTCGGAACTGATTCCGAATGGAAGGCAGTTAAAATAAAACCTACCGAAAAAAGAGTAATGAAAGTTGAAGCTAGCTTTGCAAGGAATTCTTCAACTGATGGTAGCGAGTGATTTTCTCCTTTAATTGACTCCTTCAGTTTAGTTAGATCCATGCAAATTCTGACTGTACCGTTTGGTTTTGGCACGACCACCATTCCCGGCCACCACTCAGTGGGCTCATCTACCTTTGAAATAACACCCATTTATTCTATTCTATCCAACTCCTCTTGGACTTTATTCAATAAAGGGATGGGGACCTTTCTTGGGGTGGATGATCCATAAGGTTTGGCATTTTTGTCAAGTTATCTAATATAACCACTTTGTTTTCCCTAGGCCTTTAAACAGATTTTGGAATTTCTCGCGATAATCTCTATATAATTTTATAGATTTCTCGTCATGTTTGCTTGCATTTTTAGAGTTTTGATCTGAGGCATTTACTGAGGATATATTTACCTGTTTAAAAATCTTGAGAGCGGGCCTGCCCAAGAGTGTCTGATTCAATCCATTTACAACAAATATGTCTTGTACACTGAGTGCATTGTTCGATTCCATTTCACATGTAAATTTTCCAAGCACTTTAAGTTCAGAATTTCCAGGGCCGTAAAATTTTCAATCAGACTTTGATATTTTTTGGCCTACGATCTTTCGAAAATCCCTTTCAGGAATTACAGTCACATCAGCTCCAGTATCAATTTTGAATAAAATTGAAGCGTTTTTAAAATCTGACATGCGTTATTCACGGCCGACCCTTCTTTCTGCTGATAGATTCTAGAAATCCAGGTTTCGCTCTCGATTCTATTGTGCTAACTGCTGATTTTGACAGGCAGCATTTTGCATAGTGTCCGTTTTTATTACACTTGTGACAGTTTGCTTCTTTTGCTGGACATTGGTCCCGGGACTGATTGACTTTATTTCCACATCTCATGCATCCTTTTTTACTGAAGTTATTCGGTTGAAATTTTGGGATTTTATGTTTCTGCTTTCCACATTTCGGTAAAAACGATTTTACTGCATCTATTGCAGTCATTCGTTCTCCAGTTGCTCGTACAATTGACTATTGCTTTCTTACGGTCTCTTTTTGTCGAGCTTGACTAACGGCAATCTCAGAAGTTAGATTTACATCTAACTGCAATTTTTCCGACAGTTTTGGATCTCGCAGTCCAACTACAAGTCAATCTGTGATCATTTCATCATGTAGTGGCCCGAAATTGCAATTATTCGTTAGCACACGAAGATCTGTAACAAAACTGTTCACAGTTTCTCCCTCTTTCTGTTTTCTCTCATTAAATTTAGCCCTTTCAAAAATTACATTCCTCTTTGGAATGAAATACCGCATGAATCTATTGGTCACGGTCTTCCACTTCTTTTGATCTTTCTCTGTCAGGTTGTACGAAGACAAAATGTCATCAGCCTCACTTCCCACGAAGTAAAATCAAGGTATTCACTTGAATTTCTTCCTCTTTTACACTATGTCCAGATGCTTCACGAAAGCATTCAAAGCGCTGAAACCACTTTTGCCAGGTTCATGTCTTGAAAAGTAAAATTTGTCCGGATTTGTGAATTGAAACGAAGCCATATTCAGCTCTGATAATTCCAGTCTTGTGTTTTTACCGCTGCTACCATGTAATGGTATTTGTTATTTAAGAATAACTCCGTTATGCGATCTATAATATTTATTAATTACGAGACATCAGTACAGTTGTGAAGGGGAGACAAGACAGCCCGGAAAGTATTTTTCTTATAGAACATAAACCATTGTGAAGGCATAACATAAACCAGCTGTTGGTGTATATCAATTCTAATCCTGTGTGGAATGCCTAATTAGAAAGGCTAAAACTACACGAATTAAATGCTTTTGTTCTTAAATACATTTAATCTATTTCTGATACGTCTTCTGTAGGTATCCTAAACTTTTGCTTTAAGATTACTTTGAACGCTGACATCTTCATCTTCTGATTTGTAAATCTATGTTCCACCTTTTGTCATTCTGCACTTACTTATAAATGGAACCAAATTATGCCATTGAAACGCTTAAAATGCAAGAGTTTCCGGGGGCTTCTCTCCCTGGAACCGAATGGGAGTTCCGTCTCACAGCCCCCTCGCGTACTTGTTTAGCAATCCTCCCCCACCCCACCCACCCCAAAAAAAAAAAAAAATAAAAAAAATAAAATAAAATAAACAATGTTTCTGGATCCGCCCCTGAGGTGCCAAAACATTACAGTCATTACCAAAAAAGTGACGTATGCAATCACTTATTTACTTGAATAATACACATTATAGTGCAAAGCACTACATTGTTTTTGCTTGTTATATCAATTGAAATCTCTGCGGGTTTTACATTGTTTTTGCTTGTTATATCAATTGAAATCTCTGCGGGGTTTACATTGTTTTTGCTTGTTATATCGATTGAAATCTCTGCGGATTTTAGCCTTTATTTGTGCTGAATTCCGCTCTCGTACTTTTCGTATTACCAAAGTGCATCCTAGTGTCACCTTAACGAGATTTTTCCATTTTTCCATGTATTGTGGGTAGTAAACTGAGATAACTCTCAGTGACGTCACTGACAGTACTTCAGTTCCAACTCTTATCTCATCCCAACTAGAAATTTCAAACTTGCAATTGAAGTATGGTTGTAAAATTAGTCATTCTGTTTAATGTTTTTGCTTGCTGTAACTGCTTGTTTTTGAGTAAGTATGCAACTAATCCATTTATATTTCTGCATCAAAATATTTCAGAAATAGTTCTGCCGAATAAATTAAGATGATACAATTATTAACTTCATATAATTATGCACATAACATATGTAAACCGCTTTCTTACTGTTCTGTATTGCAATATCTCAGAATTTTCCGTTATTATACACTCCCTTGTGATTTCGCGTACATATAAGACATATCATTACTCAGGCTTTGTTCGGAAGATTTTGATAGTGGCATCTGTTCCTGATTGGATATTACTTTATAGTGCAACACAACATAATCCTTGTTGATAAATGAAAATGTTCACCTGCATATTGAGGCGTTGATTTAACTTGTAACCCATGTATACATGAGAGAATGGGCGTTATCTCTGACTCTGAACTGACAGTTAATTTTCTTTTATTTAATTGCAGTTTTCGTCCGAATTTGTATTTGATACTTCAGGTTTGGCCTTTTTATAAAATAAGTCGACAAGTAAACAACTTATTTGTATCTATATATTTTCAGATGGGTACACGTGTTATGGAGATATAAATGGACTTAGTCCGTCAGGGACACAGGATGGAGGTAAATACTAATTTATCATCAACAAAGGCATGTTATGAAGAGACAACTGATAAATTCATGTAACTGATGAATACAGCATTGAATGAAAGTCTTTTTATAAATAATTTAGATATTCTTGAATTACTAGACGTTCAGTCTTAAAGTTATCAAGAACACCCTGTAGTATTTTTTTCTTTGAAAAAAAAAACAAACATTCACCAATCTTTGAGTTTATCAAATGCATGAATATCCACGTTCAACCGAAAAAGAATTGGCATTCAAGAATATAAAAAAAACACAAAAAAAAATAAATAAATTTTAAAAAATACACAGTCTACTCTATCATCATGGAAAATATATATTTTTAGTGGTTGACGAATGAATTGTATAGATTTTTCCCGCAGGTAAGTAAATAAAAACATAAGTATATATATATATATATATATATATATATATATATATATATATATATATATATATATATATATATATATATATATATATATATATACCATCTCGACAATGGACGCATTGAGATGGTATAGGGGTCGGTGCTTACAGGCAAGGCGATGGGTGCCGTAACTTGCGGACCTAGGTTCGAATCACCGTAGAGTACGAATTAAAATTCTCTAACCTGTATGATAATATTATTTATTCGTATTTAAAAATTATGTTAATGTTATCAAGCATTCTCCTGTAAGATCCAGGGATACAACTTTCCGTTCTGTTTGGTGTATATTTGTAATTCTCTATAATAACCTCTATATACTTTGATTTCCGTCGTAGGTACCGGAATGACTGTGTACTTAGATGAGAATTAATTACTAGGTCGACATGCGGGCGTGTCTGCTATGCACGGATACCCATATACCAGCGACTTTATAGCATCATTTTGGTGATGTGTGCATGGTCGAAATGGTATAGGGGTCGGTGCTTACAGCAAGGCTATAGTACGAATACTTTTTTAAAAAACCTGTATGATATTATTTGTATTCGTATTTAAAAATTATGTTAAGATTTCTCCTGTAGGATCCAGCGATAGCACTTACCGTTTTGTTTGATGTATATTTGTAATTCTCTCTCTCTCTCTCTCTCTCTCTCTGTATATCTGTATATATATATATATATGGCAGCATGAACCCGTTTTAGACCGTTTTTTAATTTTGTCTTATTTCATTCTTTTACTGTTTATCCTTTGTTTGTTTATTTCCCCATCATTGAAACATGTAAGAGTCAAGATTTTTTATTGTGTGTGTTTAGTGTTTGTTTTGTGGATATAAATTGTTTCTTCCCCTGACGAAGGGCTTGTTCAGCTCGAAACGTTGGGAAACTGTTTTGTAATTGCGTCATTATAAATTTTGTTGTAAACGATATATATATCGAATTGTCGATAAGCTGGATGAATAGTAGAGAAATCATTGACCTCATCAATGTTGAACCTTTATATAATATCGCCTTGATTCTTTTACAACATCATTACATCCTTTATTATCTGACTTACTGAGAGCGACACATCTTGAAACGATTTAAAACATCTTTCTTACATCCAAGTCACGCCCTCATTCTCTGATCCCCTCCGTATCTATCTATCTATCTATCTATCTATCTATCTATCTATCTATCTATCTATCTATCTATCTATCTATCTATCTATCTATCTAAATTTACCATTCAGTTAATATTTTCTAGAAGATTTGCACACATGTCTGTTTGTCAATTTGTATAAGTCTTCATTGCTATTTATCTTTCACAGTAAATATGTATGTGTCTGTCTGTCTGTGTATATGTATGTATCCATGTATACAGTATAGCTCAGTAATAGAGAAATATATGTAAAAACTGTATATACCAATGTATCTTTCTTTATCTTTGTATAAAATGATATTGTGTTCTTGTTCCTTTATGTAAGATATTTTTAACATCTAATTTGTGTAACTGAGGCATTGTCTCTGTTTAGGTTCATGGCAAATGTTTCTAAAAAAAGAAGTGATTAGATTAAACTGGTAGAATCTCATTCAATATAAGCTATATAGCTCATGTTCACAAACTATTCAAGGGTTAGTGATAACCCCTGTCTCAGCGGTGCACCTTCCATGCAACTGAACAAGCAGAATATTATTCGGGGTTATCTTGAGCTCAGAGCGATGATGGTATAATACTATCAAGACAGGTCATCTGTTTGCAAATAACACATGCTATTTAATCACCAATTTTATTCAGAAAGACTGAAGTCAGATATAATTAGAATACATTGTATGAATTTTGGGTTCAAAAGGAAAATCTATCTTATATGACAAGATATAACAATATAACCCTAAGGCATGATTATAATCACAGACAGTTAAGTAGTTTTCTGTGCAGTTATTATAAATGGGAAGGATTTTTCAATGTACCAAATGCAGTATATTTCTGTGTCATCTATTTTGTAGATATTGATAGATAGAGCTAGAAAAAAAGCTTAAAAGTTTACAGTTGTTGGGAAGAATTACAAAAATACTGTGCAGTTCAATGCAGTAAAGCGATCTCGGCTTTTTTTTTTTTTTTAGGGGATAATTTTTTAAACTATATTGAATATCTACATTTTGGTCAAAATTATAGACAATAACTTAGCAAAATAAAATGTAGTTCTTTGATACGGGAAATGTCACCCCTTGACTCC
Source organism: Margaritifera margaritifera (assembly GCA_029931535.1). NCBI lineage: Eukaryota > Metazoa > Mollusca > Bivalvia > Unionida > Margaritiferidae > Margaritifera > Margaritifera margaritifera. The sequence continues at coordinate 323,484 of JAQPZY010001686.1, forward strand.
TAATATAATCTTTCGCCATGTTCTACTTTATATGTACCCATTGAAAGGGGACAACTTATTTATCAAGTATTCTTCATCTTCCTGTTCTTTCCCCACCCCTGTGCTTATTTATCAAATATTCTTCTTCATCTTCATGTTTTCCCCCCTCCCCGTCCCCGCTCCCTTCTATATCTCACATACAAGCACGCACATTATTCGTACGACGACTGCCTAAATTGTATGTCAAGATTCTTTTTCTACATTACGTATTTTGTTCATGTCTGGTTTGTGTAATCGTCCTGTGTAGCGTTACGCCCTTGAGAATGGAATCGATAGATTAGATTCCGAAAACGCTTGACCTCGTTACACACCAGTTTTGCACTGTTGTTCGTCAGGACTTTCATTAATACACACACACACAGATATATATATATATATATATATATATATATATATATATATATATATATATATATATATATATATATATATCTTGAAACTAGTATAACTATATTATCTTTGTTTCCTTATTAGGTGTGGCAGGGTCGAATAATGCAATTGATGAAGACATCAGTGAGCTAAATGCTAAGAAATCCTGCTACATTCAAGCTGGTAGAGAAAATTGTAAGAAGAAATATATTCTTATGTATGTAAATACAGACAATATACGCAACAGCAGTCGATGTGACTTGATAACAAATATATTTTGTTGAACTATGACCAGATCTAAATAAAGTTCACACTGATTACTGCAGTAACATACTCAAGAGTGAATGAATACTAGAGGCAATTGCTTTAGTTAATTTTGCGCACATGAATACCAAGATCTGATTTGTATGAGAGTTCGTTAAGTGTATCGAGAATCCTTTTATTAGATAACAATATAGTAACATTGCAGAAATATATAATCTGCTATAATTCAAATATTCTCCACTATTGTCAGCCAGCTTTCTTTCCATTTTATGGAAAAATAATGGCGAAAATTAAAGATCGCCTGTCCACTTCTCTGTAATACTATATTTCATCACGTCATGTTGTTTACCTCAGTATTGGAAATCTGCGTCTACGCCATAATGGACGTTTTGTCAATGGCGCGATCTACGCAAGGTAAACGAGTATCGAATTCCATAGTTTTCTTTTGTGTGTGTGAGTGTGTGTGTGTGTGTTTTCCTGCATTTTTGTTTACCGACGTGGGCACAAAGCCCCCCCCCCCCAAAGTATGTGTTCGTAGTATATAAATGTGCTTCAGATGTTAAGTATCGATTCTAGTTTATTAGCTGCCAATAACTCGATTTTTCGTTGTACTTTAGGCATACAACCCGCTCTGATTGGTGCCTTGGCCAGTAGGGAATCTCGAGCCGGGCGACTTTTGCAGAGGACAAGAGGGTATAGTGACAATGCTTACGCATATGGCATTTTGCAGGTAAATGTGCAAATTTAACGAAATCATCAATAGGACGCATTAAGATACGACACTTGTCAGAAAAGTCTTAATAATATGACACCGCCCTTCCCCTGCCACATCCACCCCCCCCCCCCCCGATTCCAAAGAAAAGAGAAAGAAAAAAAAAACTGACGCACCGAACAAAAAACATTATCTGGTTTCTACTAGTCTTTGCCAGCCTGTTTGGCCGTGAATCACTTTATAATCTACTGCTTCCAATTAATTACCAACTTTCATTGTAAAGTATCGTATTGCTTCATAAAAGGATTAAGGCAATTAACTGCTTTTCATTAACAGGCAATAAACCATAACGAAAGAATATTTGCAGTTGTCTGAATGAGTTTATAACAACCTCGTTAAAAGGGCACAAACATAAGAAAGAAGTTTGCAAATTAGTTAACCCATTAAACGCGTTAGGGTTAACGATATCAATAGCTCCTATACCATTAAAATGAGCCGTCGAAATTATTCAAGTAAGTGAAAACAAGAAATATGAAGTTGATGCTAATTTCCAGTCAGACAGAGCCTACGTAAAAAAATGGCCTGGCTACCAGAAAATTTAAAATTCTTTCCTCATTACGTGTGCTTTGTTGGAGCAATCTAAAATACATCTTCAGTCAGTGAGGGCATTTTTCTTTTTTGGCTTCCCTGCCGATTATTTAAAGAATACTCTAAAGTCTCCAAAACAAGCCACATAATTTTTCTTCTTCTTTGGTGATAGGATATAGTTTTTTTATCTTCTTGTTTTTTTGTTTATTTTTCAAGAGCGTCTATTTTCGAGCACCTTTTATCAGTAAGGAACTTGGAGTTTTCGTCCTTCCCTGTTTCGATGAATACAGCGCATTTTAGATTGTAAACAATACTCAGGCAGTAAATGATAACCATACTGGTTTTGCCTATATGGTTAGTTTGAAGGTCGCATAATTATGCATGAAAATATACATGACGCATACGTGTTTCATGGTTTTATTCTCTAGCATCTACATGACGTTGCAGGTCGCATGCATGAACATTATGCTGTTTGAATTTTAAAAATATAGTTTTGTTCCTATGATAAAGTTGAGTGTATATCGATCTGTAAACCCCCCATGTCTAACTGGACCAATATAGTATTTATTTATTTGAAATATTACCATCAATTCTGAATCGGTCTATCAATTTTTAGAGCAGTAAACTTTGTGAGCAATATTTTTGGATTTGTTGTGTGTGAATATATTTACATTTATTCAAGACAAAATGGAGCAAAACTCTTATTATGGTTAAAATTTACACTGCTAACTTCTTTATCTAGAATGTATACTAAATTCATATTTTTCAAAAGTGCGTCTCGTTTGTAAGACTTAATTTCCCTGTCTTGCAATACACTCTTATTATAACGCTCTCCGCTCTCTTACTTTTCCGTTTCCTCTTGGGTTTCCATAGCCTCTCGACCAGTGCACAAACACAACTGCGCGTTTGTCTAGCAAAATCTGGTTTCTGCACAGGGTCAGTCCCATATTACTACAACAAGCCAGGGGTCTAAAACCAGCCAGTATAAATTCACCTCAAGACCGAGCAGAAAAAGGCGAACACTGCGTAAATTTGTCTTAAGGTCGTTGTTTCCTATTTCCAAGGACCTCAGGAAAACTGTCGATGTTCGGTGAAAGTTCCTATAAAACGCGCGAATACCACAATCAATCTTCTTCTAATTAAAGTAAGAATCACACATTCACATGACTCTAATTTTACATTCTTTTTTTTTTGTTTGTTTGTTTTTGTTGTTGTATGATTTGTCAGTCTGCAGTTCTAAGCCGTACATCGATACTTCATACCACGTGCCACAAAGTAGGCCCCAAACACCTAAAACACATAACTGATCCTATCTCTAATTACTAAGCACTTATACGTAACAATATACCGAAAACTATTTAGGAATATTTCTCAACACCGATTCCACATAATCAAAATCAAATAATAATAAAATCTAGCAAAACAATAAACGGAGACTAAGTATCAATAGCACATATCCCAGTTTTGTTACACAATATTGCCATATGATGTTTTCTATTAGCTCCCACCCCCACCCCTTTCCCATACCGAAATATTTTAGTTCAAGTCTTTAACAGATTTTATTTTAAAGGAATTCCATACATTCTTCTGAAGCACCTGTCAAATGGATTTCAAGATCACATTTTGTTGCCCAATTGATTTATCTTGGCCCATACATATTTCCCTATGCATCGTCAGGAAAAAAAATCTCACATTGAAGTTTTCCAAGAAAACGTCAATTAATTCTTTGAAAGTTGACATGTATGTCAAATAATGATGTGACGAGTTGTCGCTTAATGTTTTTTCTCTCACCGTAAATGTGAACATTGCAGTTAACAAAATGACTTGGTTTGCACGAGCAATTTCAAATTGCACAGGTAATAAAATCGATTTTGTACCATTCAGCACTATTATGATAAGCGAAAATAATATTATACACCGAGTTTTTTAAGGCAACGTATACTGATGATTGGGTGTTCTTTAGAGACAATTCTTGGCCTCTAGTCATATTAATGCAAATGTGTAAACTTAGCTATTTCAATTTTCACGGTATGTATGACAGTATTGCAGGGGAGTGCATAAAGTTTACAGGACCAACGCCTCTTTGAAGCAGAAATCACGACTGCAAAAACTACTGGTTCACTAATTTAACAATATTTTTTTAAAAATCATTTACTTTAATTTGTTTATTAAAAAGTAAAATTTAAAATGAATAGTATTTACTCTCTAATTAGCATCGGAATCAAAACTAACAAGAAAAAAGGAGACCGATCATAGCTCGTGTTGAGAGTTATAACAGGGAGTATACATCTTACAGTATTTGCACAAAATTATTTAGTATTGTGTGCGAGAGTAAGTATAAAATGTATGTGCATGCGTAACATGGTCAAATACTTATTGTATTTTAGTACCATACTAATGGTCCTGATCATATCGTTCATAACACAGCATTATTTTAGGAAAAAAGTATGCATCTTAAGTAGATAGGAAGATACTTCAAAAATGTGTCTCGGATGTATTTCGGCCCAGTAATTCGCAAAAAAAGTCATACATTTTTATCGCCGGAAATTTGCGGAAATTAACCACAATCTATTCGGGTCACCTCCGCTATTTCTACGATTGGATTGACAGTAGGATTGACCGAAAAGTTGCTATGAAAAAATGGTTTGATGCATTCGCAACTTTTCAGTCAATCATTTTTTCGTAAATAGCCAAGGTTGTCCGAGTGGTAACAATCGGCATATATTCGAAGTACGATCCGTAGGACCGACCTCGAAGTTGCGAATGATGAAGGGTGATTCGACTTGTTTAACCAGACTCCCGGGTGACTGAGAGAAACTAAGTCGACCGAGAGTCGGGTTGGTGCAATTGATTGTTACCGATAGGTATCGCTTTTTTTCTTTCTTTTATTCTGTCTGAAAAATACACCATCTTTACTGTAAAGTCCATCAGCATAATTTGTGCATAGCGATAAATATAACAATATCCATAATGTGCATTAGAGTTGGTGGAATATATTGGTGTCAAAGCGAGAAATGTGTGCCAGCATTTTTGTACTCGGTGAGTTAGTGTTACGGCCTGACAATTTCAAGATTTTCGTGCAAAAGCGACATTCTGTTATACTTATACATATTGTATGTGGTCGGTTCAAAACATAAAGAAAAATATCAAAATTGTGCATTGATGTTATCTCAATTCTATTAAGAACGATGACTAACCTTACAATAAATCAGCGACTTTACCTGATTTTTGTTAAGCCTCGTTTGGTGCGTTACAATCGTTTGTATAGACCTTTACCAGATCCTCGCATGGCGAGGTCGCGCGCGTGGTCTGGCTGAACGAGACTAGAGGCTCATCAAATTTTGCACATGTTTGCTGTGTCGAAAAAATTACACAGCTCCACAATTTCATGAGGTTATAAAAAAAATAAGAAATGCATGAAGGATAATAAGGCATATATTATCTACACTTCTCGAAGATCTAGATTGTAGTTAGTCCCCAGATTTATGGTCAAACCAGTTCAATATTGTTCTGAGTAGAATCTAAATTTCATGACAGACATTGAAAGAACATATTTCGGAATATAAACAAGACAACTTAAGTTCATCTGTCTACAGCTAAAAATGAACTCATTTAATATCATAGTAAATCATGTAAGTTACAAATTGATTCTTACAAAATAAATGGCTAAATTCACGCTCATAGTTAGCCATGACTGCTACCTTTACTACTTCTACCACTACTACTACTACGCTCCCTGCTACAAATACAGGCGGTGGTGATGACATAATACTAATAATACTAATACTAATACTAATAATAATAATAATAAGAAGAAGAAGAAGACCAAGAAGAAGAAGAAGAAGAAGAAGAAGAACAACAATAACAAAGTCGACGATGCTGTTAAGACGACGATGTGAATAATGACAATGGGGTCCAAATGTAATTAAAAGAAATATTGAATATAGAACCGATAACATGCATTCTTCCAGTGTGATGTTCGATATCACTCCTTCTGCCTGAACTACCCGTGGGATAGCTGTGACCATATCAACATGATGGTGAGGGAGGTACTTGGGTTAAGCATCAAGCAGGTTCAGCAGACACATCCTAACTGGTCCAGGGAACAACAGTTGCAAGGTAGTTTATTTTTCTTCTTTTTGTTTAAATTAAAGATTTAAATACAAATGTATATATGTTCTGCCAATCAGTAGAATCAGTCACATACATCTGAAACAGCGTCTATTTGTTTATGTATCCACCTGTTGCTACAAAGACAATGCAATTCATCGTATACTTTCAGACACTTTGATTTACTTTACAAACAGAGAATCACTCACACACAGAAAAACACACATACAGTAGTGGTAAACTGGGAAATCGACCCCACATGCAACGTTTTTGGCAACATGCAAAAGGAGACTGGGCCGAACCTCAAAACGGACCCCTCTTCTGGCAGCTGCAGCTGCCAAAAGCTTTTGGCGATTAGCGTCAGTCGTAGCGGTGGGCAGCCAGCCACTGCCCACCAAGACCCAATTAGAGACGCGCAATATGTATCGATGGGTATCTTATAGCGGCATGGAGCAGTGGAGCGAATCCTCAGAGGATGACGACGATAAAGATATAACTTTGAGTGGGACCACGCCTACGATACCGATGACACATAGTACATCCGCAGTCAAGAATCCTTCGAGTATTTATTTCCGGCCGCTGTCAATATCTATCTTACTCGTTTAGGCGAATCGGCTTTAAGCGGCTGGCAGGTGGTGCCACAACAAATGGATATATCCTAGACCTCAATCAGGGCTCCTGGCCGGAGGCGAGCTCGAAACCACCTCCGGGTGGATGCGGTCGGGTAGATACAGGCTAGAGGTGTATAAGACACAGCTCAAGCTGCACCCTCGCCTATTTTGTTATGAGATCTGCGCGGGCCTCAGATCAACCCTGAGCATGAGCGCATTTTTCTCAGCATCACTGATAGCAACCGCGCTATGCGCCGTTCTGGCGGCCGCCCGTATTTCGTTCTTGAATGTCGTGTAATAATTCATCTCATCCGATGGAGTTCAGCATGACCTCAACGGCGACCCGAGTCTGATTATGCTTTTGCGCCTTCACTTAGAGACAGCGGACCCTATATTGCCCAGCCAGCGAGAAGAGCCAGCACATGAGCGACGTACCTTCCAGTGGGATCGCGAGAGGGGCTTCTGTCAAGGTGGCAAGCACGCCAACACCCGCAATACCGACGCATATGCCAACAGTGCTGGATGCCGCCACAATACAAACGGCAACGTTCACTGCCCCGAGCTGAGGCTCGATATTTCCGATCTTCTTCAGGCGGTAGCTGTGTGGGCTCTCTTCGGGAGTCAGAATCAGAAGCGTGGGATACATCGCGATGCGAGACTTAGCGGACACGTTTAGATCGTCTAGGTGATCGCTTCGATAAGCAACTCAACATTAACAAGCACAGTACCTATTGTTACGGTCTGAACCATCCTGAAAAAATGTACGTAACCAGTGGACGAGGTGATGTGGGCGGACATATAAAAAAATTGGTAACCAACCGCTCTTACCTTTGTATAAGCCAAACGACGGAACACGTCTGAGGCAAGGTCGGCGGTGCGCGATGAAGCGTAAGGTCAGGACCATTAACAGTCGCCATCTTGGGGTTCCCTCTAGGGTAAGTAGGATGAGGCCTAACGCCTTCAGAAGTCAACACGAACGTTTCCAAATCTGTTAAAAAGATCGCAAAGTTGGTGGGGCCTACAGCCGCATCGACATATGCCTTTGTAGCAGCGTCTTAGGGGTCAACAGGTTCCACCACGCCCACGATTTTGTTTGCGTTCATGTTCAGGGGGTTCCACATGGTATCGACCGTTTTGGCCACTGTAGAAAGAGTCTGTTCGTTGGCATAGGTACGCACATCGCCAACCATACCTCTTGCTGATGTGTGGAACTCATTTTCTTGGCGAACGACATCTTTGGTTGTCGCATCTTGAGGATCGCGAGGATATGCCACGGCCACGAGTTTGTTTGTGTTCAGGAAAAAGCGGAAACCATTCGCCATAGTTGTAACAAGATAACCGGGTTGGATTTCGGATTTATAACAGAACACTTTTGATGGTGATAAAAATGCAATGTTTATTGATGAATGACTTGAATGGGAAGAAGGGTTATGATTAATACGTGCATGTATAGGGTCCAAATATTGGACAAATTAACATAATCCGCACGAACCTAATAATGAAACCCAAATATGAATACAAATAAATAAATACACAGTGCAAGGACAAAGGCTAATGATTCACAGTAATCTCAGACGACGAAAAGAATGATGTGCTTTACTCAAATAGTAAAAATGATGTATTTTATTCAAATAATAAAATGATGAAAACAATGGGATAGATATCACACAAAATATCTTTACAATCTCAGACCATTGGGTATCACAAAAACCTAAAATTAGCCCACGGCTAAAAGATTACATATATGGAGTAACTCAAAACACTCCGTCACTGGCATACTTGGCTGCCGGTCACACTGGTCAATCAAGCAGTCCGCATTACAGGTAGTCATCGACCACCATTCAATTCCTTGGTCAGTCAAGCGATCAGCGCCCACCAATGGGTCAGCAACGCCCGATCACCTGGTACTCAAGCAACACTCTGTTTATTCAGCTCTACGGCTGCTATGGTTAGCTTTACAGCTGCTATAGTCAACTTCTATGGTCGGCTCTACAGCTGGGACCTCATCGACTCTGATCAGCTGAAAATAAATCTAACACCGTGTATTATGATTGACACGGGCATATACGATAACACGTAATGACGTTATATACGTTAAGTTATACAAATTACATTATCGGCACAACATTACAAAGCAATAAACAAGTTCAGAAGTGAACCTACCCGTGTCCGATAATAATCCTATGGTACTAAACGTTTCCTAAAAATGCCACTTTATATTGCTAATATAAAGCTCTTGTTAAGTCACAAACAAGAATAGAAAATATTTTCATTGTACTACGCAAGTCGAAGCTACATAGAAAATATACATCAGAAATTGATAAATAATTTACATACCTCTACAGCTGAAGATGTGCAAATCCTTAAGTAGACTGCTCACTGACAAGACGTTCCGTAATGTAAAGATTTAGTCTTACGGTGAGGCATTTATACACAGACGATGCAGCATAGAGTGAACCGAACTCACTGTTTCGAAATATTGTACAATATACATAACTCACTCTCGGGTATCGTTGTTACAATGAAAAACGAAACCCGAGTACATATATTTAATAAATAAAAGGGATTTATACAATTCCGTGACATTAGTATCGCTCTACCAATACATCTAAAATCCGTATTTTATCGTTTTCGATGGTCTCATTTGCTGGGAAAGTAAACAGCCTTCTGTCAATGTTTGTGGCGACCTTAAACACCACAAGAACATAGTCCACGGTGGTCGCATCTGTGGCTACAACGGGGGCTACTACATTTGAAATCTTATAGCCACCAATCGAGACCACCCCAGATAGGGCCTTGCCGGTGAGAGGCAGATAGGCCTCCACCGCCGCTACCGAGGACTCCGCATCAGCGTCTAGGTAACCTGGCCCAGTCAGCGACATTTTCGATTAAGGATGCTTTTCCTCTATATGAAGCACGACAAAGCAATTCAACAGGTTGACTGGGTTGCGCTTTGCGTCTGAAACTCACCTTCAACTCCTGGAGGCTACCTTGCGAAACTTGCACCATCAGAGGCGCGAGTAAGAGACGGTGCGCGATTCGGAATATCTTTCGTTTCCCACCGAAACCATCACAAAGAAAGTGCTGGGGTACCCACCCACCAGGTTGCCCGCAGTGTTGATCTGTTCGAGATGTACGTAGAGGCGCGGGAGGTTCACAAACGCCGGTGGGTTGGACACAACGTACGTACTGGAGGAGTAGAATTCCCCGGTGAGGCCGAACAGAGACGACGGCCCGCAGTAGCTGAAAGGACCAGGAGGCCTTTGTCACATTAAACGTCGTCCTTCCAGCTTAGGGGTCATAGGTAATGAACAGACCCGTAACGAAGTCTTGCAGGATCTTCCCTAGAGTGGTCACATTGTAGTACCCATCGGGAATTACAACCCTGGTGGTCACAACGCTAGAACCAACACGGTCAAACACGTCGAAGTTGTTGTTGCCTAGGTCCGCCGACACGTTGTACCACCAAGAGGCATACGTTATCTCCCGCAGACCTACACTGGTGCAGGATCCGGTGGGTAGCACCGTTTTGAATGGAACGTCCCCAGCTAGAAGATTGATCTTTACAACATTTATTGTTAAGAATGGTATTATCACAGGGACTCCTCTTCAATAGTGACGCGAAATACGACCCTGGCGTCGCATTCCACAACATTGACGCTGAAAAAAAAAAACATCGGCAAGGCATTGGCCAGCCCTGACGTGCAGATCTCCAAGGTGACTTATTTCAATGCCCCCTCTGAGGGCGTGTTCGAAGGGTACATTCTTCCCGACACCAAGACGGACGCCGCCGCGCAAAAATAAATCACTGGGGCTGACTTCATGCGGTACTGACAAAACCTAGTCAACTTCGCCATTTGGTGCGCAACCACAGGCTGCAGTGTCAGTGCCCATGATCACCTGCTGGCTGCCAGCCTGCCTGCCATGGCGCGAAGCATCTACCGGTTGCACGTTCTCTACCAGGCCAAAAAGATCCTCATGTTCATGAAGTATTCGATGCTGCACCAAACCGGGTGCAAGGCAACCGACGCCGATATCAGCATCGAGGCGTACGTCCGCATGTGTAAAGAATTTAACGTCGACATCAACGCCAACTGGCGGCAAAAGACGATACCCTACGGTGAGCTCGGTATAAAGAACCTCTACTCGACCTTCCCCTAGCAGAGCCTATCAGGCTACGGCCGTTGGGGACGCCCAAATACGCCGATTGGAAATGACGCTTGACCATTGCAGAGAGGCTGGGAAGGCGCCAACTGCTGAGCCGTCTTCATCGTGGACAGTTCGCGCAACGACAGCATATGAACATGCATCTGGACGATCCCAGGCTCGCAGACGCAAACACTGTCCACGACGATAGTGGGTGTCGAGAGATCTCCCATGAGGAAGACGTGCCAGCCAGAATCGATCCGGAAGTACGAGGAGGTGCTGGGGTATGCTAAAAGCAAGCTGGACAACGACATGGGCGGCGGCCTCTACATGCTGCCATCGGAGCTGAACCTCAAAGTGGGCACATTCGAGGGGTACAATTGCGCCCTCCTTATAGCATACGGGGACCAGTTCAATAATTCAACACACATATCCTCTGCCTCCTCTCGTGGCTGCTCGCCCAAATCCCTTTCCTATAGAACAGCCATCACTTATTAGATTTAGTGGTAGCGGGAGATATACACATGGCTACCAAAGATATAAGCAACCCATTATATCATGTGTCCGTGCTCTCCAGCGTCGTAATAGGTTATTTAATGCTGTGCAATAACCTGTTTAAAATGAAACTGCCAGACCTGATGCAAGATGCAGCCAAGGCAATAACCATTACCACGCTGAGCCTGTGCACTCAAGACATGCTAATAAAACAGGGCATCATCACAGCTAAATTCATACAGCCATTTGATGGTCGTCACCGTAATTATAATGGATGCAGGAGCCATCGTCAACGCCCTCGCCTTCTCAGGTTCCAACTATGCCTTCTTCCAGATAGACAAAACAGCTGCGGACGAAGAGCGCATCCGCCATGATAAGGCGGAATATCAACACTGGCGCATCGAACGCTTAAACTTCCTCGCCACACGCAAACAGGAGGAGCAGAGGCTGAACAACCTATCAGAACGTTAGCGAGATAGTACGCGCAGGTTATCATGGACTCCTTAACTCTGAGCCAGGCCTCACCAGAATACGCACAGGCGGCCGGCCCCCTTAACGGGGTCTTGACTCGCGTGGCCATTGCCGCTGTCACAGAGCCACAGTTTTATGACTTTTACACACCGTCCCCTGAGCAAGAAAAAATATGAATACCTTTTTTATCGCCGGTGGCCTGGCCGTGTTTGGCTTCTTTGCCTATAATTACATGTAGCCCCAAGATAGAGCATATACATGGTTGAAAGATAATGAAAAAGATGTTAGCTGCTATCTACTACGGACCCAGGGAGTGTTGGATGGGATAGGATGTTGTTAAGAAGCTAGCAGTGGAGGCTGCTGTTTTGCGCGGCGATACGAGACGATGGTTACAAACACAAGCCCTGTGGCAAATCTACCTACCGGGGCCAAAAAATATAAATCGGGCTCAGTATGGCGTCTCCACCCCAAACGAGGTATATCAGGCAGATGTCTTGTATTTACCTCAGGATAAGGTGCGAAGAAAAAGGTCTAAGTACGCTCTAACCGTAGTAGATTTCGCTATCAGCTATAAACAGGCAATTTCCCTGGCTAGCAAAGACTGTTCCGAAGTTGTGAGCGCGATAAAGCTGCTGTACAAAAGGGGTCTGCTCCGATTGCCAAATTTGTTACAGGTTGATCTGGGTCGAGAGGTTATGGGGACGGTATCCCAGCTGTTGGCTGTGCGTGTTTTGGAGTGGTGAGGCTGACCACCGGGCCCAGGGTATAGTAGAACGTTTTAACCGCATTTTGGCCGAAAGTTTTACTGATATCAGTACGCCCAGGAGATGCTACTTTCTGAGCGTGGAGTGAAATTGCGCAGCGTCGAATGGACTGAGCGGTTATCGGCCGTTGTGGAAGTCCTCAATAGCGAAGTATCGCAATCAACGGGTAGAGCACCTGGAGAAGCGATTAAAGACCCACTCAAAGGACAATAAGGGTCCGTTCATAGCTCCGTTTGCCCGGATCCGATATCTGTATGCTCCCGGACAGTTAGAAAGCGAAGGGCGTCACGCCACTGATTCGGTACGGTAACTCGATACGTACGTTGCACTCGACCGATGAGAAATCCTTGGCCAACCCGTCATATACCACCTTGATACATCGCCAGATGGTTCGGGGTTAGCGTTCGGCCGTACAAGAAGAGCTACAGATTGTACAGGAAGATACCCAACTAGCGCCTAGAGGTATACTGACTCGGCGAGAAGCTCGTTGAGGTGATCATCGGTCCTGTAATCTCAGGAGCGTGCTTGAGTAGATATTCAAATTAAAGGTCTCTCGCGTCCGAAGATATGCCGTGTCTTCCGAAGGTGTGTACTTGTCAGACGAGCAGATAGCGGAGATCCCTGCGGGTAAACGGGGGTCCCCATCGAGTACGTGGCCGTAACGTATAGACTGAGCCTGCCCTGCGTACTACAGATCCAGGGCCTCTCCCGCTGCAGGTGAGGAAGCTTGGTGAGGTGCGTTACCAAAATCACACCTACGATGGTACAGCGTCTCCTAGCCGGCTTCGTCACGATCCTGGTTGCGGATATCTGGCAGCTTTCTGTAGAATGCTCGGTCGGTCAGACGCCTAGGTTTCTAACTGCTAGTGGAAGACCAAAAATATAGGTAAGGTACTCTTCCGTCTTTTCTTCGCCCTCCTTCGCCTTTTGAGCATGACCATAGACTCGCGTCGTGTCTCCGCTGATCGCGATCCATTTTTTTTATGTCCAACGGGTAAGGCTCGTCTGTTCAGGAGGTATACCCCTATTTGGTGGCTCTTGCTACCCATAACGGTGTTCGTGTATCGAAACTCCTTTTTCTCATGGAGGCTCTCGAAGTATAGCTGGTGCTGGAGGTCGGCCTTGACCGTGTCTTTTGCTACACCCTTGGCCCTTTGGGACTCTGCGCAGGCCTACGAAATCGGCGATATGGGTTCCGTCGTATTTTTCCTTGAACTTACCGACAACCCTCTTGTTGGTTACGCTTCGGACCGGATGAACCTCCAGGTAGTCGCTCTTATCGTAAAAGTGTGTCTCCTCTGTCATGTCCCGGTAGTGGTCCTCCGTTTCCACCGCCAACATTAGGCTGTCGATATTTGTGTACAGGAGCCCGGCTTTGGCCCAGTTGCGCGACTCTGCTTGGTTCTAATAGAATTAGTACATCAACAACTTCGAGAGGTCTGCCTGACTCGTGTAGATTGGTTGGTTGAGCTTGAGTTGGGATGAATGGCCAGTAGGTTACCTTCGAAGATATTAAGGAACTGATAGGCCGGATCGGTTATCAGACGCCGCAGCTTGACCGCTTGCCCATCGGGTCAGACCAAATTTACGCGGATTCGCTTCTGTAGGTTTTGCACGGTATTGCCGAAGATGGAGGTATTCATCAACTTGAATGTTCGTTGCCTTGGTCCGGAGATCCGTGTACTTCTGCATGTAGGGCGTCATATTGGGGTTCTGGTTGAACTCTTACGCTCGATTAACCTTCATTATACGCATCCTGTGGCTGGTGAAGAACTGGGAGTTTCAGTTGTGGAGAACGTATCGCTCCTTCTTCCGCAGTTTGAGCATCAGCTTGGTACACCCGGTACAGAGCCCTGCCAGATAGTCGACAAGGCCGCGCTGATAGGTAGAAAGCCACTCATCCGGGACTGCCATGGTCTCGTGGGCTAGTTGGTAGTCGTGAAGTTCATCCGGGTACTCTAGGTCAACCTCGGTAAGGTAACCTTTTAACGCTTCTGGGGCCAGGTAGCTTAGTCTGTCTTCTGTCAGTTTGGGGTCAATCCATCGAAAGCCGCCAGTTGGAAAACCCTACATAATCGCCCATTCATACCTGCTGTTGGCGTGGAGGTAGGTGATGCAACTGGTGAGCTTGGCTGGATCGTGGCTCGGGCATAGATGGTTGTTAGTGGCACCTACTGACCATGGAGATGCCTCCTCAGGTGCCACGCTCAACGAACAGGTGAATGTCGATCTCCGTGAGCAGCTCGAGCCGTCCGCCTGAGGTGTTCAGCAGGGCATCCTAGCTCATTCCGGGACTGCTGAAGTAGTGGACGGGATCAAGGCCATACGTTTTTATCGAGGTGGCGCGAAAGGCCTCGAAGACGTCGGCCACAACGAGAACGTCCGTTCGAAGGTAGAGGTCGTTGTAATCCCCGATAGTCTTGCAGTCGAAGGTAGCCCATACACGCTGGGCATGCTAGTAGTCCTCAGCTAAGATGCCCGTTCGCAATATGCCCCTGTAGAGGGCCTTGATTGGGGGGAGGGGAGGTAGCTGCTGCTCATCGAATCGGTCCCAGCAGTCTATGTATTCGTACGGGTAGACGCCCTTGGCAATCAGGAGGGCGGCGTCGTGTTTGGTGTACCGGCTGGTCACGTGGAAGATCCCCTGGGGGAGGTTCGCGGTTCGCAGCTGCAGCTGCCAGAAGAGGGGTCTGTTTTGGGGTTCGGCCCTACACCCTGTTGCTTGTTGGCAAAGACGTTGCATCTGGAGTCAGACTCCTACTTTACTACTGCTCATACACATACGCACATATGTGCGCGTAAGACCTATCTTCTACGTTGAACAATCTTGACAATTACACAGCAGGCGATACAGCAACAACAATTGTGTCCATGAGTTATGTTTAAGCGAAGAGTTCTGGAAAGGAATTCATCTGAAGGATGCGCTGGCTGCAATAAGTTTTGAAGCAATTAAAAAGTCCGAAACTATTAACAAAAGGCAAGCAAAAGATTTTTGCTAAACATCATTACCAAACTAATTCTGCGTAACGCCATGCAAAAAGATTCTCTGAAATACCAGTAAAAATACGTATCGGTTCCTTCGTTTTCTTTTCTTTCCATCTCATATCTTTAGGTGGAGTTGCTGCATATAACTCGGGCGTGCCCAACGTACAGACTTGGGAACGAATCGACGAGGGGACAGCAAATGGCGATTACAGCAATGATGTTATCGCCCGTGCACAACGTCTCATGGATGAATGGCATTGGTAGTGATACTTCAGGTTTTACTCCCAAAATTCAGATTTGTTTCTTCTTTGACGGTTTGAAATAAATAAGACAACACATAGAGGCTGATGCTTACAAAAATACTCTGATCCCTTTTGCAGCTCTCGTATTGTCAATATAATTCTAAATGCAGCGGATATACTTTTGCGATAGCCAACTTATCGTGCTTCTTAACCCTGTACTAATTTTCTAGACGGCTATTACTTTTTAAGTGATTGTTCCAGCCTTTTTATTTGGCATTTTCTCTCCTTGCCTATCGTTTTAAGCTTGGACCTGGTTTTATCAAGATAACCATCATATCAATTGGAAAACCGTTCTACCCATACAATGGTCAAGGACGATTGGCAATGAATTTGTCCCCAATGCCAAGTAGTAACATTAAAAAGTGCGTTAAAGCTTTGCGTTAATGTGAGACACATTTATTTATATTTGTATTGAATTGTTTTAACTAAGTCAGGATTGGACAACAGGCTATGCCGACAAATACCAACTGCACATGACACTGGTATGGTATGTAAAATAAGATAACTCATTACAGAAATAATGAACAGAGGAAGGAGAAATTATTAACGTTAATGTTCTTTCATTTGGCGTTTATAAATTCACCAGGCATACTTTAAATATTAGTTTTTATCTTGTATATGATTGTTATAATAATAATAATAATAATAATAATAATAATAATAATAATAATAATAATAATAATAATAACGTTCATCCTAAAATAATGCTAATAATAATGCTAATGCTAATGCTAATAATACTAATGCTAATGCTAATAATAATAATAATATTAATAATATTAATAAAATAATAATAATAATAATAATATTAATAATAATAATAATAATAACGTTCATCATAAAATAATGCTAATAATAATACTAATGCCAATGCTAATAATAATAATAATAATAATAATAATAATAATAATAATAATAATAATAATAGTAATAATAATGACCTATGCAGATTATACACTGTTCTCTGCTCCGAGTGTAACACAGAAGGTAAACATGAAAAACATCAGCTTAAAGATTATAAACTTTGCATAGGAAAATTTAAGATCTTTCCTGATTGTTACATTAAAAACATTCGGGTTGCATCATGGTGTAATTTTGCTTCACAAATAAATAAATAAATAAATAATGTTACATTTTTGTATCAGGAATATATTCACTGATATTCACTTGGTGACCTTTGAAATGATAAGCGAACACATTTATTTTAGCTCCATAATGAATAGACTCATATAGCACAAGCGCATTATTACTAGCTGAAGTGGTGGGTGGGTTGCTGTATTGAAGTTATGCATTGGTGCCTAGTCTCGTTCAATCAGACATCACGCGTCACCCCCTGATTGCTGCGTGATAATAATTGCGTCCATAAAACAATTATAACTGTCATTCATTCATTCTCTCCTATAGAAGTTTACAGCATGAAGCAGACATTAGAAAGTGAAGAAAACAAAACAATACAAAGACATGATCTGCAATTGTACGAAAGCACATTACAAGCAGAAACACACAAAAAAGACCAAGGATGGCAAATTAACCATCAATACGTCCAAACGAGGAACATTTCTGTACATCGTGAATATGTGGATTCTTTCAAAGGCATGGCTACTCAATGAAATAATTGATGCAGTAGCAATATTGTCCCAAAAAGGGCCAAGCGGTAAAAAGCGAAATCGTAATTGTAATATAGAGACATTAATTGGCATTAAGAATGTTAACAATTAACTATTTGCAGAACGAGAATATCTTTTCCATTAGAGTTATCTCGTTATGTACTTACCGTTTAAAATTATTATAGTACTACATTTCAAATCAATACACTTGCATTTCAAGCAATTATTTGCATAATAATGTACACAAAATGACGTAGATGATCTCAATCTGATGTGAATACATTAACTTAGACACCTCTTACAGAAGGTTCTACTTATATGCTCACATTTTTTAAAAACAAATAAGAAATAACAATGACAGATAGTCTTTTATACTTGTAAGAAAAGAAAAAAATATACTTTTTGTTTACGTAGATTAGAAATACATGAAGTTCAGATCCAATATATATTGTTGATAACATTAAGAATCTTTAATATTTGTCAGGATCATCAAGACTGGTTCCTATAGGAAATGGTCTAACAAATAAATGGTCAATGAAATCATCATCAGATAGAAAATGTAAACAAACACCAAGTTCTATATAAAATCTTTCAATAATATGTATTCTCTCACATTTTATGTGACACTACATGAGATAAGAATATGTAGAACAACATCAATGTAGTCACCCTGGCAATGTTAGCATACTTTATGATATCTTTGAAGAACCGATATTAAAAACAGAGCCGATGCTCAGATAAGCTTAAGCTAATTACTAGTGTTAGATACCAGACTAAGCATGGAAGGTTTCAGTCAGCAGTGCGCATGCCCAAATCTCTGTCATTGAGAAAAATATTTTCAAGCTTCTACGCAGAAGGAAACTAATTTCTTATGAATACACTTCCACTGTCTTTCAAAGGGAAATATTTTTAACTGTACATAATTAAACAGAAATGGAAGCAAGTAATCTTTCTTCAGTATTTTGTAAATATCTGGAATAAATACAATCTGTTTTGAATATATGTTAAAAGAAACGTATACAACCTCTGAAGGCAAATTTTCTTTGTTGTTGTGCTTTCAGGGAGATGGCAAAGTTTAATCGAGAAATATACTCTTCTTTTCTTAATCTTTTGTTAATCTTTGCAACTATACAAAGTAACCAGAACAAGCTTGTATCGTTGCCGGTTGAGTTTGGCGTAGACAATTTATTCGTTTCAGTGGTGTTCAAAAATCTCAAATTTACTAGTCTCTAATAAGTAAAAAAATTACACCATATTTCATTTATATATAGGGCAGCGATCAAGATAGTTTTCCTCTACAAGTCATTTAAAGTTAAGGGTTTTAGACTTGGTCTACAAATTCTAACACCAAACAATACATACAACGACTTGCGTCACATGGAGAAATTTGTTAAATTTTCACGGAACATTTCATGCCTGAAGTTATAGGTATACTTAAGGGTTCTGTGAATATCAAGATAGGAAATTCAGTTTTGCTTTCTACTCAAGTATAATCAGATTTGTTTGTTTTGGCTTTCTGGACAAATGTAGCAACACTACTCGTAGTTATGTTATACCCAAACTGCCCCTCTAAGGCATACACGCTTATTAAATCAAACATATTTTGAAGATCCCTGTGATTTGTTACTAACATCAGCAAGAACAGGATTACCTAATGAGGCGAGAGTATTCGAGCACCCAACTTCTACTTTTCTAACTCATCCAAAATATCAATGATGTAGAGTAAATATAGAAAAGTGGAAAAAAAGTCTACTTTGTCATGGACCTTGATGGACATATAAATGCTGAGAATGCCAGTCATTGATCGAAATAACGCTTATGACATTTTGGTGATTCCACTAAAGCCGAGATATATTTTCCCTGATATTCCACAAATCTGGAATGTTTATGACATTTCGATACGAGTCCACAAAGTAGAGATAGATTTTTGCCAGATATTCCAAAATTCAGGAGCTTTTTCAACAAACTTTCATGCTTTCTATACATCGAGGATGGTTACGTACGTCTCACTACCTTGTTCAAGGTTGGTATATATGGCTCATGGAAACTTAATGATGCAAGTAGTATAGTGGATTGATATGGGGTCCAACGGTAATTAACATCACATCATGTGGGCTGCTATGGGGTCTAACGGGAATTTAACATTACTCAGTTATCAATGTTAATTTTTTGTTAGACACCATAAAACTAATCCATATGTTTAACATGATGGGACTGTACGGTGCTTAGTGGGAATTTAACATGAATCCACATGTTTAACATGATGGGTCTGTATAGGGTCATGGGAATATGTAATGTTAAAACTACACCTACTAACCAATACACCGTTTCGACTGGCCAATACCTAGTTATCTACTATCCAACACCCCACACTAACTATCCAACGAGCAGTTGAACTGAACAATACCTGGTTATCTACTATCCAACACCCCGCACTTACTATCCAACATGTCGTTGTAGTGACCAATACCTAGTTATCTACTATACAACACCCCACATTAACTATCCAACACCCCACACTTGCTATCCATCACGCCGTTGTAATGTAAGGTACCTAGTTATCTACTATCCAACACCCAACACTTACTATCCAACACGCCTTTGTAGTGACCTATGCCCAGTTATATAATATCCAACACCCCACATTTACTATCCAACACCCCACGCTTATTATCCAACACGCCGTTGTAGTGACCAATACTCAGTTATCTACTAACCTTAGCTATCTACTATCCAACACCTTACATTTACTATCCAAAACGCCATTGTAGTGACCAACACCCACTCATCTACTAACCAACGAAAAGGATTGGACTATATGCGCACACTATACCACCAGCACACCATTCAGAAAGGGTAGGATGTAAAAGTTGGGAGATGAAAACACACACTGTCACACACAAGAGACAAGAGAGTACAAGTGCTAACACACATACTATTCACACATACACATAAACATGCTATCACACACAGGAGGGATTACACACACTGTACCCACAAACATACATACTAGCACACTGGATGGGGTTTAAGTTTTACGTTTTAGTTGTGAAAGACAAAGACATACACAATCATAAGGCACACAGATTGACAGTGATTGAGTAGTATATGTTTTCTACAGAAATGGTTGGACCGGAAAAGGGCCATTGGGGTTGTTAAATGGTTACCACACATCTTCACTGTTCTTCGACGCAAACGTCTCGGCACTGCTGGTCCATAGACCAATACTCTCTTGAGGCACCATTGCCTTTCAGTGCACACTCTTCTCTTCAAGATAGCTTTTTCTGTAATTTTGGTAATGTCCCAGGATTACTTCACATATACCGGGAATATACCAGGAAGTCGGGATCAAACATCATCCTTGAAATAATGGTCGATAATGCCACGTTGGGTCACATCTTGATCGTCTTGAGAACAGATCACACAATGGGTCTATACATATAGTCTACGACCGGATCGAAATTGATTGGGAGGTTCCCACAATCAGAATATATACCCATATACCCTACGACTTACCAGCGCAAGTACACTATAACATGACCGAAAGAAAGACATTGTATAGGGGTGCACCTGCAAATGGGCACTTCTTATACTCGGAGTAATAGCATGACTACTGCTGCTGTATCGAGTATTCTTCCAGAGAAGAATGACTTCAATTTGACTTTGTGCGATTTCTTATCTTCTTCGCAAGAATTGTTATTGGTACCACTTTCACCTCCTTCTCCATCATTGCCAGCCTGATTGATGATTTTAATAAGAAACAGAAGGAAGAGTTAGAGTCTGGTTTGGCAACGTGAGGAAAAGAGAAAGCAACAAGAAGACATACAAACTCTGAACAGTTAACATAATGAAGAGGGTAAAAACAAGTTGTCAGTTTGTTACAGAACATTTTGACGGAGTTAAAATACCCGAGAAAAATGTTTAAAACATCTTTGGCGAAACCTAAGAGAAAAAGACCTTTACAATCCAATAATTCTAAACCTCGTAGGATTACATCGACAACCACCACTAAGATGCTAGCAGCGGCAGCAGTCACTTATCAGCAGGAGTAGGGCTAGACGTAGAAAATGTTTAAGACAGTTAAAACTGATGTTGTCAAGTCCATAAGCCCTTTTGTCAAAACCCAACGGTTCCATTCAGAGCCCACCAAAATCTCTCAGAAAAGAGGTACTACTCAAATGATTGCCAAATCAAACAAACCCAAATACCATCACCTAAATGTGTGTGTGTCTGTTTGAATATCTTATCGATACTAAAAAGACAAATCAAGATAAGATACACTTAGGTTTTTAGGTATATGCTCATAAAAATAAAACATCCCAATAGTCGATTTGTTTCCCCTTTTTACTCTCTTGCCTTTATGAATTTCTTCACTGGAATGGGTTCTTATTTTGTTTTTTCTGCAGCTTCTGAGCTGCTACTTTTTTTTCTTTTTTCTTTGGGACACTCTGAAAACCAATGTCCTTTTTCTTGACATTGATAACAGGTATCTTTTCTTTTGTTTATCTTTTCTCCTGTCTTTGAGGTTCCTTTTCTTTGACGTTGTTGACATTCTGGAGCCCAGTCTCCTTTCTCTTGACAGACATAACAAGTATCTTGACTTTTGTATAGAAGGGAGTAGTCATAAGTCTTGTCGAAGGTGCATTTTCGAATGACTCTCTGTAAATCTCTGACAAGAAGAGCGATATGTTGTGGAACTTCCATCTTCACAGATTGAAACTGAACGAATGTTTTTCCTTAGGTAGCGGGGTGCTCTGATTTGCATAAAAGAAAAAGAAAAAAATAGCAGACGATCTTTACTTTAAATTGTCCTATGTAAACCATGACGATGATGAAACTGTAGTAATATTAATAACAATAACATTTCAATTTCTCTCTCTCTCTCTCTCTCTCTCTCTCTCTCTCTCTCTCTCTCTATATATATATATATATATATATATATATATATATATATATAGAGAGAGAGAGAGAGAGAGAGAGAGAGACAGAGACAGGGACAGAGAGAGAGAGAGAGAGAGTGAGAGAGACATACAGACAGAAAGAGAGAGAGAGAGGTAACCTAGTCAAATCAAATTTAAATCCTCTACCGTCATGAAACGATCATACTTTTCCAAAGAGAAACCAGAAGCCAAGCGACGACGTTCAGTGTAACCCAACAATCTGCAAGAAATGTTACCAGAAGTTCACCCGAGCGATTTTGAAGAGGATACGATCAATCCTTATTTAATACCATCTACCTCATTGACAAGACCAAGACAGTCAAAATCAGCTAAGAAAGAAAGTCGTTTGCTAGCTCTGGAAGATTATTTTCACATTCAAACTGCTCACAAGATGATTTCCAGAAATTTTAGGACAGCTTACACTTACACGGTCAAATTTAAAGAGTTAAAGTCTCAAGTCTCCGCAGAATTGTAGCCTGAATTAGAGGAACTGAAACTACAGTGCCAAGCTAAAGATCAAGATCGTTTGTCATTATCCATCACTCACAACATTTGAAATCTCCTGGTCGGATCCAGTTTAGTAACCTGCGGAATTAACTTCTTTCAAAACCTTTAAATAGTCCAACAATCGAATGATGAGTTTGACATCACCGATCTAAAAGCCACTCTTCATGTGATACATTTTTCACCTCCTTTAGGCAGCGGCGAAGGATGCAAAGTTTTACCAGTGGATCAGTTTCCCTGTACAAACGAAGTATAGTCCAGATTAAAAATCATCAAGATCTGATGTGTTTAGCCCGGACCATCGTAGCGGCTCAAACTCATTCAGAGAAAAACGATACAGCAGAATGGAAACGTATGGGAGAGCGTTAGGCAGTCATAGAGAGACAAACAACAAAGAGAAGCAAAATCCTTTTGAAACAAGCTGAAAGTTTGAAAGAGACCGTATGGAGAGTTTCTAACATGCAAAAACTTCAAGATGTGCTCGCCCATTGCTATATATTTATAGCGTAAGTCATTCGTGGAGATCTCCTGTTTTAAGGACCGAAGTTTCCACATGAAAAATAAATTCACGTTTATCATCAACAAGATAATTTCGATGCTATTACTAGTACCACAAGATTTCTCGGATACGTATACTGCTGTGACAAATGCGACCAAGGATTTAACAGTCGAGTGCACAAGATTCATTGTGGCGAGAGAAAAGTCGTGGCTGTTCAGCGTACAGACTTTGGAGTCCGTAAGGACAAGATATATTTCAGTGCTCTACTTGCATTCGTCAGTCCAGCGTGTTACAGAAGAGTGCTTGCTTATTATTGACAGTGTGTTCTACTTGAGGACAGAATGTTCGTACTAATAACAAAAAGTCGCACGTTTGTGCCGGGGGAAAAAAAACGATGAAATTGTTGTGACCAAGTGTACTAACAGAAGTTCATGCACGAGAACAAACTAGCCATCATGCCACCTCAATCCTATCAATATGTCAGCCGAATATATTCAGCCAAAGCTTTTCGTAAGTTACATTACTTGTGTGAAACTCAAGACAAGTGGATACAACATGTTAGAAACGGTATAGAATTTTTTTTTGGATCTAATGCCGAGGATGTTTGGGATTTTGAAAACTGATAGATCGTGTGCGAATTTCAGGGATGTTTATTTCATAGATGCCTCCCCTGTTGTACTCAACTAAACCTGAAAAATCCTTTATCAAGGTCCACCATGAAAGAGTTGTACAATGAAAATTACCAAAGTCAAGGATAACAAGTGATAACAATGTGTGAACACGACTACAATCGACGTTTCAAATCAGGTCCAGAATTTCGACGTATTGTTGAAGATTACGATGCGGTGGACACCGAACCTTTGAATCCAAGCAACAGTTTGTTTGGAGGACAGATCAATGCTACACGGTTGATTTACGAAGTCAACGAATCTCAATGAGAAATAATCAAATACATCGTGTGTGGGTGTGTAAATATGTTCGAGTCCCCACAGGTCATCTTGACATTTTGACAGAACACATCAAAGTGGAACACATTTGACAGTATATTCAAATGTAAAGTTCTTCCACCGACGAATTTGTACCATCCTGTCTTACCTCATCATTGTCACCGAAAACTAATGTCTCCTTTCTATCGTAGGTGTGCTGAAACGTTTAATCAACACCAGCCTTGATCTAGAACGCGCCTTAACAAGAACGTGGGTGACTGTAGAATTGTTGAATGCTCTTGATCGTGGATACTCCTTGTTAAAAGTATGAACATTTGGCACTTTCCTACCAACGAACCAGGACGGCGATTCGAGCTTTGGGCTTCGTCAACGAGTTTCTCAAATGGAAACAAGAAGTCAACGGCTATTATTCTTGGTTTTACACTCCAGAAGGCAAAGCTCAATTCAAAGAACGGTACCGAACCTTAGAAGACATCACATTGGAACACGTATAACAGAACAAAGAAAGACAATCGTTTGTTAAAGGCATGCTGAATTGTTTGTAGACAAAACTGGCTCAGCGTCCGATATTGCCAAAAACGGTATTCTTGGCAGATCTAGGTCTATAATTTCAGTTCATCGACGATAAAGCAAAACTAATTAAACACGTAGAATTGATACTTGCGGATTTTATATTGATGAATAAGGAAGAAGCCATGGAGTTTGTTCCACCCGACTAGTTTGGCAATATCATCATTGCTGCTTACGTAACAGGCAATGTTCGTTTAAAATTGTATTCTGTCAAGGAACCTTTAGGAGATCGATGCCTTTACTTTGACATCAATAGTTGCATGTGCATGGATCGCCCTAGACACTATCATCATCGAAGACGAACGTTTAGGAGCGTGGAGCGACCAATATCCCGAAGACCCTATTTTGACTTTTGCTAGTGGTGGATATAAACATTAAGGTTACCAGTACCAAGATAAGAAAGGATAATTTCATACCAAATGTAAAGTGAAAGGACTGACAGTGAACTATCGTTCGAGTTAAGTGGTAGAATTTGACGTGTTAAAAGCAACCTTAATGTGCGGTCAAGATCAAGACTTTTGCGTCACAACAGCCGATCCCCACAAAATTGTGCGTTTGTCAGGTCATCAAATCGTCAGTCGACCCTGGGAAATGTATATCAGATCGTCTACGAAAAATGAGCGCGACTTCTCGATTACAACACGTTACCCTACGGGCTCACCGTTGTCCAGTATAAAAAGGTCCAAGACAGAAAGATTATTTTTAGTACAGAAGCTCACCGAGAAAGATGGATTCGATACAGAAACAGTGCAATGCAGCACAGTTTTGCCGCTCTACTTTCGAAAGGAATGCTGTTCATATGCCTATATATGGATTTCATCCATGCACACACAAAATCACTCCAAGCAGAATACACATTTCCTGTGACTTTGTAACATAGTCTTTAAAAGAGGATTTTGTGCCAACATGCGATAAGACTCTTCTAGGAACACGTTGTACAACTTGCCATGACACGACTTTTGTCATCATTGTTGCACCAAATTCCGTGGAAGGATGTCAATGCCACCGTTCAAGATTTAGTCGATTACTTAATACTGTCAAAGGAACTGATTCCTCAAGACGACACAATTCCTTTGAATTCTGGACGACGTGTCGTGTATGTGTTAGTAACCTCATATACTCTGGTCCCCCGTTACACCAAGCGCGTGGCGGAGGGAGCGGTATCGGTCGAGTTTGTTTCCGTATTGAAACATGCTCTCGGTAATATTGGAGACCACTGTCCTCTCTTCATCGTTACTTGCCCTGTGCATTCAAATAGCAAAACATGTCTGAAGGTGACTTTGACCTTTAAATTGGAAGAGTTTGGCCCTTGTGAGTCTTTTCAAGGAAGATAAAAACCACATTTACCACCGAAATAAATGCAACAGAAGAACTGCCGACAGGAACCCCTTCTTAAACTGGTGGAAGCAATGTGCCAATCGGGTGGAAGCAAAAAAATATACCCACAAGGAGACTTAAATGGCGAATTACCGAGTTTGATGCGTATCGCTAAAGTATTGGACTTTGGAAAGCGCTATGTCAATCTCAAGTGCATGGCAAAGCAGGATGACACTCTCTGAGTGATGCATAGGCGGAACTCGATTCAGTTAACGTACAAATGCAGCTCAGATAAATTTTTAGCCCAATCCAAGACACAAAAGCTGAGGGGCCCGACTTCGTCCCAGTGTTAATCCCCAAAGAGTAGCGTTTGTCAGCTGAAACACGAGAAAAGCTCGCCGCGGTTCAAGAAGTGATATCAGCCGAAGCTGGCGCAATGATACATCCCGAGCTCCTCGACGCGCCAGAATCCAAATAGCGCAGCGCTCATAGAAGCGTTCATAACAGCGGAACAGGAGGCGTTTAGTGTATCCTCCTAAATCGAGAAATCCTTAGCCTGAACAGTGCATTTCAGGCGTACATAGGTGCGCTTTCAAACATTACCGCTAAAATCGTAGAACTAAAAAAATCCATAGAACAAGCTCAAGTTCAAACAGAGCGCGATGAGCTACAAGCCCAACATGCAGCCAAGGAGGAGGAACTTGATGGACAACTCCTGTTAGCAAACGATTTACGAGGAAAACTGTGCACAAATTTAATGCTATCCGGGAGACAATCCATTTGGTCCTCCGTAAGGACGCAACCCTCGCTGAAAAGTTGCGAACTCTTTTCCGTTAGCAGATTATCAAAATCACATCGATTCTCACGGTATTCGATTTTATCAAAAGAACGATTTTGCTCGCGGTCACAGGAGGAACAACACCATCTACAGCCCTGGCACCTAAACCAGAGTCCGGCGGTGAAAAGGAATGGATCATAAAGCAGCTGCAGAGGCTGACCGGAAACCTCGTGGTGCTTATTATCACGATAACTGTAGCGTTTTCTGCCGTTCTCTGCTCTCGCTATGCAGAAGCGCTTGCGCTCAACAGATAAACCAGATGGCTAGTAGCCCCACCATGATGCTGTCCACGACTAGTGCCGTTGTATGAGCTTCGTGATCTTCGGCTTCTTGCGACGCATTCACTGTTGAAACGACATGCATGGTGCCAGTTTTCGCTACAGACGCGGGCGGGTTGAATTCCTGCTCTTCATTCTTCGTCTTTTGGTGTTGTTGCGTGTGTTTTGCTCGGACATCCTGGCCGCATTGACGTTAACGTTGGTTCCGACCTTCATTTCTTCGGACGCCTCCTGAATATTATTATACCCCACGTAGGAGCCAACATTAAGCTCCAGACGGGAGCATGTAATAGCCGCCCTGATGACGTAATATAGCTTGGTTCTGGTCTTTGTGATCGCGTCCTGGTAATTGGTTATCGACTTTGGGACGTCGTCAACACCGGTGATGTTTGTGTTTACGATCCTGAGAAACTACTTTTGCGCATTGAATACCTTACCTACTCCGATGATCGAGTTAAGCGTCAGGGCCTGCGCGTCAAGGATAACCCCCGCATACGCCCAGAGGTTATCGCTGAGATGATTTAGCCTGCCTGCGTGAAGCCCTGCAACCTAACAAGCATGAAGTATACAAACCCATTTCTGGTCGCTCCGTCCTCGTCATGCGCGAAATATGCGCCGTACTGTTAGATTAAAAACGACAGCCAGTTAATATAACTGAGTGGACTATCACTCTTAAAATAAAGCCCTAGATCTCACATGGCGACAAGCACACTATGGGTTTACGTGGCCCTGGCTTCTTTGGTAGCGGCGCTGCAGGCTTTTGTAGGCCATCGCTCCCGTTTGCACCAGAGGTTGGAATTCACAGCCGGAGGCTGACGTTGCTAGCGCGGCCAGTGCAGGCACAAGTGCCGCCTTAAACCACTCTAACCATCTTTGGCGTTCGCAATTAGAATTCTCGTAGCTTGGCAAACCACTGGGGAACAACCAGACATAGACAAGGAACACGAATCATTGGTGGTGCCGGAGATCGGCGAGGGAATATTGGATCAGCTCTCGAAACAAGTCTATATCGACAAGGAATACAAGCCACTGGTGGAAGAGTATCTAAGCCAACCATCTTTGGCCTTCACAATTAGAACTCACCTTCAAGAATGCAATCCTTTGGTGAATCAAGCAAGACAGCGATGGTCTCACTAACACAGTTAGCTGGATCTACCCAACCTTCCGCGGCGACTCACGTAATGCCGATCATGCCATAGAGGTTGTTATCCAGCTGTTTGGCTTTCTGCTGTCATAGTAGACTCCAAAGGATGCATACATTTGGTTGTTCGCTTCGATTGACGGCGGCTCACCATCGAAATACCATCGCGGATTTCCTTCTCAATAAATAGATGTATATTGATATCTATCAACAGCTGGAGCTTAACAACAATCTTTATCATCAAGTGCCCCAATTCAGTCCAGGAGAGTTGTACTAATGAGCACGGTCTAGGCAGTAGTGTTTCAGAGAGGTGTTGAGAAATGCCTCAAGTATGTCGGCCAGAAGGAGCACACCAGTCTTTAGGTAGAGGTCATGATATTCCCCCAAGTTTCGGCATCCAAATGCCTTCCACACAGAACGACACAAACGGCTTATCTGGCCGTAGAATGATTCCATTGATGGAAGCTGGGTGTCCTCTAACCGCTCCCAGCTGCTCATATATTCCTATGAGTAGGAGGTGATTGTCAGTACCAGTCCATCCACTTGCTGTATATTGCGCTGCTGCTTGAAACGCCTCATTTCCTGACTTAACTAGGTTTTGTGCCAACTTTTTTAGGTTGGTGTGAATAAACTGTGAAAACATCATGTAATTTTCCATGTTGTTTTGAATGGCTATCAGCTTTCCCGTCGATGCTGTTCCTGTAGCCTGCATGAGGTAAGGCCTAATTTATGATGTGGACATAGCCTCACAGATCACAGGAAGTTGAAAGGGTCATGGGTGGAACCGTCTCTGAAGCCGTTCACAATAGTGACTGGATGCAAAACAGGTGATAGCGATTCCGTTATGCTCCTCAGCTATTGAGGAACTAACATGTTTAGCAGGACTAAGCACCAGGTCCAAGACTAGGCTTTTGGTATATAATTTTTTTTCTACAAACGGCTTCGAAATATAAATAATAAAATAAAAATAGCACAGTGTTTACCAACTTTAGACAAAAATAACTGTACTAATTCATTAATTCAAATAATCACTTAGTACAATTTTCTCAAATAAATGAGGTTTCTATTAAAACAATTAACAAGCAGTGCACCTTACTACTGTCCTGCAACTCAGTTTAATGCTCCATTTGATAAAGGAATAGCAAATAAATTAAACGAGAGGAAGATACACTACACAGCAAATTACTATTCAAAACACTCAAGTTTTTATAATCACAGTGTCAAATTTTACAATGATGATTTATTGAACAGATATAGAGCACAGTGTGGTATGAAAATTTGGCAAAATCAATTCAGCTGGAAAGTATGGCAACGTTTGAATGTGCAATATCTTACTGGCATTTATGTGATCCAAACATTCCTACATTGGTAAAGTCCATAGATGCTTTCAAGACTACTTTCAAATTAGAAAACTTTTATGGGAATATTTAATACCTATACCAGATGATCGGTCATTTAAGTCAGGTAGTAAGGGCATAAACCAAAAACATTTTAACATAATTTGCAATAGCTTTAATATTCCACCATATCGGAGATACCTAAAATGGATACTTTAGCTGTTATTAATGACCCCAAAATATATTACAATATAGAGAGAGATATGTCCGACGACGACACAATTAGAGAGGAAGAATCTATAGCAGACAAATTGTGGGAAAAGCATTGTATATTAGATACAGTCCCTAGCATTATAACTCTCTAACAAGAAGAATTAATACGATGAACTTATTTGTTTATATTTTCTTCTACAAGAAAGCAACGGACAAACAGACGAAAGAATATATTGGCTAAATCAAAGTAAACGGTTTTTTTATTTGTATTTTAGGTAGTCAATTACAAAATGGACTATTTATTTCACAGTCTGTATCAACTGTACAAGAGACTGTAAACAAGTTCATTTAAAATTTAATTTATGACATTATCAAACAATTGCAATAATTTTAGGTTGCAAAAAGTCTATGAAATCAAACATGATTTGATTAGCAAGATAGAAAATTACAGAAGTGTTATAAGAAAGTGAAAAAGCTTCTAAATTTTTAACCCAATAGAGGTTAGCATGGCAAGGCTTCGGATGGTACACGTACAGCAGCTGCTAGTTTGTGACATGCAGGAGTAGCAACAGGATTTATTATTCCTATAACTTTTACTGTGTTTGGTGCAACCTTACAAAGGGTTTGTTGCCATGACTTGCAAGGAAAAGATAGTATACAGGAAATTGTTAAAATAAAATGAGATCCTCACCTGTGGGTATAATAAAGGTAAACAGTATTGATGACTTTGCTAGGAATACAATTAGCAATAATTGGTATAATAATTACAGAGTATAACAGATACAAGGAGATGAAAAATGCAAAAAAAATATTAACTTAATTTCTATTTTGTTTAGATGAGGATAAGAAAATTAAAGAAAAAATATTTTAGAAAAGATCTCAGCGAATAGAAATCTTGTATATTAATGGAGGCGCAGCTGGAGAATCGAACAAGTTCTCAAACGACTTCTATGTTTTATTATTCAATGTAAAGCCTTCTTACGTAATAGTAGACTACATGCCCTAAATCCATAACAGCTGAAGATCAATCTGATAGCAAACTCTATTTTACAAATCCAATTGAAAACAAAAACAGTAAATTATCAGTTTCATTAAAGAGAATAGATTTTGTACTATAATATTTCAAATTACAAAAAATAACAACATATTCTATTACATCAATGATAAGAATTAAACAAAACTGTATTATAAATTTAAATAACATGTACAATGAACCGATGTGGCTAATGGTATGTTTGTACAAAAGCGTGTTGACTCATGAATACGTAAGACTTAAGAGGACATTATTTTGAGATATATAAATAACATGGAGAGAACAAGTTGATAATAAATTACCAACTGTTGCTTAGAATATAAAAGAAACATCTAGTAAAATTGATGAGTTTGAAAAACAGATTCATGAGAACAAGACATGTTTTATAGATGCACAAGAGTTAAATAAACAGAGATATACTGTCCTGTATAATACTCTAAACATATTGGAGACTTTAAAAGAAAAACCAGGCAAGATTTCAAATATTGAACAATACTTACAACATATTAATCAAAGGATAAACTCAGAGATAGATGAATTAGAGGCTGATATGAAAAGAATAAAGATTATTCTATTTTTAAACACAGTTAAATAGTTTAAGGACAAGCTTAAATAATGATAACAGTTAAGATTGTAAAAGTGATGTAAAACAAATGGAGTATAAAATAACTGCTAACACTAATGCTTTATTACAGTTGCAAACAAAATGAATGATTTTGAAGAAATTGCTAAAATATAGATGATAACAGTAGCAAAATAAGTGGTAATGAAACTATGATTAGATTTGTGAGAACTACCTACAACATATCTGTCATTGACTTAAGTGATAAAATAAAAATGACAAATGAATACACTTTCCAAAAGTTCTAGGAGATGCAAAGGATTATACTGATCTAGAACATTTTAATAATATACGTGTTAAACAAGGTAGTATTGACAAATTAGAAACAATGGTGAAACGATTAAGCGATGAATTTGTTTCAGGTACGATATTCAAAAAGTACGTAATATGGAATACAAATGGATTAATTCATGATGAATGTATATTCATTAGACAGGAAATAAAGAATAAAGAAAATGAAAGTATTTAGGATACCTGGTAAATAAAAACATTAAAATCAAATGTGTTGAACGGAAAAATAACTTAGTGCTGATTTATTTAAACTATTAGCTATTTTCATACAGATAAGATGCAGTAATGAAGCAGACAAACCCAAATATATAAACACTTCATTCTTTTAAAGCTAAATATTTTCACATTATACTATAGGAGGTACCCAAGTTAAAGGAAAGAAGCATCTTTCGTTTTTTTAAATGAGAGAACTTGGACTAATTTCAAGCAGATTCTACAGATGTTTTCGAGGAAAAGTTAGAACTTTAAATGGTATATGAGAACTCGTTTTGCTCATAAATTATTAATGAACTTAAAGGAATCTTACATTATGATAACATGCAGTGTAACCAACTGTGCAGGAACAAAGTATGCACGGGATTTAATAGAAATGAATATAAAGGGTTGTTTGATTTAATTATTCTTATTTGCACATTATTTATTTACAGCAAGACTCTTAATAGAACGTGGTTAGAAAAAGACAATGAAGTAATAGAAATAATTAATCCTTGTAAAAAGTTAGATATACGGTTAGAGCTGTTAATTGGAGTTTATCAAGGAACAAATACTTTGTTTCTTATTTCTGACTATGCTAACTTTGATGATGTAAAAACAGGCAACAAACGTAACTACGCTAGTTTTAAGTGCTCGACACTATGGAATATCTGTATGGTTAATAGCTCAAAAATACGGTTCAGTAATAAAAAAAATTAGAAGAAATATTAGATATCTAGTGGCATTTTATTCAAAAGATACTTCTACTGAGGATATGTTTGAGGATAATAATGTTGTATTTCTTACAATAAGTGATGAAATAGTTGAAAAATTAAAAAGAGAAAGGAAAATAAACTGTTAATGAGTTATAATATCCATAGGATACTCAGTAGTTATATGACCAAATGGAAAGTATTTTTATCCACTTGATAACGTTTGTAATCAGACGGTAAAAGAGCAACTTTATTCATCATTATATTACGCAGCTTATTAAATGTATATCATGTCTATATTCATTGTCATTAAAAAGGCAATATTTATACGTTTCAAACTTTATATATTTTACTCACACTTATTTGTTCTAATGGAATATACTTTACTTCTTAATCCAATAAATTTGTATTAGCATTCACCTTTGCTAAGTCCAGTTTAAGCTTAATAAAAGAATTAATTTTAGGTATTTTAGTATCTTTAAAACTTTTAAATGAATCCATATACTTATATGGATACATGTATTTTCTTAAATAGTTTTACTCCATGCTATTAAAATTACTTTTTGTTTCTTTGACTATATCATCATGTCTTTTGCATGTTGCTCTAAAGATTGACTCATAAAACGAAATCTATACAAAAACATGTTGATCTTTTTTAACCAAAACGTCATTTTTATATTTTTTAAAACTTACCCACTACACAAATTTTGGAAATAAAATATATCTTTCATCATTGTTGAGTATAGAGAGGATATTTGCTTGTTCCGAGTGAATAACGGATATATTTCATCGAGTGGGTGAAAATACTTAAGTTTTTCACCCACTCGATGAAATATATCCGTTATTCACTCGGAGCAAGCACATATTCTTTTTATTTAATGCTCAAGCGTATTGTCTAGCAATTTGTATAACACACTGAAGTAGCTGATTTCTTACTGCATCCCGCGCGATAATGTCACAGTTTACCGTTTATGTTCTGCTCTGTTTTGTGTATATTGCACATAAAATATCAGTAGTTACATAATGCTCCTTTCCAATTCAAGGTAAAACAGCTGATAAAAAGAAAATGAAAAAAAATAAATAAAAATTGCTCATTGCTGGATTTGAACCCGGTTTGCCTTGTTGCCATCTTAACCTTTACACCACTCAAGCGTCTTATAAAAGGCTTGACATTTATCACTTATAATGTTATCAATATCTAATGACGGCCAATGAATAAATATCATATTTTTTCACTGCAGTGAAATATCACAATTATTTCACTCGGAAAATCCAGTAATTCACTGCCTAGCATAACATACAATAGTGTATCCAGTAATTCACTGCCTAGCATAACATACAATAGTGTATTCTTTTCATGATGATTTTTGTGAGCATCTTTATGAATAGATGTGATTCATATCCATATAGATAATGAATAAATAGAGGTATATACTTTTGAAATTTATCATTTAAACTATGGTCGTTATGCGCTGGTCTCTATTATTACCAGTTAGGTGGTCATGATCTCTTACTTTATAACTTTCTGTTATATCTTATGAGATAAGGACCAGAACTTAGTTCTTTTTCACAAATATGACAAATATTGTACTTCATCTTTATCTGTGAATATGTTTTTGCTGCTTTTTTAGGTAATAATTCTTCAAAGATTGTTTCTGCAATCAGTTTTAGTTGTACATTAACTTTTTCTATGTTATCCTTTTTTTATAGTTCTACAGATCTTCATCTTCATCTGTGAATATGTTTTTTCTCTAGTTCTATAGTTCTTCATCTTCATCTGTGAATATGTTTTTGCTGCTTTTTAGGTATTAATTCTTCAAAGATAGTTTCTGCAATCAGTATTTGTTGTACATTAAATATTTCTATGTTATCCTTTTTCTATAGACTATTGGTTCTTGTTGATTTAGAACTGACTTTATTTGTATACAAAAATATTGATGCCAGATGTCTAGCTGTTTCAACTGTCCATGGTGTATTAGAAGTTAGTTTGCAATTATTTATTGGAACACAATTTATATTTTGACATTACAAGATGATAAAAATGGAACTTTTAATTTATTTTGATAATTTAGAAATTGTATTATAGATCCCTTTTTCAGGTATTATACCTACTGTATTATCAACTTTACTAGTGAAAAAATTATCAGAATTTAATTTTAAATCTGAATCGTAATGAGCAAGACAATTTTTGGAGAAGTATTTTAGAGTGATTTTTACGTAACAGTATTTAAAATAATTTAGAGCAATCATTTATCTCGCATTAATGATAATTTTCCCCATCTGCTACAATTAACATATCTACATATCTGCGTCTCTCTCTCTCTCTCTCTCTCTCTCTCTCTCTCTCTCTCTCTCTCTCTCTCTCTCTCTCTCTGATACACACAAACTGGTCTTATAAACGTATTGTGTTCTTTGTTCTCTGGCTTGCTTTCGTTGCTTATTTCATAAACATTTACTGATAGATTAAATTAATCTTCAAAATTATCAATATCTCTAATCTTACTCGGACATTTATTAAACCAATTTGTGTATTTTTCTGAATTCTATATTGTTGGTTTGTCTGTGTGATTTGTTATTATGTTTAAAACATAAAATCGACTAAAAACAAACATTTGTTATCTCTCTTTGAACATCAAGATAAGCTTATGTAGCTCTAACTCAATCTGGTAAATCTATATAGGAATCAGTTCTTATTGGTCTATAGCTATCTACATGTAGAATTAAATATTTTATTATATTGAAGACCAGTTTGAATCTCTACTTATTTATTTTCGAATTTTGTGTCATATAACAAACATCTTTTCAATAGTACCGTTCATTTGATTTATGTTTATAATGTTTATACTTCTAGTTCCATACATATTTTTAGAGTATTATCATTCTATTGGAAAACATCTATACATTTTCTAGTTTGGTGTTTTGTAAAATAATTTCACAATCTAGTTTTCTTGCGTTCCATTAAATCGTTCTACTTCGGATCTTTTTTCCCTGAAAATGTAAGAAAATGTAAGAAAAGTATTACATCTTTCCTATATAATTTTCTTTCGGCATCAAATTGTAACATATCTGGGGTTTTTTCATTAATACTTTGTGTAAAGGCCTTCGTACTTCTCGTATCTTTTATAACATTTTACAGCCCATGCAGATTTTGGAAAAACATCTGTACCTGTTAAAATAAATTTGTATCTATTATTTTCTAGTTTATATGTTTCATATCATCAATATCTGCTTAATATTGATCATTTACTTTTCTGTTTTATCTGTTTATGTTATATATGTGTCTCCTGATCTGCTAGCCATTTATTTAATTCAGTGTATTTTATCATTTTTAATCCTTTTTATCTGACTCCATAATTGTTGTACATTTGTGTTTGCAACTGGACTTTTTTTTTGATCATAATACAGAAATCTTAAATAACTCTCAAATTCGTGAAGTTCCATTTAAATAATAAATAATGCTGTATAAATCAAATTCGTGAGCTTCCATTTAAATAAAAATTATTGTTGTATAAATCATTGAAAACACGATTATTTATAAATAAAATTCGTGAACTTCTATTTATATAAAAAAATGTTGTATAAATCAAATTCGTGAACTTCTATTTAAATAAAAATTATTGTTGTATAAATCAAAGAAAACACGATTCAAGTTATTGCATTAAAATCTAAAATATTTGATGAACTTTTTTTTTTTTATTCTTTGACGTATGTGAAAAAGCAAATATGGTAATATGAAGGACAAACATTTGCTTTTACACGGAGTAAGAAATGGTGTAAAAGTATGGTCTAGTATAGTAATGCGTATCCAAAAATTAAAAGTATAAATATTTTAAATAGAAGAAACCACAATTCCTTGTTTCACATAATCTGAAGAATTACCATTAATTTCTTATGAAAAACACATGGGATATATCTCACTGAATGGTACAGTAAATATTGTAAAAACTGTAAAATATATAAATGGTAATAATGTAGAATTTGATAAAAAAAATCTATATTTAAAGTCTACTCAATATTTTTCTGTCACTAAATCTGAAGAATATAATAACTTTTTAAAAAATCTCAGTAATGATTCAACTAAAAAAGAAACACAACGTATAGAAAATTCAGGTAGATTCTTATAATTTAGAAAGTTTATATGAAGTATTTTGAATTAAGTCAGAAGAAAGAGAATAATTTATAAGAAATGCTACATTAATAATTTCTATGAAACATGATTTTTGGACTAAAAGATTTGTTTAAAAAGTAAACAAAACGATATAAATTACAAAAATTAGAGTAATAGGAACTTGGGGAAATTTAATAATACCTTTATCACTATATAATAATTACTAATTTCATGTGGTTATACCTATTCTGTACAATGGTTTAATTGAATTTAATTGCTTATTTAAATAACTGAATTAATAAATTATATTTTAGAGACTCCTGGGCTCATGATTTCAATCTGACTAAAAATTTAAATATTTAAGTGACGTTAATGTTGTTTTATTAGAATTAATGGATTTCTTAAGTGACTTTTGCGAGACACCATTTTCAGCATATACTAGTAATCACTAATTGCTTCAAGTTTTGAAAAAGAAACACCAAAACACTTGTTTGATTTGTAATCTAACCTTTATGATAATATTTAAACATGATGGTCTAGGTTTTCTTTTCAAGCCTTGCAATAAACGGTAAAGGGTTTCTCTGAATAATTTTGAATATGGAAGTGTAGGGATTTTTAAAACAAAAATTAAAAGTGAAAATGTTGAAAGCGGTGTTCCATCTTTTTGGGATTTTTTTTTTTAAATTTGAGGGTATTTTAAATTTCTTTTCCAAAATAGTGGGGGTCAGCTAAGATCCGCTCTATTTTTTATAATTTAAAATGATGGATGGTCAAGCATTGCTTTGGTGGTCTATTTTTTTTATTTTTATTATTTTTTTGAAATTATTTTTGAAAAATGTCAATAGTAGTAATCATAACACTAGTCAACTGCTTTTCGAACAAATTTGAAATGGTGGGGTCACATGTTCGTGGTCTATGATTAATGTATGGTTTTTTTTTTTTTTTTTTTTTTTTTTTTGTTGAAATTATTGAAAATGGTGGTCAATGTTTTATTATGAAAACATTTGAAACTTGTGTCTAGGATTTATAAACCTTTTGAAAATGATATTCCATGGTTTTATAACAGATTTCGAAACTAGAAGGCTAGGTTTTTTATATGTTGAAAACGGTTTAAACTGGTTAAGTGGTCCAGGGCATGTACTATCGATCTACTTCAAAGCTTTCTTTATTAATTAATGAATATAGCAAACATATTTTGCTTTGTCCGTATAATTGAGTGCAGTTTTAAAACGTGAGCACCACTTGCTCTCTCCGATCCAAAACTATTATGCTCGTCTGCTAGAATTTCATTTACTTCCAAGTATTTCTCCAACCTATTGTTCAAAGATGCAGTACAATAAACTCACCCCTCTTTAATTTAACTGTATTGTCGGATCTGTAGATTTATTTTCCAACATCGGGAGTATAATATTCCTTTTTGACCTTGATGGAATGATTCCGGTGTCAAATATCTGTTGAAACATTTGTTGTAGCACTTTAATTACATTTGGATATTATAATATTTCATTAGGAATGGTTCCTATTCCAGGAGAATTTCTGTTCTTTTAATTTCACCACAATTCTTTCAATCTCTTCGAATTGAATGTTATGTTTCAGGTTAGTACCTTCCTCGTACAATGGATCTAGAAATCTGCCTTCAAGACCTTGTTTATGGACCTTAACTGGCTTGTAAAAAATGTCAGCCAAAAATACATCACTTTCAATTGGGTTATACAGTCTATTAAATTTGCTTTCCATTTCATAAGAAATATTGTTCTCATCAGTAAGAAGTTTCAGGAATTGTCATAAATCTCCATCGGAATACTGGAATTTCTCCAAGGTTCAAGTTGCTGAAGCTTTTTAGATTTGACGATGATTTTCTTTCACCGCTGATTTATCAACGAACGAATGCTGATATAAACGTTCATAGTATCAATGACGTTTATCAAGCAAACCTTGAGCAACTTTGCACGAGTGTCTTAAGGTAGCATCCTTTGAAACTAAGAAGCTGTTTCTCCCTCCGGTGCATATATATCCATACAGATATAAGTTATTTATTCAAATACTAATTTCTGCTCTTTAACGTTTTCCGGAATTTATACATTCGCAAGAAGTTTATCATTTTATTTATGCCATAATTACGTTACAAAGATCATCATACAATCTGTCAACATCACCTTGCTTTTCTATTATTATCTCAATAGTCTGCATTCCGTTTGCAGGGGCCTGTCTCGAAATTTCAGAAATAGATCGAAGGTTATATCAGCTGATAGTATCCATATTTGTCGACTATACGGTCATCAATCTGGTGTGGAGTACCGTCACATTGGGCGTTCAGTACATGATCGTGCTGATTAACTATACTGTCCAATACTTTGCATGGTGGAAAATTGTCAAAAGCTATTGAACTGTCTGATAAGTTCTCGAAACGAGAAGTCAAGTCACCACATATGAAATAACATTATTATCACAGTGGATATAAATCTGTGTCAAGAGATGAGAATAAAAATATACGGTATCTGTTCCCCATGAAGATTGATCTGGTGGTAAACATCAAGAGAATACAATAAAGTCGAAGTCAGATGATTTCTATCAAACAAGTACTCCAAGAATTACTACGCAAGATGTTTTTTTTTAAAGGATCACAATATCAAAAGATTTTAGTAATCCATACTTGGACGAGAATTACGACACCACAACATGTATGTTCTGTCTATGGAATTCGAACAATTTATATCCTTCTACTTCAATTTTTTGTTATCTCTGAAATGATTTTCGCACACAGACATAAAATATCCGTACGATAGACAATTTCCGAATTACTTCTAAGCGACCACTGAACCGTTTTTCGGGCAGTAACGGCGACTCTACGTGGCTCTGCTAGCATTACATATACTCCTGTCTTGTCGGTTATGATTTTATTTAGTGAAGGTATTATTTATGGATGTTATTGTATATTTTTATATTTTTACTACATATAATTTTCATCTCACTTTTGTAATAAGATAACGACTACTTGTGTTATCTAACAGTCGTCCTTAGACAGTTCGCTTTACTCTACAACAGATCAAACTGGGGATGGAATGATCGTCAAGGAGAAATAAATAGAGATAAAATGCCTTCCTAAAATGTACTCAATAAATCAAATTTTAATTTATTCCAAGCCCTTTCTACGTAATCTTTGTTCATTTACTCAGCGCATGTGCACACAACCGGCTACCGGATTCGAAACAATATACCACAAATAGTACTAAACGTAATTGTAAAATATAAGATCAAATTGTCGCTTTCATGGAAAATACAACAAATAACTTATTTCCTACCAAACGCAATTCTCAAATATAGCCGACAATAGAGTTAATATTGACGTATCGTGAATAGCGGTCCTTGTACAATGCATGCTACTGATTTGTACCCAAAGCTAGAAATCCAGACAGATGTTGCATTTGGGTTAAGATTGTGAGAACAATTTATGACATTCGGCTTGTTCTTGCAAACATTACGCAGAAAATTTAAAGAGAAAGGTTGCAACTATGACAAAATATACAACAATGACTTTCCTCACAAGATTTTGATTAACAGATGTATACAGATATCTCTGACCTATTTCCATTCCAGACCTTCATTTATCTGACTATTCATCAGGAATATCAGGAAACGTTTATTGGATGAAATCATGCCCATGACCGAGCAATGCACAGAAAGTTTAATTTGCCTAACACCTGTTAAACAGCAAATCTCTGTCGAAATTCCATGGTCAGTTTTCTTTCTTATTTATGGTATATCCAACACATGAACCCCCTATGCTACCTCTTTTTATTTCCTTTTTCGTTTTCTCAAGGGACTCTGAGGTAGAAAAAAACGTAGAAAAGCCTATAATATTTTGACGTTGAAGATACTCTGACGCTTATGCAAAAATAATTTGAGTCTTTTTTAACATTAACAATTTCTCTTTCACCCCCTCTATCTCCATACATGCATATATATACATATATATATATATATATATATATATATATATATGTATATATATATAGATATATATATATATATATATATTTATATATATATATATGTATGTATATATATATATATGTATGTATGTATGTATAACATTCACTAAGGAAAACTGGATCAATTTATTACCTCAGACCTTAACGGTACTGTATTTTTCCTTTATTTTCATCTGTTATTTTGATATTTTTCAAGAATATTGCTAAGATAATGGCAGTCTATCAAAACTACATCGCAGGATGACAGCACGTGCTCTAAATTTGCAAGTCTCCCACAAAGATTGCAGTGTTGCAGTTTGAGTCCTCAGTTAGTCCCAATGCCTTGAGGTTTGTTTGTGTAGGGAGAACATCATATACTGAGCGTAAGAGGAAACTGATTTTCTGCGCTTCAGCTCTCCAGATGTCGCCCCATGACAGTCTCCTCGTCCTTGCAGCTTCCCAGCATAGCCAACCCCTTGCATCATTATCCCGACAGCTTTAGCTTGCCTGTCTTCCTCTTCTGCAAGACATACTTCTTTCTGGACCATGGCACGTTTCTCTTTGA
Source organism: Margaritifera margaritifera (assembly GCA_029931535.1). Taxonomy (NCBI): domain Eukaryota; kingdom Metazoa; phylum Mollusca; class Bivalvia; order Unionida; family Margaritiferidae; genus Margaritifera; species Margaritifera margaritifera. The sequence goes on from JAQPZY010001686.1 coordinate 365,026, forward strand.
TGCTTATTGCTTGTCACTTATGCCTTTTTACACTTTCCAGCCCCAACCCTCACGTTTCTACTGTGCCCACTATGTCATTGTGTCTCAGTCTGGATTCGGCCTCTTCAAATGCCTTCGCTGCCACCCACTTTCTTCATGGCGTACCTCCACTGCTGTCTCGCTCATTTTCCCATATGCACTGTCTTTCAACATTGTCATCTAACTGACCTGTGTCATCTTGAGCTCGTCTGTTACTGATGATAGTGGCAAACTGAAGCTTGCTGCCTGTGCTGATAAAGCTCCTTGGCACTCTATTGTGGCAGATATAGATTGAACATCTGCAGTCGTCATTGGTACTTGGTACATTAGAAGTGGCCAAAAGATTCTTGGTAGAATACCATGTTGGTAGCACCAGAATTTGTACTTTCCAGGTAGCTCACTCTTTGTCTGTGGATTCCATCAAGTTTTTGGCTTGTCGCGTCATGCCTGCCGCACTCTTCGTGTCATTCAATGAGTCCTTAAACCACTTGCTGAGGTTCTTAACTGGTTGCTCACTCGATGTTGGTATCACTTCCACTGCTACCGTAAACCTGTATCTATCTTGCACTTTCCCTTTCTGCAGGACCAGACGTCTTGCCTTTGATACCTTGAACTTCATCCTGGCCCAGTTAATCACTTCTCCAAAGTCTTCTAACGTCCATCTGCCCTCTGTTACTGACTTGGAAGTAAATGTCATATCATCCATGAAGGCCTCGTAGGAGGCTGCTAAACTCCATATGACATAATTGGTCCTCGGAACATCTTATCAGCCAACTTCACAAGAAGATTCATTGAGGCTGAAAAGATTGCCCCCAAAATGGTACAGCCTGTTATGATGCCAGCTTCTAATCTTTGCCAGGATGTTGTGTAGTCTAACACAGTGAAGCACATTTTGAAGTTATCAGGGTAGTGTGGAAGCATTTACCTGAACGTCCTTGACAGATGATACTTCTCTAGAGTCAGGTTAACCAACTTGTGTGGAATACTGCCATATGCGTTGGCAAGATCTAACCACAACACTGTCATATCACCTTTGTTCTCCGTGGCATCCTGAACGATCTTGGTTAATACACTTGTATGCTCCAGGCAACCAGATATTTTTGAAACTCCACGTTTCTGAACAGAAGTATCGATGTACTTGTTCTCCAGCATGTATTCTGTCAGACGCCGGGCAAGAATGGCTATGTATATTGTTACGGAATTATGTATCATTTCGTTTTTAAATAATGGTATAGTTTTATGATCTCTGCATAATAGTCTAACAGCTGTCGTCTTGCAGAAAGTACATATACGGTATTTCAATGTGATTCAGTACATTGGTCTTGGGAAATATTGTCGGTTGTAGCATTAGTCATATCACGTGATTTTAGCGCGTGAAGGTTGAACTTCTGACCTAGATTCTATGTTCAATTAAGAAGTAAATACTTTGTTGACTGATAATAACGTCAGTGATAGGTACTTTAGCGGTGTCACATATAACCTAGTTTCTGATTGGTTCGGAGAAGGTTGTTTTCTAGAAGGATTAAATTGTTCTTAAGTCGCAATACAGTTTAAATTGGTTTTCCTTATTCTTTTCTGCGCAGTCAGAAGCTATATAATAAGATGTATTGCTGTGTTTGGCATTCTTTCATATTACGTTCAGCCTGAGAGGTCACAAACGAGATTGGTTCATTTTGTGTGTAGATATTCTGCTTCAGTGATATTATTATTATTATTATACAGTACATTCTGGATTCAGTACTGTTACTTAAACTTTAAGAATTATACAGCTCCGTGGAATTATCGGAAACATTTCTAGTACTTGTGTGATATTCCATGTTCACAAGGACTATTTGGAATTAATAACACTTGGATATAACTGATTCTTGTTAGTACATCGGTACAGTGAAGGTTTCATTCGGAACCTACTTTATTCGGAATATTTGGATCAACTTCCGGATCAGTGAACTTTAGAACAGGACTTTTAAGGATATTTTTTACTGTAATTCATTTTTAATTCTTTTACTTTGATTGTTTGTTGAAATATTTTAATATTTTAGGAAATTAAATATTTGTATTTTAAATCTAGAAAGCTTGTTTGAGTCTTTTCTTTTGTTACATTACCCCTAGTCGTAACAATATCTTCTCTTTCACGTTTATAAGTGATATTGTCTTGACTTGCTTGATTCCTGAAGAATTATCTACCTTCGGAATAAAGCAACCCTCTGCAATCAATCAGACTTCTGGCAACTGGCTTCTTTTTCATATGACCTTTATCAGTTTCCAAAGTCTTCTGGTAAGTCTTGGACAGTATTTGTATATCCTGTAAGGAACACCGTTTGACCCTTCACTTCTTGCAATCTAACTTAAAACTGTCAATTGGGACTGCTGGTTCTTCTGGGTTTGTTTATTCTGGATGATCTCCAAGGTCTTTTGCTCTATCTGGATAACTGTGAGTTCTTCTAAAGTGTTCGTCTACCTCCTCCTTCGGACATTCAAGTCTCCCTGATCTTGTATACCCTAGCAGCTTGTTGACAAACCAAATGGATTAGCAGTGACGTGCTCTCTCTTCTGTATATGCTCCATTTTGTTTTTTCTGATGTTCTCTGTTCTTCTCAGTGTTTTCAGCATTTCACGTGGGCTATCTCCGAGGTCACTCAACCCATCTGTCTCTTCATCCACTGCCTTGTAGTACCTTATCGTCAGTCGCCGATGATCTGCTCTTATGTTGCAATCTCCAGAATTCTACGGTTTTTTTTTTGGCAAAGTATTTCTCTTCTTATTCTCTTATATTCCATTACGATCTTTTCCCATATTGTAAATGATGATGACCATGGTTTCTACCGTTATGTCAACACTTCCAGCTCATGTTCTTCCAATAGTTGGTCTACATCCTCATCAAATTGTCTCCATACTCTTTTGTCGGAACTCACAGGCCATTTCACTCTTGCCTTCTGTTGACTAAAACTCTCGTGTGCCGTTGCAGCCCTTCCTTAAGTATCCGGCTCCTGTCTCCCGCTCAAATCCACCGGAGCATTTGTCAAAAGTACTCTCCACCTCTTCGCTGAACTCGTTCACATCCTCTAGCACTAGGAGGTACTGTGGTGTGTATCCTGGTCCATATCTTCCTCCTTTTCATGTGTTTGCCCTGTACGTTGTACTAAATTCACGATCGGAAGCCACCACTTTACTCGCCTTGCCACAACTGCAGAATCTAGATGTGTCCGTATTCTGGCTCGTTTTCCGTTGATCAGCCGTGTTCGTCTCCGTGGTCTGGACATTTGGTCGATAATCTTCTACTGCTCTTGCAAGACCTTGGGGATATCTCACAACATATACGTCCATAACGAAGTTGTAGTTGCTCCTTCACAGGAGATGTACTCTAGCTTGCTAGACCGTCATATACCTGTTCACATGTCTTTCCCTATTGTCAGCAGTCTCACCTTGCTGTCAAAATTCTATTTTCTCATCTCTAATAAGTTACGCCCAAAATATTATAATTTGTCCTCATGCAAAAATGTATAACTTAGAGGTGCAAAAAGCAGTTACCTACCCTGTATCATGAGTCTCCCATAGAGCAGAGAGGGGTATGGGAAAAAAAACAACAAATGAAAGTAGTATAGTGAGGTTAATGCATAATAATTACTTACATGCATACAAAGAAAAAGATAATAATAACAGATGTGGTTGACTGCGCCAATAAATAAATAAAAATTTTTCTTAACTGTGAAAGGTACAGTTTGTATGCATAAAGTTTATGCCTAATCAACCTGATTATTATAAAATTCATTAAAGAATAGAGAACACCAGTGAGGTCAAAAATGTTCATATTTTTGTTTAGCTATAAAAAATCAAAATATAAAAATATCATTCACATGACCTGACAAGTCAATGAAAACTCATATCAAAGGAAGTTTATGTACCCCAGCCCCAAATTTACACATCCATGTTTCATGTTCAAAGGTCATTTTTGATACAAAGTGATGCTCACAGTCCAAATGCTAGCCCTTTCCTATGTGATAATTTTGAAAAACATTGTATACTCAACAGTTTGATACAATAGAAAATAGTTGCCATCCAGGCCGTTTTGAGATATTCTACTTGCCTTGGACCTAGCTGTCTACTGCTATGGATGGCTAGCTCTGCTTCCTAGTCGATATTGGTATTTTACTGTCTAGATACTGTCAAGCAACTACTGGAGACATACATGCCTCACATCAATTTCAAGAACAACACAAGCCCGAAAAACCTAATTTACACATATATGCGTATCTTTACTTATCAAATAATAATAGCTGAAAAAGGTAAATCATAGCCTTAAGTTAACAATTTGACAGAGGTCAATGTACAAAACCATCTCTTGCTACCTTATTCAGTTATCTATCTCGGCTAGCAAGTAGTGTCATACAAACTGAATTAAATGTTTATCTACCGCAGGAATCATCGGAAAGTGAAAAATTTCAAGGAGATATTTATTTTATTCCGTAGGGCTCAGTTGTACTAATGACGCATCTATATGCTAAGTAACCTGACTCTTTACATAATGCTTGTCTGAGATAATGAGCTAAACGCAAAAGTTAATATGAGGACGCCAGATGAATGACTGACTAACAGGTATTACCATTATCAAATCAACACGCTGGAGTTGCTGTGCTATCAGAAAGATGATAAAGATGTATACAGAGAAACCATTTTTAGGGAGAAAGATTACATGACTAGCAATATCTTTATGGTAGCTCAATTGATATGTGCACAGTAGGTGGTTAAGCAAACAAGCATTACAAAGCGTGTACAAAATAAGTAACTCCATAAAAACGGATGAGTCCTAAATTTCTGAGCATTACACAATCACAGTACGGCTATAGGTTAGTTCATGTAATCTTGAATCATAAGTTTCATAAAATAAAGTGTAACTCATAGCCTGGTCACCACAAGCCTTTCTGATCATTAGTAAATTACACGTACATCTGATATATATATATATATATATATATATATATATATATATATATATATATATATATATATATATCTATATATATATATCCTTTATAGGGAATATTTAGTACCATATGTTTTAATAACAAAGTTTCAAGTAAATCCCCGATTCAAATACTTCCTAGCATAAAATGCCAGGTCCTGGTGAGTATTATTACATTTGATAGGGAATGTTAGTCATCATAAAGGTAATACAAGGTAGCGTGTGTTGGATTTAGCCGTCGATTATATTTAGTTGCTCATTACAACGAAAGCTTAAAAACAGCAATACGTGGCAACGGAGTACTATTCATTGAATCAAAGTGAGGTTTTACGTCCACCAGATGATTAGAGCATATCGTTTTATACAACAAGATGAATGCACGGAGAGAGAAAAAGTACGTTTTAGTGATTATTATATTTTCTTCCATTCTTTTCTATCAAACATATTATATCATCAAGCGATGTGGACATGAGACCTGCATGATGAATTGCAAAATGGAGTCATTATGCGCCAACAATTTACACATTGGAAATTCGGTACAAAACTTGGACGCGAGGTCAAAAATTAAGCTTTCGAATGCTAAAAGTACTCTTTTTTCTGGAAAGCCTTTCCGTAAAGTTTCAAAGAATCTGGAATTTGAGGAAGATGTATATTTTGTCGATGATAAGAAGAGAAATTGTAACAATTGGGCAGTAGTTACTACGATTTTTAAGCCATCAGAATCCGTTCGGTACATAGTTGAGAACCCCAAATGGTGTGTGGTTGTAGTAGCCGATATTCAAACACAGTCTAGGGATTCCTATATGTATGAACTTGGATATAAAGGAGAAAATGTTATATTTCTGGAACCTGATGATCATGACAAATTGTTCCCTGCGATATCAAAGGCGTTACCGTGGAAACACTTCGGCAGAAAGAATATTGGTTATATCTATTCAATTCACCATGGTGCCGAGTATATATGGGATTTCGATGATGATAATGTTGGTCTAATCGACTTAACAATGCTTACAGCAATGACATATTTCAGTTATCTAACCCATGTGCTGGATTGTCAAAGACAATGATTAATCCGTATCCATACTTTGGTGTCAATGAAACGTATTCATGGCCGAGGGGATTTCCTTTGGAGGAAATACGTAATCCCATTGTGACCCCAGGATTATGTCAATCAAATGCTTCTATGACAATTGGTGTCATCCAATCACTGGCAAATAAACAACCGGATGTTGATGCTATTTATAGATTGACGCGCGACAGTCCGTTTGATTTGAAAGCTACTTTGAAAAGCCATCAACCCCTTATGATCCCGAAAGGTTCCTATACCCCATTCAATGCCCAAGCAACATTATGGGCAAAGCCAGCATTTCTCTAACTCGCCCTCCCAATCAGTGTGGATGGAAGAGTCACCGATATTTGGAGAAGCTATTTCTCTGAGTATTTTTTCCACAGGGACAATATAAAGTTAATTTTTTCGCCACCTTATGTGCGGCAAGACAGAAATCCTCATAACCTTTTGAAAGATCTCGACGCTGAAAATGACTTGTACATGAAAAGTAAAGTCCTAATAAATCTTCTATCAGAGCTTTCTAGTACAAACATTTCCCTGGGCATTCAACAATTGTATGAGGAGCTTTATAAGAGAGGATACATCGAATCGGAGGATCTTAAATTTATTCATGCTTGGGTCAGAACAGTAGAAGCCATTTTTAAAGAAAGGGAGGCTACTGTTTAGAATGAGTAAGCGTAGTTTCATCTTGTTTGATTTTTTGTTTGTTTGCTTTTAAGTTGGGTATAAATTCGGAATTAGGAAGCTTTCGGCATTTGTAGTATACCATTTTATCTAACTGTCTGTAAGTTTACAAATATTTCTGCACGTTTACCATATTGCTACGATCTGTTGCAGTTAAAACGTATTTTGCTTAACGTAAATGGGAGTATAAATCGTGGCTGTAGCTTTAATGTATCGGCTATTGCAAGAATAGTGATTATTTCGAATTATATACATTGATTCTATTTGATAAATAAATGAATTGCTTAACGCTATGTTAGGTATGTATAATTATCATATGAAGATGAATTTCAAGAAATGGAAAACATTTCGAATATTTAATTTATTTACTGAAGAACCCAAATGAATTAAATTCAAACAATAATTTAATGCCACAAACAGGTTTATTCAAAGACAAATATTATTTATATTGAATGTACCAAAAAAAAAGCATAATCACAATTTATTTGTTGAAATAAAAGATGTGGTTCAAACCGTAAACAACTCATTCAGTGATTAATTTAATAATAATAATAATAATAATAATAATAATAATACAAACAAATCAATAACACACGTAAAACGACACGAACGTAGTAAGATATAAAGTGATCTTAATTTTTTTCTTTTTTGGTTGATTTTCTTTTTTATTATACACCTATTAATTGTTTGCTCAAGAAAGAGCCAGAATTTTGCCGTCATTTCCTAGAAGTAGGAAAACGATACTGACGTTTTCTGAGTCCGTATCACCATATTCTCTGTATCATCATTTTCCAACGATTTGTCCAATCCTGCTGTAAATTATTGTAAAAAAATAATACTGTCATTCTATGCCAATGGGAGCATCTCACAACGTGCCGCCAGAAACAGTTCAAGCGCTATCAGCCTGGTCTCGGATAGAAACTGTAATAGTCATTCAGCTGATGAAATCTTCCGTGATGCCCTATACCTTAGGGTAACATGTAAAATCCCGACAACTTATGTTCAATAAAAAACACGCAAAAGAGGATCGCAAGAAATTATACGTCAACGACTATAAAAGAGAAAGATACCACAATGATGGAAGTTTGAGATTAATTTAAGAATTAAAGCAAACCTTAAAATGATACAAGACATTAAAAGAACTAGTTGTACAATTGACTGAATGTACAGAAGATAGCTAAGTTTTAGAAAATCTAAAGTTGTTAGTGATGACGATCGTCATATTGATCACTTTGTTTCATGATTATCATTTGACCTTTCTAATCCTAATCAACAGAGAAAATGCTTTCAATGGTCACACATTAGATACATTAAACCTAATGAAAACAGGTCCAAAAATTGCAAGATACCTTCCAAAAAAGAAATAGAGGAGCACAAGATAAAGTAAAATCAGTCACGATGGCAAACGTCATGACTGAGGATAGTGTGAATAATATTAATTAAATCTGCTTTTATTTTCTTCTAAATTCTCTATTTTAATTATCGTCTTTTCTTTATGACAAGCAGCTACTGCAGTAATAGCAAATATTACAACTAAAGTGTTTAAAGGCACGAAGGTATCTACACAAAATCAATCGATATACATTTGTTTAGTACTATTTTCTGTATTTTCTATTGGCTTTTAGAAATTAATACGTTTAAAAATTCCCAAGCTGGCACTCAATGAGAATAATAGTAACCCCGTCTTAAATGACAAACGTTGAATGAAGTATGTTATTCAATTGATATCAAGTAATTATCATTTAATTCATTCTGTAAAAAAGCTGTCTTTTGTAATAAATTTGCCTCGTAATGATGCCACATTGTAAAATACAACATACGTCTGACAACGATTTGGAAATTGTATCAGCTCTGTCATTGAGAGATATTTCATAACTTTTTGATTTCTTTTTCATTCGTTTAGTTCTCTAACTCATTTTCATTTATAGTCTTACTCGTTATATATTGGTATGTTCCATTTGCAATAGCTATGTTCAATTCCTGTTTAATTTTTGTTCAGTTTTGTGCAGAAATGGAGTTATTACTAGTAGTAGAGGGTGGGTAAATAGGTACGGGTGGCACTATAGGTACCATGGGAATTTAACATAGAGGGTGGCACTTGGGGTACCAACGGGAATTTAACATAGCGGGTGGCACTATAGGTACCAACGGGAATTTAACATTGGGGTCTCTACGGGTACCAACGGAAATTTAACATGGCGGGGGTACTATAGGTACCAATGGGAAATTAACATTGGTGGGCCTCAACGGGTACTAACGGAAATGGAACATGGCAATCATTGGAAAATTAATCTTTTCTTGAAAAATGGGTGGCCCTGAAAAGGGCCATTGTTTTTTTTTGGTTAACATAGACATCTCCTGGAGGGTCTTCTTTTTCGGAGACTTCTACGTACTTCTGGACCGTACATCAAGACACGCTTTAAAGATCCTTGTCTTTCAATATAAATACGTCTCTTCATATCGCGGTCTCTGTGATCTTCGTGATGGCCCATGAAGCTTTTACATACATGGGGAATTCTGGGTCAAACAACATCCCCGAGACGATAGTCGATGACTCAACGCTAGTCCACATCTTTTGTTTCTTCTTCGGGAGGGGTCTTGGAGAAAACCGGTGAAGCTCTACGAGACAAGTAGTGGTATATATACCCTATGATCGCATCGAAATGAATTTAAATGAACTACCAATCCAAGCGCGCGTTACAAGCGGGTCGGTTTTTCTTCCAATGGGAAGAGAGTAGGGTGTGACGTCATTTTGGGTATAAAGGCATCACAGCGTTCGTAGGGATTTTACTTTTTGGACAGCCGAATGGAGACCACAAAGACTACTATGTATTTGGGTGAGCCTGCAAGGACGACCAATGCCGTGTTTAACTTCCAACCGGAAGAGTTTAATTTAGATTTTGGGGATTTTCTGTCTGAAGAATTTGTACCTGAAACTACCACGACTGCTGCTGTTGCTCTACCACCAGCCTCTTTGCTGCCTGTCATGGACGATTTTAAAAAGAGACAGCAAGAAAAACTGAAAAAATTTTTAAAGCGACAGAGAGAAGCTGAAGAAGTGTTTCTTCAGCAAGAAGAGGAAAGGAGAAAGCAAGAAGAAGAACTAAGAAAGTTAGAAGAGGAGAAGAATGAATCACAGAAAGAAGAGAGTCAGGAAGATAAAACGGTGAGTCTTCTCCAAGACATTTTATCAGAGTTAAAAAATCTAAGAAAGATGTGTGAGTATTTTTTAACTCAGCCTAAGAGAAAGAGACCATCACGGGCCAAACATGCGAAACCCATCACGACTACTAGTGAGATGCTACCACCACCACCACCACCACCATTCACTACTACTACTACTACTACCACCAAAGCAGCAGGAGGAATAGGACTGGGACGTGGAAAAGGATTGCGACAGTTGAAGTTAATTATGTCCAGTCCATAAGTTTGTTTAACAAACAAACAAATACCCCCCAACGGTCCTTTTCAGGGCCACCCAGATCTCTAGAAAAGATCATCATTCCATTTGCCAAAAAATCAAGTAAAACTTTAAAACCCATTCCTTGGTTTTGTGTAAGAGTGAGTGCGTGCGTGCGTGCATCCATACTCTAAAATAACAACACAAAGACACTTACTTTTTTTCCATTCTGCTCTATTCTCATTTTTTACAACGAACATAACACCACACTCAAAAAAAAGTTCATTGTTCACTGTCTGTATCTCTTGTTCTTCTTGAATTTCTTCATAGGAATCAAGTGTTCTTCTTCATTCTCACTGTCTTCCAGTCATCTAGCTTTCTTGCTTTTCTTGACGATAGGTTCTTCTTCTTCTTCTTCTGGGACTGAAGATCCTTCAGCTTCCTCCCTCTCTGGTAGGTTTTCTTGTTTCTGAGGACACTCCGAAGACCAATGTCCTTTTCCTTTACAATGATAACAAGTATCTTTCCCTTTGTCTCTCTTTTGGTTTTGACGTTGTGGACATTCTGGAGCCCAATGTCCTTTCTCTTGGCAGATATAACAAGTATCTTGACTTTTATCTCGAGAGGAAGAGGAGGAGGAGTAGTCCTTGCTCTTACTGGTATACTTTCGAAGGACTGTCTGCAAATCTCTCACCAAAAAAGCAATCTGTCTTCTTGACTCTTCCATCTTCACTGTTTGAAAGTGTAATCACAAAGACTGATTCTGAGGGTAAGAAGGTCTCTCTATATATAGGCTCCTGTGTGAAACTGAATCAGATTCAAATCAGACTTCAAGATGAAAAGATCACGTCAAATCCATGAGAAACCAGAAGAAGAAGAAGAAGAGGAAACGAAGAGGCCACGGCGACGAAGACTTTCCGTACCGCCTGAAATACCGCTCGCTGAACTGCTAGCTCAAGTCCATGCTAGCGATTTCGAAGAAGAGATGAGTGACCCTGAAACCAAACCACCTTCTACCCAACCCCAAAAAACCACTACCAACGCACCTGACCAAGAAAGTCCTACCGTGGCTCCTGAAAATTACTATCGGATTCGAGAGACGCAAAAAGTGACCTCTAGAAAATTTAGAACCACGGCATACACTCACACGGTCCACTTCAAGTCTGAAGTACCTCCCGAGAAAGCTGCCGGGTTCATTACCGATTTGTGGGGATCTGTGTTACAGAACTTGAAACGACAATGCGGAGCCAAAGAGAACGATCGATTGAGACTGGCCATTCATCACGACAGTTTGAAGTCCCCTGTTTGGATCGAGTTCAGCACACCGGCAGAATTAACACCAGCGAAAGTCATCACCAAAATAGAACACGTTCAACAATCTAACGAAAAGTTTGTCATCACGGATGGAAAGGCCACACTTCACATGACTCACGTCTCCCCTCCTTGAGGGAGCGGACGAAGTAGAAAAGTGTTACTGGTGGACGACCTTCGCAGTACCAAACACAGTGTCGCCCAAATCGACAATGCACAAGACCAGATGTGCTTGGCTCGGGCCATCGTGGTGGGGCGAACGTATGCCAACAAGAACGAGACCTCAGAATGGAAAAGAGCCTGGAATAACATTCGACGATCGAAGAAAGCCAAACAACGACACGAAACAGAACTCCTGTTACGACAAGCAGGCATCCCCAAAGAGACCGTGTGTGGCATTTCTCAAATGTAACAACTTCAAGACGTCTTGGCTCCTGGTTACACTTTGAAAGTACACCCTCAAGAAGTGCGCGGAGCTCTGCTGTTTCGAGGCCCTGATTTCCCCGAAGGAAAATACATTCACGTGTATTACCACCAAAAACATTTCGATGCCATCACCAGTATCACCGGATTTCTAGGACACTCTTACTACTGCGAGAAATGTGACAAAGGATTTAACAATCGAGAGCGACACAATCATTGCGGTCAGAGATGTCGGGGCTGTTTAGCGGCCAAGCCATGCCTTCCTAAACAACACGTTCATTGTGAGACGTGTCGACGAACTTTTGTCAGTCCCTCTTGTTACGAACAGCATCGCAGAACACAAGGACATCAACAAAATGTGCTTGCGACTTATTGAAATTGTGCTCCACGTGTGGACAACTGATTGAAACCACGACCCCAAGAGACACGTTTGTGCTGGAAAGAAAAGATGCCGTTTTTGTCAGCAGATGGTGGATTATGATCATCAATGTTTCATGGAAAAGTACGACAATACACTGAAGAAAGAATTAAAGACGGATCAAAACAAGAACCAAGTGGATTTCATCTTTTCTGATTTTGAATGAATGCAAGAAACAGGCATTTACATTCCCAATTTCTGCGTGGCTCATCGGGCTTGTGAGAAGTGCATCCAAGAATCTATCCATTTTCACTGTCCTCATTGTAGTAGGATTCCAGGAGGACGTGAAAAAATCTTTCGTGGTCCTAACACTCTGTCCGAGTTTGCTGAATGGATTTTAGACCCTACCGACGAAACTTGGAGCGAAGAGGACATTCAACGTTACGGAGACTGTCATCGCTATGCGACCGTCATAGCTCACAATTTCTCGGGATACGATGGACAGTTTTTGTTAAGATATTATTCGCAACAAGGTACCGGATGCCCTAAAGTCACCATGAACGGAAACAAACTCATCTACATGAAAGTGGTACAAGTGCAATTCAAAGATTCCATAAGTTATTTGGCCATGCCTGTGAGTCGAATGCCAAAAACATTTGGAATGACAGAAATGGCCAAAGGATATTTTCCTCACTTCTTCAATACGGAAGCCAATCAACACACCGTACTACCGCATTTGCCTGACCTTCACTATTACGACCCCGGACGGAATGCGCCCCGAACAGCGAGAAGCCTTTCACGCTTGGTACCGCGCTCACCAGTCCGAACCGTTTGACTTCCAAGAAGAGATGCTCAAGTACTGTCGATCCGATGTGGACATTTTGCGCCGTTGTTGTGGAAAGTTTCGACAGTTATTTCTAGATCACGGAGACATCGAGCCTTTGAAAGAAGCGTCCACTCTACCTAAAGCCTGTGCCTTAGTGTACACCAAAAACTTCATGCCCGAGAACGAATTAGCCATCATAGACTCCAACACATCTCTCTTTACCAGTCGTCAATACTCGGCCAAAGCTTTGCGTTGGCTCCATTACTTGTGCCAAAAAGAAGACAAATAGATACAACATGCCAGAAACGGAGGAGGAGAAAAGAAGATCGGATCTTATTCCGTGGATGGTTGGGACTTAGAAAACCCGCACACGGTGTACGAGTTTCAGGGCTGCTTGTTTCACGGATGCCCTACCTGTTTTCCTAAACGAAACCTGAAAAGTCCTTTTTCAGACTCCACCATGGAACAGTTGTACGAACGCACTTACCAACGACGACTCCACTTAGAAACTCAAGGATACCAAGTGGTAGAAATGTGGGAGCACGAGTACGATCAACGTTTGAAAACCGATCCTGAATTTAGGAGCATCACCGAAAGTTACGACGTGACCGACATCGAACCTTTGGATCCACGCCACAGTTTATTTGGAGGACGAACCAATGCCACTCGCTTGCTGTACGACGTAGACGAATCAAGAGGAGAAGAAATCAAGTACATCGACGTGTGTTAGTTGTATCCGTGGGTGTGCAAATACGCTCGATTTCCAACCGGACACCCTGAAATCTTGACAGAACACATCGACGTGGAACACATTCGTCAATACGAAGGATTGATCAAATGTAAATTCTTACACCCGACAAACTTGTACCATACTATCTTACCTCATCATTGTCAAGGAAAACTGATGTTTCCTTTATGCCGTACGTGTGCCGAAACATGCAGCCAAGATCACCCCTGTCACCACACGAAGGAAGAACGCGCTTTGACAGGAACGTGGGTCAGTGCCGAATTGTTTCAGGCTCTGGATCGTGGATACCGCTTGTTGAAAGTGTACGAAATCTGGCACTTTCCAACCACGTCACAATACCAAAAGGACGACGCCTCGAATCCAGGCATTTTCTCGGGGTACGTCAACCAATTTTTAAAACTCAAACAAGAAGCCAGCGGCTATCCCTCGTGGTGTCAGACTCCCGAAGACCATGTCCAATTCAAAGAAGAGTACCGTGACATCGAAGGCATCACTTTGGAAGACGTAGACAAAAACGAAGGAAGAAGATCGTTTGCCAAAGTCATGCTCAATTGTTTGTGGGGAAGAATGGCACAACGTACGATCTTACCCAAGACGGAATACTTGACCGATCCTTATAAGTACTTTGAACTGGTGGACAACAAAAGTGTACTAGTCAAACACGTCGAAATCGTCCGTGATGATTTGATCGTAGTCAATTTCGAAGAAGAAAGCAAGTTTGTACGCCCCGACCATTTTAGCAACGTAGTCATTGCAGCTCACGTGACAGCCCATGCTCGCTTGAAGTTGTACAACGAAGCTTTAGAAGTCTTGGGAGATCGTGTCCTGTACTTTGACATCGACAGTTGTATCTACATTCATCGACCCGGTTGCCCACACCCTACCATTCAAGGATATCGTTTAGGAGCCTGGACGGACGAGCACCCTCAAGACACCATCCTGAGTTTTGCCAGCGGTGGCCCTAAAAATTACGGCTACCGATACCGAGACCCACAAGGCCAATTTCACACCCAATGCAAAGTCAAAGGATTGACCCTAAACTATCGAACCAGCCGAGTCGTCAACTTTGAGGTTTTGAAAAATGCTTTGCTGTCTGGACAAGTGGAAGACTTTAGAATGCAAACGTTAGAACCTCACAAGATCGTACGGTTACCTAATCACCAAATCGTCAGTCGCCCTTTACAAAAAGTTTACCAAATCGTGTACCAGAAACGAGTGAGACTTCCAGACCACACCACTTTGCCTTACGGACACGCCAAACTGCAGTATAAAAAAGGACCCCTTGAACAGAAAGACAACACCAAGATTGACGATGATTTCAACACCGTGTGATGAACCCACTGCAGACCTCAAGTTGAAAGAATACAAATTTCCCGTGGTCTTGCCTGACTATTGTGAGTGTGCCAGTCGATTGAACACGTTCAAAAAATGGCCTAAATGGAATGGATTACCTACTTTCAACTCTTTAGCCAGAGCAGGATTTGTCTACTTTGGACAGGGAAACGAAGTGCAATGTTTCAGTTGTGGTGTAACCATTTGCATGGACCCTAAAGATTCAGCTATCCTGGAACATGCCAGATGGGTTCTAAACTGTGCTTACCTTTCTTTGGTGTTTCCACAATGCAAACAGTACCGTTCTTCAGTATAAAAAGGGGACACCTTTCAAGCCTAACCATTCATTCTGACTTTCAACGTTGACCGAGCAAGAAGATGAGTGCTTTAATCACCCACCCACCAAGGGAGAAATCTAGTGTGAACTCCAAGTGCCATCACGACTTGGAGTGCGATGCGGTACCTTGCGACGAGACGGATACCGTACGCTTTGACATCAGCGAAGCTGCGGTGCGTGTGCCTCACCGTCCCTCTAGAGATGCAGGACGTCCTTTCTTCTTTATTGGGAATGCTAAACGCACCTGTGAATGTCATCCCTACATGGGTAAAGAATTGACGATACCTGTGGCTTTGCCTGGCTATTCCAAGTTTGAAAAGCGACTCCAGACGTTCCAAGACAAGTGGCCTAAATATCCACAAGGACCTACTCCCAAAGCTTTAGCCAAATCTGGATTTATCTACTTGGGAAAAGGAGATAAAGTTCAGTGTTTCAGTTGTGGTGCAAGACTTCACGAATGGGAGTATAAAGACTCGGCTTACATCGAACATGCCAGATGGTCTCCGCACTGTCAGTACTTGCCTTTAGTTGCCTCAGAAGAGTACACGTACGATGAGCCGGATACCAAGAAGTAACATGTCGGATGATACTTTACAATGGTACATTCGTGGTTTGCCTTGGGAGTTGCGAGTACGAATTTACCAAGAATGGGTTCAGATACAAGTGAAACGTAAAGAACAGTTACATCCTTTACGACACAAACAATTTAATCATTGGTATCTGAATGCTATAAGAATACTGATTAGTACCAAGTTGTTCAAATGGTCAGACATTGATCGAAATGGAAATTGGGCTTGTAAGGAATTAGATGGCACCACCTACCATGTGGGAGTGATACACATAATTCGATGGAACGAAGTGGAGGAAACAACCAACTTACAGGAATACCAAAAACGTTTACGAGAAGTGTCACCTCAAGACGAAACGCCTTTACGTCGTCTGACCTGTAGTACGGTCCTCACTCAAAATCTTGGATATCCTTTACCCACCGATTCCATTTGGCTAGCGTGTGACTGTTTTGTCACCAAGAACCCTAGCTTAGAAGAGCGCATTCGTGATCTGCCTTTGAAGTTGCGAGTACGCATTTACGGAGAGTTTGTCCAGATCCAAGTGAAACGCAAACTCAAATTCATTCCTCGATTTGCGCACTATCGCGACTTTCACCGTATCAGAAGTCTGATTCTGAGGAGAAACTATCACAGCTATTGTGAAGAAAACAAAAGAGAGCTACTTCTTTCCAAGTCGGAAACTTTACCAGAACACATTCGTGGTTTGCCTTTGGATATGCGAGAACGGATTTACAAAGAGTTTGTCCAGATACAAGTGAAACGCAAACTCAAAGTCATTCCTCGATTTGTAAACTATGCTTACTTCCAAAGTATGAGAAGACTGATTCTGGGGAGAGACTATCACAGACACCTTGGAGTCGACTTTCACAAAAGATACCAACCTTGAGAACCTGGATATAAAAACCCACCATGCCAGATCTGTTGTCTACACTTGTGAAACGTATTCCGTGGAAGGAAGTCAACGATCGTGTTCAGACCTTAGAGGATTATAAACACTTGATACAAGAACTGTTTCCATTGAATTTTGGACGCTATGTCGTGTGTGTCTTGGTGACTGCATTTGTTGGATTTCGTTTTCCAGGACATTCGTTGTGGAGTATTTTTGAGGACCATTGTTTGTCTTGGATTATTTTGGAGGACCCGTGGTTGTTTTGGACTATTTTGATGAACCATCAAAAAAACATGACCATTCATGGTTTATCGGTACACGAAAGACAAATTGTACTCAAAGTGTTAAGACTGGTCACGAAGACGAGTGGGGTACCTCCGTGTGAAGAAGACATTAGTCAAACTTTATCTACCCTTCATACGTTTCAAGAAGTGTGTATTGCTAGTGGGTTACACCAACAACTTTACGATTGGAAAGATGTACGTGACTGGAAAAGTATTGGTTTCGATGCTTGGCTACAAGAAGTGGCCCGTCACTAAGTGTCCTAAAGTGAAATGGGAACCTAAGTCAAAAATGACCTTAGAAACAATCCTGGAAGAACCTGACACAGACAAAGACTACACCGTCGTCGTCCAAATACAACCCCCTGAGGAACACACCCCCTCCTTTCCGTCAGAGACATTTCATTCTTCTACCACCACCACCAGAACAAAGACGACCAGAAGAAGAATACTACCACCAGTGCCTGTACCTTCCATTCCTAGGACAGTGTTTTGTTCTTGTTGTACATAGACTTGTTTATACAGAACTTTGATTCTTTTAGTGGTAGCCTTATTGTTGTACCTGACCATTTTTGCGTTCTGCATTTTTGTCCTTCATGACTTGTAAAATATGTTTTTTTTTGTTGTGTTGGTTGTTTGTTTTTTTTGCAAAAAAATAAACGTGTATGAAACGTATAAAATGTCTTGTGTCTTTTGTCTTCTTCTCAAATTTATTCCTACCTGAGTCATGGCTACATCTTCTTCCTCTGCTACCTCTGCTTCCTCTGTGGTCAAAGTGATCGACGAAAAGTTAGATCGTCAAAGTTGGGAAGCTTTGTATCTGCGCCATCCATTTAACATGTTGATTGCTGGACCGAGTGGTTCAGGTAAAACCGAATTTGTCAAACGTTTGATCGAACACAAATCTCATTTGTTCGATCGTCCACCTCAACGCATCGTGTGGTGTTACAAAGAGTGGCAACCGTCTTACACCTTACTTCGTGAAAGTCAGGTAGAAGCCATTTCGTTTTTGGAAGGCATCCCTCGCGAAGACGATGGGATCGTGTCTGACGTGAGTCAAACACATCTGGTCATCTTCGACGACATGTTAGGAGAAGACGAAGAAGAAATTAAACTTTAATTTACACGAAAAGGACATCATCGAAATGCCAGCATCATTTACATTACTCAAAATTTATTTCAACAAAGTAAAGCCCATCGTACCATCAGTCTCAATGCTCGTTACGTGGTGTTGTTTAAAAGCCCCAGAGACAAATCTCAAGTGCAAGTGTTAGCCAAACAGTTAGGCACTCCTTGGCTGAATTATGCGTACGACGATGCCACTCAAACACCTCATGCGTATTTACTCATCGACTTAAAACCGACCACTCCCGACTATTTAAGATTTCGTACCCAATTGTTTCACCATTGGTGTCAAGAAGGAGGTCCCGTCATTTACACGTCCCCTTCAGCCACTCTCTAAAAAAACTATAAAAACATCTACCGCGTCATTTCTGTCTCACAGTCTTCGAGATGACTTCCTTTCAATCTCATCCTCCTGCTAAATTGATTCGTGCCTTGTATGGCATCAGTAGCGAAAAAAATGCACAAGTCCGTGCTCATTTGTTAGAAGCTAGTCTTAAAGAAGTGTTACGATGGTTTACTTTGACGGCACGTTAATTACTGCAAGGCATCATTCACATCCCTCATCAAACTCAACGTTTTTTTCAAAAACATAAAGGGGCGTTGTCACAACTAGCCGATCCTAGAATCGATCCACGGACTAAAAAACAAATCATTTTAACCCCTGGAGGTAGCAGTTCTTTAGGAGGGGTCACGATTCGTTCACTTTTGAAATGGGATCCTAATGCAAAAGCCAAAAAACCAAAAACACCGAAAAAAAAGAAAAGCTCTAAGAAGAAAGCCACAAAAAAGAAAAGCCCTAAAACGAAAGACCCCAAGAAAAAGAAAAGCCATGCCAAGAAGAAAACACCCACCACCACCACTGCAAGCCATAAGAGAGGTACTGCTGCGAGGACGCAAACGTACACCCGCAAGACACCACCACGACAGCCAGAAGTGACGAGGTCTCCTTCTCCTCTTTCTGCGTCCACTTCTTCTTCACCACCCTTCATGATGATGCCTGCCAAACCAGACTTAAGACAAGTGTTTCCTAATTTGATGCAAAAATGGAAACCCATTTCGAAAGTCACCACTTCGGGACCCTCCACTTCGGCTGATCTGGCCATGGCAGCGGCCGCTAAAAAAGTACCGTCCCCTAAAACCAAAGTCCAAGAGAGAACCGGCGTGTTACAAAGTTTAGTGGATTTATCCAAAGAAGAATTGAGACGATTTAGTCCGTTGAAAACACCTCAACGTCGAGTGAGGCCTGTCATGAAGATGGTACGTCGTGCAGACAATCAGTAGAGACGTGTTCCAGTATAAAATAGAAGGGTGACCTGCCAGAGACTTCAGACTTACTCCTGACGTCTAAGATGGCTCCCAAACGTGCACACCACCAAAAGAAGAAAAGCAAAAAAGGACTTCCACCTCGTCTGGCTAAACATTGGGACGTCTTGTCTGTTCTGACCAAATCCAATCCTCCCATGCGAAAACAACTCATTCAAACAGCCCCCAAAGAAATCATCGGTACCGTGTGCGAATGTTGTTTGAACGTCTTGAAAGGAACGGTACCTTTGTCCAAGATACAGAAACAAAAATTAGGCAAACATCGGAACGTTCTTCGCCAAATGGTGAAAAAGAAAATACCTCTCCAGCAAAAGAAAAAAATGTTGGTGCAACGAGGAGGATTTCTACCCATGCTGATAGGACCGTTGTTAAAAATAGCGGCTCCTTTGTTAGGAACGATTGCTGGACCGCTTTTAGGAGGTGTGATGCGATAAAAAAAGGAGATAAAAAGGACACCCTTCTCTAGAAAGACCACACATGTTTGTACCTTTGGATGAAATGGAAGGACGAAAACTGACTTTAGTGCCTTACAAACGATGGATGGAATTCCATCGTTAGAACGAACAACGGATACCTCATTTACCACCCAATCCCAATCTCAACGAGATGTCACAGTTACAACAAGAATTACAATCGCTGATGGAACGAAGCGATTTGTCAGAAACAGAAAAATCGCAACGGTACGGTCAACTCTTACAACGTCTTCAACTCTTTCATCAAAAAGCTGTCGACGAAACAGCTCCACCCACTCTGAGAGATTTCAAAACCCTGATGAAAAGCGAACCTAAAGTCACCGCCACCACCAAAAAAGACACCGCCACGGGGAAAACAGAAGAAGACGAGCCCCGAGAAGTGTTTCAAACTCCGTCTGCTGGTATCTCTAGTAAATTTGCCGCGTCCTTGTTGACACCCTCACCTAACCCTCATCGAGAAAAAATGAAAGATTGGGTTCATAAGAAGATGTCCACTCCTTCTTCAGCAGAAGAAAAAAAGAAAGACAGCAAGACTGAAGTGAAAAAAGAGACCAAGAAAAAACCTACCATCATTACCCCTTCTTCACTACCCACTCCTCTTGTGGCTCGTCGAACGCGTCAAGCCACTTCGTCCAAACCTCACGACACCCAAAGTAGTAGCATCGAACAGTGGGTGACTTATTGATCAAAGCATGGAGAAACTGTTAGCTAGCCTTTATTACAATCCGGGCCATGCTGCTGGTTACGGAGGAGTTCAAAAATTGTATCGAGCTGCTAAAAGTAAATTGAAAAGTGTACGTTTGCCAAAAGTACGACGATGGTTACAAGAACAATCGACGTACACGTTACACAAGCCCATTCGACGAAATTTTTCTAGAAGTCCAACCCAAGTGGAGGGTATCGATCATCAATGGCAAGCCGATTTATCCGACGTCTCTCATTTGGCAGCCTACAATCGTGGTCACAAATATTTGTTTTGTGTCATCGACGTGTTTTCCAAATTTGCTTGGGTCGTGCCTTTGACTTCTAAAAGCAGTACCGAATTGGTACGTGCCTTAAAATTGGTGTTAAAACAAAGTGGCCGTCACCCTTTACGATGGCAAACCGACAAAGGCACCGAATTTCTAAACCAAGGTTTTCAAAAAGAATTGAAACAAAGGCACATTCATTTTTTCACCACCGAAAATCCTGAAACCAAAGCCAGTGTCGTGGAACGTTTTCAAAGAACTTTGAAAGAACGCATGTGGAAATATTTTACACATCAACATACTCTCAAGTACATCGACGTGTTACCCCGTTTGGTCAAAGCGTACAATCAATCGTACCATCGAAGCATCGGATGTGCCCCCGAAGAAGTCAGCCCTGAAAACGAAGTGGCAGTGTTTGATCGATTGTTTGGTACCCCTAAATGGAGACCTCAGAAGAAACCCCTGGAGTTGAAGACGGGAGATTGGGTTCGCATCGGAAAAACCAAACGCACTTTTGACAAAGGTTATTTACCCAACTGGACCACCGAATTATTTCGTGTCACTACACCCGTGCGTGGACGCAATCCTCCCGTCTATAAATTGGAAGACATTCACGGTGAAGTACTCAAAGGAACATTTTACTTGCCTGAGTTACAACGAGTGACCAAAAAAGAAGACGCCTTGTACGACATCGAAAGCATTCTCAAACAAAGAACACTCAAAGTGGGTAAACGTCGAGTGGAAGAAGTCAAAGTACGTTGGAAAGGATATCCTCCTAATTTTGATTCTTGGATTGCTGCTTCTCAAGTCTTCGACTATAAAAAGAAGAAGTAACTCAACATGCCATTCAACACAACCACGACCTCGACTCCTTCGCAGAGTTCTTCTCTTCAAGAATTACAAAAACAACCGCTCTGGGTGTAGTGCGGAGAACGTGTGCCTAAAAATCAAATCGTCTTTTAATGCCAAATCTTTGTAGTGTATTGTGTCATCGGAGCAGCTTTTGCCAATTTGAGTTTGCAACAAGGGGACAAACAATTGTGGACCATTTTACTCAGCAGTTGCATCGGTTATCTTTTACCCAGTCCCTCTTTGAAATTTACGACGACGGACAACAGTCACCACAACGGTAGTACGACCAACGCCAGTCCACCTTCTTCCAGTCACCATAATACTACTACTCTTTTGGAACCATTTGAACATCATTCTCCTTTGAACTCGAGTGACTCCTCGGACGCCAGAACTTTGGAACTACTATGAATAACCAATTTTATTTAACTTTACCGAGTGACAGTTCCATGGATGTGTTTCCCAACAACACCTTATGTTGTTTCACGACCAAATTACCTCAGGCCATCCATTTGGATCACGAAGCTCATTGGGAAGTAGGTTTGGTAGAAATCATTCATCCTACGCAAGCTCAAAACATCGACGAAGGTCAAAACACTTTCATCGTGGATATCTTGAACAAGGAAGTGCATGATGAGTTGGAGAAAATTAAAACTGGCTTTGAGCATTACAGAAAGGTATTCATGACGACCACTCCTCCCTTTGCGAGCCATACCATGAGAATTCCTGTGGGGTATTATTTTAATGCTCGACATTTGGTGGACACCATTGAGGCCATCTTCGAGGCTCAATTTGCCAAAGCCTTAGTCAAAGCCAAGAAAAGTGTCCAGATCAGTTACCATCCTGTGGCACGTCGTCTCGTCTTACAATTTTCGGACGACGACACATTGGCCATCACTTTTTCTCCTGGGTTGTATGCTATTTTGGGTGGAAATAAAATTTTTAAAAATAAAAAAGTGCAAAGCAACTTAGATTTCGGAAAGGGTTTTAAAACCCCTATCGAATTGAACGTTGGACTGAATTTAATGTTTGTGTACTCCGATGTGGTAGAATACAACGTGGTGGGAAACACAGCAGCTCCGTTACTGAGAGTCCTTCCTTTCAAAGCAGATTCTTCTGTCGCCGCGTACGAAGAAGGTGGAAACACGTATCACGTTCACCGTGAATTTGTACACCCTCATTATCTTCCAGTCAGTAAATCGTATTTTGACAGTGTCAACATTAGTATAAAAGGAGATTTGGGACAAAGTGTGCCATTCATTGACAAAGGAAAAGTCACGGTGAAACTACATTTTCGAAAAAGGTTCTCCAACGAATTGTAAAAAAAAATGTATCCTGTGTACCGAGGAGTGGCTCGGCAACGAGGACATGGTTTAGGAGATATGTTAAGATCGGCTTTTCGGACGGTAGCCCCTATTTTGAAACCGATGGTAACTCGAGGATTGCATGCCTTAAAAGATGCCGCTTTGATGCAAGGTAAAGAATTTTTGCAAAACGTCCTCATTGACAAACAAAATCCTACTTCTTCCTCCACTTCACAGCAAGGACAAGGTAGAAAGAGACGACGTCGAAATCCCTTCAGAGTTCATAAAACACACGGTGGTGTTCCAAAAAAGAATAAGAAAAGAAGTACAGTCAGAGAATTAGACGTGTTTGATTACTAAGCCTTAGACAAAATGATGCACCGCGATTCTTGCGAATGTACCAAGTCAGAACTGGATCTGTTTACCATGCCTCCCACCATGATGACGATGCAAGAATCCCAATGGGTAGAATTTCATACTGTATCGTCTTTGACGGATTCAGCTCCTATCGAATTTGAAATCAAAGGACAAACCGAAGATTACATCAATCTGAATAACAGCTACTTGTACCTGAAACTCAAAGTTGTCCAAACGGCGGATAGCAGCCTTCCTGGGCCCAATGCCAGAGTGGCACCCGTCAATAATTTCATGCATTCCTTGTTCAGCGAAGTGGATTTGTACTTGGATAACAAACTGGTTAGCAGCAGCATGGATACTTATACTTACCGTGCTTACTTGGAAAATCTCTTGACGTACGGAAAAGAAGCCAAGAACACCCATCTGGATGCTTCGGTGGTCTGGAAACCTGACACCTTGGAAAAGTTCAACGACACAGCGTTGCCTGTAGCGGCGGATAGTGCAGCAAATCCACCTATTCAAGCAGACCGACATAATGTGGGATTTAACGACCGTCGAAAGAAAATCAGACGCAGTTTAGAACTGATGGATCGTTTGCATTTGGACATGTGGTTGCAAGAGAAGTATTTGTTAAACGGAGTGGATGTACGTCTGAGACTGAATCGCAGTAGTGCCGCCTTCCATTTGATGGCTCCTGGTTCCGACTACAAAACCATCATCCAAGAAGCCAGACTTTACGTACGCCGTGTGGAAGTCTTACCTAAAGTAGCCAACGACATCAGTCAAACGTTGCCACTGCCAAGTATCCTGTGCGACGCGTGGAAGTGAAAACATTTACCATTGCCGCTGGACTCCGATCCAAAGTCTAAGATCACGTTTTCCAAGGCCAGCTTCCCAAACGTTTGCTGATTGGTATCGTCAGTAATGCAGCACTCAACGGAGTTCACAATCAGAATCCGTTCGAGTTTAAACACTACAAAGTCTCAAAGATAGAAGTCAGTTGAGATGGTAAGACATTGTGTACCAGACCTTTCGAACCTGA
The DNA here is from genome assembly GCA_029931535.1 of Margaritifera margaritifera. NCBI lineage: Eukaryota > Metazoa > Mollusca > Bivalvia > Unionida > Margaritiferidae > Margaritifera > Margaritifera margaritifera. The sequence continues at coordinate 389,672 of JAQPZY010001686.1, forward strand.
CTTTGGCGACGACCAGAAAAATTACTTGCGATCTTACTTGAGCCTGTTTGAAGCCACAAGACAGTTAGGCACCAACACCAGCCACGGCATTTCGTACGACGATTATGCAGGAGGATATGCGTTGTGGGGATTTGATTTCACTCCTGACCAAGGCAGCGACGAAGGACATTTCCACCCTATAAAATCAGGCCCACTTCGTGTGGAACTTCAGTTTTCAGAAGCTCTACCCGAGACAGTGAACGTGGTCTTGTATGCAGAATTTGATAATACTCTAGTGATCAACAGTTTGAGAGAAGTGATTCTAGACTATTAGAAGAAAAAAAGATGCAACACGAAGAAGAACCTATGGAGATAGATAATGATGAGGGCTTTTGTGAAGTACAACAGTCACAAATCACTGATGATGACGGGTTGATTCATCCAGAACCCCCAAAAGAAGAGAATAATACTGTTCCAAAGTTTGCTGGATTTATTCCATGTATGCCATCAAGATGGCCAGAACACGAACAACATTTAGTCTCCTGTTTTGCTACGGCAATGGGTTCCAAAATTACAGAACTGTCTATGAAAGATTGTCATGGATGTCACATCAATCATCCGAGCCAGAAACAACACGACAAATGTTTGATGATGAGTGCACAAGAAAAAAGAATATATGGAGGACGCCTGGTCTCAGATCTCGGAAGAAAAGGTGTTGAGACAATGGTATAAAGACCTGCAGGATATTTCTTCACCTCCACTCACTCCTCTGGAGATCCATCGCATCGAAGCTCACTTGCAACAGAGTATAGAGACTGTCCGTGATTCATCGACTTACTTGAGAGACCAATTCAAGCATAAAGTCAAGTGTGACTTGATGACTTTTCGTTACCTGTGAAACCAGAAAAAATGGATACCAGGGAACTTCATTACCTGTTGACTCGCAGTTCCTACACTTCTTCTTGGAATCCTGTGGTGTGTGCTATAGATGAACTACCCCATCGCAAACCTAAAGATGTTCATGCCTATGTCATTAATACCGACGACAGTCATCGACCAGGAACCCATTGGGTAGCCGTGTACTTTCCCAACGATCACAGTGGTGGTGTGGAATATTTTGATTCTTATGGATTACCTCCTTTGGAAGACGACATCATTGACTTTATGAGAAGAAATGCCATCTCTACTCGATTCAATAATGCCTGATTACAAGGATCGGATTCTATGGTGTGTGGACAATATTGTGTACATTTTCTTCATCAACGCAGTCTCGGATATTCCTTAGAACATTTAGTGACTTGTTTTGATAGGGAATATGTTCGAAACGATGCTAAAGTAGAACGATGGTTTTGTGAACGTTATGGTTATCTCTTGTCTTTAGCTCAGACACGTAGTGTGCATCAGAATGATGTAGATGTAGAAAGGTGGAAGTTCAGTTTACCTTCCCAACGTTGTCAACCCTGTAAATACGTTCCTGTTTAATATCTTGTTGTTTGTTAGTTTGAAATTTTTATGTTTAAAGAAGCTTCTTCTCGTTCATTAAAAATGCTGATTTTTTGAAACAAATCGTGTTGTGTGGTTTGTTGAATTTGAAAAAAAAAAGAAAAATGAATAGGCTCTATCTCTCTTTCTATCGATCTGAAGTCACCCACTCTATCCATTTCTCACTATCGATCTGAACCATGTTTTCCATCGCGTCCGCGCTTCAAGCATATAAAGCGGTGCGTTGGCCAGTGTAGTCACTCTCGTTGACTCGTCAAGATCTCAACACTTCAAGAAGATGGCAGCCACAATTAGCAAACTGAACGAAGCTATGGTGAACATGCAGAGGGTGAAGCATCATTTGCTTCAGAACAACCCACAGAAAAAGACGATGATCTTCCTACAAATGGCTCATGATCTGGTGGAAGAAGTCCTGAGGGAAGAAATCATCAGGGACAGAACGGAATGGGAGGAGAGACAAAGACTGCAGCAGCAGCAGCAAAGACAACAACAACAACAACAGCAGCAGCAGCTCCAACTCTTGCAGTCGATGAAAGTACCAGACGGAGAAGTCAGCTGTAAGATAGACTGCGAGGAGTTTGCCTTCTCTTTTACCAGAAAGAGAGCTTGTCCGTCAGCAGCCACGAGACCTGTGGCTAAACGTGGCCGCCCTGCTGCGGCTGCTACTGCTGATGCTGCTGCTACTAGAAGTTAAACATAACTTCTTAACCCCAACGGCCCTTTTCAGGGCCACCCAGATCTCTAGAAAAGATAACTACTCTTCGATTGCGTTAACAAAAATATTTTTGTGTTTGTATGTTTGTGTGTTTGTGTTTTACCCACCAAACAAAAATCCCTTTCCCCCAAAAAATGTTTGTATAGAGTGTGTGTTTGTGGTGTGTGTTTGATAAAAAAATATAAAAATGAATTGTGTGGTGTGTGTTTGATTTAAAAAAAATATCTAAACAAATGGATGGTATGTTTGTGGTGTGTGTTTGATAAAAAAATTGTATGTAGGGTGTGTGTATGTATAAAAAATTTAAAAAAGTATTTTCTTTTAGGTCCGCGCACTGGGTTTGTGTTGTTTTTTTGGGGGGTAAGGGGTGATGGAGTGCAAAATCCGCGAAGCCTAGAATGACGTTATGGGGATGACGTCAGACGCGGATAGTGTGAGTAATGTTTTTTTAAGGTGTAAGGGATGTTTTCCTTCACGTCCGCGCTTCTAGTATATTAAAACAACACCTTCACAGTTGAGCTACCCCGTTTATTCATCAACATGAATAAGACAGAAATTATTAGACAGATCCGAGTACATCTAGAGGTGGCGTGGCACCTTCTCCACGAAGTGGAGAAGAGGGAGGAGGAGCAGAAGGAAAACAAGATACCCATCAGGCCGCATCTGATAATGGAGGAGAAGGAAAATTGGGAGTCGGAAGCGGACCATCCTCCGTTTACTCTTAACAACACCAGGCGCTGCATGAGTGTAGCAACATGGAGGGGAAGCTGTCCCGCGTGTCGGGCCAAGCCAGGGAGGTGCCCGCACCTCTAGATACACTCCAAAAACCAAACGGCCCTTTTCAGGGCCACCCATTAATCAAGAAAAGATTAATTTTTTATGATTGCCATATATAGGTGTGTAGAGTGTGTTTGTATAGAGTGTGTTTGTGTGTTTGATAAAAATTTAAAAAAAGGATGGTGTGGTGTGTGTTTGATAAAAATAAATAAAAATGGATGGTGTGGTGTGTGTTTTGTTTTTTAAAAAATAAAAAAATATGGATGGTGTGGTGTGTGTTTGATTGTGTTTGATAAAATTTTATCTTTGGAAAAAAAAGGGATGTTTTCCTTCACGTCCGCGCTTCTAGCATATAAAGCGGCGCCTTCCGCAGTCGCACCATTCACACTTCACTCAACAAGAAGATGAATACAGTAGAATTATTGCAGGAAGCCTGGGATGTCATGGTGGGTGTGGAGTCTTTGGTGGAAAGGTTGGAGTGTTGGTGGAGATATCCTGCCACCAAGCCATACGTCACCAGTCAACTAGCCCCTCTGACTTCAGCGAGGAGGCTGGTGAAGGATGTCTTGGTGGAGGAATCGCAAAAGACTTCTTCGGCTCCTTGTCGTGTGGGATTTATCAAGTCGGCCCTAGACTTACTGAATGGAGTGGAATACTTCCTAAACAAAGTTCAGGAAGATTGGTGGTTGTATCCATCCCCCAGTAACGTCAGGCGTGAAGAGGTAAATCTTCACATGACGAAATTATTGTTAAAAAAAGTTTTGGAGAAAGAAGTGGCCCACATTAAGATCTTGTGGGCCCTCGAAAGAAGTCAAAAGGAGCAAGCCAGGAAAGAAAAGGAATTTCATCGCCTGAACTTAAACTGGATGAAAATCCAGGATAAGTTCAGACGAATGGGACATCCCGACTGGCTGCCCAATCCACCACCACTCCTAAAGAAAAAGAAGAAGACCAACACCCTCCTAGGCTTCCTGACTCAATGTTGGAGGAAAAAGTAAAAAAACTCCAATGGCCCTTTTCAGGGCCATCCATTTTTCAAGAAAAGATTAATTTTTCCATCATTGCAATGTTAAATTTCCGTTGGTACCCGTAGAGGCCCCAATGTTAAATTCCCGTTGGTACCTATAGTGCCACTCGCTATGTTAAATTACCGTTGGTACCCCAAGTGCCACCCTCTATGTTAAATTCCCATGGTACCTATAGTGCCACCCGTACCTATTTACCCACCCTCTACTACTATTACTGTGCTTATTTTCGAGAAGTCAGAGTCATTATGCAAAAAACGGAGATCGCTAATGTGGATGTAAAGAAAGGAGATACCATCAAAGAAGGACACAAACTCCTTTCTCGTAACAAGCAGAACTACTATACGACAATTATGCGTAAAGCAGTGTACTGCGAACAAACAATCTAATTTACAAATAAAAGAACAGGGAAGCTGTCTGCTAACCCAGACTCATTCATTGAGAAAAGAATAAGACAGTGTTGTTAGTACTGTACTTTCATTTCCTCTCTACTAAATCTACAGCAATGTGAGTTAAAAGTGTCCTTGTACATATCGACAGTAAGTCATTTTTCAGACAAGCAGTTGCATTTGTAAGCAGCGTGAATGAATATCTGTCGCCTGAGAGTGTTGTCATTTTATAATTAAGTCAGACATTGCTTGTTCTCAATAAATCGCCGTTAGCTATTCCACTACCTTTAGATGCATTTCTATATGTATCATCGTTGTTTTGTTTTATGCATCAAAATGAAGCTCTGAGTCAGAAAAACTTGATCTATGCTCTATATTAGAAAACTGGTATGAAGTCGCAAGCACAGGTTCCGATTTATTTCATCCATTGTTTGCGGAGAACAAAATGCTATCTTTACACAAAACTAGAATCGCATTTATTGACAATTATCTATACAAAAGTAAATTAACATGAGTAGGTTTGTATTTATATTATATTTTTGTACATAAAATTTTCCCTGGAGGCAAGATAGGTCTTTCATTTTTCTATCTGCCATGTTTTATTCCTTTCATTGTACCTCTGATGTTGTCGCGAAATTTCAAAACTAAATTACTTTTAAAACGTAGGAAACAGTCTATCTATATTCTAAAACAACAATACGAAGGGCATTCTAAAAGTTATGAACACTAGTGTACTGTACAACAAAGTTCTTTATTAGTGAACAGTACATCAGTGAATCCTTCAATATACTCCCCATGCACCTCTATACACTTTCTCAGTCTGATTATCAAATTATTGAATGCCTTTTTGTATTCACGTGTTTGGTATCTTGTTCATACGCTGGAAAACTGTTTTCCAGCTTCAAACTGTCTGCCCCTCAGCGAATCTTTCATAACGGGATTCAGTCAAAAATCACTTGGAGCTAAATCAGGGCTGTATGGTTGATGTGGCAAAGTTAGAATGCCACGCTCCTTCAGGAAGTCAATCGGAACATCCTCAGCCTTTTCCATCGAATGCTAGAGAAAAACCTCAGATGTACATAATGGTCATTTTGAACTGCCCTTAAGTCTGTCACAATGAATAGATGACGTGCCATCAATAGGCAAGCAATAGTTGTAGACAATTGAGACCGAATGATTTCCGGAATTTTTTAATTACAAAGTTGCTGGAATAGCATTAAAATTGAAATGTGCAGGTATTTCATTGCGAAACGCCGTAGAGTATTATTTTCAAGACCTATCATGTTATAAAACTTTGTATTTCTCACATCTAGCCTGTTGTTCGTCCGCCAAAAACTTACCAATTTCGGAAGTATTACTACGATTACTTTAGAGTCTCTTTCAGAGAATCGAAGTTATTCGACCCGAATCGGAAAGTCACGAACATGTTCCGAATGTCAGGAAGTATGTCACAACGGCGGATTTATGCGCCGGTGCGTTGACATGGAGCAAATGGATACATTGTGTACCGGTGCATAGACGGTTGGTTCGGTAGTGTTTAACCACTTTTGGCAATACTTTGGAGGTCTAAACATGTCCATTGGCACAATCAGAGTCAGACACGGGTTCCTGGACGGCCATGCCTTTTGTATCGAAATATAATGCGTGTAAAATTCTCTTCATGGTCCACCTATGCCGAGCAATTTGTGGTCTCTGTTCGTTGTCTCCAATCCAAACTTTATCATTTTCTCTTGAGTCGGGTTCAAAAAAGTAAATCCATGTTTCATCACCTGTGACAATTTCATTCCACCATCTTTGGTAACTCTTTACATATTTAGCAAGTAGCTGTTTGGAAATTTCAACCTGAGTCTGGTTTTGACCAACCGTAAACAAATGCTTCAAATGATTCTTCAATATATTAAAAACAGCAGCTGAACGCCCGTGTTAATAATAATATATTCCACTCTGTTTCGAGCATCTTCACAAACTTGTTCCTTCACAGCAGTCGCTTTCCGCTCACCAATTGCGACAAAGGTATTCCAGAACACGGGTCATCTTCTATAGATGCAGGGCTATCTTTAAAATGATGAAACAACCTCAGAATTGCAGGATATGACAAAGAATTACATTCTTAAACTTTGTCCAAGTCGGCCTGGATATCAGTCAGGGAGTACCCTAAGGGCGCCCGGATTTTACAGTATGTTCTTTGCTCAATAGTAAAATTGTTCTCCTTCTCTGAAATTTTTTACGTCACTGCCATTTACCTATGTTACGTCACACGTATATATCTACAGACTTGCTGCATGAGCAACTGCAGATCATTTTACAGAACGATATTTTGTCTATCTATCGGCTTTAGATTTATTCGTAGGTTCAAAGAAACAAAACAATTATAATAAAGTATTAGGAACTTTTGAAATGCCCCTCGTATTTTCCATAAAGTGCCGCTTTCAGTGCAAGCAATGGCATTGATAACTGGATAAAAACAATGAAATAATCAGCCATGCACCTATCACGCTTCCAGTGCAAATTCAAGTCAATAGATATACAATGAACGCAAGAAAAGGTCTGTTCTTATTTCATCACTTAACCATGTAGATAATTGTTAATAGAACACTTTATGCGGTTATTCTAGTTTTGTGTACAGATAATAGTTTCCGTCTGACAGTCTTCTCAAACAAGGGAGATCACAAAATCTGTACGTGTTCCTACAATTCGAGTTACCTCGCTTTGACCATGAAGCTTCTTTGTCACAAAGTTGAATTTTGTTTTGCCTAGGATAAAGATGATGCATTTAGTAGAAGTACATCTTGTTGACTTATGATACACTAGTAGATGATTCATGGATACGGCCCGACAGACTCATTATTTATTATTATTTATTATTATTTATATCAAATCTGGCCCGCCACAGCAAATGAGTTTGCCAACCCCTGTAGTAGATGATGCATGTAGTAGAAGTACATCTTGTTTTACTTACGACGTTCTAGCTGATAATGCATGTGGTAGAAGTACATTTGTTGTACTTATGATATACCAGTAGATTATGCATGTAGTAGAACTAAATCTTGGCTTGCATGTAATATACTAGTAGACGGTGAATGTGATAGAACTACATCTTGTTTTATTTATAATATACTAGTAGATGGATATATAGTAGAACTACATCTCGTTTTACCTGTGATAAACTAGTAGATGACGCATGTGGTAGAACTAGATCTCGCTTTACCAGTGATATACCAGTATATGGAAATCTCGTTTTACCAGTGATAAACTGGAAAATGATGCATACGGTACAACTACATTTTGTTTTTACTTTGATATACTAGTAGATGATGCATGTAGTAGAACCGCATATAAAATAATAGGATTGTTTTTTTGCATAATGTTTGTAATAGCTGCGAAGTGGATGAATTCACATTAAATACATATTGTTCAAATTGTTTCGGTGGAGAAAATTTACATTGTATTTGCTTGGGAATTGCATATCACAGAATGCTTGATATTCATTACGTTTCTGATCTTGGTGGTTGGTGATGATGATTATCAAGATGAGTATGCTGTTGGTGGTAGTAGTGAGTGCTCGATAATATGAAATTTTAAGGAGTTGTAGCAAATTATTTCGAGAATATAAGATATCATTTACCTTCTATTAACTTTTAATTATATTTTGGTTATCGCAGAATTTTAGAAGTAAAATTATTTTTCAAACAAAGCAAATAGCTTTCACTGATCAATCGGAAAGACAGTATTTGTCCATTCCTTCGTTGTTTTAGGGAAAACAAAACACATAGGTGACATGTATTAATTAATGAATCATTTTCCATTGTCAAATGTTTGTAATTTAAATTCGAGTTACCTCGCTTGGACCGTACAATCTGATTTTCTTATGGATAATCTATAATTTCTCCTTCATCATCATCATCATCATCATCAATTTATTGTCATGCAACATCGATCTCCATGCATAAAAAAAAAAATTTAAAAAAAAATTCTTGTTCAGTAAAATATGCTTAACAATCAAATCAAGGTAACTGAAATTGACTCATAAGCACAGGTTTAGATTTTTTTGTCTCTTGTGTCTGCGGTGAAAAAGTCCGCTCTGCCTTTCGCACAACGATCTCTTTACACGCAACCAGAATAGCATTAATCTAATAGAAATGTCTATCGATAATTATGTATTGGAAAGAAAATTAGCACAAGTAGGTTTGCATGTATAGCGTACTTTTATATTGATATTTGCACTGGACTCGTGCAAGGTATGGGTTTTTGTTCTACCTCATGATTGGTTTTTCCTTTCATTGCATCTTTTCTGTTGTTCCATAAATTGCAAAACTAAATTGTTTTCCATAACAAAGAAATAGGCTATCCTGTTCTACAGAACACCATAAAGGTCTCTTCGATAACTTGATAGCAAACAAGTTAGCTTCCTTTGCAAATCTCTAGTGATATAAACGTGTGTAAGCTCAAAAATGCTAACTTTACATATTATAAGAATTATGTTTCATCTTGCAAAATGTTTGAAAAATATACAGCTAATTTGTACAAGAGTAATAATATAATAATGTAATGTATTACCTTATATTGCTCATACATTTGTATTGTTAATATTCTGTTATAATTTTGTAATTTAGAGACACCTTAGTTTTGTGAGATTGTGGATGTAAGTATGTGAAACTTTTATTTTTCTTTGTTTTCAATTATATATCTTAACTTGTAAATGTAATAGAAGTCAGGATATTTAAAAGAAAATAAATAATACCCCCACCCCCACCCCACCCCATTGCACCAGGTCAGGTGGTATCGAAGGGAAAGCGTAAAATCCTGACAATCTATAGATTAAAAACAAATATAAAGAAAGATCCCAAAAGATGAATTTACTAGTATAGGGCTATTGTATTGTGTATTTTGCTTTTCGTACAAAACACGCCGGCATTAACACCAACTCTCTTCTTTTTAATTGTCTCTATGTGTTTAAATTGTAAACATACCGCTAAAGGTCACCGAAACTAGGCACAGCACGGTACATATTTTATGCATTCGTATTGCTATGTCTTGTAGCTGCTACTCTGTTACTACCATTACCAACACTACTACTATCACTGTGATCATTACCACTTCTAATGTTTGTACTACTGCTACTGCTGCTACTACTACTATTACTATTACTACTACTACTACTACTGCTACTACTACTACTAATAGAACTGATAACAAAACCCAATCTATATACAAGGCATAAAACAATGTTGCCGTGGGATACCGCAAATGTCTTCACGGTCTAATCGAGATAACTCGAATTTATTCGCAAGTACAGGCTTAGATTGTTAGTCACCCTAGTAAATGGGGATAAAATAATAATTCTCCTTCCTCAACATAATCTGTTAAAGGTAGAATCTTAGATTTTAAAAGAGTTTTAGTTACTTTACATGGTTTAGGGACAAAATGCAAATATACAGTGTATATAATGTTTTTATTTGTTCCGTTGACATGGAAATCGCTTTTAGCCATAATTAAAATGCCCCAAAACATGACGTTATTTTCATATTTTACTTCCTCTTTCCTCTTTCTAATTTGTCTCCTTTTTAATTCTTTATTTATTTGGATAGAAAATGTTTCTGATATTCTTCCTTGCAGTTCTGTTATTCTTGAATCGTTTATAAACAAATAAAACAGTTCAATCATCTTCTTTGAGAAGTAAATTGTACGTTTGTCCGATTATACAGTTCACCTGACCTTTAAAAGTATTTAGATTTTTAATGCCATGTTTATTTTTTATTTATTTATTTATTTTATGTTTTGCTGGTTATCTTTTTGAACTTTTAGCAAAAAAGCCGTCATATTCTTTATTGAATATTTCATTCATATTTTATATTTGTACTCAGGCCGCTTGTCGACTTAAATTACATGTCATATTCTCGAAACAATTTGTTACAAATCCTTCGAATTGTGTATAATCAATTACTCATCATCATCATCATCATCATCATCATCATCATCAATATCATCATCATCATCATTATCATCATTATCACAGTCAGCACCACCACAATCATCATCACCTTGATGGTCTCATTATTATCATCATAATCATTATCACCATATCTGAAAACACCCAACCAAATCATTAAAGACCAACCTGACTTGGAAACACAATTTTCAGTCATACGAAGTATCATTTTACTACCATGCTGTATTTGAAACGCATTTATGTATTTAGTGTTAATACACCACTTCAACCACCAATACAAGCACTATACAGCAACTTCTACTAATTCTACTTTGCAAGTATATTCAAGCATTAGTCCAATAAATGGCAAATATATTTTGTTTTGAGCTGATCTTGATATTCAGCTTTCGAAACATGGTCAGCTACTTGTTTGTAGTACTGATGAAAGTATTTATTTGCACTGTCTATCTACAGTTAGATCCTAGAGTTATGCCAAGATGTGTGCGGTAATCAACTAAGTTCATATTGATTTGATTGATCATCAAATCAGGAGTTAAGTCATTATTACAAAATAAAAAATACTGATACAACTTTTTTTCTTTAGGATTACGTCGTACTAACCAAATTGATGACCACTGTATCATTTGACAAAGGTCCTGATTCTTTGTCTGCTGTATATCTAATACTGAGCAATTTCTGTATCACAAAGATGAGTCATCATCCAAAACAAATGCGTGAGACTTGTAATGTTGTCTTCTATGTCCTTAGTATATATTAACACAGAAGACATCCAAAAACTGAACGCCTGAAGAACACCAGCACTGATCAAATTTATTTGTGAAAGACAGAAAGATAGTTATTGAACCAGCTGAGTCGTCTATTTAATATACTATTTGCAGAAAGTTTGTAAATCAGGCCGTTATAATAGACTCTATCAAATGCTTTGAACAATATCACGGAAGATTTTCACATGTCATGCTTAGTAGATGGGAAGTGAATATTTAGGCTCATCCTCCACCACCTGCCAAACTTTCAGGGGTCTTAAAACTGTTGTTTCTGGACCAGCCAGCCCGCGGCTTACTACTTTTCCCCGGGTAGGCCGTGGGTAGCTATCGATAATGAGTGCCTGTGAAGTGTTCAGCTGGTCTTGCCCAAACTGGTTGTTTTACAATAAGGCCCTGGGTCGCAGAGAGCTATTTTTTTTATTTGAGAAATATATTGCGCTGTACATACCGACAAGATGAGAATCTACAACATGTGTAGGTGGCTGCTGCTGGGAAACACAGATCGATGCGAAGCACCGTGTGTCATGGAATACTGCAAGGTGCACCGGCAAAGGCTGAGAAAGGGGCACGCGCTACTATTGGTGTGCAGTTTATGAGGAAAGGGGATACGTACAAAGGCGTGACTCTGTCGGCGTGAGGAAGCAACAAGGCAGTGGGTAAGTTGTAGCGCAGGGAAAAGATGGCCTGTGCGCGTGATTGCCGAGCTGCTCAGTAAAAGTGCTAGGGCGGCAAAAATATTTTTGTGCTTGGGAAATATGTTGCTCGATATAAACTCGAGTGCCTATTAGAGGTACATTGCATAGCATATACCGAAGAGTGAGCACTGTCAGTAACATGTCACATGCACTGTCATTAACATGTCACATGCACAACGTTCGCGTGCGGTTTGAAACAATAACCGGAGTTCGACCCACCTACATCAGGAGCCTCGAAGCACTGCAGCAGCTCCGGGAACGGCTCGATCGCTTGCAGGCAGCAGCTGCACAACCAGTTTAAACCAGCAGCCTGTTTTGCAGGATAACCTTGACGATCTGATATGAGAGTTGCTTAATGGACTGCCTGACTATCAACCAGCTTTGACACGACGGCAAGTTCCGTCCCACAGGGGCAGGGTCGAGCTTCCAGTTTCGGCACCTAGGCACAGGATTGAGTCTCCAGTTACGGCACCAAGACGTGTTGCAGACGATCTGCCAGCCTTTGTAGAGCGACAGGGAAGAATCGACGCTGTTGTGAAAGACTACCGCGCCAAAGTGCCTGAAAAGCAAGGTTCGAAGCAGACTTTATGACATGTCTTAATGTCATGATGCCTAGTGCGCAGGACGTCATCGGCAGGGAGCTCGGGAGACTTGTCGTACTGAAAGTCTGCATCGTATGGACGACACAGCTGGATAAAGCTGCGCCAGGCCAGGTAAACGTCTACGATAAAGAATCCTGGCTAGTCGGTGTCATTAAACTCATTTCCGAAGCGCAGGCAGGATCGTACTGAGCATTAACGAGATCGAACAACTGATCGCCCAAGCTGATGCCACCATACTGAGGTGCATTAAAGAGTGTCATAATTCCGCCAGTTTCGTGGCCTATATTATAAAGCCAAAGTATATTTCGTCAAAATCCATTTCAGTGTTTCGAGTGGCCTATTCTATCGATTCTGTACCCAGCAAACAATAATATAACCTGCCAGCTAAGTATCGTCAGCACCTGGGAGAGCTAAACTTCGAGTCGATTGACTTCCCAGTGAAGGTGAGCGAAATTTTCAACCTTGAGAGTCACAACCCGGAAATTGTATTTAACGTCTTTGGCTGGGAAAATGGTCTCTACCCGTTATGTGTTAGCGACAAAGTAAGGCCATAGGCTGTGAACATATTGCTGCTGGCCGAGGGCGAATGAAGCAACTATGTCCGGATAATGAACCCAAGTCGCCTGGTACGACATCATTACAAACACAGCAATAAAAAGCACATCTGATGCCGGTGTCTCCACATCTTGAGCCGGGCTGACCTACTGGAAGCCCACACTAAAGACTACCTCAGTATGGGTCAAAGTACCAGCATGTGACCTTGCCATAGTCAGGACAAAACATCATGGCCTTGCAGAACCATCACCGCCAGATGCGCATTTCGATCATTACCTTTGCGGATTTTGAGGCGCCCAAAGTACCGGAATCGCTCAACAAGCTACTCACAAGAAATAGTTGATCAGGTCCTATGTGGTTTCTGCCACGTGGTTGCCCGCTGCGACAGGATCTGTAAGGAGCAAGTGTTATACCGGGACGAGGACGCTGTGGCGACCTTCAATCGGTACCTGAAGGAGGAGCTAGAAGAGATCCGCCAGGTCTTCAGGAACCTCTCAAAAATGATCATGGACGTGACGACCGGATGAATGTTCAGGAAGCGAAGGACAGCCACATCTGTGGTGACGAACTGAACTTCGACCGGGCTCGGGGCCACTTCCATATGACCGGCAAGTGCCGCGGCGCGGCCCATTAGGCATGCAATCTCGTGCTGCGAGTCTGCCCAGAATAAAAATGAAGGCGCCAGTTGTGATTCATAATCTGCTCGGCAATGATGGTCACCTCATTATGCAAGTCACTAGAATAGCCTCTAAGGTAAAGATCAACGCTATTCTAAACAACATGGAACAGTTTATGAGCAGTAGCCTCAACAAACTATTCTAAAACTTGGCCATGGCGGGCAAAGAGGCTTTTTGTGCTTCAACACAGTACACAGCTGGAACAGCAGAGCATGAGATTCGCCTTCTTACTAAAACGGAAGTGTATCCGTACGAATACATGAGCAGCTGTGAGCGGTTTGAAGAAACCCAATTTCAGCTGATGGAGGCCTTCTATAGTCTACTCACCAGAGCGGGAATCGAATCGAAAGGCTACGAGCACGCGAATATTGTGTGGAAGGCATTTAAATGCCAGAACCCTCAGAGACTATCATGGTCTCTACCTGAGGACAGATGCGCTTCTGTTGGCTGAAGTTTGAGGCGTTTGGGGACACTTCGCTAAAAATCTACGGTCTAGACCCAGCCCATTACTGCAGCTATCCGGGAATGAGCTGTGGTGCCCTCCCAAAGAAGACTGGTGTTACGCTCGAGTTGTTTACAGACATCGACATGCATCTGTGTGCTGAGAAGGGCATCCGTGGAAGCCAAAAAAAAAACCCCGACTTGCCCAGACTACGACAGCGAAAATCCAAACTTCTGGATAACCTACCTTGTCAACAACAACCTCTACGACTGTGCCATGACAAAGAGTCTGCCATCCGGTGTGTTTTAGTGGGTCGACCTACCCGATCTAGAAACAATAGTGGCGGACACACCCAAGGGCTACAGGTTTGAGGTTGTCCTGGAGTACCACAAGAAGATTCATGACGCGTACAATGACTACCCGATGGCTCAAAGGCACTGAGCGTTTTAGAGTGCTGGCTGTGCGACTGTCATCGTGGTTTAGCGAATGAACGGGGAGTGGGGTGCGTAAATTCACGCTATGTAAACCATTATCGGAACCTCAAGCTCTACACCAGTTATGGGATGTGCGTCACCAAGGCCCAACGCAAACAAAAGCGCGTGGATGGTGCCGTACATAGCTCACCACTAATCTAAGGGACAAGGCAACGACTAACTTTGTGAAGGTCTTTTTGAAGCGGACGAACCACTCAATCTTTGAGAAAACCAGGGAAAACCCGAGAAAGCGGAAGACAGGCTGCATCACCTGGTTGCCGACCCGGCGTTAAAGATGCGGAAAAACTTCAACGACCAACCTTAAGCTCAACAGCCCAATCTACACGGTAATGTCGACCCTGGGCATAAGCACGCTCCTAATGTATGACGTTTATTTCAACCGCGTCATAGCCAGGTATGGCGGAAGGCGAGCCTGTTGTACACAGACATTGACAGCCTGCTCATGAGTGCGGAAGCGGAAGATCTATACCGGGACATTAGAGAGGACGCCATCCTGTACGACACCAACGACTTTCCGACCGGCCATCCAGTGTTCAGTAGCGTCAGCAAAACGGTCGTCGGCAAGATTAAGGACGAATGCAAGGGGACGCCAATCACCATATTTCGTGGACTCCGCATGAAGATGTACAGCATGAAGATTGCGCCGATTTCATCCTGGAATTAGACTACTGTCTTCTGTTCCAGCTATGGAGCGTCTGGATTGTATCAGGAGAGGATTGAAAAGCACACCAAGAAGCTTATCGAGGAGAAAAGGAGATACCGAAGGTTGTCCGAAAGGTCAAAAGTATATCAAAGACTGTCGTGATGCTCATCAAAGAGGCCTGGATGAGCGGGACATCTTTTAAATCCATCGCAAGGTGCTTATGGCTGTCAATGGACAGAAAATGGCGCACAACTGCCGTGTTCAGAGCAGAGATGACCCCAGCGAAGAAGTCATCATGCCCCCAGTTTAGCTTCGTATATGGCGTAGGTTCTTGCAACCTCTTCATTGTTTATCGCCTTGAGGCCCGTAAAGGTAAGAGGCCGACCTATGTATTCTTTGCCTTTTCAGAAGCCACTAGCCCAGACAGGCGGTCACGCTGATGTGCTATTGCTTTTGATATTCCAGCTGCACGTATGCGTACAGTTTATGTAGCTTCCGGTTTGGCTGCCAACCCAGTTAGCTTCTGTCATTGCTCTTATGACGTTTTGGGTATGGTTCACTGATCTCTTGAGTCAGAGTATCACATATCCTAAGACCACAATTGTTATAGCGCGGCTGGCGACGCACACAATATAAAGACACCACATCACACACCATCGTATGTATTTCGAGTAGGCGGAAACAAACTGGTAGTAGACTAGTGGATCTGTGTGCAGAAAGAGCTTGCCTAAGCATTCCTTTATAAGAAACTCATAGGCCGCCGTTCAACACGAGGCCTCAAAGATATCGTTTTCTCTCAGTGTATCCCTAATGAGTCTTCGTCTTTGCAGTAAAAAATTACTTTTGTGTTATGACCCACATGCTGATGCCGGCATGGCGGCTAACATAGGTGAGCTTACTAAGCGCCGTTTCCTATTGCCGGACGGCACCAAAATAAACAATCGACAAGCAGCACTAGAGTGGTGGTTTCCTTAAACTTTTAGCGAGAGGACAAATCAGTGCATCCTGATCATGGCCCTATAGCTTGACCAAAAATACTCCCGCATTATTTTTGTCACAGGCCCTCGGCGTATCGTACGCCTTTTTGATGTTTATAGCAGAGCAGATGATGACGATTAAATGGAAGTGGCCTGAGCTGTTTTCTGGATGTACAGCGTTATGCCTCCGCTCGCGTTTTCGATGCGCCTCCCTGACACGTGGAGGTGTGCGGTCTGTTGTTGACCTCGTATTGATGACCAGATCCAACGGGTTTGGGTAGAGCGCACCAAGCTCGATCTCTGGCAGCTCCGCGTCTTGATATACTCTCTCATCCAAGAGCCGCTTATATACAGTTCCCTGTCCGGAATGTGCCGAAGTTTGCCGAAAATGGACATAACGAAGTGGCGTCTTGCGTACCCCTGGGTACTACACAAAGATGTAATACTCCACACATTCCTCAGTCTAGGAAAAATAAACTTTATCCCCAGACAGAGCTCTCCTTCTTACGTTACATATCGGATGTTATCTATATTTGACTGACATGATGGGAAACAAAATAAAGTCGGCTGACTGATTTCCTGTACTCTAATATATGGCATATGTCCGTAACTGACAAAACGAAAGAGAAAAGAAGAGAGTTGGCCGACTTATGTTCATGCTAGCAGGTGTTATCTGTCCCTAACTAACAACGGGAAACGGGCAAGTCGGCTAACTATTTTATGTTTTTTTTGCACTTAGAGCAACAATTCTTTGCAGCCAACATGTAAATTCTATTTTATGAAAAATTGTAGCAATTTTAGTCTTAACATATGCTATGGCGTGATATGGTATTCTATGCTATTCCATACTATATTATACTATACGACACTATACTATACTATGCTATACCATATTTTGTTAATCTTTCTACTATGCTGTAATAGGTCGTGCTGTAGTGTACATACCATACTTGCTAAACATGAAGTTTCACAACTTGACCTGTATTTTAGGTTTATAAATACTTACTCCCTTATCGAAGCATCCATCTTAGTACACTCTGAAGGATCACTGTGGAGGGGTGATCGTGTCAGTTAAGTGATCGTGAACATTATACCCGCTGCAATGTATGTAAAGGCACATGTTTATTATATCCCAAGGATCAAAGTTTACTTCATGTACCTTTAAATATTAACAATTCTATAGTAAATTCAACTATCATGTCATTACATTTGTAAAGTGACTTGTGAGGCTCTTTGGTTTCATGTCTTTTGGTTAGAAAAGGGGGCACCCTAACGTAGATAACTCTCAAATTAAGATGCGTCGAGCAATGTCATCGTTTGTTTTCTGGTAATATTGCGAGTTGTGTGTATATTGTAATAGTGATATGTTAGTAGTTGCCATTAAATCACATATTGACAAAATAAACATAAATGAGTCATTTTTTTTGGCGGGGGGTGAACAATATTTGCACTTTTGGGTTCGCGAACGATCATGTTTACCCATGAACGCACATTTATATTTACGTGTCTCAAGCAAATTCAATGTGGATTGGTCTAGGTCTAAAGAAATGCTCGTAAACAGGATAATTTGGAATTACCCTGTAGCAAGGCTTTCAAGTATTTTTATTTTCTGACAATTCTGGCCTTTCTCCTGACTTAAAATATCAAAGATCAATATTACCAGTGCCCTGTATTACGTCCGGTGGCAAAGTTTTCCAATAAATATAAACAAACTTCAAGAGTCGTTGGTAGCTAAAATCCCCATCATATCAATAAATGTTCCCGGTCGTTTCATATCTTGAAATGTTCCTATCGTTGATCCAATTGAAGATAATTTTGAATAATCTGACCTTATATAAATATGACTTTTGGGCGTGAATAGTGGCCACTTTAGGTTTTCATATTGTTATCTGAGGGACGGTTTTGTAATCTGCAAATAACTTCTACATACACCCTTTGGAGAGCAGATGTGCAAAAAAAAAAAAAAAAAAAAAAAAAACCCTAGATGTTGCTGTAATTTTGTAATCCATTTGTGTACTTTTTTCCCGAGACACAAACTAAACGACGTCGCGAAGCAACAAAAAAAAAATGTATATTGCTGAAATGAAATTTTATAATGCGACTAGATTATTCTCAGGACAATTTTTTTTCAAGCTTCTTCCGGTGAAGTTTTCTTGAGCTTCTTGAGCTCATTCACCGGTTTGTCTACGTTATTTACTTCATCTGACTGTGATTCCAAATTAATTTTTACCTAAAGGTACTAAATTTTAAAAGTAAGCTCAACAGGTGTGTCTAAAATGAAGTAAATAAAATATACAAAATCTTCTAGCAGCATGGAGCTTACATATTTTCACTTTTGACTTAGGGTCGCTTCATTGATTTTACCTACATATGGGTGATATTATGTTTTTCTTATAATACGAGTGCATTTATTTATTTATTTACTTTTTGGAGTGGGTTGGGCTGATGGTGGCAAACGTTTATTCGAAGCACATCTATTTTGTTTATAATTTTTGTCCTCATGTTTCTGTTTTAAAATATAACTCGTTAGGTCGCTTTTATTTATTTCGGTGTCGTTCACGAGTATAAGTTGTCTTTGCTTCATCGTTCACGAACAAAAACTGCTTCCAATTCTATTTTAAATCACTTATTGAGATTTTATCATTAATAAAGGACGTATATGTATAAAATGTAAGAATCCTGATAGGAATATATAGTTTGTAACACAAATTTTGTATTTATATTTACTTCATGTGCGGACAATTTTTTCAGAGGGAATATTGACGTGATCGTCTAGTTACTAACGAATTTACAAACTCATAAATGAGGATGGTGTGCAGTTATTGATACAAGTCACACGTAGAGTAGTTAGACAAAGGAACTATGAGGAGAAAATGTATGAGATACATTTCAATGTAGCAAAAGAGACGACTTTTCAACAATCTTTCATGTGTGTGGACCGAAAATAATGGTTACTGATTATTAACAGGTTTGTTCACAGACTACAATTGCCATATTAACCTGCATTCCAAAACTGCCTTTTCCGATTAGCAATTTAGCCCTGAGGGGTAGTCTCTGAGTAGAAACGTTCACTGTTTACCTGTTTGCTCTCTTCTTTTGTTGTTGCTGTTGTTGTTGTTTTATTTCTTTGGCGGCTAGGAAATGTTTCACTTTCCAGATGTAAAACAGTTCTGCGGCAATTTAATTTCGCAGGCTTGCCACTAATCATCTATCCATTTTGATAATAATATGTCAACACCAAGTGTCTATGAGTATAATAATCTGATGAAATCGTCCATCTGCGAATGAGTATGAAAATCTGATGAAATCATCCATCTGTGAAACGTGTGCAGGAGTGTAACAATCTGGTGAAATCATCGCTCTTTGAAACGTGAATAAAAAGCAAATTATTCGTTTATACTATCATTCGTGTGTAATTGTTGTCGAATACTATAATGACGGTTAATAGACAATCACAATAAAAATAAATTGGGATTTTGATTCAAGTTATAGCATGGGGAGATGCATATAACATAAACAACCCAGCATATGCGGGATCGGAACTGAAGTAATTAGAGCACATTAGTTGGACTATCTCTTTATTTAAAAGGATTTTAATATTATATTATTTATATATAACTGCAGGTAAGCATACAATTGAATTAAAAAATAAAATATGACGTCTAATGTACAATCACTATTTCTGTTGTTTGCCTGTTATTAGCTTGTCCTAGGCAGTTAATGTACCTTGATTCTTTTCAAGAAAAATTATGACTTCAACTATAGTATTTGCTTACCGTCCCCTTTTGTTTGTACCCCTTACCGATTTTAAAAACGAAAAGCATCAAGGATATTAAAAATGCACGAAACTTAGTCATTTCATTCATCAATTTATAATTTCTAACCTGATTGTCGCCATATTGACTCTACCATTGTCATCTTGTTCCCGTTTCAAAACAAACGGACGCTGTCGTTGTAAACAACCAGACAGACTGCTCACTGTCCTTTCCGGTTTCTAGAATAGTCCATTTTCAGGAAAAATTGTCGTCTGCATCCAATATTTGCAATTTATAGTTTCAATATTGCTAAAAAGAATTGAATAAAATAAAAAAGCGTAATTCTTTTATACATGTGTTTTAAGGGATGTAACTCCCAAAGTTACGGAAATTGAAGGAATTATTCAGAGTTTATCGAAGACGGCGAACTACATCACATCTGTTGTCTGAAAAATATAGAATGACCCACATAAATATGGCGCCGTGTTAGTAAAGAAACTCCTGTTGTGAATGCAACTTTTTAAAAACGCCCTGATTGATAATTACAGTTGATATAAATTGACTTTGTTTTCTGCAGTCAGAGTGGATATAAACGGTGACGTGATACTGATCTGGAATAATTTTACCTATTGACAAATTAGGGGACTACTTTCGGTTGTCAGTCACTTTGCAGTACACATTAGGGGAAGCTTGGTCTATACCAACTTTTTACACCATTATAATAACAACAAGACCCCACCCCGGTGATTTCTGAATTTGCAATCCCAGATAAAATCGCCGATTAGTAGTTCAAACAATGTGTTCGCACAGTCCTTCCTCCCGTCCAATATTCACTATTTAGCCAAACAAAGCATATGGCTACTCTACATTCATAAATTGCTGCATTTTTCTTCGACAAGATGTTCCACCAGCTGTTATTGAAGGTCATGGCATATGATGTGAGAGCGAGAAATCTCACTAAAAATTTACACGATTTTGGTTTTGAAAGAGTGAAATGAGTAGAAAGCAAAATCAACGAAAGCTACAACAACAGGTGCCGGACGCAAGATTAATGTTGAAAAAAGCAGTAGCCTAGTTTTTTAAAAATCATACTGAGTGACAAAAGTTCCTCAGAGCACTGTTATAACCCAGTATGATACTCTACATAGTAATACTATATATCAGTCGGCGACCCTTGGCGATCGAAGATGGGTCGATGTATTCTAGCGCAGTGTGAAGAGGCTAATGAAAGAAAACTACGAGCTACCTATAATCGAATGTTTTTGTTTATGAAGTCTACTGATTTGACGACAGAACGGAGGAAATTGGAGTTATAAGGATTAAATGATCATCGTTGGTTAATTATCAAAGTGTACATTGTCACCTAATCACTCACAAAGTTAACATAAAGTCCTTCAGACTTTTTTTGCTTTGTGAGTGATTAGATAAAAATTCACACTTCGATAAAGACCAAACCATGATTATTTACTCATATAATGTTTTGTCAATTATTTTATTATAACATCCTTCGTTGGTGCCGGCGATTGTTGTATGTACCGTTTAATAATACGTCTTTTTGGAATAAACTAGCCTTACTTCATTTGCTCTGCGTTGGCATGCCAGTGCTTCTGCATTAGAAAGAGTAAAACTACCATCCAAATTATATAGTTGTGTCCATCAGTAATTCGGTGTCCATCAGTAATTCGGTGACCCCGGGTGGTTGAGTGATATAAGGCACTCGCCTTTACAGATCACTGACATCTCACCTCTGTCCGCAAGGGTTCTAGTCTCGGTTCGGCCAACGTGGGTATGAGAGAAAGCTTGCCAGTAGCTTCCGTAGGTCGGTGGTTCTTCCCAGGGTTTTCCCGGGTTCTTCCTCTATCAAATATACAGGTCGCCATGTATAGCCTATCATGTGCTGAAAAAACCCACAAAACCAAACCAAACCATCCATCAGTAATTCGCTAAAAGTTCATGTCCCTAATAACCTACACATAAACGCTCGTTAACATTTAACCAAACAAATATATTGTGATTTACTGTAGCTTCAGGCGTATGAACACTATTTATTAATTAATTAATTTATTTATTTATAAGTGATACGAAACAACAGAGCACACACTGCATTAGGAGGATGTGGTAGATTCATTTTTCAGCTTTAGATGAAACAAAACCTTTACATATATTTTGATGAGTTTGTCTCACCAATTGTACTAGTCTAGAACAGATGAAACGTGTAACGTACTCAGCGCAATCCGTTTGTCCCTGATATATATCTATCGTCGTATTTCTAACCTTATGTACAATATCAACATTGTAAAACGGATATTTTTTAGATGCGCTTTCAAAGTTTCCTGTCTCTGTTGTTTGATGCAGAGCAATTACAGTCGGTGTAGAGTTAATCACAGTGATATTTTTCAGTTGCGAAAACTGAATAATCCAATTGTCTATTCTTATACGACCTATTATAATTTCTTCCATTTCTTGCCATGGGTAATCTTTCGTTGTGATGAAGTAATCAGCAGAGAAAGGGTTGGCAAGTTCGCCTTTCTTGGACACACTGGTAATGTTTCTCCAGTCTGACGCATTACATGGAAGCTTGTAGTCAACATTGGTCCTACGGCCAGTGATGAGAATTGGATACCGATTAACTTCTATAAATTCCCTTACTGTGACAAGAGTGTTGATAAGTCCATCATTAAAAAGAATGTCAGAATTTGAGAAGCCATAGAATACTGAGTGAAAATTCTGCATTGTATCAAGGTACATGTACTTGAGAATAGGTACACCTCCAGCTGCTATGTGTTTCAGAGGAAGTACACTCCATCCCCTCTGACGACACTGGCCTCCCAATCTGGTGTCATTTGTGAAAATTATTGGGTGAACATGTGGCCATAAAGACATCCAATTTTGAATTGTCCTAGTTTGAACTGCATATTTGTCCTTTTGATCTATCCATGATGTAAATAATGTTAACAGTGGAATGTCGACTCCCTTGAAAGAATTTATATTTTTGGTCTTTTCCGAACTACCCGGACTGCCAGGAAATTGTGCCAATGGAATGTTTGCTTCCTCGAAGAGATAATCCAACTTCTCTACAGCCTTCGTGCATTCCGTGTTGTACACAGTTAATATTATTACCCCAAAGAAACAGGCTGACAGAATAACACTAAAGAACCATAATTTTCTTTTCCGCTGCATAAATCGGCCAAGAGTTCGGATCTGAAAATAAACATGAAATATACATTCAAATTCCATGCTCTCTACGTTAACTAGTGCAAATTAATGTTACTTATCAATGCTGATATGTGGAAAACGCAGTTTGGAGTAAAGATAGAATACAAAACTGGTAATAGAAATTATATCACAACTATAGGGGGAAGGGTTGATGAGGACACTGGCCACTTGTACTAATTTTTATCGCAAAATGCAGAGTACAAGTTGCACATAAATATTTTTTTTTTATATTTCACATACACGAATCTTTCCGTGACTTTTAATATTTTACGTGATTTCGAGGAAGTTTACAGAGCACGGTTTATATAAAAGTTGATGAATAAAGATTACAGGCGGCCAACGAAATGACAATTGCAAGCATTTTCTACATTGCATTTGAATATTACCGTGTGTTACGCAGTAAATCGTTCCCCATCGTAAAACGTTTTACTGTCACCGTTACCATAAAAAGCTCCAGTCTGGAGCTGCTAACTGTGATGTTTAATTGTAGAACATTTTATGGTGCTAGTATACATTCAGTTTTTATAAAATCGTCACATCTGCTGGAATTCCAGCCTCACTATATTGATATAAATATACGCGGTTTTGAACAAATCTGGTCTGGGTAATGTAACTGGGTACTGGATATGGTGATAAGTCGATAGCCAATCCTGCCATGGTCTCTATAGCTCGGTGATAGAGCACTAACCTTGTAAGCGATGGTTCTGGGTTCGAGACACGGTGGAGGCCGAATTGTAAACAACTTGTTACAGTAATATCACGCCATTTTGTCTATTATCGTAAGTGTGCTCATTATGACCATGCTTTCATAAGTATCCAATCTGAAGTCTGCTCAATATACCAGATGTGATTAAGAAGTTCAAGGTCGCAAGCTGAAAATATTAGCATATTCAAGATATATCATGCTGAAGCTTTAGCTCAATCACTTGAAAATACGACAGCTGGATGACACTTTGTTTTTTTTTTTTTTGTTTTGACTGTCAGATTAAAAGACTTTGGAAGGAATGCCGATAAACGATTTGTATCACGAGGATCACGTGATGGTGTACAAAGCAGAATGCAGCTTCTTTTTTTTTTACCAGCGATAACACAAACAGTGACAGCAAAACAATCATCCTTGTTTCATTGGTCAGTGGGCTTTCGTCAATGTTTGTTTAAAAGTTGAAAAGGCGTAATTGGAACGAAATTAATGTTTTTATTGGTTGAGTGAGAGGTGATTCTGTCGACAAGGTTAGGTGAGACATAACATTCCATGTTCGATCATATTTATTAAAAGGCACAAGCCATGGATTTTAATATAAGTACCTCTATATTTAAATTAAATCTTCAGAAGCCATGCCCAAATACGTATGTGTGTGTGTGTGTGTGTGTGTGTGGAGGTGGGGGTTCTTTTTAATCCCTGGACATCGTCAACTGAGCGAATCTTCTACACCATGATTCGAACTTCCAAAAACTTAGATTTTCGTTTCCCATATATTTATGAATAGGCTTGTATTTCAACTGTGTACTAAATATATCAGGGTGAAAGACTATTTAAACCTTTCCAACCAGAACCCCCCCCCCCCCATTAGAACAGATGCATAACAGTTTATTCGTTTGCAATGTTTTGTTCGTAAACTATTTCTTGCCATTCGATCGTAGGGATATAACAGTGCACACGATAAATTAATGCCCATATGGTAGTGAACACCAATACAATATTTTATATGTCAGGAATTGCAAACCATGTAATATTTAACAAAATTAATGAAGGTAAAAACATGCAAAGCTAACGCAGTTTTGATCTTAGAAATCCAAACAACTATTGTGTCATTACGTGATGTCACAAGTATCACTGTGACGTATCTGCTATATGGTTCGGCAATCACATGTAAATGACGGATATCTTCATCGTAAACTCTGATAAACAGAATGTATGGACCTGAAGAAAATGGCGGCATTCAGTGTGTCAAGCCGGAAAAAATGGCTGCGCCTTATTTGATATTACAAGTTTAATCGGACCATCATCCAATCGGTCATTTCCGTTAAGTCAAGAAATAACTTCGGATGTAATTGTAGGAATACACATAAATTTGAGGGGTTTGGCGATTTGACTCCGGCGGAGTGCACCACAGATGTTGCGACATAAAAGGACGACAATGTTCTGATTGTGGCTTTCTCTCCTACTGGCGCCATGTTATGCCAAGTAAACAAAAATAGTTCCGAATATAGTTCTCTATGGCGGCTAATTACATCTGAGGTTTCTTTCTTGACTTGACGTAAAAGGGCCTAGAGTGTTCAGACTGATTATAAGTGTTCCAGCAATCACATCCAAAGTGTTATTCTATTTTTAGAAAACCCCGAGGTGTTCTGAATGCCCCTTCCTAAAACCCCCATCGGGATGGAGAAAGAAATAATACGTCTTTTTCTCCATCAACACTTTGCATGTTAGCCTTCATTAAATGTCGTTTTGTCCAGTCAAGCAATGGGAGAGAATATCTGAGGGGCAGACGAACGGGCAGACAAACGAGCGGACAGAGAGATTGATGGAGTTGTTTCTCTTATACATTCCTTTCACTTAATTTATGACGTGGATGTTTACAGTTTAAACTCCACCCCCACTCCCGCCCGCCCCCTAGGAAGAAAGGATAGATAAAAGGTGACGTATGAAACAATATACATACATTTTTTCCAGATACTAAGGTCTTTCATGTTTATCTTTTTGTTTTCTTCTATTTTTGCTGAGTTTCTGCATTTGCTTAGCAGTTTTTGTATGATAATAATTAAAATGAATCCTTTTTTCTTGTCTTTATTTTTCGACGGTTCTGTGCGAGCTGCATGCCCTTAAACAAATTTTCGTTCCTTGTTTGGCCCTTGCATATAATCGGTTTCCTTATTTCTATCTGTATTGCTATCTTTCTTTCTTTTTTATTTATATTGTGATCTAGCTATGTGCGATTGAATTGCCCCAGAGTCAAGTTTTACACTGTACATTGTTGGTGCGTGGTCGGGATAGGGCAATAGGCAGTCAGTTTAAGTACCCACTCTTCAAAATATGGTATATTAATTTCATGTAAAGTTCGTGGTTCTATATTCTAATACTAGCGAGGGCAGCTTCAGCAGCGTGAAACGAGTTCTTGTGGTAAAGGGTATCTTCTTCGTGCCGGTCAAGCTGAAAATCTTCGTTTTCGCAAGTGCCTCTATGCAAAACATTTCTACGACGTCAAGCAATATTATTGATGTTGTCCTAACAAATTCCTCCACTATGCGGAGAAGTGCAAACTTAGAACACGCAATCATTTGAAACATTGTCGTCTCTTTCCAGAGCGAGTCGAAAAACTTCGGATCTCTAAAAGAGACTCGGAGGTAATCGTTGTGTTACTTCCCAAATTTTTGGCGGACGAGTATCCGGTTATATGTTGGAAAAACTGATCCTTATAAAGTGATAGGTGTTGAAAATAACACTCGCCGACGGTTCAACAATCAATGAAATACCTACATGTTTAAATTTTAATGTTATTCCTGCAATTTTGTAATGACAACTTTGAAGAGATCTTTCTGTTTTAATACCCTGCTTACGTTGCTGTTAGTGATGATACGTGGTCTAGTCACAGTGACATCAATAAAGTTATAATGACATAATAACAACAACGGGTTTGGGGACTGTTCAAAATGTCCATTATTTACATACGTGTTTTTTTTTTTTTTTTTTTTTTTTTTCCTAGCATGCGATGGAAAAGGCCGAAGGTGTTCCGATTGTACACGAAATATGTCCAATAGTACACTCTTGACTGCAGCACTCGCTTGTACTAGACTTGGCCTATTTCGTGCTAGATATGTTTAGCAAACGCTGCATCATTATTAGAAGACTGATTTGTCTCAAATGCGTACATTTTTAAGCTGCTATTAACAAAAGTAAATTCGTAGAAACATTTGAGCTACAGCGAACATTTTATACCTGCAATATGGAGGGGGGGGGGGGTAGGAAACATTTACAACCAACATGAACGCTAACAAACTAACAAGGCGAAAAAAAAAAAAAAACATGTTAAATTAATTTTCGTGTAGGGTCAAATGCGTATGAAAACAAAGGGCGGTTTGTCAACTTTATTAAGTTGCAAATTCATGGTGAAAACTGTCAGCAGAAGAGTCTATTGCCACGCAAAAGAAAAACATGCAAAACAGTGTGTGATAAGTTCCTGAACGCTTAGAAAAGGTATAGGGTACAATACATATTTTGTGATTTCCTTGTGCAAATAAATAACGAAAGAGAAGAAACAAATTTTTTAAAATAAAAATAGAATGTACGTTTAATTTGAGAAGGTTCTTATGTGACATAACTGACTATACTATCTTATGACGTTTTATTATCTCATTATTTTTGTATCTGGGCTAAGCCGAAAATATTCAACCTTTTGGAGTCTGAAATCTGGTGTTAAACTGAGTCTGTTTAAGTTGCATTTACTTGAGAGGTAAATAAAGTTTACAGTTTGTATTTCCGGATTATCATAATTTTTTACTGTATATACAGTTTGTATTTCTGGATTATTATAATTGTTTTCTGTATATACAGTTTTTATTTCTGGATTATCATAATTTTTTACTGTATATACAGTTTGTATTTCTGGATTATAATAAGTTTTTACTGTATATACAGTTTGTATTTCTGGATTATCATAATTTTTTACTGTATATACAGTCGTTTACTGGACATACATGCATTTGCAAAACAAGTCTTGAAAGTTCAGGTGTGTTGAATTGGAAATAAAAAAGGATAACTCAACGTACAAAATTTGCACTTATCTCTTATTAGTAATTGGTTACAAACTAATATCTCGGTTAAAATTAGGAAATGCATGTATCTCTGTGATGTAAGCACGCAGGAGTACCCATATCTGGGTGATGTACAGAAAACATAATGATCCAGCGCCTCGCGTAGCTCATGAATACTTTCTTCTTCCTAAATGTACGAATCTCGTGTACATCAAAGCCAGACGAACAAACTTACAACAAATTTAATCTTTTTCTTAAAATCCAATTTAGTCGATTCCGTACACAAAATTATACGTATTATAAATATATTCCGCTGTACTTTAGAACAATTCACGACCCACATTCAATAAATACTGTATTTGTGCTTTTTGAGCTCCACGTGCCACAAACGTTAGTTTACAGCAAAAATAATAAAATTACACCCCTCTCTCTGTCTCTCATATAAAGGATAAAGATATATTTAAGGTGGTTGTTTGACAATTATTTGTACAGATATAAAGGCCTTTCTGATTGATATTATTTTTTTCCTTTGCCGAGTTTCCTTATATTCTAACAAATGAACTGACATAAAAACGTTTATATGGTCTGTATGAAATTGTATTGACATCCATTTACCACATTGAAAATATGAAATGGATCTAGGAGGGAAGGGTTCAGGTCAACAGAGTGGAGATGGGGTAATATATCTAAATCAAGGTAGTGAGGGGCAGAAAGTTCAAATTCAATTTGGACTCAGCTCAAGTAGTTGCCTCCATACCATTCCATAACCTTGAATCACCTGAAAATTATATTCCTTTTCAAGTGGTCAATTGTGTTCTTTCACTTCTTTTACTTGAGCGGATGTCGAGATTGTATGAATAATATGCTTTGCTTGATAGTTAAATGAAAATTTTACTTTTCCAGAAAACTTACAAATATTTTTTTTTTTTTTTTATCATATTGGCATTAGGAAAGATATATTAATTACAGATATTATACTTACCAACTGATATGATTTATTAACTCGGACAATTCTCATCATACTATAGGATTTTTCTCTCAGGCTTCTGTCAGAAAATTGACGTGGAGCTATGGCAAGCTGAGAACATGAATAACTTGGATAACCCGAAACAAATGGTGTGCCTCTGAAAAGATATGTATAATGAAATCCACGAATAACGATTTAGAGATCAGTACGTAAGGCAGAGTGCATACCATACAGAACAAACTCACGGATCCGATCAGCTAATGGTGTTCCTCTCTCTAAAAGGCGAACGGAGAAATACGAGGACCAGGTGGGCTGGTGTTTTGAGGCCAGTTTCGTACCACATCCACTCACGCATTCATTCACGTACTATCTCACCAAATCAAGTACTCATTCATTTATTTTCTCTGTTTCTTGGCCTATCTGTCTACCTTATCGCAAGATTTGTCTAGAGATTTACCCTTTATGACATTCATTTGTAACGATTTTAATCAATAGCACCAAGAAGAGAAACTATGAGCAAATTAAATCAATAACCGCACGTGCATTTATTTTCCAACAGCATTACACAACCAAATATGACCGGTTAAAATATATCGATGCAGCTCTAGATACAAGGTAAGTACACACATACATACTCAAGTCTTCACCTAACACAAGTAAACTCCTGAAATTTCAAAGTTACGTTACGCTCCTTCAGTTCAACAGTTCTACTCCCATTATTTGACAGTTTTACTTTTAGCTTTCCAGATTTCTACTCCCAACATTCCACAGTTCGACATCTTATTTATCCTTCAGATTTTAAGACCCACCTATAAAAGTAAGAAGTCTGAGAAATCCTCTTCTAAGGATTTGCATCGCTGAAGAAATTGACCGGTCCTTGCATAAACACAAAAGTTATGTCCACTATTCTAGTTATTTATCTAAAACTGGACAATTCTCATAACTGAAGGAAATCATCTGACTTGTGTCAAGTGTAAACTTTTAGAATATATGCATAAAGAGAAAATGAAAATTAAGGGACCAAACTATATATATATATATATATATATATATATATATATATATATATATATATATAGAGAGAGAGAGAGAGAGAGAGAGAGAGAGAGAGAGGGAGAGAGAGACGTAAATAGTTCAAGCAACAGATTTTTAATTCAGAGAGTACTTGTTTTTGTTTCCTGGGTAAATTCACATTGTCCTTATCTCAATCAAGCAAACAGTAGATACCTTCCTTCCAATTCAGTCGTTTTATAAACACACACTATATTTCATTGTTTGAGAATTATCAAGTTATAAATGTTTCATTGGCATGAGCATGAGTGGACTGCCATTATGAGTAGACTACCATCATGAATAGACTACCATAATGAGTAGACTATCATCATGAGTAGACTGCCATTATGAGTAGATTACCATCATGAGTAGATCACCATCATGAGTAGACTGCCATTATGAGTAGACAACCATCATGAGTAGACTACAATCATGAGTAGACTTCCATCATGAGTAGGCTGCCATCATGAGTAGACTACCATCATGAGTAGAATGCCATCATGAGTTGAATGCCATCATGAGTAGATTACCATCATGAGTAGACTTCCATTATGAGTAGACTAACATCATGAGTAGACTACCATCATGAGTAGACTACCATTATGAGTAGACTGCCATCATGAGTAGACTACAATCATTAGTAGACTTCCATCATGAGTAGACTTCCATTATGAGTAGACTAACTTCATGAGTAGACTACCATCATGAGTAGACTACCATTATGAGTAGACTGCCATCATGACTAGACTACAATCATGAGTAGACTTCCATCATGAGTAGACTGCCATCAAGAGTAGACTACCATCATGAGTAGAATGCCATCATGAGTAGACTGCCATCATTAGTAGATTACCATCATGAGTAGACTGCCATCATGAGTAGACTACCATCATGAGTAGAATGCCATCATGAGTTGAATGCCATCGTGAGTAGATTACCATCATGAGTAGACTTCCATTATGAGTAGACTAACATAATGAGTAGACTACCATCATGAGTAGACTACCATTATGAGTAGACTGCAATCATGAGTAGACTACAATCATGAGTAGACTTCCATCATGAGTAGACTGCCATCATGAGTAGATTACCATCATGAGTAGACTTCCATCATGAGTAGACTGCCATGATGAGTAGATTACCATCATGAGCAGACTTCCATCATGAGTAGACTACCATTATGAGTAGACTGCCATCATGAGTAGACTACCATCATGAGTAGACTTCCATTATGCACTATGCACATGCTAAAGCGAAGAAGAATAATTAACACTCATCATAAACGCCCGTTTCTCAAAGAAGCGATTGCCTCAAGCCCTGATAACAGATCCCTCTGGAATCACATGCGAGAATTAACTTCTACAATATCTGTGAAATTATAGTTAATGGCACTAGTTACATCGATATCACCATATTGCAAACCAACTGAACCTTCTTTTTACAAATATTTCCCAAACACTTGATTGCTATAATTTTACAAAACCTAATATAGATAAACTTACTGCCTTTGTCAATGAAGGGTATTCCGATCATGTTAGTTTCAATATCCCCCTAATTATATTAACTGATACTATTGGTATTATCACTAGAATATACTAACAAATCGGCGTGTCTAGAACGAATTCACCCCAAAATTCTAAACAAATTCGGCTTTCTCAAATCTCTGATTCATTAAAAGAAGTAATTAACTGCTGTATCACTTCTGGTAAAATTTTCAGAATCATTGAAATTAGTTAACGTATTCGCAGTTCATAAGGGTTATAAAAGAATGGTCCATCTAACTATCGTCCAATATTTATTCTATCTGTACTTTCAAAGTTCAATTATTTAAAAACATGTCAGCAAGCATCTTTTCCGATATCTTAGCAAGTCTAAACTCCTCTTTAAATCAAAATTAGGTTTTTGACAAAAACATTGATGTCAAACTGCATTGACGAAACTTATAGACCAGTGGCTAATATCGACTGAATTCGTCGAACCTGCTGGCGCAATTTTCATTGATTTTAAAACAGCATTTGACTTGATATATCATTCGGTGCTCATTAAAAACTATCAGCCTACAAGTTTTCTTCAAACTCAGTTTCTTGGTTCACATCGTATATCACTAACATATTGCATTTTATTTGTAAGGGTAAATATACTTCTAATTCGAATCATATTCTAAGTGGTATTCCTCAAGGCCCTATATTAGGGCCTCTTCTTTTTCTACTGTTTATAAATGACTCAGTTTTCTATCCAGTACATTCTAACACTGATCTTTTTGCAGCCGATTTTACACTGCATACTTCTGGTAAATCTCTCGACTACTCTGAAAACAAGCTTCAAATCGACCCCAACAATGTATTTAATTATTATTATTATTATTATTATTATTATTATTATTATTATTATTATTATTATTATAAAGGCATGATTGGGTTCTATCATTTTTCAACAAAAGTTACTAAAACAAAAATATAGAATAATAAATATTAAAATTAATAATATTCAACTACTAATTGTAATGATGATGATGCTTATAATTATGAAATTGATTATATATATATATATTTGTATATATATATATATATATATATATATATATATATATATATATATATATAATTCACATTGTAAGGTGAAGAGTCAACATATCAGAAAAATATTGTACTCTTCAGAAAAGCTGTGTTTTTCATTACATAAAAGGTTAGATATATGTAATATTTATCATATACATTGTATTAAGCTAGATTTAACATTCTTTCTTTTAATGATGTACAAATCTTCCCAGTTTGTCCAAACATCGACCTGCGACGTTAATATGGTTCTTTACAAGCAGAACTAGTTTCAAGCATAATTATGTATTTTAGATATTTATTTATCCTCATCACTATTAAACCAGGTATGGGGCCCAGGGTGGCCGAGTGGTCTAAGGCGCTCGCATTTACAGATCACTCACACATCTCACCTCTGTCTGCGTGGGTTCGAGTCTCGAGCTCGGCTAACGTGTGTGTGTGAGAAAGCTTGCTAGTAGCTTCCCGTGGGTAGGTTGTTCATCCCGGGTTTTTCAAGGGTTCTTCCTGCACCAAATATACTGGCCGTCATGTGCTGAAAAATGACGTTAAACCCACAACAACAACATTAAACCAGGTATCAAAATTCCATCAAACCTATCACGATTTTGTTGTTCTTTTTCAGTGATGTATCAGTTTATTGTTTATTGTCTCGAATTTAGGTTGGTAGCTGATGTCAAAAATTGTTTTACTCTGAATAAAACAGGACCTGATTAAACTAGCTGCAGATAAATACATTTAGATAATAAATATAAAAAGTCGAAAATATTATCTATTAAATTGAAATGCGTTATATCTCTCTATCTTGTGTATATGCACACACACACACACACACACACACACACACACACACACACACACACACACACACACACACACACACATATATATATATATATATATATATATATATATATATATATATATATATATATATATATATATATATATATCCTGGGTCATGAATTTGCAAACATTAATGTAACAGTTGAAGAACATTTCGAACAAGAGAAATGCTATTGAAAGCAAAGTATACGGATGCGGTCTGTGCAGACGTTTCTGAGAGATCATACAATATCAGTTTGTGTTCGTTCCCTTGGTTTCACATATTTTATATTTCTAGCGCAACCATCCAGAATCTGCAATATGTTTGACCTTGTGAAACAAGTTATTTCTTTTTATAAGTTTTAAATATTTATAAAATATGTATCACTAATTATGTGGAAAAATTGTCACTGTTGTTTTTATAAGTTTTTTGTTGAATTACTGAAAATAATTTACTGGTGGATTATTAGTTTCGTTACAACTTTCTTAGTCACACACAATCAATCAGAAGAGTTTAAAATATGGGAGTGAGACATGTAAGAATAGTGTCACAAAGCCTTTGTTTTGACTTGCGTCCATAATGGTGTCATGATTTATTAATAATTAGTGATATTTACTATTGGCGCAGTTCCTTAATTTGCTTATCGTAAAATGAGTGTATAGTTTCATCATGTCAGCAGCCTTACTTGGTACCTCTGATGGGTGCTCGTTCGATTTCCAACATCGGTTTATCCCCGATCGGCTACAGCGGTGTGTCCGTGGGCCAGGCACTTTACTTGCCTCGGAACGATATATCTTTCAGAGTGTTGCTGTGCAGTAAAACACATTATTGTCAAAGCTCTTGATTCTTTATTAGATTGCACAATAGTACATTATACTGGTAAGCATCTGGGATCGAAAACTGGCTAGGTCAACAAAGTAGGCAAGAAATATAGAGAATATACAGTAATTTTGATCTTGAATAACTCCAAAAGTATTGACTTAATTTTGTGCAACTTTCAAAGTTAGCTTAGTTTTATGAACAGCAATAATTCAGTGCAATTTTATAATTTGTGTATAGTTGGTAAAGACATTCTTTTGCAAATGAGGGTAGGTAAGGTCAAGGGAGAATCAGAACAACTTTATTAGTGTTTAGACATAAAAAGAGAAGTGCAAAATAATGTCTATTATGACGTATAAAACGAATAGATCTGTACATGTCAGCAAAGCGATTATACTGTATAGCTAGTATAAACTTATGTATTTGTTATTTGTCTTAAACGCTATACAAACATGACTCTAACCTATATGTATTATAATGGTGTTAGTTTAACACTGAAAAATAGTTTATCGGTTTGAAGTATCACATTACAGCTTGGACTAGCTGCAGATTATTGCATCAAATCATGAGATATGGTTAATTTCATTCGTCATTCACTTCTTGCTAAATACGGAGTCACAATGATGATATAAGGGAAATAATCCCAACAGTCAACATCTATTTTTGCAGCAGTTCTCTTCCCTTTTCCTTCAATACTCCTGTTTTTGGACCCTACTGTATGAACAGGTTAGCTGGCATGTGAAAAAGTATGCATATTCTTTTAATATTAGTGTTATGTGAATACAATTTATGTACAAAACACCGAGTCTCGCTCTCTCTCTCTCTCTCTGGTGAAAAAGACAACCAAGTTATAACAAGTCGAGCGTTCAAACCTCTTTTGAATTTTGAACATTTCCTTTTCTTTTTACACATTCTTCTTGATTTAATTATAAATATATTCATAGGATTTATTATTTTGGCACTCAAAGCGATGATGTATTATCCTGAGTCTCTTTCTGAGATGTACTGGGGATTTGAGTGCATGTAATGTTGTAAGTTGTGTATCAACGCATGGTTTGCTACAAATATCATCGATGTACATAAAATACTTAACCCGACAATATTAGACCTATTTCAATATTTTGCTAATTTCTGAATCGATGCTCAGTTTCACATGACAAGGATCCGGTTTATGCAATATTTATAATGATCTGACACTTTCCCACATTCTGGATGTCACAGATTGAAACGAACCACATAGACTTTTTCCTTCTGTCCTGACCTATAATGTCAATAGATTTTCCTGATTCAGTCGATTATCTCCCTTGAGGTAGGTAACGATATGTTTTTACCTTTCTTCCTTCCTTGCAATACCATGCAGACTTTTTTTTACCAGTGTGATTTATAATTTACAGTTACAGGAGAAAAAAATCCTTACCAGTTTCGTGTAACTAAACTTTGTTTCTCTCTCTCTCTCTCTCTCTCTCTCTCTCGTTGAATGAAATTATTGACACGATTGTTTTTTCTATTCAAGAATATATTTATGTGCGATCTTTCTGGTTCAAAAGAGTACCGTACACAAAACAAAGCTATACTCTCTTCTTCTTCTGTTTATCCTTCCCTCCTTTTCTTGTATATTGCTATGGATGCAAATATCGATATGTTTTGGTGTAAAAAGTATCATTATGATTCAAAGCATTAATGTATTATCGTTACCATTTCTTTGCTGATGCAATTAAAAATCATTTTATTCACTCTCTAGCATTTCATCTTTATGAAAATTTGATAATCAAATATTTCACCAATGTCAACAAGCAATATTTAAGTTAGAACATACTCGTTTTCATACATATATTTTGTCACGTGTTAACATGTTTTAAATCAATCCTGAACTTTATATGACGATATTATTTATGGCACTTCAATTTTTCGTACGTGTCAAGTTAGTCATTGTTGTGGTGTAAGAGACACAATCTAAACAGACAAACATCATCATTCTTTCCTGCTCCTGATCTTTTTCAACTCTTCCATACAATCATACGTTTCTTTGTTTCCAGCCTGACTAATAGTAACGGTTTTGTGGTGTTTTCTGAATTATATCTATTTTGGATTCTATCTGCGTCTCTAAATATACGAGGGTAACTATTTCCCTTCCCATTGTTACAATATTCTATTATACAACTCTTTGGACAGAGACTGACAGATAGACAGACAGACAGACATACTTACATACAGACAGAGAGACAGACAGAGAAAGAGAAGCATATATGCAGGTCCACACATAATTAATGGTTTCGAATGAGATTTAGTATAGTAATATAGAGATTTACTAATATCAGTGTAATAATAATAATAATAATAATAATAATAATATTAATATTTATAATAATGTCTTTATTTAACGAGGTTAACTCAATTTGCAACATAACTGAAGGAATCTAGCATGAGGCCCTCTATTAATTATCAGATAAAGAAAAGGCAAATGCTATTGTGAATTTCGAGTTTTAACATATCAAATAAATAAAGTTAAAAGGAAAAATAAAGCTAAAATGGTAATACCATTAGACACAAAATAATCCTTTTAAAGAAATTACCTGTTTTCTCTATATTATGATTTAAATCAGATTACGAAAGTACATATTTAAAAATATGCAGACAAATTTAAATGGAAAGTTATCTTTTACATTCAAGGAAAGTTTAGCGCTCAAAGTTCAATAAAATGTTGCAGTGAGATTTTCGCAAAGGCATTGAATTGGTAAGATGAAAGCTATATTAAAAGAAATGTTCATCTCATGAAAGAAACAACTTATTTTTATAATGGTATGATAAGACTATTTGTTTTTAAGCGAATGTGTTTGTTTTGTTTTTTAACGGAAAACTACAGTTATGATTCAGATAAAGAATAAATTATCGTAATATATCAAGTTACATAAACAAATGCATGTGTGTTAAGGGAACTGCTCTGTATAACAATATTAATAAGGATCTAACAATTAAAAATTTTGTTTTCTCTGATAATATCGTTTCAAATCCGTAATGCGTTTTATTAAGTTTAGGAACGAAAGGATCGAACTGAGCATTAATATTTACTGTGTTCATTTTCAAAACATTATTTACTACTTGGCTATGTTTTCCAATGAAAGACAACATTATAAGCTGGTGTTTTAGGAATTAAAATAAAGATTTATTGATAAAGTATCGTTATTTCTAGGATGTAAACAGGTAGTAAACATCTAGTCAATGGTTTCCAGGATCGAAAGGGAAAAACATTAACCTTCAAAATGTTAGACAAGGAAGTTATGGGCAGAGAAGATACGTCTTATTTATCAGAAGTCGAGATATTGTGAATTCCGGATCGAAAACACGGTCAAAATTTGTTTATAAAATAAACAACAACAACAACAACAACAACAGCTAAAACAATATATGACAAGTTAGAATATAAAAATAATAAAGTAAATAAATAAATTTTAAAAAGTAAATACTACTACTACTATTACTACTACTACTACTAAAATAATAATAATAATAATAATAATAATAATAATAATAATAATAATAATAATAATAAAATTTCAGGTAAAACAAACATTATCTTGTCATTCTATGAGGTGCAAAAAGCAAACGACAACAAACTTTAAAAAATTATAAGAAAAAAAAAAGAAAACGTTTCTTTTAAAAAAGGTCATATGTCCACTGGAATGTATATGTCTCGCAACGTCAAAATGTTCACAAACAAATCATGGTTTTATTATTATTATAAGGAATACATATATTATCTAGTGTACTTCTTCTAGATTTTATTCAATTTAAATAAATTTATTGTGCTATTTAGAAGCTTTTTAAAAAGTAAAAAAATCTTGACAAAACAACTGCTCAAAAATTGATTTGCTAAATGTTTAAGTATTTAAAGGAATGAGGAAATATACTTTAGTAGTTTTTTTTAAAAATATAAGTGTATCCTAGCAATCATTTTATAGTTAATTGAAAAAATCGTAAAAATATTCTAAAACTTTTTTTGAAGGTAATAGTAATGAAATAACACATATTTTCATTTCATCAAATAAATCTACAAACATTGAGTTACTGATATTTTTCTGAAGAATTCTATTACTTTTTATGTAAATAAGTTTGAACAACTCTTCAGAAGAAAACAATGTATGTGAGACTTGAAAAGGATATAAAAAAATAAGCAAGCATATGCATAGGGTTCAGTGAAAACAATAGAAACCGTTTTGAAAGCTAGTGTATATGTTTAAAGAATTTGCAATAAATGTAAAATTGTTGATTTTAGAGATACAACTATCAGTGAGTTTTTTCGACCCAGTATTTCACTGCTGAATAAAAAAAGGAAAGTGGAACTGACAAAAAAAAAGAAAGAAAGGAATTACATTGTTGATTATTTTCTTATCAATCGTTTGATTTTTAAACAGCTGAATGTTGGAACCAGGAGCAACAAATGGGTAATAACTAAAACAAACTACATATGGAAGCAAATTTCCCCTAATGGATGATTTAGTTTTAGCAATTTTAATAAGGAGTTAATAAATGAAAAGTTCTTTTTTTCCTCTGTTCATATCGATGCAAATGCAAGTAGTTATAAGTAAGATCAAGTTACACATGCAGATAAAATTCATACAAGGGGACTGTGTATTGTAAAATGGGTGGGGTGGGGGGAGACACAAACCCATTTTATAAATGTAGTTTGATTTCATCTAGTCACATCGTACGACATCATTAAAGTGTTACCTACGAATGATACACATTAGGAATGATAGAATGGAAGAAATATTGTTTCTGTTATTTTTAAAAGTTAATCATTGCAATACAGTGCTTTACAATTCAAAGCAAAGAATAAGTTAACTTGATCAGAGATTGTCTCATACTTAGAAGATCAACACTTGAAGGATGTAAAGAAAAGAATGCAAACCAAGTCAGTTGTTACAAAGTGGATAAACTACTATTGTTTAAATTTCAACCAATAAATTACGAAATAATTAAAGGAATTCGTAAATTTAAAAAGAATACAAAACAAAAAATATATATAACATAATTTCTTAACAATATTTTGCATACGATACCTTCTATATCCTCCGTCTTTTCGTAAGTAAAGGTATTTGAAATAATTATTTTTTTTAAAGACAATTGCTTTTAAGTCGTTTATAGATAAAACACATAGCTTCAAAATGTGTTGGTAATTATAGATAAAGACCACAAAAAGAAAAGCATAGTACTTTCTCATTAGGACTGGTTTACTTCAGATGCAAGTCTTTGCTATATTTTGTGGGAAACGATTACAATGGCGAGATATATACTGAAATTACGAGTCTGATATAGTTAAATTAGCTAAAACAATTAAATATTTATTTTTGTAATTTGGAATAGAATTAGCATGTATTTTCACAAAACAATTTTGAAAGCTGTGCCATTGATGTTTGCAAGAATCATTTATTTGTGGTTATGTTGACAAGTTTCCATAATATCTTATTAGAAAATATAAAGCGAAATATATAAATATAGACATGCTTCTCCTTCATTAAAAATACGAACAATATAAATCAAGGAACACCTTTTTTGTATTTGTCTCTCTTAAATACAACAATTAGAGCAGATTATGCAAAGCCAAAGTATTTTCTTTACAATAAAGCCTGATTTATATTATTCTCAATAGTCACCACTGAGATTCATGCTTATATGTATTGCCTGCGGTTAATTTCTTAAGAAATTATATTCTCCTCTTAAGTTTCCCAGCTGTTTTTTTACATATACACAAATCGACTTTATACTCAAAACTATCACTGATATATTTTTGGAAATAATTTCATTAAAAAAACATACACTTACGATATTTACCATTTAAAAGCAAATGAGTTTTCAACACCTTAGCTTATTAACATCATATCCATTTCATTTTGTTCTCATAATTTAAAAAATTAACCTGAATAAATACATACATACACATTTTTAAAAAATCCACTTTTAAAAACAATTTCTTTCATTCGTGATTTTTTAAAAAGTTTATTGTTCAAAGAACGCGACTCCTAACGTGGTTAGCTTGCAAGCCCCTCCACCCCTCCCTCCAATACTTGTATTAAGAAAATTATTCTTTGACACAACTTTAAATAATGCAATCAATATATATTAAATATGTTAAATCAACAGCGATCATTGTTAGAATTATTCTTAAAATAAGAGAACTGTGAACTTAAACATGAGAGAAAAATGAGAGAACAAAATTGGTTCACAGAGAATTATTAATGCCTATTTTAATCGAACTCTATTTTACTTCTACTTCTTTGTGCACATGCGATCTTCACAAAACAAAAATGTTCATATATCATTCATCTACAGATTTCCTATCCTTTAGATTTATTTTGCATTTTAAAACATAAAGAACACATTTTCAGTCTTTTACATGGAATATGTTGTTATACTCAGAGATGGTACTTCTGTTTGAGTTGTATTTTTTCTTTTAGTTTAAAGGTAATTATTTGTTATTTAAGAACCAGTGATTAGCAAGGAAACTATACACCGTGTCTATTTAATAAATAGAAAATGTATCCTTCCTGCTTTAAAATGGCAATTCTTGTACATTTACCCCCCCCCCCCACACACACACACATCTCCATGGAAGCGATTGACTAGGTGTGCAGACATTGTTTATATTCTATAATAATGTAGGGATTCATCTTCGACTTTATAAATCAATCTCAAATAATAATGTCTGGATTATTAATCTGATGGGATATTTTAGTTTCATTTTTTTTAAAATTTAGTATTGCAATACATAATCTTGTAGTCAAACTTATTGAAGTTCAACTTTCCATTATTTTCGCTATAAAATAGCTAAGGGAACACGTGTCAGGTATTCAGTTATTTCTGTTTGGTAATGTCTACGATTCTTTATTACTGTTCTTTTGTTTTAATTCAAAATGTACCCTTTCTGTAAACACATATGGTATATATTCTTCTTAATTGTCACTATAGATATTCACTATAGCGCGTGCTCATTTCGCTTCTCTTCTAATATGAATGAATCTTCTCTCATTTTTTTTTTCAAACTAAATGATATAAATTTGTCACTCTTTTATGAAAGGTGTCAATCAAAATTATTATTATTTGTCAAGAAACGGCAAGCTCTGACTAGTATTGTTAACTTAATAGTAAATAACTTTACATCAGTTTTAGTTTGCTTTACCTGTATGGAAGAATTTATATTCTTTTGCCATAATTTGATTATTCCCACTAATACAAATTGTAGAAAGTAGAGACCTATAAAAAATCATATTTTTCTTTATTTCTAATAATTATTCCAAACACTAATTTAACTATCATGTCTTCATTTAAAAAAACACTTTTAAATGCATTTCAAAAATCAGAACTCTAAACATTTATATCATTCAAAGAAGAAATACGACTGTAAAGCTTTATGGTTCATCTCGTTGAAAACCACTGACTAGATCAGCACTCTTTGTTTATCTACTAAGATCATTGATCGTTTACTTTTAGAATCAAGCTCTAACGAGATCTCTCGATTTACAACACTTTATAATTGAAAAGACAAGTTTCTGTTCTGAAGGCCGTATCGACCTTTTTACGCTAAGCAGTTGCCTTTTCACCAATATATGTTTTTCTGTAACTTCTTAAGATTATCGATTTGCTTTCATTCAAACTTTATAGACAGATGAAAAACCGGATTGCAACAAGTCTTATGTTTAGCATTATTTGAATGTTTGTTCCTTTCCATCCTCGCAATGGAATACCATTGAAAAAACTTGTAATAATATATTATATCGTTTAATTTCCATAAAGTTTGATTATCAATTTTTTCAACGGATACGCCTTTTCTTAAATATAGCATGGTTCTCCTTTCCCCGTTTTATTTGCAAATCTGTTGATGAACGATTGGATTCTTCACCATCGCTTCCTTTCCCTACTTACATAAACATAACACGAATATTTCTGCCAAATATCATCTAATCAAGTATCTTAATCAGTTTATGCAAAACACCTTCTACCAAATTTTAAATTGACAAGTAAATGATTTAATTACTTCTACTTATTTACTTTTATTTAACAAAATCTGTATGCTTATGATTTTAAAGATGAACGAACGATATAGTACAAATCTTTTCAAATGATATTTCTTTATTTAAAGTCACATTTTAGTTTCTTTATATATATATATATATATATAATTCAGAAAGTGAACATATATGCATTTTATATATAAATCGCCTGCAAAGATATGTCTAAGAAGATTCTTCTTCTACAATTATTTAGTGCTTGTTCTTGAAAGAAGCTAGTCTTGTTTGGTAAAAAGACTGTGGAAATGACTTAAAAGGTTAATGCAGTTCTCTTGCTTTCACAATTGACTGTTGAGAATAAAACCTTTATGTGTAGTCCAGTATTCAGATTACCTAACTCATTGAACACATTGCTTTTGTATAATAATAATCCCTCTAGGTTCATAAGAAAGAATATAAAATAAACACACCTTTTAAAAGTAAATAAGTTTCCGTAAATATCATAGGGGAAGAAAAATTCATTAGAAAAATTAGGCTAATGACATAAATTAAATATGCTTCTCATTGATTCCCGCTATGAACAAGAGAAACCTTAAAACATCTAAAATATGTTCTTGGAAATGAATCATGATTATGTTTGACCCTAAAAGTAACTCTGAAGATCCATGCTAATTTTTTATCACTTTCGCTTCATTTCTACTGAACTTGTTTTGTATTGTCAAATTTCCTAGATATGCGTTTACATACACAAATCGAATTTATACTGTAAATATCAGTTATAGTGTTTGGGAATATTTTCGTTAAAAATAATACAAGGACAAGTCGAACAATAACTAACATTTGCAAGCAACTGACTTTCCTGTACGTTCAGCTTGTCTAATGGTTATTGTAGTTTATTCTCCAAACTTTAATGTTTATCCAAATCATACAGAAAGATACCAGTTGTTTCCTTGTGCACATGCCTTTTCTGAAGACGAACACATATATTTTTGTAAGAGTTTTCCAAGGCTTTAGTCTTCTCTTGCACTTTAAGGTATAAACAAAAACGTTTAAACTTTCTTCTACAGGGATTTAATTTCTATACTAATGGACAATATTTCAACTAATGCATCTTCAATTTTTAAAAGCACTTTACGTTAGGTCCCTTCAAAGGATAAGTATATAAACAAAACTTAAAGCATATAATTCATTAAATAAAGAAATTCAGCCTCAAAGCTTCATCGCTGTTCTCAAGTTAAACCATTTATTCGTTGTTCACCCACTAAAAGCATTAGTCTTTTCCTATATGAATAAATTAGGATTGTCAATAAAGTTAAATAAGTTAAACGTGGTGGAAAAGTTACTGTCTTCTTTCGCTACATTTGTATAGTTTATCTTCTCCTATGAAGTTTAACAGAAACTTATTTACTTACAAAACTTGTATTCATTTAAAATTCTTTCTTATACATCTAGAGGGTTTTTATTACAGTAACACAATGTGTTAAATCAATGCAATTGTGTTGGGCAATCCGAGCATTAAACAACACAGAAAGGTGTTATTCTCAACAGTCAGTTGTACAATCATGAGAACCAGACTGAGAGAAGTAATTCATCATTTTAGTCATTTCGACAGCCACTGTTGAAATGCTAAACTAAAGGGCCATGCAGGGATAATATACTTGCTAAATATCAGATGGAAAAGAATTGTAGCATATTGTAAATCACGCTTCTTTAAATATCAAAATTTAACGTTAAAATAATCCATTCAAGAAAAATACCTACCCTTTAGCATGTAAACTGAGTCCACTTGCGATACAAATCCAGTCTGATTATGCTTTGAGTTCCATTGTAATACAGACAAAGCTTCAGAGAATGTTACTGGACTTTCGCAATAATTGAAACGAAATGGTTAATTCCATTCAAGGCATGACATTTGCCTAACGAATTGCATTAAACTTCAATTGACGCAGAAAGAGAGCATGACACAATCTATGGAAACAAGTCATTGTTTTGTTATTTATAAACAATTGTATGTATATTTAAAGTTGCTGTAAAGTAATCCTACCTGATTTTATGCACTTCTAATTTGTTGATTTTTTTTGGTTTAAAGAGTTTAAAAAAGAACCTCTCAACATTCATGTTTGTAATTGGTTTATAAATAATTGAATGCGTCAGAGTTCAATTTCCAGAATGATATTTATTATTGGGCTCGCACAGGAAAATATGATTTTAAATAAAGATCTATCATTTGTACAAAATTTATATATATATATATATATATATATATATATATATATATATATGAGTTAACAATTGAAATAATGAATATACGGATTTAAAAAATATAAAAAGTACATGAGCTGAAGAAATCAATTAATTTACTTGTGAATTTAATAAGGTGTCTTTCGTAAACTCATTAGAATAGTTGTAAATAACATTCGGCGGAAATATTCATGTTGTCTTTATGAAAGTAAGTGCTTATTAGACTTCAAAGAACAAGGTATGTTCATTAAGAAACGGAAGCTATGGTGATGAATAAAAGCCTGCATTCAAAGTTTGACAAACAAAATTAGGAACCAAGTCTTCTTTTAAATAAGGCATATCCCTTGAAAATAGTAATAATCCAAAGTTATTGAATTTAACGGTAGAAATGAAAACCGTTTATCCTCTTATCATATTGTTGTAAATT
This sequence comes from Margaritifera margaritifera, assembly GCA_029931535.1. Classification (NCBI taxonomy): domain Eukaryota; kingdom Metazoa; phylum Mollusca; class Bivalvia; order Unionida; family Margaritiferidae; genus Margaritifera; species Margaritifera margaritifera. The sequence continues at coordinate 434,473 of JAQPZY010001686.1, forward strand.
GGAACCGCGTTTAATTGGGAATAAAAGTAAAAGGAATGCATTGAGGCAAAAAAACTAGTTTGCAGTCATTTTCAAAACTGAAATATTTAAAAGCAAATGATTTGTTACATGATTCAAGCACTATGTTAAATGGCATAAAGGATCAATGATCTTAGTATGTGTACAACGAATGAAGATGTAGTTAATGGTTTCCATTGAGATCCGTAATAAAACTCTAAGCCTATATTTTGTAATGAATGATTTCAGTGCTTAAACTTTTGTTTCTGGAATTATCCTTTGAAGAGATCCATCTTCAAGTGCTTTTTCAATTGAAGATGTAATAGTTGAAATAGTGTCCTTTATTATAGAATGTATTCAGGCTAGAAGAAAATAAAAAAAAGTTTTGTTTATGCTTTAAAGTGCAAGAGCAAACCATAACTTGAAAAAAGTCTTAAAAAATTTATATGCAAATGTTCTTTTTTTTTAAAAAAAAAAAAAAAAGGCAGATGCACAAACAAACAGGTAGAAGTCATATGGATTAAAAAAGGATGACAGCTTTAAAATTGTCCCTAAACCACTCTTGCCTATATATTTTAAGATTAATCTCTCTTGATAATAGATTTTTTTAAATTACTGATTGCAATATGTAACGGCGTGTCAAAGAATAATCCTCTCAGCACACCAGTTGTAAGCGGGTTTTTAACTATACAAGTTCAAGTTAAAACTATTTTTGGAATAGTTTAAAAAAGAAAATAAAAAGATCTGAAAAAATTATTTTGAATAATAGAGTTCAATTTTAAATTTATATTGTATATATTTTAGGTAATTATTATCATCATGAGAATAAACTGAAACAGCCAATAAAGTTAAATAGTCTGAAAGAATAGGAAAGTCAGTTGCTTTTAAATTTTAATTATTGTTCCAGTTGCCCATGTTTCGTTTGTAACAAGGACTAGCTTGGAGTTTGATTAAGAGATTAGAAGATGAATGCTAAGAATGCACATCTAGTCAATGGTTTCCAGGGTGACAAGGAATAAGGTTAAATTGTCGAACTTTTAAACTATGAAGTCTTGTAATAAACATACACTTGCTAAGATCAGATAAAGAGGAAGCATAGTATATATTTAACGTTAAAACAATAAAACTCAAGAAAATCAACTACTTATAGAATGTACACTGAAAACGAAATGTTTCTTTTTAATAAAGGCACGATTCTTCCGGAATACAATACATTTAGGTTCATATAGATGAAGCTAAAATATGATTTTAAGTAAAGAGCTTTAAATATATAATTTTACGACGAAGTTACAGAAAAAGGTATATTGTTTTCATAAAAGATACTTTTTCAAACTTATCAAATTGTTGCAAATCGAAAGCACTCTTTATTGAAAACAAAAGGAAAAGGATATAACTGAGAAAGAAAAACATGTTGCAGTTGTTTTCAAAGCACAAAACACAGTTTAAAAATGTAATCAACTACAACAACATAAACAACAACAGCGACAGCATAAACAAAATATTAACAGTTAGTATAAACAATTTTTTTTTAAAAGTGAAACAAATATTCTCTTGAGGTGCGATAGGAGACCACAAAAACCTATCTTTAAAATAAAAAGTTGATATGTCCACTGTAATGAATATGCATGACAACGTCTAAATGTTTGCAAAGCTAATCTAGGCCTTATTATTATCAGGCTTACCTATTTCGTTTAGTGTAATCCTTCTAAATTTGATCCAATTTAAATTGAAGTTATTTTGATAGAAGCTTTTTTAAAAGAAAAAGAATAATCTCAAAAGAAATGCTTGAAACTGGTTTGCTAATGACACAATTCAAACGTTTAAATATGTAGCCATGAGAAACAATGCGAAACATATATTTTAGTAGATGCAGTGTACTTATAAATGTGTCTTCAAACAAATCTTCAAAAGAAAAGGAGGCAGAAAAAACATAAGCAGGCATATCAATGGTGTACATAGAGAACAGTTGGACTCGTGTTGAAAGCTAGTGGATATGTTTAATTAATTTGCATTAAATGTAAAAGTGGTACTTTTAGAACATACCAATATCAGTGGGGTTTCTGAGCCGGTATTTCAGTGTTGAATGGCGATAGAAAAAGTGGAACTGAAACAAATATAAAGGAATTACATTGTTGATTATGTTCTATGTTTGGAATCAGAGAAAACAAATGGGTAATAACTAAGACAAACTACATATTGAGGTGTATTTCTTGTAATGGACGGCTTAGTGTAAAACATTTTAATAAAGAGCTGATGACTGAAAACGTTTCTTTCCTTCTTGTCATATCGATGCAAATGCAAGTAGTTGTAAGGAAGATCAAGTTACACATAAAGGTAAAATTCTTACAAGTAGATCGCTTATTTATAATTGGAATAAGACTTTTATAAATGCATATTTCTTTCATCTAGTCACATCGTGGGAAATCATTGAAACATGTTCTGCAATTGATGAACATTAGTAAAGATATATGCGAAGAAATATTTGTTTTTGTTATTACTATGTTTGCTAACTGAGGATAAAGAATAAGTTAACTTCGTCAGAGCTCATAATTATTTTTCAACACTGGATCTCCTATGGAAATTCCTGTGTGGTGTCACATAGTTCACTCGGGTTAGGTTAGACGCGCCACATATATCAATGTCAATGAGAATGTTTACAATGTTTCCACCTAAAGTGTGTCAATTCCACTATTATGTATTGTATACAGCAGAAAAGTAGCATTTCAGTTGTTGGATATTCATGTGAAGGGATGATTACTGGATGCAGAAATTGTACTAAATCTAAACAAAAGATTTTGCTGAGTAAAGTAATTCCAGATTTAATGTATTTAAGACCGGATATTTCCATTATTTGATTTGGAACAATGCTGTGGTTGGAAAACTTTCTGTCAGTTGGGAGACCGGCATTTATCCTTTTTTTCCTTCTCTTTAAACAGATGTAAGTTTATTTACTCCTACAGGTTAACATTGAAACACGCTTGTCATAGGGCTGGGTCCCTGTTACAGCTTCATACCCCCCAGCCCTCTATCCATTGACCGATACCCTTAATTTTATTTGAAATTAGCCATATTCCGACAGACGTAATGGCCGCCAAAATGTTGCTAATAATAGTAAGAGGGGGTAGGGAAAAATCCCACGGTCGAAGCCAATCAGTAAAGAAAATACTGCGCAAGAATTTAATAGGATTTATTTGGACCAATTAGGTTCACATAAAGTGATATGTTAACATATTAACATATCAAATAATATGAAACTGCACACACTATATGTAAAATGTACCAACTATATGATAAAAATATATATGACATAATTTTATCGGTTAAGTGTTATGTTACTGCTATAAAAACAACAAAAAAGCACAAACAAAAAATGTCTCCTTTTCTTCTTTACTAGCATAATACAACTAGTGAAAACAGAGAAAAACAATGACAAAATAGTTCTCTTCATTTAAACAGTCTATTTATTTAGAACAATCCATAAATTCAAAAATGAATTGTCACCACCAAAAATATATGACAGAAATTGTAATCAATGTTAACTTACCTTTTCTTTTGATGAATTTCGTTTTTGGTCGAATGATTTTCAATTCAACTCAGCATGCACAAAGCCCTGTATGAATTGTAAGGACAACATTAAATTTCGTTTACATTTCCCTCAACATTCTTTGATGCTCGGATAAAAGAGTGTATACGAGATACAAAGAAAGCAATTTGGTCAATTTGATGAATACCACAAGACTGTGGTTTTAAATATTAGACTACATATCAGATTTAGGTTCGTGACACTATCATTGGGTTTGATTAATAAACATATAAATCAGTTCTTTCAGGACGAATAAATTGAGTCACCGTCAAATCAATGGTATTTTATAATCATATGGCGAATAAAGTTCTGTGGTTGAAATTGAGGACATACTTTTGCAAAGAACATATGCATGCCTATTATGAGCTAAATGACGAGGCAATAGTATAATGTAAATGAAGGGACATACAATGCCAGAAAATAAACCTTAATTCCAGGAATGCAAAGACGGTACGCTCTCTTTGACATTTTTGATTTTCTATTTTATGGAAAGTGCATATTATCTATCTAGCAATGTACCTAACTGGAAGAGAGGATTTTTAAAAAAATGAAAATCGTTAGGAGCATTTTGAATATAGTTGTTTTCAATACAAGCATCATGTGAAATCAATTGCAGTATGCTTTATACATAAGGATAAACGAAATAAACATATCTCTAGAACTAACTCATATTCTTAATATTTAAAAACAAATTATATGTCCATTAATTGTTTAAGATTTTTTCGAACTTTATTTTCATAGCTTCATGGTAATAATAATCGTCTTAAGTGGTTTGTAAATAAAACAAGAACAATTTTAAAAGTCACAAAAAGAAAATAAATGAGTTTTTCATAAGGATTGGTTTATTTCAAAAGCGTCTTTGCTATATTTTGAGGGAAAACATTCAAACAAGAAGAATATGCAGAAATTATAAATCAGATGTAGTTAAAGTAGCTAAAAGAATTACATATTTGTTTTCTTGTACATTTCAGTTCAATTACCATGTGTTGTCGTAAAATAATTCTGAAAGTGGTGTCATTGATATTTGGAAGAAATAATTATTTGTGGTTCAGTAGACAAGTTTCCATAAAATCTCATTAGAAAATTTTAAGCGTAAGACACAAACGTAAGCATACTTATCCTTCATTGCAAAAGAGAACAATAGAAAGCATGGAACACCTTTGTTGTATTTCATTCTTTAAATCCAACAACTAGACCTAATTGTGCAAAGCTAAAGTATTTTCTTCAGAATAAATCATGGTTTGTATAATTTCCAATAGTCACCAGATCCATTCTTATCTTTATTGCCTTCGGTTAAGTTGCAATGAATTTATATTCTCCTATTAAGTTTCCCAGCAGTTTATTTACATATTCGCAAATCGACCGTATACGCCAAAACTATCACTGATATATTTTTCGGAATAATTTGAAAACGTGAAAACACCTCGTACTGTACTGACCATTTCAAAGCAAAAGACTCTTCATTACTTTTAGCTTCTTAACTTTATGACCATTTAATTTTGACTATTTTATGACCATTTCATTTTGTGCTTATATTTAAAATCATTAACCTTAGTAAATACATAGATATATTTTAAAATAAAAATACAATATTCAAAATAATTTGTTCCTTTTATGTTGGTCTAAGTTTAACGTCGCCAGTTTTCAACTCACTTAAAATACTTGTGTTAAGATGATTATTCGTTGACACGCCGTTAAATATCGCAACCAGTAAATTAAAAATCTATTAAATCACTAGCAATTAATCTTAAATACTTAAGAACGAGAGAACAAAAGGGGTTTGTACAGAATTATTAATGATATCTGCTTATTATACTCCATGGGACTAACTAACTTCTAACTATTTCTTTGCGCAAATGTCTTTCTAGCACAACAAACATTTTCATAGAACATTCCTCAAGAGATTTTAAAAGCTTATATTTACCTTGTACTTCAAAGCATACAAGAACACGTTTTCATTTTTCTACATGGAATATGTTACTATACGAAGGGGGAATACATAACTCTGTTTGAATTCTATTTTTGTTCTTCTTTTATTTAAAAGTAATTAGTTTTTTTTTTATAAAGTCTTGATTAGCAAGCGCATTGTGCATCATCCTTATCTGATACATAGCAAATAGCATTTCCTTCCTGCTTTAAAATGTCAATTAGTGAATTAGCATAACTTCATCCCCACCCCTTCATCTCCATGGAAACCAACTTCAAATGTTAGTGTCTGGATTCTTAATTTAACGTTTTCTTTATTTGCTTTTTTATTTTATTTTGTTTTGTTTGTTTGAGGTTTGAAATACATAGTCCTAGTGTAAAACTTATTAAAACGCAACTTTGTGTTCATTATTGCAATGCAATACTGAAGAGAAAACGTTTCAGGTATTTCTACTTCGTAAGGTCTATGGTTCTTCATCATTGTTTTCTTCTTTTCAACATGTACCATTTATGTTGACACATATGACTTGTATTCTTCTTAACGGTCACTATGGAAATGCATGCTAAAGCTTGTTTGCTTCTAAAAGAAACAAATCTTCTCCCATTTTTATCAAACTAAAATATCTAAATTTGTCAATCTTTTTTGTAAAATATCAATCACAATTTCCAGTATTATTTTGTCGAGAAATATAAAGCTCCTACTAGTATTATTACCTTTATAGTAAATAACTTTACACCACTTTTATCTTATTTTATTTGTATGGAATAATATATATTCTTTTGTGATAATTTGCATGCTTCTACTAATAATGATAGTTAAAACTAGATACCTAATGTTGAAATCATATTGTAGCCTTCTTTTCAATAATTATCCCACACAATATTTTAAATATCACGTCTTCCAGTAAAACAGCACTTTAAAATGAATCTCTTCAAAGGATAACAAATTTTTTTTTTTTTAAATAAAAAAAAATCTAAACATTTAATTTATCGAAAAAAGAAATCCAACCGAGGAAATTTATGATTCGTCTCATTGGGACTATTTACTAGATGTGCATTCTTTATTTTCCTACTATGATCATGGAACTTGTACTTTTAGAATCAAGCTCCAAAATAGCATATGACAGATTTAACAAATCCTCTACTTTTAAATATTTAAGTAATATTTTGTATATGTGATTTACAATGCTTCATTTTTATCTGTTTAAAATGCGTGTCTTCTCTGCCCATGACATCCTGGTTTAACGTTTGAAGGCTGAGGTTTTTCCTGTTTTCATCCTGGAAACCATTGACTAGATGTTTCCTCCGTGTTTACAGCCTTAAAATAATGATACGTTATCAATAAATCTTTACTTTAATTCCTAGAACATTTGCTTATCATATTGGTTTTAACTGGAAAGCATAATCTACTAGTAAATAATATTTTCAAGGTGAATACAGTAAATATTAATGCTCAGATTTTGCCTTTAAACTTAACAAAACGCATTATGGATTAAAAGTCTAAGAAAACAATTTTTGTTTTAATTGTAAGAGTCTTATTAATATTTTTACATTGAATTTTTACTATAGTTTTCATCTTACCAATAAAAGGCCTTTGCGAAAATCTCCCTGTAAGACTTTGATGAACTTCTTTATGCGCTAAACGTTCCTTGAATTTAAAAAATACGTTTCCATTTAAATTTGTCTAAAGAGTTTCAAATATGTACTTTCGTAATCTGATTTAAATCATACTATACAGAAAGCATGTCCTTTCTTTTAAATGGATAATTTTGTGAATAATGGCGTTACCACTTTAGTTTTTTTTTTAAACTTTATTTATTTGATATGTTAATAGTCTTACTTTTATAACTTTATTTTTTAACTTTATCGATATGAAATGTTAAACTCTAAATTCACAAATGCCTTTACCTTGTCTTTATCTGATTATTAAAAGAGGGCCTCAAGGTAGAAAAATTTACTTATGTAGCTAATTGAGTTACTCTTGTTAATTAAAGATCCAATTATTATTATTATTATTATTATTAGTAGTAGTAGTAGTAGAAGTAGTAGCAGTAGTAGTTTTAATAATAGTAGTATAGGTGTCTGTTCTTTGTTTAGCTTCCTGGCTTACACTGATATCAGCAAATCTCCTTACTACATCTCCTTCTAAACCATTGTCTCGGTGTGAACGGTTTCTTTACATATACACAGCACTGATATTTTAAATTATAAATGAAGCTCTAATTTAGTTCTGTTTACATTCAATTGACAATTTTTGTTATAAATCAAAATCCACTATGTAGAAATTCGATTTTAGTGCTGTTCGGAATTTAGCATTTTATTTATTTGCAACAATGTTATTAAAGGAGTAAGTTGTATTTATTAGAGCTTTTACACTGATTAATAAACACTGATCAAATGTTTCTGCCAAATATCAATAGCACCACCTCTCATGATTGTATTATAAACAACACATCCTGCCATATTTATGACTTATAGTCGTCGACTTATCATTACATTTGAGCTCATTGCACTACATTGCTATGGTATGAGGAGAATCCCTCTTTTCAATGTTTACCTTTTATTGCTTTAGTTTGCTTGTTTGGCTTCTTCTGGTCATTTCAAATGCCGCGATTCAGAACATAATATATATGTGGTTAACTTGATCAGTTGCAAGTTTTTTTTCTTTTGCAAAACTTCCTGGTTAAAACAATGATTTTTCGTCAATCGACATATATCCTAATACTTAGAACATTAAACTATTTCTGTCTGAAACATCTGAGCTCATATTAATTAAACATTAATAGTATTTATACTTTGTAATGTCAATAATTTGTGTTCATCCACTTTGTACCTTATATCATTTAATTTAAAAAAGCAAGGCACCTGATGATATATGTTTTTAACATGGTGATAAAAGCTTACTCTCATTCTTTTCGTTTCTCTTAACTAATTTATTAATTCTTCTCTAATGACATTTTTGTTTAATATTGAAATGTCTAGGCTTTTATTAATTGAAAATTGTATAATATTCTAATTCCTAACGGTAATCATTTGCATTAATCCTATTTGTACCTTATGTCGTTTAAACTGAAAAATCATGCTGATAACAAATTACACTAGTTCCCTTTGCTTCTCTTAACCATCTTATTAAGTCTTCTCTAATAAAAACTTAATTTAAACATGTTTATATCGACACTGATATATTTTTCTTGCAAAATTTAAATAGCCAAGTTTTCATTTTGTTTTGTTAACAACGCCTGAAGATAGAATATCACTTTAGAATATTTATTATTTTTCGTCCTTATTTAAGTTTATATTGAAAACAAAACATAGACTTCTTTCCATATTTTAATAAAAGACTTAAAATGTATCTAAAAATTACATTCAAAAGGTGGAATCCATAATTTAAATATTCATTTTTTTTTTTTGACATTTTAAACAAGCGTCCAATTGCATAGTTGGGCTTTTATATATTTCATTTTGAAACTCTTCTCTTGAGAGAACTTATTCTTGAACAAGTCTTAAAATTTTACCAGCAATAAAGACAATTCATGAAATCAAATGGGTTGTTGTTGTTGTTGTTGTTGTTGTTGTTTTGTGGGTTTAACACCAGCTTCCAGCACATGATATACATGCTGGCCAGTATATGTGGTGGAGTGAAAACCCTGGAAGACCCCAAGAAGAACCACCGACCCATGGGAAGCTATTAGCCAGCTTTCTCACATACCATGACTCGATCTCACCCGGACAGAGGTGAGATATGAGTGATATGTAAAAGCGAGCGCTCGGCCACCCGAGGCCCCTGAAATCAAGAGGTATTAATCCACACAAAATATATATCTAATTGTAACAAGATCAAGATATGTTTTCAGACCGCTTAATGATGTCTGCCTTATTTAATCAGTGCAACTATGACGTATTTCAAGGTGCACAAAACCCTGCTTTTTATGAAAGCAAAGATTTTCATTTAAATGTTTCATTTTTTTTTATAGCTCTTATTCCTTTCTGAAATACCTCATAGAATAAAGAGAACAGGCATTTTCTTCTCACGGAATTTTTCTGATTTAACTGGCAGTATCTTCACTGTTGTTCTTTTTAATTACATTACTTAATTTGATATGAAAATGAAGTATTTTTCTTCCCCATCTTATACTTAGCGACTATATTTTTCTTGCATATCTTCCTGGTAACCATTTAGATACCTTTTGATGTCGACCTCGATATTTAACTAAGGGCACTTCAATACATTTCATTGTACACAGAAAACTGGTCAATACACAAGCAGTATAGCTATTTTAATTTCTGTAAGGATTTTCTAAACCTTTTACTACGTTCCGATTCGACTCATAGTATATAGCGATTTAAGCTATTGAATTTCTAAGATAATTGATTGCACAGGATTTTTTTAATATATTAATCTTACTTTCAACTTACGCACATAAAAAAAATGTTTTCGATTGCTATTATTGGTCAGCGTTGCCATGCAAGACAATGCCTATTGCCGTCTCTTCTTTTTATAAAGTAATGTTTTATTTAAAGTGATATACATCAACCCATAATACCATATTTTCCTAGATATCAATAAGCTGTTTTCAAAAGTATTACATGAAACACACCCACTGCTACAATTTCAATGCAAATGTAAACTAGCCTTTGTTGTTTTCTCTTTATTTATCTCAATCAAATAGTTTAGTATGTTCTCATACTTTAATCTATGAACAAAACATAAAGTGTATTTACGGATTTCACCTAAAATATTTTCACTTTGTCGTGTTTTATTAGCAAACCAGATCTTTTGAGCGAAAGAATATCATAATATTCCATTTAATAATTATATTAAAAGATGAAATAGAGAAAAAAAATTGAATCACTTTTTACATGTGAACTTTTTTTTTACAAGAATTGTCAACCTTTTAGTAATCAATTGTCTCCATAGAAATTAAAGACAACTTGTGTATTGCTCTTTTCAATTCGTTAAACATGCTGAATTCTCTAATGAAGTTTTCATCACATATCACAAACTTTAAATTTCATTTTTCTAGAAAATTTGAATAGAATAGACTTACACAGCATTTTGCTAAACACCACAATTTCTTCTTTATTTTTTTATAATAATTTTTTTATTTTCAGCACCTTTAAATCATCTAATTATTTACCTTCTTTAATATTTGACACATATATTCAACAGGTTTTCTTTTTTTCTTTGTTTGCTTTTTTCTCTAGACCAAATTCTGCTTTCATTATACTGATTTACAACATAAAGATTTAAACGAAAGTTTGTTGCTTGGTGACAGTGTAGAATATATGAATAACGAAAGGACTTGGACTATGTTACTCACTTGTCACGATACTTTATTTATTTTACCGGCATACATTTTCATGTCTTGTGTGGAATATTATGCTAAGAACACTGCATATAAATATATATATATATAATAATAATAATAAAGTCACTAGTAATGCTTATAAATATTATAATCTACAAACACGTCGAATGACGAACTTAGCACTTATCCTTTTATGGAGGTATGTACGTCCATCTAACGAAAACTATACTTAATTAATTTAACAATGTTGTTAGTCGTGCTGTTTAGCTATCAGTAATATAATTGTATAATATTTGTTTTTAAATATTTGTCAATCAATGAAACGTGTCATCTTTCTTCAACTAAGAATTCAAGGACCGCTTTGAGACAACTATAGCATCACGTGAAGACAATGTATCACGCTGACAATAAAACAAATATTCAGTACGCTTTAGAATTTTTCAGAATCTGAAGTATGTAGTTTACTAGGAATACTAGGAAAAAAAAAAAAAAAAAAAAAAAAAAAAAACCTCTATCGGGATAGCTTGAAAGGTATTTTTAATGGTCGTTTCTACATTTTAGCATAAAAAAACCATAGACCATACTGAAATATTCGTATCAATTACAATATTCCTAAACCTTTTGACTGGATCACATTGTAGATACTCCTGAAAATCATTTTGCGGACACTATTTGCTTGTAGTTGCTAGAGTGTCGTTATTATACTCAATATATTCATCTTAGAAGACCGTTGACGAACAACTAGATCATGATATTTAGCATTCCATGTCCTTCGCTTATATTGCATAGTTTACGTACTCATTTGCTGGCCTTGACCTAATCACACAAGTCACCGTCGTTTCAAATTCGGCGAAACAAAGCACATTATTTTAACAGCAAGTGGAAGCCATCTGCATGAAGCCCACACGGCAACATTTAGAACATTTCTTTGCGCACTCTAACACAATATGATTCCAAATGGTTATTGCCGCCAAGGCCCTTTCAAATAATATGCTTTTAATCATGATTGACACCCATATATATATATATATATATATATATATATATGTGTGTGTGTGTGTGTGTGTGTTGTCTTTATTGTCGCAATCATTCTTAAAAGAAAGACCAAGATGCAAGCAATTATTCTTCAAAGTCGAAATTCAAACTTTACGTCACACATTCATATAAAAAGTAACATCTCATGTGAATATCTCGGTCGTGGTGTGTGCGTATAGGCTGCTAGAATCGCATGTGCACACATTCAAATTATTGTGCAATTTCGTAAGATAAGGTTTATGTATAGTCGGCATGAATTAAAACAACAGTTCATCACAAGTTCGAGTGAGCTTTTGACCGATATGACATAAAAGACAGCAAAGACATTAAATCAAACATGATTTTCAAGAAACACCAACACAGCATAATACATAGATACAATTAGACAAAACACATAGTGCATAATTTAAAATATAAGCAAGCAAAGCATTTTAAAAAGGCAGTAATTACAAGTTTAATTTAGTTCTTTGGTAAGTAAAACACCACAGGTTAAGACCTGAAGGATGCAAAAAAAGTTTAGATAACTTAAAATCATAGGGTAAAATAGGAATTTAAATTAAATGAAAAGCAAAAGCACCAATTTAGGACTAAAGGCATGCTGAGATGCAAATTAAGCGTTACTTAAACAGAAAGAAGCTAACAGTAAGGCACTTGATTGTATATAAAAGACAAGGACAGTAAAACCAATGGTAACACAGCTATTAGTTGTCATCATGGCAAAAGAGTTGGTGGAGGGGGAGGAGTATTATTTGCAGATATTACATTTAGAGTCTTTACCAATCAAGGATAAAATTATTGATCTAAATGAATGAAAATGTGATTGGTTTTTAAAATGATTATGTAACTCATTCCAAAAAATCGCATCATATCTTAAAGACTTTTTGCCATATGTTGAGATTTTACTTCTTGGGATATCTAAAATATTTAAATATAATTTTATTTATTTATTGTGTTAGTGTAGAACATATCAAATCATCCAAACATTTTGAAGCACACTTATGCAGTAATGTAACCACGGACCTAAGTCTGCGCACCTTAAGGGATGGCAATTTAGCCTTAAGTAAGAGTTTATAATAAATGCTTGTGCTATCATCATACACAAATCTCAGAGCACGTTCTTGTATTGTTTCAGGCTTAGCAGTGTTCATATCACTACGGAGGTGCCAGGCTAAGAGACAGAAGTTGATTTTGGAAAGCATGTATGTATGTAGGATTGTCATTTTGTTGAGTCTAGGTAACTTCTGACCAACACGTGAATATCTTTTTACCCACGGCTAGTGCTTGAAACGTTTCAGGGTTGCCTTGCATTTTGTTCGCAGTAAATCAGTTAATCAGAATGTTCTATTCTATTTCAAATGCGTCAATCAGAGCGTCAAAGTCCGAAGATGAAAAGGACAAAGTGTTATCATCAGCATAGTTATATAAAGAGCCATATTTAATAAAAATTTTAAAAATATTATTGATAAAAACATTGCAGAGTAAAGGTACGAGGATTGACTCTTCATTCCAGCTACTCAAAACACCCTGCATCTTAATTTGCTACTTTCAATTTGACGGCAAGCTCATTAAGAGATCTGACATATCATAAGCCCTTAGCTTGGAAATGAGAATATCACGAGAAAGATACCCAAAAGTCTTAGATAAATCCATCAGAACTGCAGCTACATATTTGTTTTTGTAAAGATCCTTCTTTCAGTCTTTAAGTAAACGTAGAATATTGGTGTCCTTTACGAAAATCACCCAAATATTTGTAAAAAATGTTCTTAAAAAATTATGCTAACTGTGTCTCAATTTATTTCTCAAACAGTTTGCATATGATGGATAGAATGCTGATAGGTCTATAGTTACTTTTATCAAGAGGATTGTTCCTTCTGAAAATCGGAACTGCTTGCTTTTCCTTCAGACGATCAAGAAACATATTTGACTAAAGTTTTGTTGATTAGATATGTAACATGGCAACAAGGATTGTTGCCACAGCTTTTAACAGTTTAACAGGTATGTGATCCGCCCCAAGTTGCTTCTTTTCGAATTCACACTTCTTATTATTCTATACACTTCTTCAGGTGTCACCTGTTTAAATTCAAAACTTGTATCTCTGTTACTTTGTCTTTAATAGCCTTGATAATGTTAAGAGTTAAAGGGCATAAAGAAAACATCCTTGTCAATGTCTAATGCCACATTTATATAAAAATAAATTGAAGATTACACATATTTCCCTGGTATTGTTTAAAATGTTTGTACCTTCAACAAAAATGATTTTATTTTGACCATCAGAATGTTTGTTTAGAAAAATAAGGCTTAATAGTTGACCAGAAGTTCCTAGATTTAATGCCTCCGGCACATCTTTCTAAAAGGTATGTTCTTAGAGACTTATTCTTTAACTGGTTCACCAAATTTCTCTATTAGAGTTTTTCCAGGATTTGCGTGATCCGCACTGTAACAATAAAGAGCTGAATAACATAGACGGTGCAGAAATAATGCGCTGGCTTTGCTTCTCTTTGGTCCCGGGTTTGATTTTTACGCGAGCCAAGATAAGCGTCCGCCCACTGACAGTCGGTAAAATCTCCAAATTCCTCCACTTAAAGACCACATAACACAAACATCTGAAAATACTGACAGTCGCGGTAATGTGTTGCACAGTACGTTCACAATATTTTTATAAGTGGTAAATAGATTCGTCTTCACATATCATTTATGCAAAGTCAAGAGAGGATTCAACTTTTCTCAGCTGAAATACTTTTAATGTTGGCGACACACAAAAACAACAACAAAAAAAAAATGGAGGTGACAAATAGATAAGTTCGTTTAAAAAAAAATACAGATATTAATCAATTGGTACATTTTTGTAAGATGCTTTATTAATGTGAGTAAGCCTACAATCTACGGCTGAGTCGCATTTCATAAACCGGATAAACAGATCGATCGATGGAGAGAACGTATCACTTAGCATGATTAATTGTCGAATCATACGTCGTGATAGACTCCATTGTTAACGATTGTAGATATTAGGAATGACATAAAATGAAATGTGTGGATAAAAGGTGTTTAATCTTTACTAATATTTGTTATATAAATAACGTGTATCGGCTAACATACGACTGAAAATGCAGTGGGAGCACTTACTTGCATTTGCAATACTATTATATCCAAGAGCGCATCTCTCTCTCTCTCTCTCAGGTTGAGTTTATTACTCATTGCAAATGACAGGGCTCGGAAAGAACTGTAAGTGTCCTTAATACGCCACAGATGCATCGCCCTCTACGAGAAAATGGCAAACGCTTGTGTTGGAAAAGCTCAGATAATAGTTTGTAAAAGGTCGCTGTCGTAGAATTATTGTAAAGTGTTGGAGCTTTTTATTATCGATGTAGTAATGTAACAGGTCATAGCTTTGAAACAGAACGGAAGATAAATCCATGCAAATCGACGGTTTTTGCTTTAATATATATATATATATATATATATATATATATATATATATATATATATATATATATATATATATAATGAAAAGAACATCTACGTTTTTTGGAGTAGATATAAGGAATTATTTCACTCATTAAGTAGAAGCATTTTATATTGTCACCAGTGGCTTTGCAACAATTCTTCAACAAAGCCCCAAATATGTGGTGACTGTTAGTAGGTACAGACAAATTATCTATTTAATTTATTTGCGAGTAAATACTTATATTGCAACATTCCTGTGTTATCAGTAAACAGTAAAACTGTGCTTTTTCACGAAAACACTTGCAGGAAGTTTGTTGTGTATCTGTAGACTTTGTGAATATTTTGATACCTGTTGTAACTGTTTTTTAAACTTGGAGTATGTTTTTGAATAATCCAATAATTTATTAAAATAACATTTATTATTCTGGTCGCAATTTTTCATTTTCAATTCCAATACTATTTAAGAAACACTCTCTTTATAAAACTAAATAGGTTTTTGATCAGTTAAGCATTAGAGTTTCGAGAGTTTTAGTCAGAAAATGCACGAGTTAACAATAGCGATTGTATCATATCACCCGTAGCGAAACTCATTTATATAAATATTTATTATATATTTCCTAACAAGATATTGAAATATATCAGTGGAAGAAAAATTATATCGTCACGGTGGCGATATCACTTTTGGAATAACTTTCTTTTTCCATTTAGAAAGTATATCTGCCCTTATGTATGTTATTCAGGCCTGCATTTAAAATTTAGGCCAATTTTATTTTTCTCTTCTTTTTCTCCTCTCTCTCCCTCACTTTCTTTTTCTTTCTCCATCAGGATGAATAGATCTTAAAATGTGTCAAGAATGTTGACCCTCTAGTATAGATGAGAGTAATCAATGAGAAAGTGTCATAAAGAATGCCTAAAAATGAACCCCAAGCAACAAAAAGTAGGCTTCAGGTATTAATTTTTTTTATAATTAGTTTTCCACTTGAATCGTGTAAATTGTCAGTGACTGAACTTACATGGCCAGTTGCTATTCGATATTCTATGTCACTCATACAGTATCGTATACCTGTTACACTCAACAAAAACGGGACACATTTTTAAGAAAATTATAATAAAAAGAAAATCTACGTTTTTCTTAGTAGATTTAAGAAAATATCGCATTGACAGAGAATGGAGAAAGAAATCCATGCAAATCGAAGTTTTTCGCTTTAAAAATATATAACAAAAAGAAAATCTACGTTGTTTTAGTAGATATAAGAATATATTTCACTCGTGAAGTGGAAACATTTTATATTGTCACTCGTGGCTTCACCACTCCTGACAATGCAATGTTTCCACTTCACTCGTGAACTATTTCACTAAAACAAATGTAGATATCCTCTATATAATCAAATATAAAATTGTATCTCCGACAATCTGCACATTTGTAATATGCAAATGCCAATACAATAAATTATAGATAATATATATTATATAATTGTATCTTTAAAAATTACCATATTAGTAGAATGTCCTGAAGGAAATAATTAATATTCAAATTTTCATGTGAAAAGAATAACTGTTCATCTCATTTATAAACAGCGTAGCGTTTCTTTCTAAAGGTTGAATAATGTACATATATACTCAAGAGGACTCATATAAACACGAGCCACAATTATAATAACAATGATAAAACTGTATGTAACCGATACTATCAGTTATGCTAATAAATACCATGTGGTGATGTACGATGAAACAAAATGTGGAAGAAAAATCAACCTGCAAAATTAAAAACACGATTCAAGGTGCATTATTAGAGACGTGTTATTGAAATGATTAGTTAAATAATCCTGCTTGCATTGTATGCAAACAAAATTACAAGTATTTAAAAACATAAAACAATAGCTGCATAATTGTTAGGCTGCACAATATTTTTCCATGATTGCACGAGAAGTCACCATTTAGGCATAGACGCAGCAGGAGCTGTAAATGTTGTAATATCGATAGTAGTAGAATTAGCAGTAGACGCAGTAGTAGTAGTGACTTATGAACCATTTGTTATTATATGTATTCATATGAACCATTTGTTATTAGATTTATACAAAGTCAATTATTTAGTTGTAGTGCAATAATGAGACAAGTGCTTAATCTTTCTTATAAATTGGAAAACTAAGAATAAAAATACTAGTCTACATGATAACACCGCTCCAAAACAGTTTATATACATTTTAGCGAACTTCAAGTTAATCTGTCATAAGGCGTATACCTACGTCATCAAACAAATGTTAAACACAAGAAGCATATATTAAACGATATAAAGTCTTGTACAGATGCAAGTAGTCTCTTGTAACAATAAAACAATCTCATTTTTTCTTAAAACTAATATATTGAACCTTTGATACTGCATGACATATAAACAGTTACGGGAATAAGTATATGGTTATTATCTTAAGCTTTAGCATGGTCAATTTCTTCTACATCAAACTGGCGGCGTATGAATTGTTACTACATCTTAGCATCAGCACATAATAACTTTACAGTGGGATGTGTTTTAGTGAGAAAAAAAAACAAACGGGCAAAAGCATTTTGAACAAATACTCACAGACCCCCGCAACATGAGCATCACCGAAACATCAACTCTGATTGCATTGTGGTATGGCAGAATAGATACAGAGACAGAGTATAAATACTAACTTAATTTCATGGTCGACATCCTTCATAACAAATTCAAACTGACATTTGCGACAAATACGCTTAATTGCCAGATCAAACTACTGCGATATTCTCTAAGAAAGAGCGGGAATATGGATATTCTTTGTTTTCAGATCATAGTAAAATTAAAGTGCCAATAATGTAATTGATTTCAAAAGAATTGATGTTCTAAAACCAAAAACAATTCAGGGTCCTTTCATAAACGTCAAATGAAAATGAGATAATTAGCACTGAACGCTAAAAATTCCAATTCAGTTCTTCTTTATGATAGTTTACATCCATTGTTTCAAACAGAGCACAGTATCACATTAAACACATGGCTTTTAAGCTCGGAAGGAATAGCTGCAAAACAAAAATTAATTCAAGAAAATACTAGTAGTAGTACTGCTAGTAGTAGTAGCACATGTTCTTGCTCCTGCTGCTAGTGCTGCTGCTAAATTTGCTATAGTATTTAATGTTACTGTTGTTGAGACCTATGAGGAAAGGGTCAGATCATTTTCAGAACCATACACAGTGAAATTTTCCGCTCGCATAAATCGTTTTTTCTTTCTTCCTGAAATCAATGGACAAACGGTTTTCACATATTTATAATGTGAAAATTTAAAACAAATTATTTCAGTTTTCGCATTTCATTATTTTCATGTACGTTTATGAATACAGAAAAAATTTTAGCCACAGAGGGTGCAAGAGCATAGAGAGTATCCAATATATGTTCTATACAACAAATAAATAGATTGTTTTGCTAGCTAAATAAAATGTATGTTTTAGTTGTGGAAAAATGTAAACGTTAACAAAATATAATCCGCAACAAAATAATTAAAAACAATATGTGTAATTTTTATCTTAAATTTTTAAAGATTGTACATGATACGGAATATTAGACAATCATACAACAAATGATTCTTAGAGTCTCATAACCTCTAAAAAATATTCAAAATCAAAAGATATAACGAATTCATCAATCATCAGACAAATAAAAATTTATGACTAAATGGAGAAAAGTAAAACAATATAATACAGCAGAATTTCTCAGTGCGGTGTGTACTGGCAGTAGCAGTCTGGATTACAAATGAAAGGGGAAAAAAGCACAGTACGAGATAACAATACTCTCAATATTCTGGTTTTGTCTCTCTTGCTCTACTTCACTCACGCACACTCTCTACTGTATATTTCGCATTACCCATCACATAAAAAAAACCTAAAAGTTCATGACCCATACTTTAATGCTCCAAACGCACTCCTTCGAACATAAAAATATGCTCATTTCATATATATATTGCAGAAGGTATTGAACCCATGCCGCGAGTATCTCCAAGTATAGTTTGAACTGTGCATAACTGTCTCTCATTTATACCAATCATATTATTCGGGCAACTGGCATTAGTTTATTAATTCATGCAGGATTCAAGGCTCGTCATATAATGACTGTAATGACTGTCAGGGCATCATATCATAATATACAATGAATATCAATAATGCAGATAATAGCAACAAGAGCTCTGGTGCAAAAATATTGAAGTCCTTAATTTTAATTTTGTTAACTATGGCAAAGTTTTTACACAAGGTCGAGTTTTTAACGGACACCGTCTCCAGCGAAATTCTAAGACCAATACTATGTAGATATAGTTCATAGTAAAAAATAAATCATAGCCAAATTCGAAATTGGCGACATGACAAAGCATTCTAGTGCACTAACTTAGTGCCAAAAAGGAAGTGACACTCTAATTTTTTTCTAAGTAAATTACGACTGTGTAAAAATATATCGGTCAACTTTCAGCTAAAAAATATATCATTAGGAGTGAAATGAATTAGATTATGTACAATCAAAGCTGCAGATTTCTTTGTTGTTCCAAATGTTATATCCGTATTTCAAACTGCAAAAACAAAGATGTGGAGAAAAAAACTATAGGTTAAGATCAGAGAAGAAAGGTAGACGTTTGGAAAATGATCTACCATAAAAATCCGTAAACGGCGTCGTTGCTTAAGTGCTTAAGAAAGAACTTATTTGATAATATTGATATATGACTAACACTGCAACTATTATGTGCTGTAATGGATGTTTCAAAGTAACCTACACGGACTAGCAGGATTGTTGTTTCTTATTTGGGTAGTCGCTTTATTTTGGGGTCTCTTTGTCCCAAACTGCCCATTCACACGATATTGATAAGGTGTCTGACGCTCAGCGAGCCATATACATTAATCTATTAACGGACAAATCAAACATTGACTGTTATACTAAAACTTATCAGCACCAGAATATGACCTAAGAGGTTATTTTTGAAAGTTTGCTGAAGTGATGCTCTGGCTACATTGCCGCTTACTTTTTGCAATGTACGATATTGAGAAACCAGAATAAACATGACATCGTTCTAATCAGAGTATAATATCTGATCTTTATATCAAAATTGTGCTTGCCAAAACGATGTTTCCTTCGCAGTAATAATCTCCTCTGGAACTCTAAATGTTAGATCACGAAAAAAATTCTCATCGCGACGACTGCAATTGTACAGGTCGGTCCACTTAACATGAAGTCTCCCTTTACATAAAACCAGATTTTCTCAGTCGTTGTGTAGGTTATGATACTTGCTTTGTGTTACGTTGTTTCCATATAATAGAAGTCTCCATGGTATCCTGCCCGTTCCTAAGGGGAACTGTATTTCAAATCAGATATTATTGAAAGTAAAGATGTATCCTTCTGTGTGATTTGCATTGATCAAGTCAATATTTATTTTCCCTCCGATGTCTTTCCATGCCTGGTCAGTTTATTTCTTTTTTCTCAGTCGTTGTGTAGGTTATTATATTTGCTTTGTATTAGTATCTACATTATTGAAGTTTAAGTGCTAAGATACATTTTCCGTTAACATCATAATCGTCATCATCATTATTACCAAAGAATGAAGTTTCTTTTTATTTCTTTGTGGGTTTTAACGGCACTTTTGAAACAGTATTGGCTATATCATGCCCAGGAAATTGGAACTAAGTGCCATTCCCATGTACTCAGGCAGCCGACCCGGGCTGGCCTCGGTAGGTATCGAACACGCAACACTTGGATTACAAGTCAGACACTCTCCCAACTGAGCTACCGCAGCTCCATAAAAACAATTAATGTCTTTCTTCCATTTAGATATTTTTGAGTGCTTTAGAAGCATATCTAAGTGTGTACTGGGTTACATGTCGCAATTCCTCTATGGCATCCCAGTTACAGTATTGACCAAAATGGCACTATTTTAAACGCATTCATTTAACATTTTGCTCTGCATGGCTAGTAACTTATTATTATTATTATTATTATTAATAATTCATTCATTCATTCTTTCTTAAGTTTCTTCCAAGCTTTCCGTTTAGCATTGAATGTTCGAGATCGATTAAGACCGAGTTTTAAAAAGTATCTCTCTATACATTACTGAAAGGCGGGGTTGGGTCAAACTTACGAAGTTAAAAAGGACAAAATGTTTTTTTAAAGTTTTATATTTTCCTAAATAAAATAGACAGATAAATGTCTTTCTGTTTATTTTATTGATAATTTATGAAAAAGGAATAGTACCTTTCAATTTTGAGTTTTAATAGTAACTTTCGTTTCTTTACAGCAAGTCTTTTCGAAACAGATGGCGAGAAGGACACGTGCACGTTATTTAGGTACGTAATATTAATAACAATGTAAGTAATGTTATTCTGAGTTTGTAAAATGTAAATTAAAAATGGGTTATCGTCTAAATGGGCTATTTAAACATTGCAAACAATAATTTTTATTAGATAATTTTAAGAAGAAAGTATCAATGTGGATCACACTTTTTCTCTGAACCAATGTATTCTCAATCCTTATATTTATCTGAAAATATCATGATGAGGGAATCAAAATAAATATGGTTAAGGAATATATTGTAAACGTTTTAATTTTTGTTTTGAATCAATTTTTATTCTACATCATTTACAGTGATCTGAAAACGACAAATTATTTACAAATCAATTGGATTTCACAAAATATTGTGAATCTCGCGATTTCAAGCTTGAAACTGTCTCCTTTAGGTTATTAGTTTTTATACAGTTTATATTTCCATGCATAAAGTATAAAAGCTGGTAACTGCACGAGTATCTTTTTTATGGACATTTTGTTATTCAAACTTTGTAAGTTTCAGCATTGTAATGTTGTTAAACCCTTTGTCTGTCCATCCATCCAGACATAATCCACACTTTTATTCAAGGTCAAAACTCCAAAACCATTTATCTATATAAAATTTGATACACACAATAGGCCACTGTTGTACATGTACATTTTACTATTACAACATATTTTGACGTTTTCGTCCATTTGTCTGTGCATCCATCCATCCAGAATAAAACTCGTGATGCCTATCACTTCCATATGTATTTTCTAATACGAACTTCTTATACACGAACTCTTCGATAAATTCTTTTGTTTCTCAACAGATATTTTGGCAGTTTGGGCATATAGATCACTCCGTCTTCTTGTTTATACTAATTTCCATGTCGTAGTTTTACATTCTATGAGGTCATCAGAACATATATTGAACCCTTATTCGGAGCTGAGAAAAACCCATAGGATCATTTACAGACGACAATGGAGAAAAATAACCGAGAAAAAAAGATATTGTAAATCACAAAATGTTATCATAATTAAATAGCGACTCTGTAGATTTAGCATGTTATTGACATGAAACTTTGACAAATTACTGATCGTCAAAACGAAAAATTCTTGGTTGTTGTTTTAGCTTACTTAATGTGAAATGGTATGTTGTTGCATGCTATATTTTATGTCAATCCAAACGACATGAAGTGTAGCCGTTTATTTCAAAACGAGGTATTACAAACGGCACATACAACAAATCGCTGTCAACAGTGATTGATTTCAAAGACAGAATATAGACAAAACATCAGTTTGTGTATTCTGTACCTGTTCGCTGGCTAGAATTACATACTAATATAGAATGTCACTAATGAAAAGGGTCACTACTAATATATATCTTCGGTTACAAACTGTAAGAAGTGTTTTATTTGTCTGTGTAGACGTCGGCATGTGCATATATATATATATATATATATATATATATATATATATATATATATATATATATATATATATATTCATATCATAGACAACATGACTTTCTCGTTATATTTGGTAAAATTTAATTCCAGCTAAACTTTATGATTTACAGTAAAGAAAGAGTCAATCGGATGGGTACGAACAAACAAACAAAATGTAATTAATAAAACTTTCCTTTTTCTTATTTTCCAGCACTTTTTCTACCTGGATATATATTATTTGGTATTCTTACTGGGACATGGACTCCCTTTGAGAAGCATAGACAACATGCCAAAGAGCTACCAAGAACACTTTGTGTTGAAAGCAAAACTGATCCAAAATTTGCCATTTGTCCCTACCAGAAAGAAGAGGATTTGTATGTCTCTGGCTCGATTCGTGATACAGGAATTTGGGACAATGATCTTACACGTCTTTTAAAAGTTGCTCTTTCTCTTTATAAAAAGGCCATGGTCATCGATTTAGGGGCATTCATAGGTTACTTTACTTTATATGCAGGCGCACTTGGTCATGACGTACTTGCTGTGGAACCATTTAACTCAAGCTTTAAAAGACTGAGACAAGGTTTGGCACTTAATGAATTTCCAGGTACCATTAAGCTCCTTAACAAAGCCTTGTCCAATAGAAGGTCCTTGATTCGTATGGGAAAGAATCAGAAACTGAACTTAGGCAATATGCAAGTTGATATTGAACACGATGTTGGTGAGAGAAAAATGGCCTTCCAGACTGACATGATTGAAACAGTTACAATGAACGATCTTTTAAAATATATTCACATTAAGCAAGCTATTGTCAAGATAGATATAGGTAATGTATTTGACTACCTTTTATTCAATGACCACATTATAAGAATTTACTTATGTTTGTTTGGATTTATTTACTCTATCTTCATTTGTCATTTTCTATGGCGAGGATTATATTGTGCAACTGAGATAAACCTTAAAAACAAGCACCATTTAAAACAGAGACAATCTGCGTTAATTCAGTGTATACATATTTGGAACATTGTACAAGCACATATGTCACGTATTTAAGAATTTAGTCCACCAATCTTTTATTTTATGTTTCAGAAGGCTACGAATGCAAGGCCATGGAGATGTCATCAGCATTTTTCCATGATCTTTTTGTTCCGTACATTTTTATGGAATGGTTCATCATAAGAGTTAATATGAACAATAATGAAACAGCATGTTCACCAGAAGCCGCCAAACAACTTGTAAACGATCTGATAAATGTAGGATATACGCCTTTTTCATATCACCCAATTTTCAAACTATTGGATCCTTACGCAGTATTGGATTGGGAAATCGACGATATATTATGGCAGCATAAAACTGCTATATCTTTAATACCATTTATAAATTTCATTAGAAAAGAATATAACAAATATTCAGTTTCATTGGTAAATACGCATTTGCAACTTATATAAATCTGTAACAGCTCTAATTTGGTATAATTCACATAATAACCAGAGACTTCATTTATGGAAGCTTACGTACCACATGCCAATGATAACTGTTCTACATTGAATTGTTTACGTTACGTAAATACAATTTTGACGTCGTTTACAAAGTTTTACACTTAAGAGAAACTTGCGTACTTTTTTGTATAAGCATGAAATTTTCCTCTTTGCAAAATCATCTTACGACTCTGAAATACTACACAAGTACATTTCGACGTTTGATTGAATCTTAAACACACTTTCTTTCTATAAAAAATATTTTCATCATGATCTTTCAGCCGTCATCTTTATTCCATATTTACCATGCTATCATAACTATTATAGATTTCTAATTATTATCTGGATAAATGGATCTAATTCACAAACATTTACCTAAGTTACAAGTAATTCCAAATGAATATTCAGTTTTCAAATACATCCCCAAAACAAGTATATATATATATTCATATTTCACTTTATTTAAATGTTTATAAAAATGTAATAAACAAAGAATTGGAACTATGGAGGTTTTAAAGAATTTATCTTTATAAAATATTATTTAAGATTCATTCCTCATTTATCACAATGAAAAATAACATATGAATTCATTTCCTTACAAAACATTTCATGAAGATTGCGCCACGGATATAACTTTATGACTTTTGTTTTTCTGAAGTATTATTTTGTAAAAATACATGCGATAAGAACATTGAATCGTGTTGTGTTAGATTTAGCCCATTTTTTCCCAAGAGACCGAAACTCAAAATGGGAGTCACAAACGG
The DNA here is from genome assembly GCA_029931535.1 of Margaritifera margaritifera. Lineage (NCBI taxonomy): Eukaryota > Metazoa > Mollusca > Bivalvia > Unionida > Margaritiferidae > Margaritifera > Margaritifera margaritifera. Next base: position 459,740 of record JAQPZY010001686.1, read on the forward strand.
TGGGGAAAAGTTGCGAGTGAAATCTTTCTTTTTAGTATTTAGAAGGAAGTACTGCTCAGTAGGTTAATGTAAGTATTATTCTGGAACATCTTGGAGGAAAAGTGAAGGGAAGGATCAATCTACCCAAGTCACAGTATAGAACTGCGGCAGGTTAGAGGGGCACCGCCGCACCAGCAACAAAGGAAGCCAGTGACGTACGTCACAAATTAATTGATAATTATCTGGTACGGAGGACGAAAAAGTCAGTTTAGCTGAAATTAATTTGAACAGCCAGAAATGGGTGAAGACAATTATATGTTATGAGGAGTTGGAGAATTAAAACGTACCAAATACTGACAAAAGGAACAGAGCAATTAAACGCCCGATTCCTGAGGAAAAGCAGTTAGTCTTTTGTCCTGGCTGGATGTGCAATTTGATATATGGACATTTCAGAAGAGAACGTTTAAACGTTTATTCCTGTGTATTACTGACCACGTGGGCATACTTTAGGCAATATGAGTGCCCAAGCACTAAACAATCCGTCTTAAATCGTGTAAACTTTGTTAATTGACAAGATGATGGTACCATACATAAGCGGAAGAGACAGGAGGATGAAACAATAATGCATGGTAATGATTATAATTAGAACGTGTCATATGAGATATTCTTTATGAATTTATAGATAATGAACAGTGTGTATAGTATACCGTCTTTAAATAATCATACTGATATTTGAAGAAAGCGTGTGTAGGAAGAGATAAAGGTGATGCAGATAAGTCAGAAAAGTAAGGAAAGCAGTGATCATGCCTAGATATATAGATAAATACAAATAAAGAGAGAGAGAGAGAGAGAGAGAGAGAGAGAGAGAGAATACAGCTTGTACATTTAAAAACAAACTGAATAACTATTATATTTTCAAAAAATGAGAGAATATCAGAATTTGATATATTTATATTACTATCTTAAAGGTAAAGTTGCTTCCACACATATCAGTTAATTTTGGGAACAATGTAACAGATAAAATGAAGATATAATACGTTAATTTAAAGGAATGGTCCACCGCATTACACGAGTAAGCTAGATAAAGTTTTTCATGTAAAAGGGCTTATGCAAATGGCATTTATTTTCAGTGGCAAGCAGATATTGTTGATTTACAAGCATACGAAAAGTATAGAAGCGGATATAAATACATTTTGACTGTGATAGTTTTTTCTTTAAACATACATGGGTTAAAAGAAATATTTGGCTCATTTAAAAATATCGTTAAAGGGAGAAACCCAACAAAAGTACACATTGATAAAGGAAAGGAATGATTGAACAGGAAAGTTTCAAAATTAATGGAGAAAGAAAATATCAAATACTTTTCCATTTACTTTGATAAAAAACATCAGTAGCGGAAAGCTTTGAAAATACTTTAAAAATCTCGAATGTCGAAGCATTTCATTAAAAACGGTTATATGTATTGCCTAATATGATTGAAGGATGAATGTATTGCCTGATATGATTAAAGAATAGACGTATTGCCTAATATGATTGAAGGATACCACAACACACATCATAGATCCATAGACATGAATCCATTTCAAGAAAGTAAAGAACAAATAGATCTAAAGTCTGGATTAATTTATTTGGTTACCTTACAGCGCAGATATTTGCAGTTCCTAAATTTAAATTGGTGACATAGTTAGGATTTAATAAGAACTATCCATCCTTGAAAAGAGTACCCACATAATTTTACAGAGGAAATAATTAATGTATAAGGAAGTAATATTAGGAATCCTTTTTTAAATTTGAAGACTTAAAGGAAGAGAATATTGATGGAATATTTTGCAAGGAAGAATTAAATCTTTACGACAAACAGGACGATTTATACACGGTAGAAAAAAAAATGTAGGGGCACAAAGTGAGAACCTGTAAAATGTAAATGTTACGATGATTCTTTTAAGAGTTGGGAGCCATTTGAAAATAGCGTGTAGCTAAAACAGATATTAACTAAGTTTATAGATCCACCTAAAGACTAAGTTCAACCAATCATAATGAAAAATAGTCATTTTGATAGTTTGTACCATGAACATATTGTCTTGAATACCGCTGTAAATGTTTGTTGGCTTTGCAAGAAAGTCAGTGATCACAATACAATTTCCAAAATCAGAATAAGGGAACAATACATATCTTTTGCTTAGACACATGCAAACAGAAAACTATAACTTTTGTACAATAAGATGTCATACATATTGTTTAATATAATAATTTTATATTTTGCCTTTTTAACAAATTTGGACAAAAGAAGAATAAATGAGATAATTGACAATTTAATAGGATATATCGATGTTTATGGCACAATTATGACTTTTGAAGGAACTTCCAATCTTAGGTTCATATTTAAACAATGCAAGTAATTTTCATGTACCATCAGATGTTATAGGTCAAACATAGAAGAAAACAATTATTCAAATGGAAAAAAGAATAACAAATGACAACGATGTATAGGTTATGTCACCGATTCCAAAAAGATATATTAAATCATATCATAGATATTATATTTGCAATAAAGGTAAAGTGAAATATGGAGAATATGATATGTAAAGCTCAACTTCATTCAATATGTTCAGGTTTATAACAATTTGTATGATTCGTCAATGTGTCAATTTATGCCTGTTAAATACTTTAGATGGCTAAGCAAAGCAAAAGATCGAATTTATAAGAGACCAGTTAATGAAACGGAAAGATGATGACAAAACATATGGTATATTAGGTGTAGATTTGGAAGTATCAACGAATATACATGATTATTTTAGTGATTACCTATTAGCATATCCTTTAGCAATAGAAACAAATAATACCAAATACGAAAATTTTATCTCCACTACAAAAAGGTTGAACTATGATAAAAAGGAACAAACGGAACCTTACCTATGTTGTTATGCCCAGATAAAACAAAGAGATATATGTAATTCATCAAAATTTAAAACTATACGTTCAGTTATGATTAAAATTGAAAAGACAAAATCATAGGATTGTACAATTGTATCAAGAACCTAGGTTGGAACAATACATGGACTTAAATGCAAATTTAAGACAAATAACAAGCAATGACTTTGAAAAAGAAATAACAAAGTCATGATCCTGAAAAACAACTTTTACTTTAAACTAACGATATCAAAACGACTTATCGTTTGCCAGGCGAACACTACTAGATGGAAACTGGGCTTTAGTGACTGTAGAGAATAAAAAGATCAAACTAACACATCCTATTTATGGAGGATTTACAGTATCTTAGTTTGTAAATTTTGTTGATGTATTAATTTTACTACAATAAGCTCTACTTTGATAATATTTTGTTATTAATAAGAGACACAGATTCTTAATGCATACGATTTTAAACTGACATCTTTTACAACGACGCGAAGGAGAACCTACAGTTTTTTCTATACTAGTGTGTTACGACTCTAGGTCTTAAAAACATGTAACAGAAAGAAAATAAAACAAACAACGTAAGTAATATCAACAAACAATTTATTTCCCTGTAATACAAAGTGAACTTCAATATATACTTACAATATTGTTAATCCAATTCCAATTAATCCTAAATGTCCTAATTACAAGTCAAAAATATAAAATGGTCTGAATGAGTTTCAATAGTCTTGAATGTCCTGATATAACACAATGGTACAATCCATAATATCTTTGAATGAGTTCACAACAGTCAAAAGTAAGGTATTGCTTCAAGAATCAATGAGCACTTTAGTAATTCCAATGAATTAAATAAAAAAATTCTTCTCGAATTATATCTGATTTCACAAGCACAATGTAAAATCTTATCACAAATGGATCTCCACAGACTGATCTAAAAATAGGAATACATTATTTGTTTACTAAATCCCTATTTATACACATTTTCATTTGACCTATATCATATCTGAAGCAATTAAACCTAAAAAACACAAACATTCTAACTGTCAACAAGACTGACCTTGAACTCAAAAGCTAGTATACATTCTGTTTTTCAAGTGACCAGAATCTAAAGTACACCTTACCAACATAGACAAAATTTAAACACACTTTATAGATTAAATATACATAACAAGTGATTACAAGAAAGACAGCAGATGTAATATATCTAGAACGTTGTTGGATTATTCAAAGATGAAATTAACAGCACACCCATACAAGAATTGTATTGTCGTAGAAGCAATATATATATTCTGTTAAAACTGAGAAAGACGAAGAGAAGGTACGTAAAAGTATTGTGTATAGAGGGGTATTAAAATGTTTCAATAAGAAAACATTATAATTTCTAATAATATCTTCCATCAATTTCATATGTTTGAGGAAAACACCTCCACTAAAAGCCTAACATTTTGACGCATGTTTTTATTTATAGAATTATATTTCTGTACTATCACCCACATAGGAAATCCCCTAATATCTGCCACTGAATGCTAACTAGATTATTTGCCTTTTTCTTTTAAAATCAAAGTTTTAGTTCGATAGTAAAGATTGATCAGATTTTCTAACTATTGTCTTCTAAATTTTCAGTTTCTCCTATCGCAGTTACTTTATTATCTTTAAATAACTATTTCCTGTTGAAAGTCTTGTTATGAATTCGAGTTGAACAGATAAGGACAATTTAATCTAACAAACACTTACATTCGGTTTCTATTAAATCTATTACAAACCTTGTTTCACCACGATTGCTAACGTAATGCACAATCATGTTATGAGTTTCTTTTAACTATATTTTTCAATGATAGATACAAGTTCATCGTGAGCATACAAAAGTGTTGGTTTCTCTCGCTGTTGAAAAATAGGTCTCACGACTTACCTTATTATTAACTAACACGAAATGTATAAATTTGACACAGGATGAAGCCGGGTTGGGACTGGATTAGTGAAGACACCGAAAGCAACTGCGTTAATAAGATGTTTATTTATAAACGCAATTTAAAGATGAACACATCTGACACCATTATAACAAAAATATAAGGAAAATTATAAAGTTCCCAACATGGAACTATCAACAACAAGTAACTCAACGAGAAAAATCAAAGATGAATTTAACGAATGGAATTTAAAACAAACGTGAATAACATCCTATCACCAATCAACAAATAAGAGTATATGATCTACACCCTAATGTAAACAAAGTCTTATTAAGTACCAAGGGTGACCAAAGCATGTGATTTATGCACTTATCAATATGATACTCATTTATTCATCAATCTATTAACTCACTACTTTATCAATTCATCAAGCGATATTGGAATATGTATGAATTTATGGATCTGTCGTTCATATAACGATATTGAAATGGGAATGCATGAAATTATGAATCTACCACACATATAGCGATATTGAAATGTGAATACATGTAATTTTGCTCAGATAGCAATAGTGAGAATAACAATAAAATGGAACACGTAATATATATAACTATCGTGGGCGCCCATTTGACGTCCAAGATGTATCTCAGGTTCCACCCGCTCTAGTCAATGGTCAAGGAGCCACCACGCATGGTCCACCCCTCCCAGTCTGTTGAAGGATCCCTCGAGAGCCTTCACATTAACACAGACCCGCTGGTCGAGAAGCCTTGGTCCCTCGCATCGAGAGAACCAGTACACTCTTCCGAACCAACGTCACCAGACACACCGTATACGCCATCAGAAACCACACAGTTCTGCGACTCCACAACACCAAACCATATATAAGGCACAAAGCACCACACAAGGCACCACACAAAGGCAGCACACAAAGGCACCACACAAGGCAGCTAAAAGTATAACAACTAAACCGTGTAGCACATATGACACGGTTAGTATTTTTGCGTTGATATATGTTGAGCATGCGCGCACATCTCGTTACACATTACATTAATCATTTAAAGCATGCTGCGTATAATTAAATAAAATCCGTCTGTTCAGTTACAACAAATAGCTAACTTGTACCAGACTATAGTATTTCTAATATCATAGCGTTGTATGACCTAGGTATTGACTCTCTGTAGAATTTAGAATAAATTCTAAAACATCTAATATGTAAAACAATTCTGTCGTATAAAACGAATAGTGATAAAGAATACTATCTTAAATTTCACATACCTCTACAGCTGGAGATTTGCTCCCGTAAAGAGGTAAGCTTTCTGACAAGACTCGTCGTAGTGTAATTTGTTTATAGAGAATTTGCTCTATATGTACTCTAGCTGTGACAGATATGCGCAGCAGCTAGGTACGTAAGTTTTCACTGCAGGCAATTTGCACGTGCAGCATGGGGTGAATCGCGCTCAGTATTTCGAAATAACCAGAGCCGAAAAAATAAACAACCCTCGAGTAACGCTCTAGTCGGAAACGAAACCCGAATACATTTTTTATCAAATATACATATTGATATAAACCATACAATTCCGTGACAAAATTAATCCCATATTAATTAATTGTGTGCATTTTTATGGTCAGTGGTTATGAGCACTCCCATGTAATTTCTTATCATGTGTACTTTCTAAATTGAGGCATATACAATTTTTAATTTAATCTCTTATTTATTTGTTTGAATCATTTTGTAGTCGTTCAAGTTCTGATTGCAACGTATTAGAATGATCTAGAGTATTTTTATTTCTTCTCTATCGCTCTCTAATGCATCCCTTTATGATATTATCTTTTGCTTAATTAAATTAGTTGCAAACATTGCTGAAAGTTTCGTATGCTTGATTCCCTACCTGCTTCCTCTCTACTGGTTGCTTTCTTCTTCACTGTCTGCAATGCGTGTATTGCATTAGACAGTGACATTATTCTCTGTTTGAAAAAATCTTGTGTGCCTAATATCTTCTTCCCGTTGTCTTCTATTGGTAGTTATATATCTTGTATTTAATAATTCTTTCATTACCACCTTGTTCGCCTGATAGGAATTTGGTGTCTATTTGCTCTCCTCATGTTTTAATATCTTTTAAATTATAATATGTCCATGCCTTTTATATATGTGTACTAATACGTGATTTTAAAACTTCTCCAGTAGCAGTTTCGTTTGCTTTTACTGGTTCATTTAAATTAGCAATCCGGTTGTTATTTATGTTTAAATCATTGTTTTCATCTCTTTAGTCTTCAGTATATTTCTACTTATTTCATTAAGACCTTTTTAATAATGTTTGCGAACATTTTACCCAAGAAACTGGCATGCTACAGGCATTCAGTGAAAGTCTATAACGTTTCCATCTTCATATTTTATACTGATATTAAGATTGTTTATTGATTCCCTTTGTAATTGTTTGTAAGTAACATTAACATTGTAAAACATAAAGTCACTGTGAAAATGTTTATTAAAAGATACAGATACTAACAAAAAGTATTTGATCTAGGAAAATGTATACATTGTTAGGCTTCAGAATCCCACAAACTCTGTCAGATCCAATAGATCGTTGTCGTTGATTACGCATGTTCTGCAATTATTAGGTGGTGTAACTGAACATCTGAATAGGATTTAAAACACTCAGTTTCAATACTTTCTTCATTGTCGGTATTTGCTGTCGTGCTTTCTTTGATCCTGTTGATGTATTTTTCAAGTTAGAGTAACCACCAGGAATTAAAACAGTTCTTGATTCGTTCTTGTCGTTTATATGATAATAAATAAGTTGTTTTTCAAATTATTGGAAATATTGTAATAACCGGCAATAATATTCATTCTCTGTAATGAAAAAAAATTACCATCTCTAATATCGATCGGATCCGTAAAATAGATTTCTTTCTCAGGTTGTTCTTCTACTGTAATATAAGCCATTTATGCAGAGTAAATTATTTACTTCTGTTTGTTTAAAATAATTTCACAATCTCACCAGTGTATAATTTATTATCTTGTTGTCCAGTCTCTTGTCTCTCTATGCTGAACACTCTCTGATTCAATTATTTACATCCTTGAACTTGTTATAGACCTCAACGAGCAAATTAAATTCTTAATGAGTTACTTAATGTGGCATTTATTAACATTATTATCATGTCATCGAAATTATTTAACTTGCTGATTGCCAAATCTCATCATGTGTTCTGTGTTTATTGTTGATCATTTTTTTCAATGAAAGCTTTCGCAACAAACCCCAAGAAAGTTCTACCAAATCCAATAAAAGTAGAGACATGATAATTCCATTTGATACGCCAGCGACTCTTGAACAAGCGACTTTTATACCCAAACCACCTAAAACTATATACATACTAACTTCTACCCAGATTAAACTTTATACTGTTTTGTATTGTTGTCTAATACGAAATGATTACTTTTTATTGCATTGACCTTTTGAAACCTAAAATTCACAGCAATGTCTTTTTGGAGTGTGTATACTTTACACACACATGTAAACAAACACACTGGTACTGCTGCAAAAGTTATAGAACGAAACGTAGTAGCTATGAAAAAGACTTTGAAAGGTATGACAAACCGATAGCGACATAAAGTTTTAGGCAAACAAATAGATGCAAAAAAGTTAGATTGCAAGAACAGTTAGAAAGTGCTCAGACAAATAGTTGGACATTTAACATATCTGGATCGTATTTGTAATGAAAATATTGAAAACATTAATGCAGTAGTTAAGAAAAATATACTATTAGCTAAAAGGATTATTTAGAAAACAAGATGTAACAGTTGCTACCATTTTCACAGCTACAGGTATGACTGCAACAACTCTTGCACTGACTATAGCCAATATGGTTAAGAGTTTAAGAGAAGGCGGTGCATGATGAACTGTTGGAGGAACAAACGGTAGCACAGAGTCATTCACTGATAAAGTTAAAAAGACTTACAAAGGCTTACAAATATTGATAATTATTTGTTTGCGTTTGCTGAAAAGGTAGCAGTATAACCTAACGTTATTGGCAGTGTAATAAGCTGGCTTAAGAAAACTACTGGCTATATTGTTTCTTTTCTATCTTATCATGTCGTTTTACTCATTCTAGCATTACTTGGCAGGCTGGGTGATCAGATTTGTAGACAAGGCAAAAAGAAGGATCAATAATTCTTACTCTATTGACGGTTAAATTAAAACATTTCCTGAACCATTCCTATGTGATTTTGTAATATTATCTGTAGATCCAACTGTAATATCCTTCTTATCTAAACGGTTGTTATATATTTCTTTTACTTCTTTGTATATCTGTTTAAGAATTATTGGAAATTGTTTATCAGTAGCTGGAATCATACTGTTTTGCAAAATCTGTATATATAGTTGAGTTAACTCTTATGTTAAATGAGGCTATATCCAGCAACACTGCCCATTTTCATGGCCAAATCTCTGGATAAGAAAATATAATATCATTACCAAAAGCAGAGATTACTCATAATGATTTCATCTGACATATAACCTTGTTCGCCTTAAAGCTATTTTTCAAATAGCTCTTTTGTCGCATCTTCTACAGTTGAAATAAACCATGTAGCAGATGTTGCGTTCTGAATTTGTTTACCTAATATGCAATTCATGGTAGATCTGTTTTTGTCTAGTTTAGTTTTACTGTTAATAATTCTTTATGGCATCTTAACCTCATGCCTATACAAACTACATTGATAATATTTATACTGGTTATACTGGTTATATTATTTAATTCATATTCTGCTAATTGACCCCACGTTCCTACGTGTGTGTAACTAACTAATTTTATCCTTATATCTTCAATCGTGATGAGGAGGAATGTTACAATTGTTACAAATTATTTTGCGTTGTTTTAGATCCATATCATTGTGTTTGGAACTAAAATCATTTTCAGTCTGGCACAATTTCGTGTTACCCTGTGTCTCATATATATTCACTGATATTCGCTATCAAATTATAAAGTATAATTATCAAAAATATGCAACTATTTGTATCAGAAATAATGGTGTAATAATTTTTATGTCTTTAAATATTTGTTCCATAGTGTTATGAACTAAAGCGGAAAACTGAGTTGTAGGACAAGGATAAAGTGTTGTGTTTGTTATTTTTTAGTCTACTTGGACCTTTTAAATTGATTTCTTTTTAAATGATCATGGAAGGGAAAGATAAAAAAGAAGTGATCTCTTGATATACAGGAAATGCGTGAACGTCGAGCTCAGAAAATTTTCACAATCAGTGATTAGGTATTGAAGTATAAACGTTTGCATTATTACATTTATTGTGTCCTCTTTAAATTATCTATTTTCAATGCTAGAATATATTTTATCAACTTTGATTTTCGGACATTGATTTTCAACCTTGATCAAATAAGAGAATCAAAGCCAACATGGTTACATTCATATTGCTTAGGTTGTATTATTCTTTGATGGATAGATGCTATGAGTTTTTCACTTTTAATGTACCACTAACTAATAGTCAGCGTTGACTTAAGACATCGAATTGGGATCTTGAAAATGTTTACATTAGTTACATTCCTTACATTAATAAAATGGCATTTACTGTCTTTTTTCAGTGCATTTTTATTGGTAGGATAATTTTAAATGTCAACCTGATTTCAGACAAAAATTTTCAATCTAGATCTATCAAAGGGTATTTAAAAAATGATCTTCCCACATACAGGACATTTTCGAGCTGGGAGTTTATTTGGTAAGATACTCGTTGTTAGTATATTCTCTATCTCTCTGTCATCCACCCCACCAATCCACCCACACCAAAACACACACACACACACACACACACACACACACACACACACACACACACACACACTATATATATATATATATATATATATATATATATATATATATATATATAAAGAGAGAGAGAGAGCGTGAGAGAGAGAGAGAAACGTAAGAGGATTATAACATTCAGTGCAACTTAGATTTTCAACAAGTGAAGTTGGAAGACCAAGAATAGTTATACTTCTTGTGAGAGATTTGCTAAAAGTGATTTAAAATTATACGTCGTGTAGCAAGGCATATGCGGAGACTCAAAAGGTAGGGCAATGGGCAGCAGAATGTTCATAATGTCAAAGATAAGTAACCAAGAATCATGAAATCTGCTCCAGAGACAAGAGAAAAGGTGAATGTTGGGTGTGGCACATGCAAAAACATTGGTCCTCAGACTGTCCAGAAAGCCGAAGGATAGTTGTGTGAACGCAAAAGGAGGAGAACGAGGAGAATGATAAGGATTAAGGTACGGAACAAGAAGAAATCACTCTTTCAAAGAATTTAAACAATAAACGCTGACATGACATCGTCAGATGAAGTCTAAAATAAGAAAACGTGGACTCGGTGAAATGACACGTCCAAATATTCTGTCATTCCTGTTCACCAGACTATAGCAAAAGTAAGTAAGGATCAAATGATCTTGAATTGTTTAGTAGTCTCCTCCTACCTTTTAAAACCATATCTATGTGTGGATATACTCGTTTGTTTTTACGCATACAACTTTGTATTGTTTGTTTTGGTAATGAATAATTGGTACTTTTTCTGAGATATATGAGCGGTCCTGAAAAGTGACCTTTGAAAATAGTAAATAAAACAAAATTCATGATTTTTTCAACAATAACTGCAACTGCTGTGTTCCGTAACCTTGTCCGAGTTCAATCACAACTGCCATGTCTGTCCTTCTTGCCGTTGTTGTTGTTGTTGTGGTTTTCTCTGGTGGTTTGGATTTATTTTAGATTCAGATGTTTTCCTCTTAGGCGCAGTGAAAGACACTTTAAATAATGTTCTCATCTCTTTAAGCTCAGCTAGTATCTGATGTAAAGCACGCACAATTTTAAAAGCCAATCTTTCTCGTGTCTCACTATGTTGACCGCTGACAGCCATCGTTTTCATTCGTGTTTAGTTTTCTCTTCCTGATGTTGTGGTCGTACAAAAGTCTATTCTTCCTCCTTCCGGTTTGTACAAATTTCTTTAACCATACTTATTATTTCTTTTTTGAAATCATCGTATTTTAACAAAGGTGCTGTTGGCGACATCCGAAGTTACAGAGAGTAATATTCAATAAATCTAGTTGAACTGATGATGCCATCGGTTGAATGGTAGCAGTAGTGGTGCTGTCATCATTGCTATAAGGAACGACTACAGACCCGACCCAACAAATGGTGTTACTTTTCATCTCAGCCTTGGTACTGTATTATGATACATTTCATCTTATCTTTGTTGAAGGGCCCCGGCTGGCCGAATGGTCTAAGGCGCCCGACTTTACAGATCACTCACATCTCACCTCTGTGCGCATGGGTTCAAGTCTCGGCTCGACCAACGTATGTATGTGAGAAAGCTTGCCACTAGCTTCCATGGGTCGGTGTTTCTTCCCTGTCTTCCCGGTTGTTTTTTCGCCACCAGATATACTGAACACCATGTATGTATTTATGCTGAAAAATGGTGTGAAAACCCACAAAACCAACCAAACCATCTTTGTTTTCAGCAGAAATTCTAAACACTCACTGAGTTATTTCACATACCATCTCGTGGTTTGATTGGTAGTCACAAGACGCGCTCTTATTGATTGAGCAAGACATGCTCTGATTGGCTAAAGCAGAAAAAGATACATTACTATGGGCAACGTACCAAATCTAACTTCAATCCATTTCCTCCTATATAAAGTGAGGCTTTTTCTAGGTCTTACGATTGAAAATTGACTGTTCGAAATGAGTACCACTGATAGACCATACACTACCTTAATACAGTTGGATAGGGTGCAACATATCCTGCACTCAGCTGAAGAGTTAGACATGATGACAAACAGAAGAAAAATAGTCCAGAGTGGATGTGTTTATTTCAGGATGGTCCAAAACCTACTACCGCACCCGACAGAAGAAGAAAAAGAGAACGAAAAGCAGCAGGAACAACATCAGAATCAGCGGCCGCGACAATCGCAAGACGAGACCGTGTTGGAATACCGGAACCCACGTCTCTCTAGCTCAATTTGTACGCACTGTAAATATGTTCACTATTAAATGTTTGTATTAGAGTGTACATGGATTTCCCGTTCATGTTTAGATCATTTAGAAATTAACATTGGGGATTTAAAGGAGGGACCTTCTTAATTCTTAGGCGTCATTATTTGTTAATGAGTTAGTGAGCGTGGCACAAGAAAGTATATATTAAAAAGCTCGTTTTTGTGATTACGGTTTAGTTTTCATTCTCTATCTCTATCTATTTTATTCATCTATCTATCTCACTATCTATATATCTATCTATCTATCTATCTATCTATTAATCTATCTATCTATCTATCTATCTATCTATCTATCTATCTATCTATCTATCTATCTATCTGTAACAACAACAATACGAATACTATGAATATAGCAAATTAAGATTGAGTGCAATCTTGTTTTTGACAAAGTTGATGCAATGTTGGAATTGGTTTCCTGTAATAAAGACAACCTTCCCTTTCGTCTATAAAAAACATAATCGGACATTCCAAGTTCTAAAATTAAACTCTAAACATAAAATAATGCATCTGAATTTTCATTGGTTTTCCTAGTCCTACAAATTATGTGTTTGTCTGTCGTTAAGTGTATGTGTATGTCTCTTCATCATGCTCCATTCAAACAGAGGACCATTCTATTTGAAACATAACGTTAAGTTCCCATATATCCCCATAGTGACATGCTTATTGTGAAATACCCAATAGACCCATAGTGCTCCAAACGATAATGCTAAATTCCCATTGAACCTATGGTGACAAAAAGTAATGTTAAATCCCACAAACCCTATATTGTCCCCTATATATGATAACGTCTCTGATAGGATCTGTAAATGTGAGTTTAAATAACAATGGAACTCTAATATATAAAACAGACTTGTGGCAGGACTACAACTGATGGTCTGTGTTCAGACCTGACGTTACCCCATATAATGGAGGAATCTACGAGGACATTAAATATCGCATGACGTCATGGACATTTTTCGCATACGGACACATGCGCGTTCTTGGTCTGTATAACGCAAACTAACATGTTGTAATGGCAAACATTAGACTTCTCCATCTGGTTGTACTTTCTTGTTCTGAAAATTGCATTCTCTGCTGAAGTACTCAACCAATTAAATCATGAGAAAACGAAAGTTTTAAAAAAAGGAACGACGGTTTGCCAGCTGGTCCACTATGCATATGATACTTGTTACCATAGGAACTCGCTGTAAATATCAGTAAATGCAACAAGAATATTTTGTACCGCACGTACACCTTCATTTAGTATAGCGCCCTTTTAACTGGTGATAAATGCGTTTGAAAAGTCTGAATCGACACAAGACATGATCATTTCACTCCTACTTCAGGTTACGATCGGGGTGAATATGTCCACACATTTTAATTGGCTGACATATAATTTAGCAGTACCAGCCTGGACATTAATTATGGCATTATTTCCCTTTTAAAACCTTGGCCTGTTATTAATTTCTCATTGTAAGCTGGCAATATGGATCTAATTTGCAAACTTGTATCACAGAAGCAAATAATTCCAAACGCAAGTTTGGTTTCCAAATACTGCCGAAAACTAGATACTTAACGCAGATTTATTTTTTACATATTGCTTCACTTCATTATAAAGAATAAACAAATAAGCGGAACTGTCGAAATTTTAAATGACATATCTCTGTAGAATATTAATTAAGATTCATTAGTCATTTATCGCCATTGAAATTTAGCAGATCAATTTAGTTCCTTAGAAAATATCAATAAAAATAGCTCGACGTATATAGCATGATGCTTTTTATTTGGATGAAGTTTCATTTTGTAATATATATATATATATATATATATAAACAGGATTCAACCATGTCGTGTCAGATTTTGCTCATTTGTATCACAAGAGGTCAAAACTCAAAAATTGGAGTGACAAAGGTTGGCGAAATGCTGAAGTAATTTGTTTTTCGTAGTTGGTTTGAAATAATTCTTAGTGGGATAGTAAAAGTACTATTTGTGATCTTGTCAGAGAGAATGTTAAGGGAAAGATACATCTGTCCACGTTACGAAATAGAACTGTGCCAGAAAGAGGGATTTTGTTGCACCATCACGAATTAATTGGCATGTAATTGACCGAGGCCGATAAAGTGAATTGACTTAAACTAAGTCTAGCGGCCAGAAAAGTGTGAGGACAAGTATGGGTGTTAGAACAAATATGACAATTAAAACGTACACAGATTTGTGCAAGGAACAGAGGATTTAAAGACCCAGCACCTGAGGAAAAAAATCCACAGTCTTTTGGCATGTTTTAGTGTGCAATTTAAGGCATGGACATTTTAGAATAGACAGGTTGAACTTGTTCCTGTGTGTGACCAATAGGCCTGAATCCGCAAGGGGTGAATATCTCGCATTGTGTAAACCTCTTAGGGGTATGAGCAAATACTGCATGGTAATGATTATACACAGAGTTTGTAAGATTAGAGATTCTTTGGGGATTTATAGATAATTAACAGTGTGTCTATTATGCTGACAATAGATTATCGGAGTGATATTTGTAAAATGCGTGTGTAGGGAGAGGCAAAGGTGATGTAGATAATTCAGAAAAGTTACGAAAACAGTCCGCAGGCATAGACCTGAGTGTTTTAAATTATAATAATAAAAAGTTGGTGGCAGATAAAGCTATTTCGTATTTATTTTGGAGAACTCTAGGTCTCGCACTATATCAACATGACTAACATGTCACCTGCCATTGCATGCATGGATTCTATAATTACATGGGAAATATCTCGACGGAATGATTCTACGATTCG
This sequence comes from Margaritifera margaritifera, assembly GCA_029931535.1. NCBI lineage: Eukaryota > Metazoa > Mollusca > Bivalvia > Unionida > Margaritiferidae > Margaritifera > Margaritifera margaritifera. The sequence continues at coordinate 475,355 of JAQPZY010001686.1, forward strand.
AAGAAGGTTTGTTTTGTCATACACCATATAGCTAGTTTTCTTGTTGGAATTAAACCGTCGTGCATTTATATTTCTTTCCTTTTTCAAAAACATGCCTTATTCTTTCATAGTTAGAAACAAAGTGTCATTTCGGGAAATACCTGTACTTAGCATCAATAACAGATGTGTTACTTTTTTCCGTAGCAGCATTTAACCTAGAGATAAACTATAAATACCTTCTCCCTGGATGACACGCAGAGGCATGGAAAATGTGCATTTTTTGGGGTGTTTCTAAAGAAAGACGCTAACGTTGATTTGTTAATTAGGTATATCTGCCAATAATCTCGTGACAAATTTAAAAAGAGGATAATCTTTTTCAATCTTACTCAACAAATCATCGAAAATAAAGGTAAATGCATTTGCTTAAGTTACACAACTCTTTACGATTTTGATGAACACATCCACATATAATCCTATTGTTCCTTCATTATACAATAATCATTAGCCCATTTTTACCGTAATTTGAACCGAAGCATCTACTAAGTAGATAGTCGATATTTTAAATCCCAAAACTATTGAATATTAACAGGCAGTATAATTTCCAAAGCAGTTATTGGGATTTTTATTGTTTAAAAAAATCAAAGGCTGCTATCTGACCCAATGTGCATTGCAAATGAGGGAAGTTCACATAAAGTTGAACACAGTACCTTAAGTTTTGAACAGATTGCAAAACAACTAAACGAGTCTCCCAGATTGCATTTAAAGAACTAGATTCCTCAACTTTGATATTTTTCTTTCTTATTTTGAACCTCTACTTAATGAAGTATTCTCTATTTGATATTTAGAAAAATATATTATATAAGTTGATGAACTAATATGAATCTCTTTGTAGCATATATTTAGCCCTTAATAATATTACTCTTAACTTCGGATTGTCGTAGTTTCTTTATTTTATTTATATTTTTTTTATATTTTCTTTGCATTAAAACAAAACCTTCGAATACAAACTATCTACTCCGTTTTTTTCAAAACTGAATTATTTATTGTATTAAATCTTCACTATGAGCTCTGCATGATATTCTATGCAAAAGCGTAACAAATTATTCCAATTGAATTTATAGAATTATGCATGGACAATACAATTACTATACTTTATTTTGCCTTATTCAGACATTGATTAAGAAACGCTAAGCACTGCTAACAAAACGATTTAGGCCTCTGTAGACATGCCAGTGATATACAAAAGAGAACATGTGATAGATATGTAAAAACAAGATAGTTAGGGATGGCGAAAAATGTACTTTTTCCGATTCTTATTTAGCTTTGCCGCATACGCATGTGGGTAGGCGATGGGATACCGTTCAAATGTTCTGCACACGAATGCTGATATAAATAACCAAAAATATTAAAATAAACGAACAAACAAACAAACGAAAACAGCAGTAAACTGTGTTATACGAAATGTTGTGTACTGTATAAAAGTTTTATTTCATATGACAAAAGCTAGTAATTAAAACTGCTGAGAAATTCGTGTGTTATATCCATTTTCTCATGTGCGAATAGTCTCTTCGTATGGCTATATTTCTACTCAGTTTTTAGTTCATTTTCTCCAATGGATTCTCACATTTTTGTACTGAAATTCGCTTTCTATAACTCGATACTCGATTCGACTCGATATGTGCTGTTTCAATGTAAACGTAAACCTCTCAAAGCACCTGAGTGCCTTATTGGGTATTCAGCGAAACACTTTTGTTTCATATAATGTAACTGACTTGTAACATGTGAATTTGTGCAAAATACAGCAAATACATATATCATTATTTAAAAATTATGAAATATTATTAGTGGTATTGAAATTAAATAAAACTTAGAATCATAATAGGTTCCTGCAAATTAATATAAAAACCTTTGTATCACTGATTTGTGACCTATGGTGAGAAGGTATAGAGGAATATTGTTTAAAAATAATGTACAAGCAAGCGCATTTGTCATGCTTCGCTGATAAGTATGCTTAGCCATTTAATTCATCATTTGACGAAACTAATAGTTTAAGTAGTTTTACAATCTAAAGTGGTATGTTTGCAACATTATGGGGAAGAAAGCAAATACAACTTACAAAAATAATATATAAACATATTGCTGTATTGTAGATACAAATCTTCTGTATGTTTATCAAATGAAAGTTTCTGTTTATTTATCCTTTCTCTCTATTTCTCTCTCTCGCACTATATATATATATATATATATATATATATATATATATATATATATATATATATATATATATATATATATATATATATATATGTATATATATATATATAGATATCCAACGTAAGGTGGAAATAAGGTTGAGTTTCACTTAGACTTTCAACTTGTGAAAATGTAAGAACAATAAAAGATAACGCTTCTTTTCGAGAGAAGAACAGAAATTGATTCGAAAATACACAAAATGTATCTGAAAACTCAGCACTACTGAGCAAGATGCCCGTTATGTCTGTTAACAAAAAGGGCATATGTCTCCATAATGTCCTCAGCGATAAAGAAAATGAACCTGATATCCTAAGAACGTAGAAACCAGGTCTGAAGAAGCAGACTAATCGATTCCCTTTAAAAATTTCAAACAAGACACTAACAAAAACAAATGGATATTTTGTGAATTGACATTACGTTGCCATTTCTACTTCCGGAAAATATAGTAACTATAAGTAAAAATAAAAAATGCATACACACATGCACTTGTATACCATAACACATACCATTTCATTGATCCAAAGCGGGAGAAGGATTGATTGTTTAATTTCTTGTTCTAACATTTTATAAATTTTTATTTCTTACCAATTTTAAATTTTGTTTGCAAAATTCTTTAATTTTGTCTGGAATTTGTTACTTTGTTTTATTAAAATGTTTAATTTTTAACAATATTTTCTGAAATTTAAAAACAAATATTTTTACAGTCACTTACACCTTTTGTACACTTTTACAATATTAAAATGTTTTATACACTTTCTGCATATTGTTAATTTTGATGTGTTCTCTTACAATCACTTCAATCTCACACACAATTAGTTGAATTTTTTCTACAATGTTTAAAATTCTAAAATGTTTCACAACATGCCAAAGCTTAAACTTTTAAGTGTTTCAATTTCACAAAATTTTAATTTTTCAAGAAATTTATGATTTTTATCTGCTACATTTTTAAAATTAAATACAATTTATAAAGTTTGTACAAACTATTTCGTAAAATTGAGTTTGCAGTTTTTATAATATTTTTAAATTTTTTGGTTTGCAACTTTTTAAAACTGTTTTAAATTTGTGGAAAATTTATTTATTTTAATAAACAATCTTTTAAATAAAGAATTGCAAATTTTTAAATTTTGATATTTTTTAAAATAATACACTTTTAAATGTTAAAAATAAATGCTAAAAATTTGTCATTTTTGACAACTTTTATTTCTGTTATTTTTGCAATAATTAAATTTTTAAAATTTTGTTTTAGAATCCGTATAATTGTTTGCATGATTTCTATTATTGTTCTTTTTATATTTTGGTTTAAATACTAAGTTTGTTAAGGCTTTTTAAAATGTTTTTATGTACTCAGTTCCCATCATTGTACATATGTATGTTCGAATGTTTGCTTTCATGTGGTTGTTTGTGTTAGTTTTCGTACCCACCACCTCACCGCATTTGATATATATATAATTGTGTGTCTGAATGTGTATACATGCATTATACAAATATTGTCCCTTCCCCTTTGTGTCTTTTATGTAAGGATGTGTGTTTATTAGATTTTTTTTTTGTAATAATGCATGTGTTTGTTTGTTTCTTAATAACTGTTATGTATATGGAATCTATAATAATGAGTGCCTAAACGTTCGGTCTATGACTGTACTTTAAAATTGTGTCAAATAGTAAGTCGCACTTTAAGTTTAGTTAAGATGTCAAGAAGGTATTTACTGACCTTTGAGTTCAAGGTCAGAGTTGTTGACCATTCTTGAGGAAATTTCCATTCGAAAGACGCATTTAGTATTCCATTCTGGGTCGTAATATGACACGTTTCCTGTTGTGAAATAGGCCATTTGCAAAGAGTATATAAGACCTTGATATACGCATCATAATCATTCCAATTTTAAATCCTGTGTTATAAACATTCATGTTTTTTTATGATCAGTCTTTGGAATCATCAGATTGTTTGAAATAATAGTTGTGCTATACTCTTGTAATCTTGTAGTACCGTAATGCCGTAATACTGTATTGCTGTATACATACCTCGAAAGGAATAATTTATTGGAGCATTCAATGGAGTTACCTAAAGTGCTCATTAACCTTTGGATTTAAATATATGACTGTAGATACTTGTGGACATTCTCAAAGATGATCTGGATTACATTATTGGGGTACATCAGGACATTCCAAACTACCCATTCATTCGGAACATTCATTTATTTTGAACATTTATTCACTCGTAACATTTATTCATTCAGAACATTCTATATTTAGGACTTGTGATTTGGACACGTAGGATTATTGGATTATTTGAATTTTAATTTACATTACTGTAATTGTCTTTTGACTTTCACTTTAATTGTCTAGAAATAAATTGTTTGTTGATTTTAATACATTGTTGGTCTCACTATCCTTTTGTTACATTATTTTAAGACCATAGAGTCGTAACAAAACTGTGTGGTTGTTTGTTTGATTGCTTGTTACTAAGGATGTGTGCTTGTTTGTACAAAAGAACACGTGAGTAACCTTCACCTATGCCCTTACCATCTTCAGTTTTGTTTGTATGGGTGGTGCTGGATAGTAAGGGTATGGGGTTGTTCATAAACTGATGTAAGTGACCCTCAACTATCCCCTTTCCATTCTCTGTTTGGTTTGCAAGTGTATATTTGATTGATTCTAATAGTGTGTGATTGTTTGTCCTTAACTTGGCTTGAGTGATCCTCTAGTATCCCTATTCCTTCTCTGTTTTGTTTGTATGTGTGGTTTTGGATAGTTAGGGCGTATGTTTATCCTTAACTAGATGTAAGTGAACCTCACCTATCGTCTTTCTCACCTCTGTTGTATCTGCATGTATATGTTGTCCAGTAGGAGTCTGAGATTAACTTTCACCTATCCCCTTTCTTCTCTCTGTTTTGTTTGCATGTATGGTGTTGGATAGTAAAAGTGTGTGATGATTTGTTCATAAGTCGGTGTGAGTGAGCCACAACTATCCCCTTTCCCGTTATATCTGTGTGTGCGGTGTTGGCTAGTAAGAGTGTGATGGTTTGTTTATTACTAGGCGTGAGTAACACTCAGCTATCCCCATTCCATTCTCTGCGTTGTTTGCTTGACTGTAAGAGTGTTTGACTTTTTGTCCATAAGTAGGTGTGAATGACCATCATCTAACCCATTTCCCTCGTCTGTTTTGTTTGTAAGAATGGGTGTTGGATTGTAATCATATGCATTTGTAACCATCACATAACCTTTATATTACTCGTAAGTTTTGTTTGTAAGGTACGTTTTGGATGGCAAAGATGGCTGTTGGATCATAATTACGTGTCTTACTGACGATCTCATAATTCTCCTTTTCCTCATCGTTTTGTTTGTAACTGTAGATGTTTGTTTTTAGAAACGAGCGTGGGTCTGTAAAAACAGATGTTAGTCTTCATAACTCTCCACTTACTTTACATTCCTCTTAAAAATGAGTTTGCATATGAGCGTGAGTATTTGTAAGTAAAGGTGAGTTCTGGTTAGCAAGGATGTGTATTGGTAGACAAGACTATTTGTAAGCAAAGATATGTTTTTGGTCAGGAAACATGTTTTTTGTTTTATTATTAATTTATGCCTAATCCATTTTTTATGTAATTCTTTTTTGTTTCTATACTGTTTAAAATTGTGTCTGTTTTTATTTTTTTTTTATTTTGACATATTTTGCTTTAAATTTGTAGCAAATTTTCTTTAAATAATTTTTTTAATACTTTTTTCAACTTTTGCTTCTAATTTTTTTAAAAATTTGTTTTCAAATTATTTTAGTCATTTTTTTAATTTATATTTTCTTCCAGTTATTTTTGTTTTGTTGGTTTCAGCTAAATTCCGGCTCCGTTTTGGATTTTTAGTAGGACTTTTAGTCCAAGTCATATTTGTAAAATATTCCTGGTTTTCTTTTTAGTCCCCGCTAAATTCTGGTAAGTTTCAGAACTTTAGTACGACTTTGTTTGCTGTTTGAGTTCTGCAAATTCCGAGTCGGTGTTGGAAGTTAGAACAACTTGCATTCTATGCCATTAGAATACAATATTGGGTGTTTTGCCTTTTTAGTCTCCCCTAAATTCTGTAATAGTTTTGACATTTTGGTATACTTTTAGTCTAGTGCATATATAACATTCCAGAATTGTTTCAATCTCTTTTAAGTATTTGTAATACATTTACTATAGGCCGTATTTTTAAAAATAAAATAATCCGGTTTTTCAGCCTCCATTAAAATCGGTGTCTGTTTTATCATTATCTTGTTATTATGAGTTTGATCCCTTGATTACAACTTTGTATAGCATCAGTGCAATATAAGTCAATGTACATACATAGCGAATATAATCTGAGGTACAGGTAATGGTTTAAATCTAAATCTATGACATATGCATATAGTCACTAGGCACCACTGAGTGTATCAATGGGAGCGGCCACCACTTGCATACATAGCAAAATTTACTAATGTTTAGAGGTTAAGGCCTAACCTCCAAATATCGTTATGGCTCAAATATTTATGGACCAACTATATCTTTGATTTGACTGTCATTAAAAATAACCGCAAGAGAGTGGCCCCCAACGTTAATCCTATGGAAAATGTTAACACCAGAGTGGCCTGCAATGTTAATCCTATGGACGGTTTTAACATTAAATTCTACTTTATCGCCATATTGGCCCAATCCAAGATGGCCGGAGAGTAGATTTTCCCATAACAGCCATAGTGGCCCATTTACCTATTACCTTGTATAAATGATAAGATGAAAACATAAATCGAACTGAGCGAAGTAAATGCTCCGAAAATATCGTTATATTTATGTATGTGCCCAATTATGCAAACTGGATTTCGTGTACTAAAATCGTTTTATTGTATTGTTTTCATTAAGTAGTGCATTTCATTCATTACCAATCATACCTACATGTGCACATACTTACATAGATATTCATATGTATGCATAGACAGACCGACAGATATAACGACATACTTATGTCCTTCTGGTAGATGGTCGAATAGTTTATATATTTTTAAAGTTTGAATATATGTATGTGGAGTCTTTATCTGGTCTCTATAACTGTCTACAAAATGTAACACGTGCTACACCTACTATGAGTGTGGTGGTTTGATTTTACAAAGTCTACACAAACAAACTGCAAGAGCTGCAGAAATGGAAATGGTGAACACTTACATATATCAAGATATCCCAACATAGCGAGATAAAAAGGATCTCTCTCTCTCTCTCTCTCTCTCTCTCTCTCTCTCTCTCTCTCTCTCTCTCTCTCTCTTCTGCTGTCATGGGCCTAATGGTGGATATTAAAATATTAAATATAAGAAAAAATATTTTAAGAGCGAATAAGAAGGCATTTATTTTTTTCCAGTAAGACAATAAGTTTGTTAATTATAGGGTATGTGTGCATTTTATCGTTTATTTGATCTTGTCTACAAGACAGAACTACGAATCTGTTTTATATTGATGACTGAATGCGAGAATTACTGATATTCATATATAGCTGTTTTTCGTCTCCATATTTATTACACCATTGTTCTTGTTACCGTGGTTAATAAAATGACGTTATCATGTTTTACCTCTCCTCCCCCCCCCCCACATCATATCATGTGGAGACGATTTGGACTGAGGTAAAACAACCATCGTCTAAGTCCATTCTTCTGTGCTCTCTCTCTCTCTCTCACTCTCTCTCTCTCTCTCTCTCTCTCTCTCTCTCTCTCTCTCTCTCTCTCTCTCTCTCTCTCTCTCTCTTGTCCTCCAAAATTCGATATCGTCTTGGTTTGAGAGATTTGAAAATGAACTACTGTTACTAACTCTAGTTCAATATTTTTGCTAATGGGTGATCTCAATATTGATTTGATGAATAACCTGCAAAGTAAATGGAACGATATTCTACAAATATATAATCTCACTCAAAACGATACATTCCCCTAACCTGAGTCACTGACACTGTAATCGATTTAGTTTATTCTTCGCGCCCTGAATTTCTAGTCCAGGCATTCGTCCCAAAATATTCTGTTAGTGACCACTATCCTATCTGTGCCACAAGAGACAAGTTCTGCGAACCATAAAAAGAAAAAAAAAAAACAAAATACCACCATAAAGTACCCATCCTGTAACCTTTTCAATAAACATGTTTTATTGATCGACTTAAAATACGCTCAAAGTAATATGTCAACAAACTTGTATAAATCCAGACTTTAATGTACAACGTTGGACAGCACAGTTTCTTGCAGTCCTAAATCGACTTGATCCAGTTAAATGCAAAAGGGTAAAGAGAATAATGAATTCTGACTAGTTTTATTCTGCAAACTATTATTTCTATCACAAAAAGCGTAACAAACGAAGTCACCAAAAAACACAGAAATTTAGTATAAATATTGATCGCTCAAAAGGATAATTTTTCAAGATTGATTGATAATAAAAGTGACAGCAGAAAAATACAGAAACAGTTTTGCAACTTTAATTCAGGTTCAAAATTTCATGATTTTCCTTCAGAATTGACAACCTGTAGTCATACTAGTACAGGGAAATCAGATATTGCAAACAACCTAAATACCCTTTTCACATCATTAACTTTAATACTTGGAGAACATTCTTCCATATCACAAGATTTGTTTCACTCACACACATCTTCATGGCGACCAAACCTACAAGCCGATTGCTAGGCAGATCCAAGGGTGCACCAGGGAGTTCTAGAACTATATGGATAATTCGAAATGTCTACAGGACACCCAAACACACACACACACACACACACACACACACACACACACATTAAAGGGAAAAACATAAGATATACATGTTCGTTTGGGTGATTAGAAGGTACTGGTGGTATCCAAGTTAGGTATCTCAATTTGTCTGAGCTATGGCATAATCAGAAAAAAGAAAGTTTTGAAGCGCGCCCTTAAAAAAGAGAGTGTTGGTATTTACTTAATATCATTATATACCTACCTAAATACATGCATAGTTGCATTCACCCATCCAACAATATATTCTTTTATCCATCCATCATATACCATAGTTTTGCACAATACGTCATAGGATAGAAGAACATGCACGTTCCAATGCGTGCGTCTGTAACAAATTTATTCTTTATCTGATTTCTAATGTAGTAACATTTGAAGTGTCGAAATGGATTTGTAAAAGTTCTAAAATTAATCAGTATTCTTGTATGGTCAAATTTAAAATAGAAAAAAAATACACATGTGTGTATATTTTACAATATGTTCAAATTCCGAAATTTGCACACAGTACAAGTTTACATATATGAATATTTGTTTTTGTACTACCTCCAGAGGTGTCGCAAATCTATATACGTATGCAAATCCGCTTAAATGACAAAATGTATATACGCATTTGAATTTTCATCCGTAGATAAACTAGTTAGCTGGTTCGCTCGGGGCTATGCAGTGGGTGGTATGGGTGGAGCGCGCTGGGGATTGGCCTCGAGTCAGAAAGCTATCGCTCTGACGGATTTGTTCTTCCTGTTGTTTCGACTGCTAAAACACAGCTTATTAAGAATTATACTTTTCTTGATCTCATCGCGAGCTTCTGCTCTGACGCGGGCAATAAATTCGGTTTTTGCCAGTGCTCCAATTGCAACCGAACTGTATGACTAGTGCGATGCAGCCCGTATTTCATTTTTTATGGTTGTGTATTTCTCGACTTCATCAATGATAAGCCTGTATTCTTCCTCGGAGATGGCGTTATCACGTAGCGTCTTCGATATGCTGTCCGATATTGTGTTCAGCTTTGTTTCAACCAGGACAGGGATTTCGTGGTGCTTTTTACGTTAAATGTGAGATGGCGGCTTATAAAATTTCCTGCAACTGAAATCAGACCACAGCTCAAAGCAGTGATCTCGTGGACAATCATAATGAGTAAAGTATGAAACATTTTCATATATGGAGCTATGGTTGACTTTTGATTCCCGCTGTTTCTACAGCTGCATCGGCATGGAAATAAGCTAAACGAGGAAATACATGGGTCCTTTGTATTTATATAGAGAATAAGCAGTTTCCAGTACACAAATGTCTAAAGATTTGTTTTAAAGTAGGGTCAAACATACAAAACTCCTGATTTCTTTTCCACAAACTCAACATGAACTTATACCGTCAGAACAAGATCCAGCTCTGACATGATACAAATCCACTACCATGACGACATGATACTCACAACCTTAAACGAAACTCTGTATTTGATATCTCAATTGTATTTGTACGAGAAACCAAGGATCACATATGTTAAAGTAATAAATAATTACCCCCATTCATGTCAAAGCTAAAAATTCTTTCTTGTTATATAATGATTACTACTGCAACATGATATTAAACAAACACCTAATGTTTCAACATTTAAGATATTATACCCCTGCAAATATTTTCATGAGCAATACTGATTTTATGACCGCATAAGATTTGTAAGTGGTAGCTGTGATGTATCTATGTGATAACAGTATGTTAGCCTTGTATAATATGTATTTATTTCAGTGGTATTTGTATTCGTTTATGCAGTGAATGTCAAACGTATGGATTTGTGCTAATTACATGTATATTTGTGCTCATTGCAGGGCCAGAATATACACCAGCTGCTAGTTAATTATTTCACCCTGGATAAATAAATAAATTATTATTATTATTATTATTATTATTATTATTAAAAAAATGAGTAGGTGGAAGAATTCCTCTCAAGATCTGAGAAATTCTTGGGAACTATCCCGTAACTGAGAAAGGTTATATGTAAATGTCCAAGTGTAATGTTTGCACTCATAAATAGAAGAATGTTCATCAGGTGCAAGTTAGGGGGTCTTTTGCAGAATTTTAGATCTATTAACAGTTTCTTCGCTTCTGCATTCGATGATACATGATTAAGTTTGATGTATATCCTTAACATGTTATGTACAAACTTTCCCTATTATCAGGAATAAAAAGTAAGATTTAAGAATTAAACCGTATTTAGTTTTGAAACCAGATTATTAATATGTGATTTGCATATTCTGAAACAGCGAGTATAGCAATTTAATTAACATTCTTGAAACTCAGTTTTTCTTTAGTTTATGGTTAATCAAATCAAACATCACAATCATCAGCAGCAGCATCATCATCATCAGCATCATTATCATCATCATCATCGCTATTATTCCTGTTATCATCTTGATAGTCTGCATAATCGTTCACATCGTTATTAGTCAATGCATTGTAATTTTTTAAGCTATCATCTTTTCCACCAAAAGTAAGAAACAATTTTATCTAATCGTTGCTTCCACTGTCTTTTAAAGAGAAAACACTATGCAGAAGTTGAAATTCTGGTTTCCCACTGGATTTTTATTGCTGTCCGAGTAGTCTTGTTAGTACATTGTCTATTTACTTCTAAATAAACTGAACATCTTGATCAGAACGCACAATAAAGTTTATTTAGTCATTTGTAGTATATAAGGTCATATTACTTTATTCATACGTACTTGATACAATTCAAAGTCATTGTTCTAATAATGAAATATTTTTTTATTTAAAACGAATTAAAACTGTAAACGAAGTGCGTTGTTTTGGCAACGTGGTCCAAATACGATAGGAATGAAAGGCCTATGAATTGTGTGTTTGTGAAAACGTTTAGTCGAATCTGACTTATCTACATGATTCCAAAATGCAGTTTGTTCATGACATTTTCGCATACCCCTTACAATAAAAGAAAACTACAGAAATCTTTCACCATTCCCAGGTGACATGATTTTTTTTTTTTTTTTTTTTTGGGGGGGGGGGTTCACACAATGTTGACAAGCGTTTAGATGCACAAACACTGCAAAATATGACCTACTGCTAATATATGGAGACAAAAATTATATTATCATTAGTATTTTGTGTATTGCTAACAGTATTGTCGGAGAATTCATACATATGGTGTCTGATAGCTAATCTAGAATGTATGCTACCTTTTATGTTGATATACTGCATGTTTATAGAATAAAGTAGGAGAAACTGAAGCTGCGGGTGATGATGATGATGATGATGATGATGATGACTTGAAGAACGAGGAAGGTGAAGAAAAAAACAACGCATAGGTAGCAATGTCTGACAGCAAATAATTACCCTGTTAAGCTAATCCCAGAGTATGTACCTTTGTCAGAAGTACACCAAAGAACCTGTCGTATAAGGTGATCGAACTGAAATTTACAGGAATCTAATCATTCGGACTACTCCGCTTCTTACACAAAGAAAACAAAACTTTCTTTCTTATGGCGTACAAATTAAATAATACATTTTCTCTCTGCATAGATACCGACCAAGTGAAATCTAGGTATGTATTTTCTTTGCAAACTTACGATGATACATATAATATGTATTGATGTCTTCTTATGGAAGGTAATAAAAAGAAGAAAATATTGATGATGATGATTTTTATGATGATGATGATGGTAGAGTGTAATGGCATATTATACCAACATAAGACATCCGTAGAAAGCAGCCATTTTTAAATTTCAAATGAGAAGCCTAATGCTTAAAATGCAGGAGCTTCCTGAGGCTTCGCCCCTAGGGCCATCAACAAGGGTTCCATCGCACATACCCCTTGCCTACTTGCTTGCCCCCTCCCCTAACGATATTTCTAGCTCCGCCCCCGTTTAAACAAATATAATTATTTGTCTATATTCCGTTCAAACTATGTATTGACAAGAATGTTGTCTTCAAGTATACATCCTCTTTACAAACATGCAAACTAATTAAAACTTTTGGACCTTTGACAAATTTAAATGATTCTTGAAACAATTTGAACGATGTGGAAAAGTCAGAGAATGCAATACGTCCATTAGAACAACTGCATTGTAAAACATATGAACTTTGTCATGTGAATTATGGATAGCATAAAGTAATGACAATGTAATGTTTAATGGATGTGACGCACATTTCTGTTAACAATTGTGCTAATATATATTTTTGTATGTATTTCTTATCATCGTTGTAATCATTGGCATCATCATCATCATCATCGTCATCATTCTTAGGTAACATAAAGAAGAAAAAGAGACTGAAACTGCTTGGAAAATGTAACACATACATTACTTGGAAATTCCGAAGCCCGAAAGCATGAAACATGACGTGAGGTCAAGAAGGAATATATGCGAAGACTGAATAAGTTAACATGGCAGCAGCTATCAACAAATAGACTGAGTCAGTCATCAGGTGCATAGCTGGCATCATGAAATGGACCAAATATGAGATGCAAGAAACGGCCAGACTAGAAAGCGATGTCGATACATGGTGCATTGCACATAAGAACTGATCTTAACAAACCGCACATTCACAGGAAAACTTGAGGAGAAGATTGTGCCGAAGCAAAAACCGATACAAGAATGAAATAAATAAACATTAAAGTGGCATTCACACCAGAACTAATTTTAAACTTACATAACTCCGTAAAATGTCTCAGGAAACGGTGCAAGTAGATCTTGATCTATAGTATTCGCTTACCTTCCCGTTTCTTTGTACCCCCTACCGATTTTAAAAACAAAAAGCATCTAGGATATAAAAAATGCACAAAACATAGTCACTTCACTTTTTATCATTTTATAATTTCTAACCTGATGGCCAACAGAGAGTCCCTAACACTGTCAACTTGTTGATGTTTCAACCCAAACGGATGTTTCTTTAGTAACAACGGTCGCCATATTTGCGTGGTTGAGTCCAGTTTTCATAGAACAAATGTGATGTAGTTCGCCGTCTTCGATAAACTCTGAATAATTCCGTACATTTATGTAACTTTGGGAGTTACATCCTTTTGAACACATGTATACAAGCAGTACATCGTTTTATTGTAAATTGTTTTTTAGAAATGTTAAAAGTAGACATTGCAAATATCGGATGCAGACGACAGTTTTTACTGAAAAGGACTGTTCTAGTATCCGGAAAAGGACAGTAAGCAGTCTCTCTGGTTGTTTGCATCAATAGTTTCCTTTTGCTAACAAGATTACACTCTTAGAGGCCACCTGGCTGCAATCAGGTTAGAAATTATACATTTATGAATGAAATAACTACGTTTTGTGCATTTTATATATCCTTGATACCTTTTATTTTTAAAATTGGGGAGGGGGAGAGTACAAACAAACGGGAAGGTAAGTAAATACTATAGGTCTTGGTAATGTAAAATGTATTTTCAATTCGTAAGGTTCTTCAAACGTTTATGAACGGAAGCTAAAATACAAAGTTCTAAGTCAAACGGGCGCCATACCTCCGTCACGTTTCGCCTGAAAATGGAGAAAACCAACGTGATGTAGGGGTTTGTTTTAATATAAGGCCTCGTGTAAATTTGATTTCAATCCATGAAGTCCTTCAAAATTTATTGAGCGGAAACTAAATTCAAGAGAGACCTGAAGTGAAGTAATGTGAATGACGAGAGAGAGAGTAACACTCTTTGCCCTCCGTAAATATGGTGTGGACGTGAAATAGGAAAACGTTACATACCATATCTGCATTGAAATACTTTTTTCCTTGCACGTGTCTTTACTATACATCTATTGTTAAAAGCCTGTACAAAACTAACTTCATGTATCCAAGTGACACCACAATTTGCTATTAGTGAGAACTATTCCAACTTATGCTCATTTTTCTGAACACAAAAATGAGTATGTCTACGAAAAAAAGTGTTTCATCTTTCTGTCAAAATGCATGATACAAATATGTACTCTTGATAGTATTACCAAATGTGTGTAGTCTGATCTCGTGTAGGCTGTCTATAGCTTAACGGGATGAAATTGTTCTGCATGATAATAATATAGCAAAATAGTTTTGCCATGAAGAGATGGTTTATGCAAATTATTGACTTACACGGACAGATTAATTGAAATAGTCACAGATATCCTGATTGGGAATTCTTTATTATAGTAATAATTTGCAAGTGTTGTACTTTTCTCCTTTTTCTTCTCGTTGTTTTTCGCTTGTAAAAGGCTAGACAAAGAAAAACTCAACTACCGATGCTAATGAAATTATCCAAGTTACTTTAACTAATGAAATATGCTTGCATTCTTATGTGAACAAAATTATTACCCTGTTATAATTGTGGTTTGAAAATGTTCTTTTGGTCTCCTTTGGACAGCGACGTAGCAAGATCTATTTTTTTGTCTTCCTTCTGATTTAAAAATTGTAACTGCATCAATGTATGTCAGTATAACTTACAAAGCTACTCATTTAGTTAATCTCACGTTTTAAATACAGAATTTTAAGCGATCAAGTGCAAAGTTGTAGCAACATTTTCTTTCTAGTCAAGTTGTCCGTCCAATTGTTAATCAATCAAAAATATGTTTTACTTTAGCTAACACTTCAAACAAAACCTTTGCACAATCTCAACATCACGTTTTAAAGGGGAATAGAAAATCTGCTATTGCATTATCTTACTTTCGAGCTAAATCCGCAATGTTGATTGTGTTGTTACCCATAGTTGCGTGAAGCTCATGGAGAACGAAAGAAAAACAATTTCAAGTTTAAATCTCCGTTTCCGATGCAATTATTATTAGCAGCAAATCCATGCAGAATATAAAAAGCTTTCTTATGACATTATGAACGTGTTTTTACAACGCTAAGGAAGGTAGCATTTACTAACAATTTAGGGGCCCCGGGTAGCAGAGTGGTCTACGGCGCCCGCCTTTGCAGATCACTGACATCTCACCTCTGTCTGCGTGGGTTCGAGTCTCGAATCCGGCCAACTTGGGTCTGTGAGTCAGTCAGTAGCTTTCCGTGGGTCGGTGGTTCTTCACAGGGTTTTCCCGGCTTCTTCCTCCATCAGATATATTGACCGCCATGTATAGCCTATTATGTGCTGACAAATTGCGTTAAACCACAAAATCCAAACTCAAGTAAACAAATTCATTACTACTATTATATATATATATATATATATATATATATATATATATATATATATATATATATATATATCTGCTATTTTTTTTCTTTTATACGATTCACCGTCAGAAAAATTATTTACTCTGAAAAGCTAAATATATTAAGAACAAGAACTCCAGCATTTCATGCGATTGATAACTATTTATTAACTTAAGATTATATTAAATAATAATGTTAGAATTAAGACTGATATTTATTAGTTTGTGTCTAAATTGATCAGCCATGTTTAAATTATATGGTTGTATTTTGTACACAACGTGATTCCATAACTGACGAAGTCAGTACCTAAGGCTACGACATACAAGTACTATTAAAACTATCAACAAGTCTTTTGAAAGAATTATTGTGTGCATACGTTTTAAAATCAGCTTTTAGCCTCTTTGCAATATTACAGAAACGTTCGCTGAATAAATTAATGTCTTTAAGTTCTTGAACATTGTATATAAAACAATATTTTCATTCACAGTACTGCTGAATATTTATTTTTATTTCATGTACAATCCCTTCATATCCAGCTGCTAGTCAGCAAGATAAAATCGGTTGCATGGGAATCATGTGAGGATGATCTAAGACAGGATGTTGCAAATTGTTGCCTTGTCATTACACCGTGTAACAAAAAAAATTTTTTTTTGTTCCTGGGTAGTAAGTGTTATTTCCTAATTGCTTATGCCTCAAAAGTATAGAAAATGGCTATTATTCTCCACAAACTTTGCTTTTGTGACTAGGACAGTGATATTTTGAAATTTACCTATTTTCAAGAACATTCCAGATAGATTCAGTGCTGAGTAAACTTGGAGTAGCTTCTAGAACTTTCTTGAACTTTCCAGTAATATAAATAGTAGTATAAATACATTGGCCCTAAGCCCACCAGTTCAGTTTAGTTCCAGCTGCCTAAGTGGATACATATCTGCATTTTTCTGAGATGGCATCAAGAGGCTGCAAGCATCCGGCAGACGCATTTTGCTATGTCTGCGGCCAATTTATCAAGACAAGAGCGAAAAAGTATTTCGTGGAAGCATCTGCTAAGATGTGTGAGGCCGACAAGGCATATTTCGGCATGCCTGTCGGGGATAAAGACAAACCCTGGACACCTCATTTCACCTGCGAGCACTGCAAAAAAAACTCTGGAAGGTAAGATGGACAATTGTTGCTCGGAATTTTATGTTATAAAATTTGTTAAAATTTTTAAAATTGTAAAAGTTGTTAATTTTAAAATGTTTTACACTTTTCAATGTTATTGAAACAATATATCATATATGAAAAATGTTGCGAGAATCTCTTACACATTAGTCATGGGTGAAATAAATGTATTTTTGTAGGATGGTACAGAGGGGAAAAGAGAGCCATGAAGTTCGCTATCCCAAGAATTCGGCGGGAACCCACTGACCACTCAAGCAACTGCTACTTAAGCATGGTGGACCCTTCCAAACGTCGGACTGGCAAGAATGAACCTACTATCACGGATCCGGACCTTCCTTCATCCCTCGCCCCGGTGCCACACTGCCATGAGCTCCCCGTACCCACTCCTCCGGAGAGAGAGCAGCCGTCGTTAGAAGAGAGCAGCAAGTCAGAGAGCGAGGAAGACGTTGTAGATCCAGATGACAATTTCAGAGGTGGAGCTTAGGAGAGAAACCCGTACTACCCCAACCAAAAAGACCTCAACGACTTGATTAGAGATCTTGGTCTCACCAAGTCCAATGCCGAGATTTTGACGTCTAGGCTCAAGCAG
The DNA here is from genome assembly GCA_029931535.1 of Margaritifera margaritifera. Lineage (NCBI taxonomy): Eukaryota > Metazoa > Mollusca > Bivalvia > Unionida > Margaritiferidae > Margaritifera > Margaritifera margaritifera. Next base: position 493,183 of record JAQPZY010001686.1, read on the forward strand.
TGGAACTTGTTGGATGAAAGTGTGCAAGTCGCAGATCAGAGGAAGCGTCACCAACCTTTTTCCAGCTTCTTCACCCGTCAAGATGGGCTCTGCTTCTGCCACAATGTGACCAGTCTGTTCGAGGCAATCGGAATCGCCTGTAACCAGAATGAGTGGCACCTCTTCATTGACAGCTCATCCAGGAGCATCAAAGCCGTGCTGCTCCATAATGGTAACAAGTACCCGTCTCTTCCCCTGGCTCACTTGGTGCACCTCAAAGAGGATTGCAACAGCATCAAGACCTTGCTGGACGCCTTGAAGTATGATGAGAACGGCTAAGAGGTCAAAGGAGACTTCAAAATGGTGGCATTCCTGATGGGTCTCCAAGGCGGTTTTACCAAGTTTCCCTGCTATCTTTGCCTTTGGGACAGCAGGGACACCACAGACGGGACTGGCCACAGCGGACCGAGTTCTCTGTGGGGAGGAACAACGTCAAGTGGGAGCCACTGGTGGACCCCCGGAAGGTGCTGATGCCACCACTGCACATCAAATTGGGCCTTATGAAACAATTTGTCAGAGCTTTGGATAAGTAGTCGGCAGCCTTCAAGTACCTTCAAGACTTCATCCCTAAGCTGTCTGAGGCAAAGGTCAAAGCCGGTGTCTTCGTCGGACCACAGATAAAGAAGATTCTGGAGTGCAATGAATTCCCCAAGAAGTTCACTAGTAAGGAGAAAGCGGCTTGGAACAGCTTTGTCGCAGTGGTTTGGGGCTTCCTGGACAATCACAAGGCCGAAAACTAGGTGAAGCTTGTTGAGACTCTGGTGAAGAACTACGGCACAATGGGCTGTAGGATGTCCCTCAAAGTCCATATCCTTGATGCTCATCTTGATAAATCAATTAAAACATGGGAGCGTACTCGGAGGAGCAAGGTGAGCGCTTCCACCAGGATATACTGAACTTTGAACTCCGCTACCAAGGACAGTATAACGAGAACATGATGGGAAACTACATTTGGGGGTTGATTCGTGAAAGTGATTTACAGTATAATCGTAAATCTCGAAAAACTACTCACTTCTAAATCTTTTGTAGTCATTTTTGTATTACTTTGGTATAAATACATGTTAATTTGGATTCATATGTTGTTTTTTTCTGACTTCATAAGAACGAAAAGACACAAATTCGCCCGTTTTCTCATTGGAAATAGGTAAATTTCAAAATATCACTGTCCTGGTCACAAAAGCAAAGTTTGTGGGGAATAATAGCCATTTTCGATACTTTTGAGGCATAAGCAATTAGGAAATAACACTTACTACCCAGGAACAAAAATTGTGTTACATAGTGTTATAACTTCGTCTGCAGTGACAAAAAAATGAAGCATTTCAAATTTTTACTCAGGAGAACAAAATGGTTGATTCTAATTGTGTTTGGATTCGTTCTTACGAACCAGTTCATATGCGAGTTAAACAATGGGAATTCTAGACCAGCTCATCATGTGACAGTCGAGGACAAAGGTCAGTTTATAACAATGTGGGCTGTGCCTTCTAAAACTACCTTTTCTGTCAATAACGAGGTACAAAAAAAAAAGAACACAAAATTATCTACTGGACAAATTTTTTTGGAATCATCCACAAGAGTATGTAAAACAACAAAGGAAATGCAAGTGTCAATATAAATGTCAGCTGACAGCAGCGGAACGAGCAGAGTTTGAAAGTAGTGATGCTGTTATGTTTCATCTTTACGACATCTGGGCAGAAAACTGGGTTTTGAACACCTCAAAACTTGTGTCCATTCCAAGCTATCGGCACCCAAGACAGGTTTGGGTCATTGTTAACATGGAATTACTTGGAAATTTGTGGGCAAATTTCGAAATTTTGAATGGATTGTTCAACTGGACAATGACTTACAGAGGAGATTCAACGCATCTTCTGCCATACGGTCAGGTAAAAATATTTAGTTCAAAGGAATCAAAAGAATATCACTCCTAAAAGAAAGTGAACTACTTCAGACGGAAAAATAAGGCTGCAGTAGCAAGAGTAAATAATTGCAAGGACTACGCCAGAAGATATAAACTCATACAAACAGGTTACGAAATACTTAAATGTAGATTTATTTGGGAAATGTTACGGCAACTTGTGCGGCTCAAATAGTGAAGATCCATTTGAGGAAAAGTGTGATGATATACATAAAAAATATCGATTTTATCTGGCATTTGAAAACAGCGTTTGTAAAGACTATGTCACCGAGAAATATTGGTTATCTTTAAAGCGAGAACAGATTCCTATCGTTAATTGGAGACATGTCAACCTCAGTTTGGTTATTCATCACTCCTACTTCAATGTCTATGACTTCCCTGATATTGAGTCTTTTGGAAAATATATTAGGTAGGTCAATAGTAATTAAACCTTGTATAACAGTTACTTTGAATGGAAGCACAACTATTCACATACTTCAATTGGGTAATTGTGTGTTTGTATGAAAATATATCACATACCTTACCCCCACTGGTATGTGTGATTGTGTGTTTGTATGGAAAAAATATCACACCCTACCCCCAGTTGTGTGTGTGACACAGGGGCACATACACGTGTTGATTCTGGAGAAAAACAATCTACATCGTCTTTTGTGCTTACATTTTATTTTTCAGTTCTCTCTATCCATCTGTATGGGTAACAATCACAATGGCTATCTTTTTTTTTCCTCTTAATAAAGTGATATCTGTTGAAATTCTAACTTTTAATTTTCTCTTTTTACGTGAAATTGCTTTTATCCGACAATGCGGCGACATTCTTTAATTTTTATTTTAAGTTTAGATGTGATCTTACTAAACAAGTGAAGATAGAAAGTTGTAAAAATTGGAAATCATTGCAACCAAGAAAAGTCCATAGCTTGTATTATAGACCAAAAACGACAACGCACTGTAAAGAAAAGGTCACTCAGTGCATGGGTTTAAATTTACAGGAATAACTTCCAATATTGTTACATGACGTTCCTTAATAACTCAGTGGGTAGACTATAAAAAGTATGTCTTTGTCATGTTCGATAGACGAAATGTACTTGGAGACATGCAAAAAAAAAAAAAAAAAAAAAGACGCAAACGGGTTTTTCGTGATATCTTGTTTTCCGCAAAAATAACACATTCATTTAAAGAAACTAATACGTATGTACCTTTATAAACTTTTGATTATAAAGTCATCCGTTTGCAATATTACAGGCGATAAAATAAGAATAACATTCACATAAAAAGAAGTAAAATGTGTGTGTGGACAATATCGCGTGTAATATTTTTATCAACGAAACTGAATTCCCTCTTGCCCATTTACTGAATTATTTTGGAGACCATTTCCCTAAACACGATACAAAATGTAGAATTGTTCAGTGATCATTATGACTATCTCCTTTCTTTAACCTGACAACCAACGTAATTCATGAAGTCGAAACCGTGATGGAACAAAATTTTAAAAAAAGAACAATAAAAATCACGTTTCGCTAGCCAACGTTATCAGTCCTGAATACATGTTCACTGTTAAGTGTTTGTATTGTAGTGTACATGGTTTTTCCGTTTATATTCCCATTTAGACCCTTTAGAACTTAGACATTGTACATGAAGAGATCTTTTTTCCTGCGAGCATCATTTGACTGACCAATATAAATATATGTATGTATGTGCGTGTATGTATTGATGTATATGTATGTATGTATGTATGTATGTGTATGTGTGTATTCATGCATGACTAAATTTATTCGTCCAGGAATACCACTGAAACGTTCAATAACATAGACCTTTTAACATGTTTGTATATATGTATTTATGTGTTTGTGTGTTTCTCATCCATCCATGGTGTCTCTTCTTCCCTTATTCCTTTGTAATCTCGCACCTGAAACAATGACTGCTTTATCTTATTTGAGTTTTTATTCTCATTCAAGTATCATTTCAATTTCCTTTGTAATGTTCACTTGATGCACGAAATAGTATGTGTCTCTTATTTGTTACGAAAAAGCTATTGTAAGTTGGAAGAACGTGTGCCTAATACGTTTGCTTTTCTAGTATATGTAATAAAGTATGTTTAAACGAATAAGAACATGAAGAGCAGGGTCCGTCTTAATTCTAAGTCTTCATTATTTGGTAGTGAGAGAGTGAGTTGAGCTGAGCACAATAAAGTGCTGATTTTTAAAAAAATTTTATGCCGAAAAGATTCTGAGTCTTCGAGAAAGTTTTATATCATCCTTTTCTTTTCGCATTTCATTAATCTTGTACTGTTTAATCATGAGACATTTTTATCAGAATACCAGAGTTGCGGTTATGAGAGCATGCATCACTAAATTGTGTGACATATACTGTTGCGTTCTATTCCTTTTGTTTCTTGATTTTGTTTCCTCGCTTTTTTTTTTTTTTGTTTTTTGTTTCTTACTTATCAATGTTTGAATCTTAATAATTCATTTGGGCAATGAATAACTAACAATAAGCTATGTATCAGAGAAATTCTTTAAGAAATTTTAACGGCCAGTCTCTATAAAAGTAATCAGTAAAATTCTTTTACACTAATCATTTTCTGCCCTGACAATTGTATTAAATCTTACTTACTGTATTTTGTAATCACTCCAATCTAAGAAACATACATTTCTGCTTGTGGCGTAGGAAAGAAAGTAAATGTAGGTGGAGTATTATTTGAAACAAAAATGTATTGCCACCAATAGTAACATTTTACAAGACAAAGAGATTAGATATAGTTGTACAACTTACTTGTTATTTTCCATTATACAATTATACAAATGCAAACACACACAAGAGAGAGAGAGAGAGAGAGAGAGAAATGTGTGTGACTTTTTTTTCTTTCATATCTCACCGTTTTAGCATGAGAGTATGTGGACATGGAGGAGAAATTATGCATAAAGCAAATAGGTAATAATGAAATAAGCTGACCAATACATGAATTTGAAATCATATAAACATAAAAGTATAAAGATTATTATCAACATAAATTGGATTGCATGATAAACAAAGACATAAACTCAACATGCTCTCTGAAATGATTCCTTTCTCCAAGGAAATAATGTACACGCTTTTTGAATTAATTGGCTGTTTATACAGACAAAGATGAAATATAAAATAAACACAAAATAAGACCGTAAAGATTTAACATGCTGTTACATTTGAAATCAATTTAACATCAAACTATAGCATACACTAGCATTTCAACCTCTGAATGTTAACCAGCTCATAAATATCTCTTTTGTTACTATAAAATTGCCCAGATATTATATCGTCTGAATAGAGGAGAAGACGAAAGGGACACATACTATGCCTTGATTTTACCTCCTCCGTTCTGTTCTGATTATGATTAAGACCATTCTTTGCATGCGGTGTATTAGTTTTTGAAATGCTTTCGTGAATTATAAGAATTTCTGAATACATTGTTTAAAAAAAGGTCGTTCTATGACGTATTCGAAGACTTTAAACAAAACATTCAGATTTAAAGGTTAAATATTTTTTGACATGTCTAATCGATACATATTTTTATTATATAACCTGCTGATAATATCGATTTTCCTATCGTGTGATCCAGATATGAAATTCGATATTATCGACAGTGTGAATAGCTGACACACATGGACCTGAGGTTCCTGTCTTTGCTTTTATGGGCATCTATATAAAATCACACTGGATGACACATTCACAGGGTGGGTAGGTTTTTTAGTTCTGGAATCAGGTTATGTACACTGACTTTATAGAATAAATGCCATAAGAATATTTTGTACTGAATTTACATCTATATTCAGAATCGCATCGTTTCTTTAAATGACTTTGAAAGGTCCAAATCGACGCATGACATGATTATTTAAATTCTATTTCAGGTGAATACGCCCACACATTGTGAATGGCTAATATAACATTAAGCAGTACCAGCATGGACCGTAATTCTAATTTTACTTTTCTTTTAAAGCATCGCCCTCGACTTCTACTTCTTCATCTTTATGTTTTGCGGAGATATCAGTACATGTTATGGTATCTTTTGACCAATCAGGCCAAGCGGACGTATTAACTCCGGTCGTAAAGTAGGAGTAAAACAATCATGTTTTGCGTCGATTTGGACTTCTCAAAGTCTTTTTTTCCTCCATACAAATGGAAACCCATTAAGCCCTCACTGCACACCGAACAGTACAAGTCTAAAATGTTGCAAAATTTAGAAAGATATTAAAATTTCTACAATGACATGAAAATCTAACCCAGATCATTTGCATATGCATACAAACATGCATACCAAAGTTTGTCTACCTCAAATGGTCTTTGTTTAATAGCGTTGAAAAGGTTTTGTCAAAAACGCCTAAGTCCATAAAGTTCATGTATGCGTTTAGAAAAAGTAAATTGCTTAATGGTCTGCCCATCAATTTCTGTTATCTACCTTAGATGTTTTTATTCATAGCGCTAACAAGGTTTTCGTCAAAAAACTAAGACTAATAGCTTTAAAAATGTTTTAAGAACAGAAGACAAAAAACCGAAAATTTGCTCAAATTTGCAAAAACATTGGAAAAATTACTATAATAGCCTGAAAATCTAACGCAATCTTGCTGACAAGCATCCTGAAACGGACAAGACCAAATCAAGACACCCTTGCTGCAAGCAACGGGATTACAAAAGCACCTTTTAAAAATGATGTCTGTGTTAAATAAATATCCATCATTCGTGTCATTTGAGATGGAATGTGCGCCACACGAGTTAACTGAAAAGTCATGGATGTAATTTTCAATGGAAATATTAATCTTATGAAAATTATAATAACTTCAGTTTAGAAAAAAAAAGTTTAAATTGAGTGCACGGGCAAACGATGAATCAGTTGTATGACAAATCTCATCAATGAAAGTAATAGTATGCAAAACTGACGATATAAGAGAAAGTTTTAAACAAGGTACACAATATCACCATGATCAGGATGATCTACTAGAGCTTATTTTATGTCATAAATCAGCTTTTGAAATTGTTAAAGTCATATTCGGAACTCTACTGCATCCTTATCTGACAACTGCTTTTGACTTTTCATCCCTGTACTCGTTTTTTACTATACTGTAGTGCTTTTTCTGTTCTTCCATACAAGGACTGTCCCACGTCCAATCGCTGCCTTCGAAATGAAACATGCTTTCTTGCAAAGAATCCCTTCCTATACCCTTGCAGAAATCTACGCATACATCGAATCCTCCGGAAAAAACAAAGTCCTGTTTTAAGTATTCTCCGCAAATTTTCAGTTCTCTTCCATTGGTGGGTGTAACGATAATGGACAGAAGACCTTGGTTTTGGAATCCTCTGTTCGGGTGTTAGAACTGTATCGTAAAATGAATAATGTTCCCTTCCTACATAATTGTTTTCCCCTTTCCAATATGGACTTCCATATATTGTTGCCCTTTGATTGAAATAAAATTTGTAATCATGTCTATGAAACATCCAAATATATTGACACATCATACTGAACTGAGAAATGGGGAGATTGGCGTACATGCTGAAGATTTCGTCGAAAGGTTTACCGTGAATGACTTCCAAGTATCTTTTTAACAACACTACATGTTCAACTCTTATGATTACCGGGAAATATGACATGCATTTCATCACCTCTTTTGTTTTTAATATTTTGGAGGTTATAACTGACGATGCGTTCCAAAAGTCGTCAGAAGCAGGTCCGAAAACTCCTATGACAACAGGTTTTCCTTCTTCAAAAAGAAGTTGCCTTATAAGTTTTGTCACGAACACTGTGTCGGTATCTACATAACCCACATATTTTCGCGACGTAAATCTCTCAGGATAAAAGAAATCTCGTTACATTCTCTGGTGGCCTAAACCTTGATAAATTCTCGGATCTGAGGGATTATAAAAGCAAAATATTGGAAATGGATACTTCTTTGCAAGATCTTTCCCCAATTTTCGATCAGCCTGGATTTCACTATCATGAACTACAACTATCGTAAAATACCCCGGCCAGAAATATTTCAAACTAGGGACTAGCAACCCTTCGTAGTAGTTCAATAAACCATAAAACATTCTCATGAAAATATCCACCTCGGGTAGCAATTCTTGACTAAGATTACGTAATGCAATATCGGGTAGACAATCAAAAGTGTCACCGGTTACACTGGTTTTGTCAGGTTTATTTTTGTCGTATTCTTGACAACAAAACCTGATTACCAGAAGGACAGAAATTATCATGAACAACAGTAATATAGGTCTTCTCCCAATAGTACAAATTAATTGTATTTGTTTCATGCTGACTACACGACCAACAGCGTATTTTATTGCGAAACTACATAGGATTGCTTTAGTTAGAATATGGCTGAAATACATAATTTAGCCATTGTAAGTGCAAATATATTGATGGAGAAATGATGCTTGGTAATTATCTTGTCCTTTAAATGCGCATTTATGGTATATATGCAGAACATTTATTTTCCTACAATCATTCTTAATTTTTGCATGGCATAAATATATTCTATGATTATAAATTGAAAGCATTAAACTTCTTCATAGAGTGACCTATGCCTTACTGATTATTGCCGCTACTTATATAGCTGCATTGGTATGGAGATAAGCTAAGTCGGACTAACATGGGTCCACTGTGTTTATATAGAGAAGAAGCAGTTTCTATAACAAATACAAATATCTCAAGATTTGCTTGTAATGCCAAACATACAAAACTCTTTGTTTTGTTTTCTCCACGAACGCACCATGAGTTTATTCTCTCAGAACTAGATCCAGCGCTGACATGATCCTAATCCACTACCATGACGACACGATATTCACTGCCTGAAATGAAAAACAGGACATAATATCTAACTTTTGTTCGAACAAGAAACTAAGTAGCAATGCTTAGTTTTGAAAGTAGATAATCAGTTTGTGATTTGCATGGGTTAGAAAACGTATATTCTTTCAGATCAAAAAGGCCCGTATAGTAATATTTTCTTCAAATGCATCTATTATTTGGCCTTTGGTTAACCAAATCATGCATCATCGTCATTACTACCACCACCATTATCATCATAATTCTTATTACTCTTATTACTGTTATCATCCTCAGGATCACCATCAAAGTCCCCATCATTATTAGTAAATGCATTGTCATTTTCTAAACTATCAGATTTATCACCGCAAGTAAGAAACAGTTTTATTTAATCATAAAAGAACAATACTCTATAATGGGACTTCTTCGTTATTGTTGTTCTAAGGGGATAAAACATGTTCTATTCAGAGTTAGCTCCCTTAGGATTAAAAGGGTCGTCGATCCTCGTATTGCAACTGTAAAGAATTTGGAATTCAGTATTATCCCAAAAGATTTGTGTTGCTGTCATATTAGTCTTATTAAGCTGTCCCAGTATTTCAGAATAAATTACAAACTTTGTTAAGAACGTTTTGAGAAATTTATTTAGTTATGTGTAGCAAATAATGTTCCATTACAAGTCAGACGTACATGCATACCTCGTAATATAAAAGAAAACTACGGGGATCTTTCACTGTACCTAGGGGAGATTGTTTTCTTGGTTTTTACTCAATGTTGATGGGTATATAGATGCACAAATACCACAGAATACGAGTTCATTCTAAAAATTGGTGATTACATTTATATTTATTAATATTTGGTGTACTTCTGTAAATACTGTTGCAAATATATATATATATATATATATATATATATATATATATATATATATATATATATATATATATATATATATATATATTGTGTTTGATAGTTACCGGACACTCCAGTATGATATATTACATTTTTTGTATATGCTGCATTCTTGAAGAAGAAGAAGAAACTATCTTTCATTCTTATGGTCTGGCACACAAAAGTATACTTTCTTTTATTTCTGTTTATATACCGATTAATTGAAATGTCCACGTAAATAATGGGTTTGCAAACTTATAAGATTGCATCCTTTACTACATAAACAAACTTAGTCTGAAAAAAACCCAACGGTTTTATTATCTGTTTATAGCAGGAACTTTATACCTATTTTGCAAATGTTGCATGACTTTATATGAACTAAAGGGATGGAATCAGCCCATTGTAAACTGTAGCGCATATATCGCAAAAGCTCGATTAGTCATTGTCACTAAGGAGTGGATGACGTATAGGATAGAGAAGTTTTATTCTTAACATTTTCTTCTTTTTCTTCTTCTTCTTCTTCTTTTCAGCATCAGTCTCACTACTGTGTGTTTCTCTCAACAGTCGAAAACCGCTTCAGTTAATTCATATTGCTCGTACTCGTTGATAAAATCAAATCCTTATCGCCAGCGTGTATCATTTTAGAGTCATTTGACACAATAGTCCAACTTCCCTATAACTTGTATGTGAGTATACACCCCAAATACCTTAGTATCTTTATATATTTATTTCGTTTGTTAAGAATAAAAGAATAAAATAATGATGGTGATAGATAGATAGATAGATATATAGATAGACCACGGCATATCATGCCAACAGGAGACAGTCGCTTTAAGTAGCAATGTTACCCTCAAATGAGAAGCCAAACGAGTTAAGCCAGGAACAGGCACCATGCCTTATGATATAAGAAACAACAAGAATAATGACACACATAATAACTGTTTCGAATGGCATCAAATAATAAATAATGGGTTTTAGTTTTGAACGCACCCTTATGAACCGATCAGCTCGAATATGTTCATATATATATATATATATATATATATATATATATATATATATATATAGATATATATATATATATATATATATATATATATATATATATATATATATATATATATATATATATATATATATATATATATATAGATATAAGAGCTGGAATTTCGTTCGGTGTGAAATATTACGTTGCGATGTAAGTAAATGTTTTAATGTATTACTTTACTCATGCTTTATTATAGTGATGTAGTGATGGTAAAGTTACTTGCATTGCATGTTTATCTTTCACATTTTGTACATGCATCGGAAAACAAACGTCCGATATGCAGTTGCAAACAGTTATCTGATAGTTCAACCTGAAATGATATTCAGACTGAAAGCTTATATCTGGTTAAATGATAGCAAAGATAATGACATTACATTATCTGGGACACAAACTCAGGGCCGGATTTAGCGGCAGGCGATGGGATGTCGGGTTTGATGGAATGGGGGGGGGGGGGGCAGGGGGGGGGGCAGGGGAGGAGTCAAAAATAAGACATTCAAATGTTGAACAAAATGAGGGGGCGCGAAGACGCGCCTCGCCTCAGGCGCCATTGGTCTAGGGTAGGCCCTGTACAAACTAGACAGGATTGGATCACGTTATCTTTTATAGCCATGCTTCTTTCGTGGGTTTCACTATCGTTCATATCTTTAATGAGTAGTACAGCAAACAACATACAATTTTTGTATTTCCTTTCAAACTGTCTATGGACAAGAATGTTGTTTGTAAGATCCCCTTTACAAGCATGCCCGATGGAACTAATTAAAACTTCTGAGCCGTCGAACAATATAAACTATTTCTAACACGATGTGAATGCTGTGCACAAATCAGAGAATGCAAATGAATCCGAAGACATAATTGCACTATCACACATAGACTTCACTCTGCTATGGATGTTTTCAGGTCAAAATGGATGACAAAGTGATAGAAAAAACAACGGCCCTATATAAAGTTTAATTACTGTGACATCTATTTCCTTCAGAATAGTGTCGTAATAAATATACTGGCATGTTTGTAGTATCATCATATTAAACGTTGTGATCATCAACATCATTATTATTAAATAAACATGAAGAGGAAGAAAAGACTGAAACAGCTCAGAAAACGTGACGGATACAATGCCTTGACATTCTGGAAGCCAGAAACATGAAGCTTGATAAAATAAAGAATAGGACCAAGAAATAAATGCAAAGGGTGAGGAAAATATTTGACTAAAAAACTGAACGGTGGTAAATTAACACATCTATCAATATCTTGGCAGTGTCAGTAATCAGGTACACAGCCGTCATCACGAACTGGACAAAAAATGAGTTGCAAGGAATGGTTTAGTTTTTGTTGCTCGGTTCAAATGACACTTTTAACAAATAATTAACTATATCATGCCAACGAAATGAACGCTAGGTACCTTTCCCAAGGACACGCCGAGGCAGCCGACTTGGGCTAACCTGGGCCGGTATCGAACCCACAACCCTAGGATTACGTGTCCGAGGCTCTACCAACTGAGCTGCAGCGGCTCCCATCAAGAAACAGACAGACAAACTAGAAAGTGCATGCTCATTTGTGGTGCACTGCACCCAAGAACTGATGTAAATCATACTGTACATCCCCAAGAGGATTAGAGTAAGAGGTTAGATACGCATTGGAGACTGTGTTGAATCAGACAAAAGAGGCCTAGGAAAAAACATTAAAGCTACTTTATTCACAAAACTAATTGTAAATTATTCTCACAAAGCACTTTTATAAATGTGTGAAACTATTTTTTTTATCATTAAAATCTATCTAGAACGTCCAATTCAGCTCTCTTAATTTTTAGGACCCCCCCCCAAAAAAGAAAAAAAAAATTAAAAAAAAAAAAAAAAAAAATTGCGAACTAAAAATACCAGACACTACCCTTAGTGAAGTGTCCGTTTGAAAATGAGACTCGCTTTTCTCAGGTTGTAAGTATGAAATGTGTTCAGATTATTGTTCTGGTTTTTCATGGGGGGGGGGATAGAAAAACTTTCATGTCGGGCACAACTCGTCTTAAGGCAATAACACACAATGTATTGCTACGGAATCATACCTCTTTTCCTTTTTATAATGATTTAATTTATTAGTTTATGATCTCTGTTCTTAGTCTGAACCGCAGTTACCATATGAGTATACATACGACAACTTTTCGATCAATAAATGGTTACATGACTATTTGCGCGCGAAATGAATCGACCTAGCTCGTGTACTTTTAGAAATTAACATTGTAAGGTCACATTTCATTCAGAATCAACATGATGTTTACTGGTTAAGAGTTTAAGAACGTGAGAACGTAAACATCATAACGCATAACCTAATTCCTGATTGGTTCGTAGAGAGTAATGTTATGGTGAAATACTTTGTTATTCAAGTCGGAGAAAGGGTTTTTCCTTTCGATTCTGCGCACTTGCGATGTATATAGAGAGAATATTATTCTTTACAGCTACTTTGAAGAGAGAGGTCATATTGAGATTTATTGTCAGTTCAGTGTGGGATATATCTATATTTATTTGGAGATTCATCTATTATCTATACAGTACATTTAGGAATTTAGTACTGTCTTCATCTGAAATATTATACAGTTCCGTGGAATTATCGGGAACATTTCTAATACTTGTGAGATTCCAGACTTACAATGATTATTTTTGGATTTACTCAGAACTTATCAACGTCAGCACAGTGCAGGCTATTTCATTCGGAATACTACATCCGGATTATTTGGATTAACTTCCGGAAGTGAACTTTAAAACAATTTAGGACTTTTTAGGGTATTCTATACTGTAAGTTATTTTTAATTCTTGCACTTTAATTGTTTGTTGAACTATTTTAATACTTTTAATACTTTAGGAAATTAAAGATTTGCATTTTAATCTTGAAAGCTTGTTTGAGTCTTTTATCTTGTTACATTACCCCTAGAGTCGTAACAGTAGCAATGTATGCTCTACACTTTGTGCTGCAAACCCTAGATTTAATTATAAAGTGGTTGTGCATAGTTACATGCGCCACACTGACTTATAACCGGTTTGTTTACGCGTCCGTTAAAAACAGTACTGGAAATTGCACTGGCGTATTTATGTAACTCTTGTACAAAGCGTCCCCAAAGTATTCACTTTTCCTCGACCCATTTGTTCATTCTGGGAAATATTTTTCATTAGTCTTTGTTAGAAGAGATACATAATGAAGTTATGGTTTTGTCTGAATTCTGAATTCTTTTGCGAGGGAATGCAACTTTAGAGAGTATGAAGAGCACACCGACTCTTGGTGCATGAATAAGTCCTACTGAAAAACAATTCAGGAAATAATAAACGGCAACAAAACGCGAATAAAGAGCATCAAAAAATGGCTGGAAAAGGCAATGTTTAGATAATATATAAGCGAAACAGAACATCAGACCGCATATGCACAGATCTTCAGCTGATGGCAGTGTTAACAAGAGAAACAGAAGGACTGCTGATGATAGAGCAAGACCAGGAGCTCATAATGAACAAGATTAAGGAGAGCGTACAGATGAAGATGTTTTATCATTGTGTAGAATGTGCAAGAGTAAAGATGAGACAGCCAGTCACGTAATCATGAGTGCTGCAAGCCCGGTTTAAATTTAACACAAAAACAAAAACAAACAAAAAAAAAAAAACAAATATGGGACAGTGTGCGCGGAAAGGTGGTACCATTATAAAGCATATAAAGTGAAAAAGCAAGGTGAAAATTATGTGTAACTTCAATATTCAGACCACCAACATGACACAGCACAGGAGGTCAGACATAGTACTGATTGATAACGAGACAAACCTGACTGACGTCATAGATATAACAATAGCAGTGAGCTCTGACATCGAACGCAAGAAACGAAAAAAACTAATAAAGTTAATTGATCTGGCCAGAGTACTTAAACTGGTCTGGAAAACAGACATATAGATTGTAAGGATCCTAGTTCAATCATCGGTAATAGTCTTAAACAAATGCAGGACATGTTTAGAAAACAGAAAACACCACTGAAGCCAGAACTTCTGTAGAATGCGACGCTTATCAAGATAGAGATAATAATTAGTTAAAATCTTCAGATCTGAATGAAAATGAAGTGACTAGAACTCAAGAAAATAAGAAACCAGCCTAAAATACAATCGTTAGGGCTGTAAAACAGGATAATAATAATAATAATAATAATAATAATAATAATAATTATTATTATTATTATTATTATTATTATTATTTGTATTGTTATTCTTAAATTTATTGTTACGTGGCTTAAATATCGTTTACTTGTTACTGATTATGCGGCTTAACGATTGTTTATTTAATTACTGACATGGATGACGATTAAGATATTTCTTTCGACCTACTTTTTCAGTTTGTTTCATCTATAAATACACTCACCTATGATCGTTCCTTTTGTTCCAACCTCTGCTCTAGACACTCATTTCAATCTCTAGACGTGTGTTCACACGACACTGATACCAGCTTTAATATGATGTCAAACGTGGGCCATAACTCTATCACTTTTTGCAGGAAATTCGCCTCCATCATACAAGAACTAAATCTTTTTAATGTAAAGTCTGATACCAAGTTTTTCTTTCAATCTACGAATTCCTTCAAACATTATTGAGCAAAATGAAAACAGTGCAAAACAAGTCTGAACTAGGTTTTCTTAATGTAATCAACGAAAGCATTTAAAATTTATGAAACATATATAAAAAGTGAAATGTTCAACGTTTGTCTGGGGCCATAGCTCTGTAAAATTCGTTGAAAAAGGGTTAAAAATCAAACTTGACCTAGATCTTTGTAATATAATGGTTGATGAAAAATTAATTTAAATCTATTAAGTGTTTCGAAAGGTATTGAGCGGAAACTAAAGTACAAAGTTCAAAGTCAATCTAGGGCATTACTCCGTAATAATTGTGCAGGATAATGGTGAAAATTAAATTTGTCCTAGGTCTATTAGCTCATAGCCTTGAACCAATTTTGATTTCAATTCATGAAATCCTTCAGAAGTTATTGAAGGGGAACGAAATTCGCGACGGACGTGACGTGACGTGACGGATTTGGATCTGACAGAAGTTGTTGGGATTGGGATGTACAGAAGTGACTTGACGGATTTAGATGTGACAGAAGTTATTGGAATTGGGATGTACAGAAGTAACGTGACGGATTGGGTTGTGATACGATGTGACGTGATAGACATGGATAACACTATATTCCCCTCCATAAATATGACGGGAGCAATAAATAAATAAATAAATAAATAATAAAATAAATAAATAAATAAATAAAACAAATATTGGAACACGTTACTTACGAGATCTGGATTGTAATGCCTTGATCCTTTCATGTGTCCTTCCAAGACGTCTAGAGGTTTAAATGCCTTTATAAATCTAGCTTTACGTAACCAAGCGAGACCAAGCTTCGCTCGCTATTGGTTGAAAACCATTCCAAGTTATAACCATTTCTCTGAAGACGTAACAAAAATGATTATGCTTGCGAGAATTTTTTTTTTTTTTCACTTTTCGTTTAAAATGCATGATACCGAAAAAAGGTATTCTTTATTGTATTACAAAATAGTTGTTTTTTGTCTGGTTCCCCATTTGGACTTTTTAGATATTAGCTGTATGAAAACGTCCAGTATAATAATAATAATAATAATAATAATAATAATAATAATTATAATAATAATAATAATAATAATATAATATTGTCGCAACAAAATTTTGCCGTGACGAGATTGTTTATGCAAACTATAAACTTACAAGGAGAGTGTCACACATATTTTGACTGAGAATTTTTTATAATATTCTATATTTCGTTTTGAATGCAGATGCTTTAATACAACAAGAAATGAGCTTTTTCAGAGACTATCGGTAATGAATATTACTAATAATTCTGATATGGTCTTATCTGGTAACGAACTTTACACAGCATAACAAAATATTTTGCTACAATAAGAAAATGCAGAAATGTATAATTATTACAAAAAGATTCACAAACATATGATCACTTTTTGTTCCCTTACGTCTACAATTAATCTTTTACCGACCGGACGATACTTCTCACTATCCCCCTCCTCATCTCTTTCCTTCTCCTCTTTATTTCTTTCATCACTCTAATTTCATTATATATATGTACATCACCTATCTTGACTTTTTCCACAACTCTTTAATTATGCGCATTAATTATTTAATTAAGTTTACGATGAAGAGGGACTTGTAAGATCAAAAACTTGTTTCCAGTTCTTTTGCCTTGTATATATATACGCACATGCATGCACATAAGTTTCTTTATTCTACCATACATGCAAATTAAATAAAAAACGAAAACATCCAGAGATAAATAAAATACTCAGTTTACATAAAGTGTAGAATATAGACAACCTTTCGTTTCCTTTAAATCTTTTTTTTTTAAAAATGGGACAAATATTAACTGTGGCTAAACTTCCGTTTTATTTGGTAAATACTGGTAAAATGGAGTGCAAAAATGCATTTCAAATATCGTAGACAATTGTAAAAGGATGAAGCGCAAGTCCAGTTGAACTGCTGTATTTATTATGTAATGCCACTACTGCTGATATTCTGCTGTTGTTACTACCACTACTACTTTAAATACTACGACTAATGCCGCTGCTACCACTGATACTTTTACTATTTACTACTACGACTTCCCCTATTACTTATATCATTTGAGATTTTACTATGAATATTATTATTATTATTATTATTATTATTATTATTATTATTATTATTATTATTATATCTAGTAGTCGTCTTTGTCATCGTTATCGCCATGAATAATTAACGTACGATTGTTTAGGGTATGAATTGGTTGCTATTTTTTCTTCACCGTAATTTACCGATCAGTATTTTTCTTTTCTCTCTGTAAAAAAAAATAATTTAAGGAAAAAACTCCAACTTTTCAAGAGGTAGAAAACAATTTATTAACTTAAGATTCTCCTAAATAACTGTGTTAGATTTAATATGTATATTTATTGTTTCATGATAACAATAGGGAACCTTGTCTACATTATTTGATAGTGTATTCTACGCCAGGTGAACCTGTTGCTAATTGTTTTTAAAAATTGATATAGGAAGTACAAAACCCACGATATACAAATACGATTAAAAGTATCCAAAAGGTTTGTTGACAAATGTGTTGCGTGTATGTGTTTTTAAATCATATGTTAGCTTCCAGGTAATAAGACAGAAAAGTTCATTGAAGAAATGAATATATTTAAACTATAAATTTATATATAGAACAATATTCACATTGCTTTCCTTGTTATGTATTTATGTTTTCTTTCACATGCAATCCCTCTATGACCAAGGGTTAGTCAACAGTATATCATCGGTGCATAGCAATCACCCGAGGATACTGAAGGCATAATCCGAGACAGGGTGTTGTAAATTTTTTGCCTTGTCACTATATTTGCGTCTGCAGTAAAAAATGATGCGTTTGAAATTTTTACTCAGAAGAATAACATATTCAATAGTAATCGTGATTGCAGTCCTGCTTGTACATCAAATCATGTACGTATTAAAAAGAGGAAAATCTAGACCAGTACCTAATATTCATATGCCCGTTGAAGACAAAGGTCAGTTTATAACAATGTGGGCTATGACTTCTAAAAATATGTCATCCGTCACTAACAAGGTAGAAAAGATAGAAAGAAAAATTATCTACTGGACCAATTTTTTGGGAATCATCCCCGAAGAGTATGTGAAACAACAAAGAAAATGCAAGTGTCTTCATAAATGCCAGCTGTCAGCGGACCGTGCAGAGTTTAAAAGCAGTGATGCTGTTATGTTTCATCTTTACGACATCTGGGCAGAAAATTGGGTTTTGAACACCACAAAACTTGTGCCCATTCCAAATTATCGCCACCCAAGTCAAGTTTGGGTCATTGTTAATATGGAACCACTTGGAAATTTGTGGGGAAACTTCGACATTTTGAATGGATTATTCAACTGGACAATGACTTATCGAGGAGATTCAACGCATCTTCTGCCGTACGGTCAGGTAAACATATTTAATTTAAAGGAATCAAAAGAATATCGCGCCGGAAAGAAAGTGAACTACTTCAGACAGAAAAATAAGGTTGCGGTGGCAAGAGTAAGCAATTGCAAGGACTACGCCAGAAGATATAAGCTCATCAAACAGGTTAAGAAATACTTAGATGTAGATTTATTTGGGAAATGTTACGGCAACTTGTGCGGCTCAAATAGTGAGGACCCATTGGAGAAAAAGTGCGATGATATACTTAACGAATATCGATTTTATCTGGCATTTGAAAACAGCTTTTGTAAAGATTATGTGACAGAGAAATATTGGCTATCTTTAAAGCGAGAACAAATTCCTATTGTAAACTGGAAACACGTCAACCTTAGTTTGGTCATTCCTCACTCCTACATCAATGTCTTTGACTTCCCTGATATTGAGTCTTTTGGAAAATATATTAGGTCAGTCAATAGTAATGAAACCTTGTATAACAGTTACTTTGAATGGAAACGCAACTATTCACATACTTCAGAGTGCATATCATGCATCACCTGCAGGGCATTACATGAACACACAGAAGCACCTCAAATCTACACAGACTTTGCTGGATGGATCAAAAATGACTTTTGTGAGGATGCCAGTAAAAACAATATTTGGTGGAAAAACTATGATAGATATATATTTGATTATATCGAAAATTTGCATTAAGTTTAAGTTCCTGCGTCGGCTACAGATGCATTCATCAAATGTTTGCAATTTGAACATATTTTCCAAGATACATTTTTGTTTTTGTTTTTGTTTTTGTTTTTTTTCTTCTGAAATACGGTAACGATACTAACAAATAGTAGTTGATTCTTGTTCCAAATGAAATAAAGCTGATCATTAATTCATAATAAACTAAAAATATTGTATCTGAGTGAAATTTCTCAGGATATAATTTAAATGTAGGGAGATTTTTTTCTTATCAGTAACTTTAACTCCATGATCACTTTTTCCCTATTTCTGTCATATATATATATATATATATATATATATATATATATAGCACCATCGTCATGGATGCAATACAGCTATTCACGAAGGTTAATTATGCTTTCACAGCATTTTTGTAACTGAAAATTTTGACTTTAATATGGCGCGATATGAACAACTTCCATACATCCATGTACAATACCTAACCTATATAGAAAACACACTTGCAGTTATAGTTTAAGTCTTTCAATATTTTTGCTCCAGCAGGTTATGTCCTAAACAATTTTAAAAAATCCATCTAAAACTGACAAAATTTAATTCTTTGCCACATAATGTACAGCTCATAGCAATGTAAAATCCTTTCATCGCCACGGCCAAGAGCCGCTGAAGCTCAGCTCATCGCTAAGTCATATTTTGATCAAGGTTTGGAGGCTAACTTACATTCAACCATTCAACCATATGTTGTTATCCACACACACACACACACACACACACATATATATATATATATATATATATATATATATATATATATATATATATAATCGGTTTAATATATTCTTTTTAAGGTAAGTTTGTAATGAAGATAGGAAAATCACCATATCTCAATTAGGGAAATACAACGAACATGAACTTGCAACGAATGAGACCTCTTTTGTTCTTTACAATATCAATATTAATCATATATGTTCTTTCAACTATTTGAAAGCTGAATGAATATAATAATTGCATCAATAAAAGACCAAACTCTTTTCAAACGGTTGATTATCTTGCTAGACAGAAGATGAGAAAGAATGACATGTAATTAATTTGTGGACAGAGTTTGATAACGACAAATTTGAATATCTTTATCATGTGAAAGGACATCTGCAAAAATGTAATTTGAGATATCATGTTACTGATAACCCGGATCTTTTAATGGTTAGTAACGTAGTGTTCTTTCAGTTGACTGATACCTGGACCCCTAATTGGGAAACATAGACCAAAAGAACGGTTCCAATTTCAGATGTGTCAGATCCGAATCAAGTATGGATAATTCATAACTCTGAGCCCACATCTTACCTGTTTGATAACGTGAACATATTTGGAAATGTTTCCAATTGGTCAATGTGGTACAGATCGCACGCCAAGATCTTCGACTCTTACTGTAGATACATATACTGGATAGATTCGAAAAAGAAGAAGTCCGTAAACGATATGAGAAGAGAGGCATCTATTCCGAAAAGTCAAAGTTCATCGTTAGGGCCATTAGTAATTGTATGGACCCTGCGAGACGCTACCTTCTAATCGATGAAATGTCCAAATATCTGAATATTGAAATGTTTGGAAAATATTATCGTAATAGAAAATGTTGGACATCTTGGAGGGATGATAACGACTGCGACGAAGAGATGAAATAAATAAACACAATCTTCACAATGTCATTTTTTTCTGTTTACTGAGTAGCATTTTTCTAAATTAGAAGTTTCTTCGTAAGGTGAGTGCAGAGTGTACATGAGATCATGAACGCCGTTTAAAATAACCATATCATTTAGACGAGATAAATCTTTTTGTATATTTAGTTTTCAAGCAAAAAATAATTAGTTATACAAAGAAACTAGTTTGTAGATTTTTTTCTTCTTCATCGCGCGTTCTAGCAACATAAACTGCAATAATCAATTCCAGACATCATGTACGCCATATACAGATTATGGAGATAGATAACTTGCAAAGTCTTTTGCAAATGTATTTTGCGAACAGTATCGAGAGTACAAAATAATACTTCACAATATAATTTTATGCAAAATGTCATAACTATGACAGATTAGTAAAGTATGAATTCATCTTCAGGAATAAATAAATATTTGCACACATCTCACAATATCAATTTTATTGGAAAATTTCTAACTTTTACATCACGCAACAATCTATCTTCTTTTCACGTCCAAACAATCTATTTGCGTAATTAACTTTAGTTTTGCATCGATGTCTGAAATTCCAGTTTTGCAAATGCAGGCATTAGCAAATATATCCATACAAGGCCCATACAAGTTTTCTCACCATGACGTTTTCGCTCTGTCTGTAAAACATTTTACATTTCACCAGGTATCTTACAATAATGTATCAGTGACATTTTTATATTTTGGTGTCTTTGAAT
Source organism: Margaritifera margaritifera (assembly GCA_029931535.1). Taxonomy (NCBI): domain Eukaryota; kingdom Metazoa; phylum Mollusca; class Bivalvia; order Unionida; family Margaritiferidae; genus Margaritifera; species Margaritifera margaritifera. Next base: position 514,949 of record JAQPZY010001686.1, read on the forward strand.
TCACCACTCATTTTAATTAAAATAATCATACTTATTCATATTAACTTTTTTGCAAGCATTTATATAACTAAATTGATAACACTTTCATAAAAAAAATCCCTTTATCCTTACAGGTTATATTACAGACAATTTTCTTGCGCTTATCAATCTCAATATCTTCAGTTTGATTTTTGTTTTTAATTTGTAAATTTTTTAAACTGAATTCATCCCTACCCTGTAAACGTCAAATTCACATAATCTAAAATAGGTGAAATTATTATATCCGAAGTTTTACAAAATTAGAGTTTCAAAAACAAAAATGCAAATATCATATCGAAATATTGCTATTTGAATGTAAACTCTAATAGTCATGAGAAAATCGAATGATAAACAATACAATGGAATAAAATGGAATTTATTGGAAACGTATTTAATTTGCTTAAATGGGGTTTTAATATAATACAAGCTTAACATAATATAGATTTCTAACGTACTAATTTGTCATTAAATACAACAAACAAGATAGGAAATTGTTTTGTTCCCACACAAGTGTTAGCGATTAATTATTTTATAATCTCCAATGAATACAATATATATTTTGCATTCTGTGAATATATTTAACGGGTAGAGGGCCCGTCTAGAATTAGGAGGGTCTAGAGTTTTAGCCCAGGTCTGGTCGTGCGTTTTTCCCTGTTACATTTGAGTGGCCCTGGGTGACGGAATGATCTAAGGCGGTCGCCTTTACATGTCAGTGTGAGTTTGAGTCTCAGTTCAACCAACCTGGGTATATGATAAAGCTTTCCAGTAGCTTCCCGTGTATCGGTGGTTCTTTCCGGGATCTTCCTTCACCAAATATAGACTATCATGTGCTGAAAAATGGCGTTTACCCCCCCCCCCCCACACACACACACACAAACATGTTACATTTGGCGCTGTGAACAGGATTCCACATCTGCATCTCTAATCCAGCTAGGAATGATGTATTTAAGTGGAAGTTGGATGTTGAGACACAGGGACGTGTCTCCAAAAGGCAGAGAGAAAGTGTAACGGGTAGGACATGGGCGCTTCGGCTTGGATAGCTGCAGAGGTAAATCGCCCATGTAGAGTCAGGTAAGTTAAGGGTATAAGTCCCAGTCTGGCAGCGCATTTTTAACTGTTACATATGTATTTCACTGCGAATTCAGTGAATACTGTATATCTCACATTTAACGAATTACACTTTTCACCTTAAAATGTTGTTTTCCTATTTTCGTAGACTTTCGAAATGCATATGAAGACACTCTATTTTTAACAAATAATCACGACTAATATGCAATTACATTGTTTACGGTTACTGAGTCTTATTTACTTTTAAATTTGACTATTTACTATTTTCACTGTTGTGAATACAATATAACTTATAACCACAGAGGATATCAAGGGCATAGAGAGTGTCCAATCTATATTCAATAATATAAATATAAAGTCTGTTTTCCTAGCGAATTAAAATGTATGTTCTAGTTATGGAAAAACGAAAACATTATAAAACACAACCCGAAAATAAATAATTCAAAAGAAAAAATCTTAGTTCATTATTTTTACATTATAAACAGTGCACACTATATGGAATATTAGACAATCATACTAAAATGACCATTATATTTACATATCTTCATACATTCCAAATAAAATGACATAACGTATTCATAAATGATCCCCAATACAAAATCTCTCACAACTTTAGGAAAGTAAAACAATATTGATCAGCAGAACTTCCAGTGTCACGTATACAAGCAGTAACAACATGGGCAGCAAATGAAAGGGAGAAAAATGTATAGTACTAGATCAAAATATTTTCTATAGTCTGACTTATTGTCTCTGTTGCTTTCTCTTTCCGTTAGATGCCCCCCCCCCCCCCGCACTCTCTCTACAGTCGACTTCGCATCACCCACCACAAAAATGCTTATATACCTATCTAGAAGGATTCAAACCAATGCCGCGAGTAGGATTTCCTGTTGATTACAACATTGCCATAACCCACTTAACCATGCGTTCATCCCGTCAGAAAGACGGAACAAGATCGACGGAAAAGTCTCGAGGTGAGAAAAAACTTACTCGTTAGGTGAGCGGAAATGAACACTCAACTATAGGCAGAAAAATATACGGGATTTCTATTTAGAACCACAAGGCATATACATGAAATTAGAGTTACAAACAGACACGTATATACCAAGCAGAGAGGAAAGCTCTAATATGTATCAAACGCTTTTCAAATGTATATACTAAATTTATTAGGAAGAAATTAATTTCTTCTGAAGCGACAGATTAACAATAAACGTGATGTTTTTCATTCTGATATGTTGGCAGTGGCTCAGATTGTTAATGAATGGAGCATCTCAGCATGGTTACAAATTGCTAATAACAAACCTCACACTACTCAGTATCAAACAAAATATCAAATATAATGTATGTATTTCTGCAATAAATATGTCTTTAATTAATAAACCTTTAGGGAAATTAATAACTGTTTCCCCGATGTTTGGATGCTTATTCTTTTTTTATTTTTTGTTCGAACCTTTAATAAACTACTTATTTGGTACCAATTATAAACATATTCACACTTTGACCGGAGTAAATGTATAACGAATTATATACAAGTTTCCCTCTTGCATCTCATGATGAATATCACATATTGTAAGAGGTGTTTTTTCCATTCAATGGGAACGAAATCGATCTAAGCGGGCCGAGATTGCCTGGCGACGCATAAAGGGAAGAAACTCCTACAGAAAACAACCGTAAAATGCCTGTAAGAATTGTGTCTTAACTTTTAAATATGTAGAGTACCCTGCTATGTATATTAAACGGATGACACACACTGATAAACGGATGACACACACTGTTAAACGGATGACACACACTGATAAACATGGTAAATATGACACACACTGATAAACGGATGACACACACGGATAAACATGATAAATATGACACACACTGATAAACAGATGACACGCTGTTAAACGGATGACACACTCTGATAAATATTGTAAATATTTTACTATGAAAATATAGCACTTAAAAAATCAAGATTGTTTTAGATCATTCAATTCCATTCATTTCAATATATATTAAATAACGCAAACATTTATTACAGGCAGTGTAATATAACAAAAGAGGGTGAAAGCCAATTAAAAAAAAACTTTGCTGATTGAAAACTATATTGTATCAAATGAATCAAATACTTGGCAAATGATCTAAATATAAATGCGCATATATACATCATGAGTCTTGCATTAAGAAATATAAGGTTATACGCAAGTAATCCACATGGACATGTTAATACAAAGGTTTCTGTCCATTCATCTGATACAATTCATTTGATAACACCAAGGTCTATGTCCATTCATCTGACACAATTCACTTGATGACACAAAGGTTTCTGTCCATTCATGTGATACAATATAGTATCATATCAGCAAAGTTTTTCTTGTGTTTGTGTGGTGACTGTTTTTAAAACGTTTGTATTCTGTCTTTTCTAGATTCTCCTTATCTTTTCTTTTCTTTGCTATTAGTTACTACGAGACAGGCGTGCAACACACACACACACACACACACACACATATATATATACATATATATATATATATTCAATATCTGATATGATATATATATATATATATATATATATATATATATATATATATATATATATATATATGAAATATCTGAGATGTTAATACCAAGGTTTTCGTCACTTCTTAGGAGGAGAAGGTGACAGACGTACGAGCAGAACAGTAGATGGACAGACAGATAACAGTTATAAAATCCCAAACAAGACATATGCTCAGATAAGGCTAAGAAATACAAATAATTTTCAAATAATATAAAATATGTACAACATGTAAAACAGAAGAATTATACATCACTGATTCAAAACTGAGTCCATGTTGAAAGGATAATATTTCCACTGTGCAATGTATGTATATATATATATATATATATATATATATATATATATATATATATATATATATATATATCGTAGCTCATCCTAATTTATTTGCTGTTAATCTTTTCAGGTTTATTTATCAAATATAATTTAATTTATTTAAAAGTAAAACAATACAGCACAATAGAATTTCTCAGTGCAATACATACAGGATGTAACAGCAAAGTATAGCAAAAGACTAATAATAGTTTCTATGTCATATTATGCTATTCTTAAGCCACCATGCCTGTATTAATCCTAGAGTTTAAGCCACAATATCGCAAGTGTGAAGAATGGTAAAGACTGCTGCTAATACTACTGTTATTGATGCTGCCACTGGTGGTGATAGTGTGCCACATTTTTTGCAAGGGATATCTTCATGAGTGCTAATGCAAGTAAACAAAAATGGTGTACGTAAATTCATTAAAATACATCTTATTTATCATTTGAGGAAATAAATGGCCATACAGTGCACTTAGATCATTTGTTCATTAGGTATATCATCTTATACAAAATAATTCAAAGCAGTAAAACGTAAACTTTGGTATGTACATATACAATCTTGCTCAAAACTAATTGATTTGGTTAATTGTCTGTTACTATAAAAGACACATTAAAACTAAATATACAGTATTGGTTGCATCACAGAAGAAATTGATATTTAACAGTGATGAAAATCAGTTTCGCTTGATTTTGAATAAACACTTAGCAAATATCACATGCACTACCAAGCTCCGCATTAAACAAGGAATCAATACGAAGGAACGAAATTGTAATTTCTAATCTGACAGAAGGAATAAAGTTACATCCGTATTTAAAGAATTGTCATTTTTAAAAGCGAAGTCATTTTGTTCACCGCGGCTATACCAATAGTAGATTCAATTTTTTTTAAAGGTAGACACTATTTAAACCCTTAAAATGATGACTTAACACTGATCCATGGTTGGGCGGGTCAGTAAAAGTGCCCTTTACTTCACGACGTGAAAAATTTATACCACCTAATATGTTGGTGAAGAGATGAACATTTGATAAAGAATGAACAACCACAAAAGGCATATCAGAAAAAGGTCAACACAATATTCTTAAAGCATTTAAACATAGGCTAACCATTAATTCAAATTACAGAGGGAGTGATTCTTAGCGTGCGCACCACTACTCCACAAAAAGAAAGAAATGTTGGATACTCTAGATTCAAATACAGAACATTTGTCTTAATCAAAGAGCTCTAGTGCTCTTACAGAGTTACACTTTTTGTTGTCGTTGTTGTTGTTGTTGTTGTTCTTGTTCTTGTTCTTCTTCTTCTTCTTCTTCTTCTTATTATTATTATTATTATTATAATGTTGGGCTCCGGATGGCCGAGTTGTCTAAGGCGCTTGCCTTTACAGATCACTGATATCTCACCTATGTCTGCGTGGGTTCTGGTCTCGGGCTCGGCCAAAATGGGTATGTGAGAAAGCTTGACAGTATCTTTCCGTGGATCGGTGGTTTTTTGCAGGTTTTCCCTTGTTCTTCTTTCACCAGACATACTGGTCGCGATCTATAGCCTATCATGTGCTGAGAAATGGCATTAAACCTACAAACCCAATATTAATGGGTTCTATAAAGCACATTTACTTGTAATGCAAATACCCAGATACACAATTAACACGCTGCAATGCGATGTACTGCCACCCTCGATAATCACCAAAAGAGTTGTCCACAACGGATTTCCAGACTATTTCATTTCCTAGTCATACCGTCATCGGCTGGCCTAAAATTTAGGCATTAATTTCCTTCTTATATCGTTTAAATATTTCTTTAAACAGTAATTGTTATGATGTGTTTTAACACTTCTGGCTAAAGATATGATGCTGTTAAAGATATTAAGAAATTATCACAAATCGTTTACAAAATTTAAGATTCCGCGGTTAGAGGAGCCACGTTAAATATATTTTGCACAATGAATTACTACATTAAAAATAATTTACGACATTCATTTTAGATTTGGATTTCCAATATCATAATAAAGAAAATTGTTTCATTTATGACGAAATGTAGAATCAACAAACATGATAAACTGTATTAAAGTTAAGCAGACATGAACCTCTGCGATGGTCCTATATTAGCGTTTCTAAAACTAATCGAAATGTATCAAATGACACAAGATTAAACTGTTACATTTGTGGAATTATGATTTAAATGTAAATGATTTTTAGCTCATTAACTCCGTTTATGCGATATGGATTATTGTTCATAATGACCATATACATCTAGATATCTTTCTAACTATCCATTCTTTGCTCTGAGTTTTGGATACCGCAAATCTCGTCATAATGTCAACAGTGTGGACAAATCGCACATATTATGCTCATCGTTGTCAAAATTGTATCCTGGATATAAAGTCCAAAAAACAAAAAATATGGCTCTGATAAAGATGGCGTTCATTTGCGACCAAGAAGGATCGTAATGATAAAGTTAAACAATTAATGCTAACCAATAGAACGTTAAAGTCCTTCTTGTAAAATCAGAACTAGCCTCCTCTTCATCACAGTTTTCCATGTACATAAATACAAGGTCTGATTGTAGACATATAGTCAATTCTCCTGTATTTTATTTCTCTTTCAGTTTTAGCATTTCCTTTATAATAAATTGATATTAGTATTTTCTCTCTGTGCCATAATGTAATTAACTGTATGCAAATCAAAATGAATCTGACTTAAAACATTTTCTTATGATCATCGTAAGACCTAGTTACATTTTTATTCAGTTTACTACAAAGTCAACATTCTTTGCACGTATGTTTTTAATTTTGTATTATATTTATTGTCAAACTATTTTAATTGGAGTTTTGAAACATGAACTTTCGTGTATTAAACAAGAATGGCTTCTTTCAAGTATACGCACCCACTATAGCCTGAGTTTCAATTTGTAATTGGGGAGCAACTAGGTCCTATTTTTTCCCACACAATATTAGTGATGTTGTATGAGATATATACCTTTGAATAGGGGAGGGGTGTTCTCTTAGTTTTATTACTAGTCCTAATTAGAATTATTAATTAAACTCCCATTTCTGGAGACCAGTTATTGTGACAGTAGTCAACCATTAATGTGTTTACCAAAATCTTCTTACCCTAATATGCTTCCTCTTTATTTATTCTGTTTAGATTCCCTTAGGGTTACAGGTACCTGGTGCCGCAGAGGTAGTTGTCACTTGTGTAACAGGTACGCAGCGTAAATAGTTTTTTAAAAAAAACAACACACACACGAAAATGGTATATTCAGAGTGAAGACAGCGGGGTTAAACTCGTAAAATACAAGACCATTTAGATAAATATATAATAAGGTTCATGGTTAGTAACTCGAGAATTTGCAGTTTCACACCTAGCTCTCAATTTTGAAATGGTATTCGCGTTTAGGGTGATACTTTTCAGTATTATCGGTGCCATTTGAATTTGGAGAATTTTTTTAAACAAGCTTCATACATCTTTTACGTGTGATACTTGTGGGAAGTTATGTTTTCCTTTGGTTCGAATTTGTTGATACATTATCTCGCCAAAGGGAAGACACCATCATATATATATTTAAGTATGTTTCACAACAAACATATGGCTGCCGTACATTAAAAAAATATTATTTTAAGTATTTCTGCCTATTCCCACCAACTTTCACATGATGGACACGATTATAGTCCATTTATATAACATACTGTCGAGACTGAGCGGATTGGTCAAATGCAGTTGGGGTCGTGAAGCAATAACTTTATAATAACTTTAGCAAATCATCATTTTTTCCTTTAAGAGCTCTCTAGCAGTGAAAGTTTGACTAAGATGAATTGCTTAGTACAAAAGTTGGTGAAAATCTGCGGAGAAGCTTTGCATTATTATTTCAAATGTGAGTTAGCAACATTTTCCTTGTGAAAAGCAATTACTTACTGATAGATATAAAATAAATATTCTGTGAAAGAAAGGCTGAGTGAAGCATATTGTTGAACGGTGGAGCCTCGAGAAAACACGTGAATAACCATTATTGTATTTTTCGTTATTGCTTTAGTCCAGAAAAATGTATAGAGTTTTGGGTTTCAAAAACCCGCAAACTGTATCTGATCTAGTATATGGTAGCATAGTTATCTGGTTGTTGAATTCTTGCAATTTAGAACTGTAGTTGGTTATGTATATTTTGTAATGGTTACTCAGAGTGATTTTAATTTTTGAGTTGTATTTCAACATTCAACTTCAATACTTTCTTCATTTTCACTATTGGCAGTCATTCCCCCTTGACTTTTTCGTGTACATTTCGATGTTGTAATAACGATCAGGAATTAAAACTTATATTTTCATTCTTGTTGTTGATTGTAGTAAGAGAGATTAATTTTGAGTTAATCTGAAATATAAGCTTAGCAACGCAGTCTTCACTCTGCAACTAAATGGATATTCTGCTATATATGTTATCAATTGTATTGGCAAAATAGATTTCGTTTCAGGTAGTAAATCAGTTGTAGTATAGCTCTGAATATAAGCTATCAATTTATCTAGCGGTGATACTTTAATTTGTTTCCCTTCATTCTTATATGCTTTTGTTTTTCATCTCTTTGAACTCGTTGTACTCATTGACGATGAAATGAACTCATCATCGCTTATATTGTATCAGTCGTCGCAGTCCCTATCAATTCATCGACATCGTTCAAGTTATGGATGGCTGAGATTAATTATAATGCTTCAAAACCGTTTTCAAATTTATATTTCATTCAAAGCTTTGTACACAACTCCCATCACAGCTGTACTAAATCAAGTGAAGGTTAGTTTAACAAGTATACTCGTGGCTATTCCAGATAAACATAATCAAGCTGTTGAAGTGCCAACACCAGCTAAACTGTTTCTATGCTTTCGTCTAATCACTAAAAACGTTTCAGTATTCAATGTCAATGACCAAAGCATTTTTGTATCTTTGTAATGTCTCGAAGACGACGTGTTCCTGTTTCACTCAACGATATTTCCCTAAAAACAAAAGCTATTCTCTATATTTTTTAATATTGTTTCAGTTAAACCTCGTTTGCTTTCAGGAAGTTTATTGTGAACTGGGCAAAAGAAACTGGAATGATCATCTTGAAAGATTCTCCAGTCTCAACTGCTGATGGAGAACCAAATGTAATCTCCAAAAGCTTTTTCAAAAGCATACTGTACGCAACAGTAAGCACAGAGTTTAATGTGGCGTAGTAATTTTGTTCACGAAATTTTGTTTTCTTTTTCTCGACATATTGTTATTTATGTAGGATATATTTAGCTAACTGGAGAATAGACTAAAAGTTCTTCTAGCAATGTATGTTGGATTTTTAACTCGATTTTACTGTGTCAACAATTTTGTCAGTTAAAATTCCATCTTTTATCGGGTAGTCAATTGTGAACTGGAATTATCAGCTCTGAAATTACTTAAATTCCCATAGTTGATGGCGGACCACTTGTAAGTTTCAGTAAATTCTTTAAGAGCATGTTGTATGCAACTTGAGAATAGATTTAATCCCCGCGTGCTAAAATCTGTTGAAGTATTTGCTTCTCGCGACATGTAATTTATTGCCTGTATATGTTAGCAGACTTAAAGTTCTGTTAAGGCATATCAAGTATTGCTTTGTATGACACTGCCATAGTTTGGAAAATCATTGTAAATCCAATATATTTTACCAATGTGTATTTATGTGTTAAAGCGAATTTACTTTTCGAACAATTAAACAAGATTCCACAAACAGGTACTACACCACCTATCAAATAATAGAGTATGTTGTTTGAATTCGTTTGATTTATTACTTGTTGTGCTATTTGTTTTCTCTTCCACTATCTTGTTCCTTTTTCACGTGTTCAGCTTTGGCTTGTTTAAATGCCTGCAAACGTTTATCAAGTTGTCTACCAAGTTCAGCCCTAGAATAATCATATGATATCTGAAAAGTTACTTTGCCTCATACTCAGTTGTCTTGTTTTCATGTTGCGTTTTGTCTTTGCTATTTTCCATTTATTTTATAATGAATTTTAAAAGATAATTCAACATAAATCTTACTCTCAACAAATAGTACTTGCAAGATTACTTACAGTGCACTTACGAATAGTTAAAATACTTTGAAATGTAAATATTGTAAATAAAAGGAATGAATTCCAAAGGGTGTCCCAGATGTGTGGAGAAGTTAAAAAGAAAACTTGTACAGAACCGGCGGTTGTTTAAAACCATGGCATAATGAGCACATACAAAATTAAGAGATGCAAACAAAAGTCACAATAAAGCATACAAAAAATCCGATAAATAAAAACAAAGAGTACTTTGAAAATAGAGACATGAAAACAAAGAGTACATCCAAATTAGAGAGATACAAACAAACATTACAAAAGAACATACAACAAAACAGTGAAAAAATGAAAACAGAGTATTTTTAAAATGGTGAAATAAAAAGGAATAGTACGTCACAAATGAGAGAGCACTGTAACGAGTACTATAAACAAAGATACAACAATGATGAAAATCACAGGATATCACATTTAACCATGAGCATAAGTTTATAAGCACTAAAATAAAACACAAAATTAAATACCACGTCAAAAGATACTCGATGTTACATCAATCGACTTGTCCAGAAAGTGATTAAAGGTTACAAAACCCAAATTTGAAGTGGAGATGAACTAGACATATGTCATCCCGTGTACATCTTTTGATCAGTCTGATTCTGAACAGCAGAAGAAATGTTTCAAATGCTCAAATATGACGTACAGCAAAAACAGATTAAACAAATGCGCACATTTCTTTAACTAAAGAAACGGAAGAGCAGTGAAATATAATGTTTTAATGTAGTTGTTTCGCCGTAGAATCTGCACTACTTGTATTATTCTGCCATAAGTTATTCATTATAAAAAAGAACAGTTAGCTTTAATCCCATAAACTGGCAAACAACATCAAGACTAGAATTTAAATGCACACATCTAAGTTTCTTTTCTTTATTTTATTTTACTCCTATCACTTACTATAACCTCTTTACTGATAATACAGGTAAGATTTTTAGATCAATTCATTAAAATACATATCCGAGTGTTTAGAAAGAGTAGCTACTTAAAGTCAATATTTAGCAATTATTGCATTTACCATAAATTAATCTTCATATTTCTAATTTACCTGCCTTATTACATAGTTTCAATATCATCTTATAATTGTTTTGATAAACCTGTAAAGTCATTTATAAACTTGTATAGTAAACTTTGCCGATTTAAATCTAATAATTTTTATTATTTCACTTGCAATTAATAATAGTAATAATAATGATAATAATAATAATAATAATAATAATAATAATAATAATAATAATAATAATAATAATAATATTATTATTATTATTATTATTATTATTATTATTATTATAAAAAGAATCAGTGGCGTCATACAAAATAACCAAAAGTTTCATCTAGATTTAATAAAACAACCTACTAGTAATACAAATGTAGCATATTTGCAATATACAAGCTATAGAGCTATTGAGTATAATCACAGCAAGTAAATAAGCAGGTGAACTAATGCTTAAAATTTACACAACAAATATATTTTTATCTCACTGGGTTATACAATTTCTCTGCAACTGTGAACTTGTTGAAAGTTTATGCAAGAATAATATCTTGGGAGAAAATGTTAACATTTTTAGCATACCGCAAGAACGGCTTGCTCGTGTAATCTGCTTATGTGGAATTAATGTAATAGATGATTGTAGTGCTACGGTATGTAATTGATCCCTTATCTTTGACAGTATATTCTTCGATAGAGAATAGATGCGTTATCCACGTGCACATTCCAGCTGTCCAATACAAAGAGCAAAATATCTTTATTAGGTCTCTTTGCTGTCATACCAGACGAAAATAGCGGACAGTTATATCAAAATATATTTAAAGAAAATTAATATATAGAACTTAACTAAAATTCAACAACTTCATTATGAGGAAAAGATCATGCCATCTACCACGACATATAGCGAGGAACATGTAATCCTTATTTTAGAACTATTAAATTTATTCAACAATTAAAGCAATTAGTTTTTAAAAATTAAAATAAAAAATGTTAAAAAAAAAAAACAAGCATGTCACGTATATGCTCTGCATGTAAGATCATTTCTTAATTTATCCTGATATCACAACAAGTCTGAAACAGCAGTTCTTTGGAAATCGTTATAAGAAGTAAGCGAACTTTGACAAGACGTCGTTCATATAACGTCATTTTTTTAAAAAACACACCAATGATTGAAAGTTGATAATTGTGGTGCAACTCCTCAGAAATGTATAATCAAACGTATGGTGCAGTTTGAAGAAATGGTTTAAATGCGCTCAGAAACATGAAGTAAAGGTTATATTAGTTCAAAAAAGTTAATATACTTTAACAACAATGAACACAACTACCAAACATTTACTCCACTTAAAGAGCATAGTTTACACGTTGTTGAGAAACTTGCTCAAAAAAAAAACTCTTAAAAAATATAACAAACCTAAAGTAGTAATTTTCACAATTTTACTCCTACTTAATTTTAAATGTGAGTTTAAAGTTCCAATTAATGATATTCTTCGCTTCTAGAAGAAAGTTCATTTATTCTTTGTCCCGAATAGATGAAATATTCAATGATATGTACAACATAGGTATAAAAACAATATTCAGTGTTGTTTTTTATGAAAATACTTCGTCAAATATTTGCTACAATCTGGAAACGCTTGGAAAGGTTCTATCAGATATAACTTTTGCCATAAAGTAAAAATACTTTAAAGATTAGATGCAAGAGAGAGAAGATAGTTTTTTCATATTTGCTTTTTTCAGTATGTTTTTGTGAGAAGTATATTACTTGTTAACAGAGTATGCTATCGGCAATTTTTAAATATTGCAACAACGCTTATATGCTGAATGTTGAGAATATATAAGTAAATTACATGTAAGAAGACACACATATAGATTGAGAGCTGGGCAAAAACAGTACTGCAAAGGAATTTTTATATACCGGACAAGTTCAAAATGTATATTGTTATGTCAACACCTCATTCTAATGCATTATTAATAGGTAACGTAATTCCATCTTCTTTACTTTCTGAAATGTGCATCCATGCAATGTTCTCAATGAAACAGAAGTCTAAGAGCATTTTACGTACACATTGTTAATATTTAGTTTGGTTTGCACTCATCGCTATTTCTTTAATTTAAACAGTGAAGATTGTCCAAAGTGTGGGGAAAGTGTGGGGATCGAGTTAGAAGATAATCCTATATTGGTCCCATCGGGATACAAGACACAAGTTCAAAAATTAGGATACATTATAACCAGAGGACAATATCGAAACGTTCCAACTAGTTTTACTTGTAGTAATAATAAAATGATGAAAACTAAAAGACAGCTGTCTTGTAGAAATGAGTCAGTAGCAACGACAATTTATAAGCCAACGGATTCAGTTGGTCGTATATCATCAAAAAAAATTGGTGTCGCAATAGTTGCAGATATTTATTCACAATCTAAAGATACCTATCTATCAGCACTGGAATACAATAACAAAATAAAACTCCTTTTGGAAGCAAAAGATTAATATATATTATCTCCTGATTTGTCGATGTCGATTCCTTGGTGTCACAACACATTTTTGTTATACAAAATGGGGCGTAATTGATATGGGACTTTGATGATAACCCTGAAGAAATTGTGGATACAATGTTATTCGAATGCTTAAAACAATGCATTGTTTATAGAGATGGAGCGGTTCAAACAGGCTTCTTAATCGCGTGGTTTTCCTTTGGAAGATATACGCGACACATCTACATCACCAATATTATGTATTTGTAATATTTCACTTGAAAGCGTCGGTGTTATTCAGTCGCTAGCAAATGCAGAACCCGATGTGGAGGCTACCTTCAGATTAACACGAGATCACCCACTGAGATTCGAAGCAACAGAAAAATGTATTCTAATCTTAGTCTCTCTGGATTCATATTGTCCTTTCAACGCATATGCAATGCTATGGTCAAAGAAAGTTTTTCTTCACATAGCTCTTCCAATAAGTGTTCAAAGCCATGTTTCAGACATTTAGAGAACTTACATTGCACAACTTTTTTTCACAGAAGTATTAACTTGATATTTTTGCCGTCTTTTGTAATGCATACAAGGAATTTCCATAACATTCTCGGGGATTTTAATGCAGAACTAGATTTGCATCAGAAAAGCAATGTTATGGTTTCTCTCCTCAATGCTGTTGAGCTTAATCCTTATATTAATGTGGAGACATTGTATGGAGACTTGTACAGACGGGGTTTATTGAACTCGACGGTCTAAATTATATTCGGCATTTAAAGAAGTTTCTGCAAATTAGTGAAATTATTACAGATTTTAAAACTGCTTAGTATATACGATTTCAAGAAGACAGCTTTTATGCAGAATCTGTCTCAATAAAACGAAACGAATCTTTTCCTTTTTGCAAAAAGAAAATTGTTCTACTTGAAATAATTTACTAAGAATGTTTATTATTATTATTATTATTCAAATGTTACAAGAGAGAAGAACAGGTGTGATGGTACTTCCCCAAGGAAATATTAAAAATCTTAAAAGTATTTTATAAACACGATTTATTTTTGTAAAAAGAAGTGTCATTGTAGCTTTTGATATCGTCTTTGCTATATATGGCCTAATACCAATACATTGATTTTGTTTGCTGTTTTTATTTTATATTTCCTCTGCAAACTTTATTCATCTGTTGCATTGTATACATAGTTTTATTCTTTATGCGATTTCCCTGATATCAGTTCTTCAGATAAAAAATAAAATCAATGAATATTTTTTTCTATTTATAAAATACCAATAATATGTAATGCATCGTTTTTGCGTTACATGCGGACGTACAACTTCATGAAAACTATCTATGTATCTAGAGTAGCACATTCGCTTAGCTACTAAATAAAATATATTTTTTTTATGTTGTACAATAAGGAACAAAAAAGGGGAGGTGAGGGTAGTACAGGAATCAATGTGATTGCTGCCTTAAGAGATTAATATTTATCAGTTGAATACAGTATTTGCACTTATGTGCATTATATATATATATAATATTTATATATATATATATATATATATATATATATATATATATATATATATATATATATATATATATATATAGTTTCCAGTTGACCTTCCGTGGAATAACGAATATTCTGGCAATAAGCTCAGCATGGACATAGCCATGTAAGGTTAGGTCTAGAGTTCTATGGATTGAGAAAGGAGAAAAAGGGACGAAGTATGTCTGAATTTACAACAACAACAACAATATTACAAAAGTAAAATGATTCTATCTCTTGTTAAAGCTAAAAGTTCGTTAACAGACAGTTAAAAAGAAATTTTGGATGAAGCAAAATTATCCTATATAAATTTATAAAAAAGCGCTGTCGATCTTGAAATGATACTTAATTATCCAGTGATTCCAAGACTGAATCTTTTACCGAAACATTCCTTAAATGAACCAATATCATATATAGCAGTTGTAAATGTTCTACAAAAAAGGAAACATGAAAAACGTCCTGGATTGGATGGATTCATAGAAGAATTTCATAAACTCCGAAGGAAAGATATAATACAGTTTCTAGTGAGGGCTATTAAATTTGGGTATGAACTTCGGGAATTATCTTCACAGAGAAATAAAAGTCCTTATACATAAAGTGGATAAACCTAAGAAGTATATTTAAAATTGGAGACCCATTTCACTTTGCAAATGTATCATACAAAATTGCTTCTGCATGTATTGCAAGTCGGATTAAAACTGTACTCCCCACAATTATACGTATGAATTAAACAGGGTTTTTTAAAGGAAGATACATTGGAAAGCACATACGAAACTTGTATGATTTAATGCTTATCATCAAAATGTGTACTATTATTGGACTATTTCTTTTGATTCATTTTGAAACAAAAGCAATTCACTCGGTTGCATGACAATTTATTGATAAATTTATGTTTTGTTTTCATTTTTTTATTTTAAAAAACCAATAATAAATTAAATATTTTTTTTTATCAAAACAGGGTCTTGTGTAAGTATTTATGGTCAAGTCTCTAGTTAGTTTGTATCGATATAAGGTTTAGACAGGGGAATCCACTCTCCTCATTTTGTATCCTGTGTGAAGAGATATTAACTCAGCTAAAGTCTCTGCACACAGGATACAAAATCAGGAGAGTGAATCCTCCTGTGAGAATAAAAAACGCCGCAGATATTTTGGGGAATAAACATAAGTTATATAACTTTTGTTCTTTTTCAGTATGCAAATGATATATCACTTACTCTTGATGGTTCATTGAAATCTCTGATGTTTGTTTTACATCTTTTATATCAATATTATAAACCGTCTTGTCTTAGTATAAATATTGTAAAAACAAAGGCAGTTTGGATTGGAAGTAGAATAGATAATAAGAAGAAATATTGTGCAGAATATAAACTAAATTAGGGCTGTCGTTTTAAGTGTAAAGTTTTCAACTAACTTGGAAAAAGTTACAATTCTTAATTATCCGTGTAAATGTTTGGGTAATTAAGACCCTGCCGATTCAGGTCTTTAACGCCATATATAAAAAAACAGTGACAAAAGCTTAGATATATCTAAAATTACTAATCT
This sequence comes from Margaritifera margaritifera, assembly GCA_029931535.1. Taxonomy (NCBI): domain Eukaryota; kingdom Metazoa; phylum Mollusca; class Bivalvia; order Unionida; family Margaritiferidae; genus Margaritifera; species Margaritifera margaritifera. The sequence continues at coordinate 531,507 of JAQPZY010001686.1, forward strand.
TTTATTGTCATAACCAAATCTATCTAAACAGAATCTTAGTGAACCAAATATACCCTTTTACAAGCTTGCATAGCATAGATCAAAGGAGAAAATCAAAATAAATATTGCTGTGAAGAAATTTTATGAGGTTGGGGTAAATATGATTAATGTATTGAATATTATAAATGCTTTGAAACTTATATGGCTCAGAAGAATATTGTCTGATGGGTTGAAATAGAAAAGACTGTTACAATTTTCAGTATCCAATACTGAGAATTTTTTCAAATCTGAAACAAATTATCCTTACTCAGTAAATCTCAATCCTTTTCGAAAGAGGTTTTTCAAGCATATTTAGAACAAACTAGATCATTCAAAATAGTCACTGCGGAAGATTATTTAGAAACGCAAATATGATTCAATCCTGCATTACAAAACATGGTTTCAGAAATGTATAACATTTATGAATATTTTTCTCCATGAGGATGGTTCCAGGGCAAGTTTTGATATTTTTAAAAATAGATTTTCTGTTAACATTAATTTCATAGATTTTCAAAGCATACTTGCAGCAACAAAGTCATACAAAAACAAATTCAGTATCAATTGGGACTAATCTTAAACAACCTTTTATTAATATTGTTGAGCATTTCAGTGGCAGAAATAAAAAGGATGCAGATGTATGGAGCCAAATTTGATTGGAAACAGTGAAATACCAACCTCTAGAAGGAATTTTGAGTTTGGCATTCTGAAAGATAACGACTGGCAGCAATTTGTCCTGCTACCATATAAAGCTACACAATGTTCAAATGTCAGAGTGTTGCAGCTTAGAATATTACATAGAATCTTAGCTACGAATATGTTTCTTAAACAAGAATCATAATTATTTCCAACGAACTCTTTTTCGTATGTTTTATGCAGAGACAGTATCTCATATTTTTGGGTCTGTCACATAACTAAGATTTTTAATAATATTTTACAATAGATATAAAGTGGCACACATAATTCGCAATTCATAAAAATAAATATTATCTTTGAAATTAAAGACAAAACTCATACTGATGATGTAATTAATTTAATAATTATACATACAAAACGGCATATTTATCAATATAGATTTAATGAGACAGGCAAATTCTGTCTCTGTTCAAAAGATTGTTTCTTTAATATTAATATAGAAAATAAAGGTTTGACAATAGATGGCTATTGTACAAATAGTTAATAGATTCATCGAGTATTGTACTTATTTTCTATTCAGGCCATTGAATGTCCCAATGTCGGTTACCTGAATGTTTACACTGACAAGCAAACATGCGTTTTCTAATGCAGATACAAATAAATCTGTGTAACAGGATGAAGAATGGTCGAGAATGGATCTGGCAAAACCATTGAACACAATTTCGAGCATGAGATGTTTATTCATAACGTTATTGAACACTATAATCGTGCGCATTAAGTCCAACAATGGATTTAACAGAATGATGCGCACAGAGTTCAACAAAGGATATAAGAAAATGATTTCGTTCCTAAATGGAACTGATCAGAACATGTAACTTAAACGAGTAATCAAACGAGAATCAACGTATTGAACTTAAAAACAAATATGACTGTTATCGAGGTCTATCACCATGGATGGTCAATGTATAGACCTTTTAAACAAATATGAACAACGTATGGTTCTGTAACCAAGGATGAGCAATGTATAGAATTTATACAAAATATGAACAATGTATGGCTCATCTGCAAGTAAGATAATTTATTTTCACTCATATAGCAATATTGAATTATATTTTTACCGATATAGTGATATAGAATAATATTGATTCAAACATGGAACATGTGTATCTCGTTGTGTCCAGTTCACGATCACGATATATTTTGCGGTTTCACAGCTCTCGTCGAATGGTCAAGGAGCCACCACGCATGGCCGCTCCTCCCAGTCTGCCGAGACATCCCTCGAGGGCCCCTTATTCCCTGCAGACCGGTTGGTCCCGAAGCTTTGGTCCATCACTGCGAGTAAACCAATACTATCCTCTAAACCATCTTCTGAGCCAATGTCACCATCGACCACGGCATACGAGTTACACAAAACAATACAGAGTTCAACGACTCCCCGTGAAACAGCTAAAACTATAATGACTGAGCCGTGTAGTATATGACGCATGGTTAAGTGCGAATACAATAATATACATTACGCATGCGCACAAGAATTTGCTTCGTTACACATCGAATTGTTTTATCAGAACTAGCGTACGAGATTCTTATTATAATAACCGGGTTTATACATGAATATGTATGTGTTCGAGAAGTATAATATCACTGGACTATAAGAACTCAAACATTACTCATCATTTAACGCATGCAACGTATAATTGAATTCAATTCGTATGTGCAGCTATAAAATGGCTAACTTGAAACAGACTATAGTCTATCTGATAGCATGACATTATGTGACATAGGTCTGACTCGGTACAATTTAGAATACATTTTGAAACATCCAATACATAAAACAATTCTATCACATAACACGGATAGCAAAAAAGAATGCAATTTTATATTTCGCATACTTCTACAGCGGAAGATTGCTTCCGTAAAGTGGACAGCTTCCTGACAAACTCGTTGTATTGTGCTTATTAGAGGACACGAGAGCTTCCTCTTTATTAGATTTGGGTTTTTTTGCGGATGTTTGTTTTTAGACTGCTTTTATTCTTTACGAACAAGATTACTTTTTTGTTGGACTGTTCTTCTTATACTTACACAAAAAGATATACTATAATAAATAAGTGCTATACCCTTCACACACTCCATAAATTGAATAGATAAAGATATAAAATAGCTCATCTCCCAGGGTGTGAAACAATCGGATTTCTTTCAGCTTTTTATGAATGCTAACTGCTAAGCATGCACAGCACTGCATCTAGTGAGCTGAGGTGTTTCGATCATTCTGAAAATAAAACTATACCCGCCAACGGAAGTTTTTTTTTTTTATTGGCAGCTTGCGTCCTCTATTGGTACTTTTCTAAAGTACGAACCTTATTTTTGTACAGAGATATTTTGGACTATAAGTACTCTGGCTGCAGTCAAATCTACGACCAGAGAATTCGAAGTAATTGGGTTTCACCGCAGGCACTTTCCGCGTGCATCAGTGGGTAAACCGAACTCAGTATGTTGAAACAAACACCGCTAAAACAAACCGTCCTCGTTTAATGCTGTACGCGGCAACGAAACCCGAGTACATTTTCGTTCAGATATAATGCTTGACACTAAGTACACACAATTCTGTGACAATCTGCTTAAATGAATGTGCTATAAAAAGGTACATTTTGACAATCTTCTACAATGCTAATGTGGAAAAAGTAAAAAGCTATGCGTGGGTGTTGTGTATATATATATATATATATATATATATATATATATATATATGTGTGTGTGTGTGTGTGTGTGTGTGTGTGTGTGCGTGTATGTATCTAAATTTAGCTTTACACCAGTGATATTAATAGTTTGGTGGTGATTTTGTTTTTCTAACGTTTATTTGCATTTATGCTTACATTGATATTTTTGTGCCAGGGCTTTCCATATATTTTAATATGTAGTCTTATACATACAAACAATATTTCCTTTTCTTTCATATCCTCTCTCTTTCTCTACTTCTTTTCTCTTAGCTTCTTTTCTTTAATTTTACATTGACATTATTGTTGTCTAGAATTGCTTTCTATTTTGTCTTCTTGAAAAGTGGTTGAAATGTTGTTCCAATATGTAATGTAGTATATGTAAGTTGTCATCATTCCTCATATCAATAAAAACAAATAAAAATATATCTGCAAAAAAATATTCTTACTTAGAAATTAAAACGCTGCTCTGATTCAAGCTAAAATTAATTCTATTAAGCTCAGTTTTCCTAATCTCAGAAAGAGACTTTCGACATAAAGATGGTTACACTGAATTTTGATTCTCCCGTGCATCCATGAACAGTTGGCGTGTGGATGCGACGTTCTTTGTCAAATATATATATGTATATATATATATATATATATATATATATATATATATATATATATATATATATATATATATATATATATATATATATGTGTGTGTGTGTGTGTGTGTGTGTGTGTGTGTGTTATTGAATTTGTATTTGTATGATTGTATGAAGAGTTTCACCGAACACAAATTTACCGGTTAAATTACTAACCATAATAAGATTTACACGGTCCAAAGGAAATACAAATGACAAAATAAAATGAGAAGATCAAGTCCTACTATTACCTGAAATATTTCTAGAAGCTCCGGTAATGAACATATATTAAATTGACAATATATTTACAATGCAAATATCAGCTTTTCTGGTTATTTGAATGATGTACGAAAATCAGTATCGTTGGAAAATACAGTTCTTGGAACTCTGGTGATAATTAAAAGAGTATGTTTCTTCAAAGTAAGAAAATGCATCATTCCAGAATTTGCATTCTAAATTTCCATATCCTTGATTGGGTTTTGTTCCTACACTGCCGATATTTTCCTAATCGTACTTATATCGTACATGACAGTTCTCAGCAAGCACCCTGCACAAAAATGATTTCTCATGTACATTCGTGTTTCATAGCAAATTATAGGAGAATCCATTGGAGGTATATTAATTCATTGGAAACAAATCACAACGGCCAAGCCCATAATTACAATTTTGGAGGTGAATATTTTTAATAGGTTAACAATAGGTAATTTTGCTCTCATTAAGGTACTCCTTTCATTCTATAAGACTCTTGTATATACATAAAAAGAGGCGCGCTACTCCTAGGATGGCAATCCCGCTATAGTTCGATTCATATACCTAATGGTGGTAGTGTACTTGTCTGCCTTTGTTCGTATTGGACAGTTTACATCGGTTTATCACCTGTCTAATACTTCATATATTATACATTTGATGCCCGTTTACAATATTTAGCATAGGAAATTACATTCATTAGAGTTCATGTGCGAAGACATTTTTTCTTTACTTTCCTCCTTTTCGTGTTTTATTCATGGGATTATATTGTATAGCTGCACATGTTTATGTTACATAGCAAATAATTACCAGACTGCATATACATTTTAAGATCAATCGAGAGAGGAAAACGTCATTACAAGCAAATCCATAGATTGTTATTCATTTTGCTGAAATGTGACTACATTAAATTGTCAGATATTCAGTCTGCCAACAAGAGCTTTCCTACTAGTCCAGACGATTCAAAAGCGTGCAGTATGGGCTGTTCAGAGGTAATACATCTACTTTTTAGTCATGTTTCCGGTTACACTTCAAAATCCTTTTAAAAAAGAGCAAATTCGCTAGAGGCAGAGAAAAGGTTCAATTTGCGCGATTTGTATACATTCAGACGTTTAATATATTGTATTTTATCTAATGTTAGATATTTAGTAATTCGAATGGTAAGGTTATACATAATTTATATATTTTCAACTCTTTGGTCTCTCGTTTCCCACTTTAAAGCACTTGACAAAAATTACATTGGCAAAGCATCATAAACAAACGCTACAGGAAATGACTTCGACAAATATTTCTATCTCGATTGTCTTTGAACATAAGATAAAACATCCCTGACATCAATAAGAGTGTTTTGTGTTGATATAGAAAACATCACGTTTAGGGTGGAAGAGTGCATAAAGCATGAGAAATCAATTAATATATTTGCATTATAACCATAATAATAAGATATACATACCTACCAACCCCGTGTCATGAGGAGAAACAATGCATGATAATTAAAAGAAAGAAAATAATACTGAAAAGACAACCAGTACGTGAATAGATGCAAAAATAGATGGACGGACGAAGTGGTCAACATATTCTAACCATCCTCTATCAAATACTCTTCATAGAATAACATTGATAGAAAGACATCATTATGTATGCATGACACACTGATGAAATAAGAAAGGACAGTTATAACATCTACTCTATTATTGGACACTATTTAGATTAATATGTAAATTTCCTGCTAAGCAGTTCCCAAAAATGAACGGGTCAGTCGAATTTCCTTGATATAATATATTAGTATTATCCTACTGCTTGCAAATATGCAATTGATTCTTACTCTGTAAAACAATATACTTAGTTTGTTAGATTTGTGTGGAGTAATGTAAGAGCTAAGACATCTTATTTGCTTGTAAAGGGAAACTTTTTTAGAGATTCTAGAAGGGAATTTAATGCTACAAGGCATCAATAACATGAAATTGAATAGAACTAACCCTTCAAATTTTTATTTATGACAATTTACTATCTATCTGAAGAAAACTAAACATAAAAGCATGAAATAATATTTGACAATAATAAACAAAGCTTTGAAACCTATATAAGAACAACTTAAACAACCAAAGACTACAAATATAAATTCTATGTCATGAAAATTGTTGCCTAAATCAAGTATTGGGTAGTTTACCTAGGAGAGAAAAATGTAAAACACTTACATTTATAACTATTATATACATTAGGTCATATGAGTATCTATTATCCATCTGAAGACAATTAAACATAAAAATCTTGAAATCATATTTGACGAGAATAAATAAAACTTTGAAACCTATATAAGAACGATTTAAATAACTAAATACTACAATTATAAATTCTGTGTTATGGTAGTGTTCTGAAATTGATTTTAGCATAAACCAAGCATTAAGTATTTTGCCTATGTAAAGGTAAGAGGACTGTAAGAAACTTATATTTATAACAAGTCTGTACATCAGGTCGCAAAACCCACATTACATTGTTCACTTGTATAAGACTTATTTCGACAAAGCAGTCTCCCACTATGCAAAATAATCTGATGAATGGTGGACGTATTTGGCCTCGAGGACGCAAAATATATATCAGCCCTTAAAATACAATACCTTGTGGTTACCATGTCACATTCTTTTGACACAATATAATAGACTGAAATTTAAAATTTTTATTCAGTTGGGTCTAACAAGTCATGGGGTTTTCATTCTTTACGCCAATTGTTTTCAAATGCAAATCAGATTTGTTTCTGTATCTTGTCCAAGGTCACATTTCTATAAAATCTTGTCCTTTATGAAAAGTTATTTTCTAATTGATTCACGGTGTGGTTTACGTTTCTTTCTTTTTTTTTCTTTTTTTTATGAAAGCTCTGTACTCCAGATATAGAAGCCGGCAATACCTGATTTAGGCAAAGTAGAAATGGAACCACTGATGGTAATGTCATGATGATGATGATGATGATGATGATGAAATTCGTTTTCAAAGAACGTATTAAAACACTTTTTGAGTCTGAAGAACAGTAGGACGAGAAATAAAGATGCATATTAACATTTGGAATATAAGTGTATTGAATCTAATTTTGAGGAGAAATATAAAAGAAGTGGTATAGATACGATTGTTTTGTTAAACATGAACAATGTTTTGAGCTGTGAAATTTAATACATATTTGGGAAAAATATTTGTTTTTATAAACAAAATGGTTCGGAGTCAGTGGTGAATCTATAAGATAAAAATAGTCATCATATATATCTATAGTAAGCTTATAATTGGAATGTAAATAAACGTTAAAGCGAAGTATTCATGTGGTACAAGATTTCATTTTTCTGAAAAGGAAAAAGATTGAGGCAGATTCTCCAATAACATGAAAACTAGTATTGGAATTTATCATCAGGACAATTAGTGAAAGATGGTAATTGTAGGACGTATTATATCGATTCTGAAAGACATTTATTTTCCTCTTGGCACGCTGCTGATGCAATGTAAACTCTCAAAACAGAAACAGCTTAGAGCCAGATTAAATTTTCGATTTTGAGATGTTATCGGTATACTGATTGTTTTGCTGATGTGAACACGTATGTCTTTTTATAAGCGTTTTTGTGAAACGAGAGAGAGAGAGAGAGAGAGAGAGAGAGAGAGAGAGAGAGAGAGAGAGAGAGAGAGAATGTAATTATGGGAGAATGTGCATGTAAGAGTGCACACATTAAAAAAGCTGTTTATTTGTTTGACATATAATGCAACATTAGTGGAACAACGTACGTTCCTTCCGAAAATCACATCCAGTCACATGAATAAATACTTTTGTTCCACATATAAATATAGTCCTCGTCTCAAGAAACATATAAAGAGCAAGATACTTTTATAACTTTACTGTAAGTAAATTAGAATTATGAATGATAATCCATAATGTCTAGATACTCCATATAATTCATAAGGCTCCTATACCAAATGTTTCTTTTAGTTTCTTCAACATAGATTTCGGAATAGATTCATACTCTTTGAACAGACTAATTTTATTCTGTACGGACAGTTTAATCCTACGACGATTACCTGGTCGTTCTGACATCTTGGCATACGGGTGAAGACAAATGACAATCATGGCTACCTAAGTACATGTATATAATGATTTTCATTTTGAAAATCAATTGAGAAAATCTTACTTTTTTGATATCATTTTGTCAGTCTCCATCAGCAAATCCTCAAAAGCGAGTCCGAATTGCTTGGTTGATAAAGCCCGTGAATTTCAAAAAGAAACAAAGCAAACAATGTTTCATGGAGCATTTATATAAACACATAGCATAAATTACAATAAGATAAGAAGCAGATCAATATAACCTTTCTTACGTGGCTTCTCTACAAGCATTTAGCGATTAATAATTTACCTTAAAAGCTGGGGATTTTTTATGGTTGAAAGACTTCAGGTTAGCTAATTGTCGGCCCTAATCTGTGTCGGCGCGCGTGTCAGGTATTTATTTAACCTCGCGTGACCTTAGGGCATTATTATCACCGATAATCCCACTACAGTAATTGCTAACCGTAAATATTCTAGTTGAGGAATTTAGCAACAAAAATACAAATCCAAGTTTTAACCGATTTTCGGTTTTCGCAATTTTCGTCAGTTTTCGGAGTAGAAGCCTTTGGGTTTACTGGAAAAAAACCTATTGATATTCAAGAACAAAATATTTAGACCCCCGCCCATATTTCCATCTTGAGGGGACTCTCTTATACCGAGGGTTTGGTTTTTAAGGGTTTCACTGTACTTAAGCCTCCAGAGAAAAAAATAAGAAAATACATTTCTTGAATTTAACTTACAGGAATGTGTAAAAATATGAAAATCAAAGTTACTCGATGCTGAAGATCAGACATGCAAATACATATGAATTTATTATACATCATAGAAGCATAACATTTCATTATTACAATTTTGATCATTTAGGACATTAAAGCTGGACTATTCAATCTGCAATACTCATAATGTTGTTATACATTAAACTCTAGGGAAATCGACACTGCATAAACGCTTACCTTAAACTAAATATATATAATTCAGAACAATAATATGGACGCTACTTGTATGTCTTACGTGATTATTCTTTTCTTCTGAGACAGGAAAATGATATATAATTATTTTAGAAATTCCATGTTGTAAAAATTCATTTCAGGATAACATTTTCAAACTAACCACGATGAGACGGTGTCTTTCTTGATCGCTCAAAAACGTTTCCCATTTGACAAAGTTTATTATTTTTAGTGCCTAAGTTACATCGTATGTGTGTAGAGATTACCAAGGATCACAAAGAATCTAAGCAATACTTGTTATAAGTGTATATAAGCGTATATTTTGTATGAAGGATTTCTCCCATGCAATTTTACAAAGCCTCCCCAATACAATGTGTAAAGCTAAGATTTAATTTAATAGAGTACTTAGTGCTAAAATCAATGCGTGCATGGTTGTGAAGTATACAATCGAAAACGTATTGTATAAGTATAAAGAACTCTCAGGTCTAAAAGCTTTTGATTTCAGTGACGTAATTGTACATCGCTCATCATTGCTAAGCAAATACTTCTTCGATTAACTTTGCTTGGTTATGCAATTATAGATGTAGAATTCATCAGAGCAATAAAGAAGTGTCACTCGAGATTCTTAGATTCAGAAAATGATCATATACTCCTTTTTTTAAAAAAAACAGCATTAAATAAAAGGTCAGAATTGTTACCAAATAACGTACAAGGAGCCACGTCTATTTCACAGCAGTAAGATGTTTATTCTTAAAGCGTCGAAAGTGCACATCATTTTCGGAATAATCACTGTGTCTACGTTAGTGTACACAATCTGTTCCGTAGCACTTCTACATGCAGTTTTGCACGAAATCCCCAAACAATTGCTGCATGAAACACACAAGAACACTGCACCTATAATTGTCAGTGAGAACTATGCACTCATCAATGACTGGAATTATGACCAAATGGCAGATCTTAGAATAATAACTATTGTTGGTAATCGCTCTAAGTCTCTAGGAAGACTGTTAAGGTCATTAAATGATGCTATGTACTTTAATGATAGTGTTGAACTTAATGTTTGGATCGACAGAGGAATGGATGAAACATTTAGTGAGGAAACCTATAAAATTGCGACTACCTATCGGTTTATACACGGAAGAAAACAAGTCTTTATTCATCCTTTTCATGTCGGTATATATGGGCAATGGATCAGGAAATTGGATTTGAGTATAGTTTCGTCGGAAATTATAGTTATTCTTGAAGATGACATAGAAGTGTCTCCCTTTTTTTACAAATGGCTAAAGTTAGTACACAGAAAATATGACAGTTATTCACATATAAATGGGTACTCTTTGCATGGAATGTGTGAGAATCATGGTTTTACGGCATCAAAAAACAGATACATTAAGTCATCACAAAACAGCACAGTGTTTCTATATCCAGCGCTGAATACATGGGGATTTTCACCGAATGCGAGGAACTGGATACATTTTGTAAACTGGGTGCATTTAAAGCTTAATGATAAAACATTTCAACCATTTATTCCAAATTTCATTCCATCTATCTGGTACAAAAAACATTTGAGAAGCGGAACGGAGAAAAATATGTGGTCGATTTGGCACGCATATCATGCATATGTAAACGGATTGTTTACAATGTTTCCAAATTTTCCTGGTAAGTTGTATCATCCAACTTAATAAATTGTAAACAGAATACCCAGTTATATATATATATAGAAAAAGAAAAGGCAATATAAATGTTCTTTCTAATGAGTATAATGATAGATCCTTGTTGTATTTGAAAAAAATCTCTGGAACGAAATAAAACGAGTATATTGCAAATAAAATCTTTTCTGTCGATATGACATTTCTTTTTACACAAAATGCCAGTTTTATATAAACATGTGTGAGTTCTATGCATATTTTAAACCAGCTCTAAAAGTTTAATCATATGTGAAATATTTTAAGGCAATCGTGGATTAGCCATTCACTGGAGGGAAAGAGGACTGCATTATGGAGGGAATTCAAGCAAACATCCGTCAGGAAAACTTCTATTAAAATGGCTTCCTGAAATGGAATCGCTGCCCAGCCGTCCTGTATATTTCGATCTAGCCGGAAGAAAATTCGCCTCAACGTTTATTTGAATACACGATCAAACATAGCTCTTCCTAAATATGCATACTTAGGTTAATTAAAATGTTGAAGTAAACTTAAGTTATATGTAAAAAAAAAATTAAAAAAAAAAAAATGAAACAGTATCGTACTGTTAAATTGTAAAAATGAATTATTGAAGTTCAACAGAATCATATTTATGTGAAATCTTTTTTTTATATCTTTCTCACAAATGTTTGAATTACTTTTCGAAGTTGTAAAAATTCCGCAAACATTTGTACAAAAATAACAAAATCAGTTTATCGTTCTCCCCAGGATTGTATGTGAGCTTGTCGCATGAATACATTTTGACCCCGTAAAAGTATGCATGACTATAAGTGAAGTAGAAAAGAAAAGAACAAAATTAATTTGTAACATTTTTAATTTCGAACATTTTCTATATTTGAACAGATACACATAAATGTTTATTCTGAACTTGCAAGACGGTGCAGTGTATTATTTCATAATTGTTGCACAGAACAGGCCACGAGTAACCATATTTTACAGCCACGTCACTTTCAAGATAACCTGGTTTAGTTAAGTTTAGTTTAGTTTTGTTTTTTTATTATTAAAACATAATTTTGCATATAAACTCTATTGTTGTTTTGCAAAAACAATATCTTAGCTAAAGTAATATATAATCAGAGATTTATTTGGCAGAGATATGTTGGGACTTAATAAGCATAGTCTTTAGAACCTGCAGGCATATGTGTGATACCTGAGTACTTGCTTAATGCATCCAAGGACTTCAGAGATTACTATGATGTCTATTGAAAACACAGCGGTAAAATAATTCATTTGAGAGAATATACAAAGAGAAAGTACAAAAATGAATTCCAGCTAATACATTTCCTCGCCCTAATCTGCATACTGCCCTGACAGGTTAGCAGATGGAAATAAAAATGCTACGGGAACTTTTACTGTAGATGCTGTCCAGTCCTTTTCGTATTAAGATATTCGGTATCATACGAATTATTACACAACTGGAACTTGCAATTATTATAGTTTAATTGGATGTCAAAAGATCTCAAATGTGTATTGGTGAGTGAGATAAAAGTATTTGGTTATCCTGAATTTACGCCCTCTCCCGATATAATTAAAACTCATACCCCGCCTTGCTATATCTTTTACATTCAAAAACATTGTAGAATTGATTTTTACAAACTTCTGGTCAGATCCAACGAATTTTGAGGCATCAAAGGCAAATATTCATTTCTTGTGCTCTCGAGTTGTTACACATGGTTTGTATAAAAAACCTAATTATACTTACAGCCTTGAAAGAAATATAGGAATTTAAGAGAGAGTCGGAATTGAACAATTTAAATTTGTGGTTGTGCCATATATGTCTTTTTGGTTTGAATGAATATGTGTTCGAGAAATAGTAGTCTCAAAACAATAAGTTACAAATGAAAAACACTTTATTACCAAACCATAGGCATTGGATTCTTGCCTGGAAAAAGAAACTGACACCTTGTCAGGTAACGATTTGATTGTACATCTCGATAAGGAAACTCTTCTTACATAGGACTCAGTAGCAGGGTTGGCAAATTTTGTTGCAAAAGGTATGGGCAAGGGATATTGACGTTTGACCAGTGATATAATAATTAACTGGTGGATAACATTACCAGCCAGCGTTTGCGTCGGTGTGGATGTTGGACTGGAATATTTTTTTCCGAAACCACATCGTCCTATGTATGGTATGGACTGAAAAGATCGTTTATTATCGTACAAACGTCGGTTGATAAAGTACTATTTGATGTCATTGGCCATCAAACATATATTGCCGAAGACTCTTATTTTGTTCGTAAAGCATATTAAATGGCATATACATTCATTTTGTTGAAGGTTGGAATTGGAACAAAAGTCAATTTACTATCAAGGAGTATATATGCCAAAGGAAGAGGTAATTTCTCTCAAGAATATTCACACTGTTAAGCTCTAATATACCTGTTTAATGTAAAATTTTATTGATTCTAATAGATTTAAATTGGTTGTTTTAAACTTTGAATCATTTAGATTTAATTATATAACTTATGTTTCCAGTGCAGACACCTTGTTTTATTATTGCGAGCAAAGCCATAAGTTCAAGACTCATGATTTTCATTTTCTCATTTGGATTTATAAATTTCTTCAGGATAACGGCTTGTGGATCCGAAACGTTTAAAATGTTTATGGACTATATTTATTATATATTTTTTGTTTGGATGGTATCGCATCCTTATATGGATTTTACAGGCAACAGGATAATGAATTGAATATCGTGAAAAACAGCAACCCCTGTCTGAGAGAAGTATCTCATAACATGCAAAAGATGATAGTTCTAATATTTCTTTTACATTTTGCATCATTTCGACCACATGCGATGACATATTCGAACCAACGCACGTATATCTACTGAAATGCATATATATATATATATATATATATATATATATATATATATATATATATATATATATATATATATATATAAAACCAATGAAGAAATGATTTGCATAAATTTGGATTTTCTTTCAGATCTCCTGCCTCAATATGTTCAACAGTTAACACAGTAAAAATTTTGACAGCATTACCTTTATGGAGGTAGATAGATAGACATATGGAACTCTTTGACTACTATATCAAATCGGTATAATCGCCTCCTAGTGCATTTGCAAAAGTAGAATCATGAAACCAACCAAATTTTTTTTTTTTTAAATTTTTTTTTTATACCTCCCATGCAATATCCTTTGATGTACAAAAAATGACATTTTTGTGTTTGTGAAGACAGGCAGAGAATATTATTTCTTTGTCTGCTTTTTCGTGTTGCGTTCACAGATTCTATGCAATAAATGAATAATTAAAGAGTTACTTTTTGAAGTAATTGATGTGTTCGATAGTACCGGCATATTATATTGTTTGCATATTGAGACATGGATTTCGACAGTACACAAAATTATGCAACATCGATTTTTAAATTGTTCTGAAATGTTTTTGCTATGGCATTGTCTCTTTTGGCAACTTGATAATTTCTAAAATCTGAAAGAAAAAAGTCTTTTTGGACGAGAAACCACTTCTTATTCCACAAATATAATGTAAAAATCTATCTATCTATCAGTCTATCTTTCTATCCATCTGACAGAAACCGACATGCGTAAATTAAAGAACAGTTTCCATGCAGTTTTACAGTGTATGTCGTTCAAAAGGACAATAGTATTTCCATCAGTTAACACAAGTTGAAAACTACGGTTTTAAATCGTTTTGTTAAACAAAACTTCTTTACTTTTACCTGAATGTTTTGTGATGTCGAGTATGACTATGATCTGCGTCGTATTTGCATTTGAAAGTTGCAGGGGAATTGCAGGTGATAATGTACTTGCTGCCCATACTAATTTCATCATAAGTACTCTTTTGCCATAAGCTATTTGTCATAAAGAAGAAAAGTGATTATTTTCTTTACCATACACTGGCAATAAACTAACAAGGCTGGACGTTAGTTACACACGCTTGCATTCCTGTTATTTGTCATTGTTTGTACTCCCATTACTTCCTATAACTTCTTTCCTGACACTGCAAGCACGTTTCTTAAATCAATTCATTATAATGCACATCCGATAGTCTAGAAGGAGTATTTTCTTAACAATCTTTAACAATTATTGCATTTGCCCGAAATTAATCGTCCTTTTTTGCAAGTGGAAGCTAATCTACCTTCTTTATAATCTAGTTTCATATTCACCAAATAAATGTTTGATAAACCTGAAATCCCCATAGATTAGCTTCTGACGTAAACTTAGAAGATGAACAGAGCAACATATGATAAATATGAATCTGTATAAAAAAGAAGTAGGGCACAATATCAAGTTCTACTATATAAATAGATTTTTGTTATCTAAAAAATGATTTATTAAAATATTCTACATTCCATGATGTATAGAAATATACTGCTACTATTACTACTATTGATGTTGATACCACTACTACTACTTTTATTATTACTACTACTACTCCTAATAATAATAAGAATAATCATGAAGGCCAAAGAATAGCCTTCACATTTACTAGGAAACAAAGATTTATATAAGCACCATAAGTTCTGTAGCTCGTGTATATACAACGTAATGGACAGATAAAATACATTTTTAGATTCGAACGAGTCCAAATAAAGAACAAAATATTCTGCAGAAAAGAATGGAGCTCAGAATATTAGGTACTGGGAAGAAACACCTATTTCGTAATATTCATGCGTCTCGTACTAGGATGTTTATTTCAGTAATACATTGGATTCGTATGTGCACATTTCCCTATTCTTCTATGTTGTGACATGACAAAAGTGAAAGTATGTATCCATTATGTATGGAAACAAATGAAGAAAAAAAGGAAGCAACAATATTATCAACAACGACATGATATAATTGCAACAGAACTAAAACACTATTTCTGCTACTTTTACTCACATTGTTACAACATCGATAATAATAATACTACTACTACTAATAATAATAAAAGCAATACTTATTAGTTAATTGTCTATATTTTTGATCGTCTCATTACTGTTTACATTTTTCTTCTTCTTCCTCTTCTTCTTCTTCTTCTTATTATTATTATTATTAGTATTATCTAGAGAAGCAGTAGCGTCATACAAAATCATTATCATTTTTATATGGATTAAAACAAAATAAGAATAAAATATAATTATAAAATAAATAATTTAAAAGATTTATAAATAAAAACAATACCCAATAAAATGTTAATTATCCGAATGGAGATAATGCATATTATATACCACTATGTCCCCCGAATGTTTTTACATATTACGCTGTAGACGTATCTAACTGAACTAATTTCCTGATCACGACGCAACATATAACAGAGTAACACAAGTTCGAAAGAAACAGAATATAATTTCACACCATTGTATGTACAATGGTATTAAGAATAACTAAAGTATCTCTTTAATGTGAAACTAAATTAAATTAGGAGAAAGATATATGGGGGATTTCATTGAAATAAAAAGAGAGAAATTGTGTTCTTATATCTGAGTGTCATTACGTAAATGCCGGTATGACACTATGTGATTTGTCATACAGAAATACCAAATTAATCATGCATGATTAAACCTTCATAACTGTCTGATCAAAGTTATTATGTAGTCCAAAATCTACTTATGTACCTGTCCATTAACGATCAATGGTGACTTACAGTTTATATGCCCATTTTGGTCATTTCACTATGTATTGTGGATACATCACTTGAAATGAGCACAGCATAAACTCTACCTTATAATTAAGTATAACTGATGGGAGTTACTAGATTCCATTATTGAAATTACAAATAGGTAAATATATTTAATGAACTGTCACCAGCCCACACAAGTTAATTATTTTACCTTCCAAGACTTCACCAAAAACTGAGTAAGTCTTTACTAACTTAACCTATTAAATTTGTAATTCTGTAGTTGAAGATACTGACCTGTAACATAAGTAACCACAATGGTTTCACAATGGTTTCAATACATGACCACTTTCGTGTGAAGATATATGTGTATGTGCTCTCTTTTACATTTATAAAAGTTTTTCAAAATGCTTTTTAAATGTGTTATACCTTTGGAGAAGTTTTCAAAACTAGCAAAAACTATGTTGTTGCTCTAGGGACAGCTGAATAACTAATTTTACCTGCTTGTAATTAGAATAATGCAATAGAGATACTCCTATAAGTTAGAATTAATTGCAATGGATATTTTGAGATGTGCTTCCTTGAAGTCGTATGGTCCAAATAACTACTATAATGACCACAAAGGGGACATAAATCTTAACGGGTGATAAAAGTTAATCACCTACTGGCACATGTGTGAATATAATCAATATCAACCGTACTAGCGTTTGTATTACTGTTATTCTTCCATAAGGAGTCAATATTCTTTCTGATCATTGAGCAAGTAGTGACTGTACTTTGGAAATGTAATTTTGATAATTAATATCTATCATTTCATTTAAATTCACCGAAAACTCTATACCTAAAAGATCCCGCCAACATTAATTTCCAACGAGCATGATGGTACATCTCTACTAAATTGTTTGCTTCCTATCCATATTATTTTGGTTTAATCATGATTTACTCGAAAGCCTGTTATTGAAGCAAACATTTCTAACAGATTCAGAGCGGAATAGAAGATTTCTGAGAACTGTCAAGGATTAGGGTGGTGTCATCTGCAAACTGTGTAACTTTATGTTCTTTATTATCTACTACTATACCTTTAATATCTCTGTTTCCTCTTATTAAGATTGACATTATCTCTGCACAACGTAAGAACAGGTGAGGTAGGGTCTCCTTGTCTACAGCTCTTTCGTACTGCAAAGAAATCTGATGCAATACCATTTTGTATGACTGCTGAAGATATATTTGTTATGAAAATCTTATTTCCATTTTTGTATAGAATTACCAAAATTAAAACACTTTATAACCTTTTCTAGAAAAATCCATCATACAATATCAAACAATTTTTCAAAATGAAGAAGAACTTGTTGACCAGGAATATTTTGTTTCTTCTGAATAGTATATTAAATCATATTTTAATCTAATGTTTTCACCTAAGTATCACCCATCTATAAATCCAGTTTGCGACTTGGATAGTATTGTGTTCAACACCATTTTTACTCGTAGCTATACATCCTGATGAGAATTTATAGACTACATTTAAAAGGGTAATAGGACGCCAGTTTTTAAAAACTGTCTTGGTTTATCTCCTTTTCGTACACAAAGAATAATACCTTGTCTCTGACTGACTGAAAACTGTTGTTTGTCATACGTTCATTATTTTCATCTCAAGATGAAGTATTTTAAGTCATTCCAGAAATATATATATATATATATATATATATATATATATATATATATATATATTCATTTTCATTTTCATTTCTCCCGTAACCTTGCTGGTCGTAGGGGCGCCACTGATGACTTTGCGACAATCTCTCTCCATTTCGCCCTGTTCTCCACTGCTCTCTGGGACTTTGCAAAGTCCATGCCTGTCCACTCTTTGATATTGTCTTCCCATCTCTTCTTCTGTCTGCCTCGTTTTCTCTTTCCTCTCACTGTGCCTTGTAGGATTGTCTTTGACAGGCCAGTTGAGTGTGAGACGTGACCATACCATCTTAGTTTGCGTTTCTTTACAGGGGTGAGCAGATCTTCATAAGGTCCAATTGCACCTTGGATTTTAGTGCGCACCTCCGCATTAGAGACGTGGTCTAAGTATGAGATTTTCAGGATCATTCGATAACATCTCATCTCTAAGGCATGGATTCTTCTCTCTAATTCTGCTGTTAGGGTCCATGTCTCACATGCATGTTGGAATATGGACATGACGAGGGAGCGCATAAGCTTGATCTTGGACCCAAGCGTGATGTTGCTGTCTTTCCAAATATCCTTCATCCTAGCCAGAGCAGCTGTTGTCGGCGCAATCCTATAAAGAACCTCAGGTTAAGAAACTTCATCAATAGGAGATAGGGCCTAGGTACTTGAAGCTTGTTACTGTGCCCAGCTTCTGTTCATTCACTCTTATTTCCTTTTGGATGCAACTTGGGTAGTTTGTCATTAGCTTTGTCTTTTCAGCGTTGATCTCCATCCCATATCTTAGTGATGCTTGATTGAGACGGTTCACTAAGGTTTCCATTTCTTCTTCCTCTCCTGCTAAGCCATCGATATCATCAGCGAAGCGTAGGTTGGTGATTGTTCTGCCTCCAACACTGACACTGCCCTCATGGTCTTCCAAGGCGTCGGACATGATCCTTTCCAGGTAGATGTTGAAGAGAGTGGGTGAGAGAAGGCACCCCTGTCTGACTCCGACTGTGGTTCTGAACCAGTCTCCTATGTTGCCATTGACGAGAACTGTACTAGTCGCTTTGTCATACAGGGTTTCTATAGTGCGGATTAGTTTTGCGTTTATGTTGTATATCCGTATGGTGTCCCACAAGGCTGCATGCCATACTTTGTCGAAAGCCTTCTTGAAGTCAATGAAGACATGATAGAGGTTCTGTTGATGCTGGATATATTTTTCACAGAGGATTCTAAGATTGAAGATCTGTTCTGTAGTGCTACGTCCTGCTCTGAAACCTGCCTGTTCTTCCGCAATGATGTGCTCTGCTTGGGGTTTCAGTCTACTGTGGATGATCTTAAGCATAACCTTGCTTGGGTGACTGATAAAACTGATTGTTCGGTAGTTCTGGCACAGTTGTATATTCCCTGTTTTAGGAAGAGTCACGATCAGAGACTGTGTCCATGGGGTGGGCCATTCTCCTGTTTGCCAGATTTGGTTGCAGATTGTTGTGAGGACATCTATCATGGAAGTTCCTCCTGCTTGAACAAGTTCTGCTGGTATATTGTCTACCCCAGCTGACTTCCCCTTCTTTAGCGCCTTTACTGCAGCCTCTACTTCGTCCCTGAGGGTCGGGTGGTCAACTTCTGTTGTGGTCAGTGGTACGTTTAGTACAGCTTGGTCTTCAGAAGTCTCCTGGTTGTAAAGCTCTGAACAGTATTCCGTCCATCTGTTAAGAATGTCTTGGTTTTCTGTCAGACTCTTACCAGCCTTATCCTGAATCGTATTAGATCTCCCCTGTTTCTCTGTTGTCAGGTCTTTCACCAACTGGTATGCCATTTTACTGTCATTCTGGTTCAGGCTTTTCTCGACTTCCTTGCATTGGTCCTCTAACCAGCTTTCTTTTGCTTTCTTTATGCTCTTCTTAATCCTGTTGTTAATCTCCCTGTATTGTTGTGCTCCTTCATGGTCTCCTCGCTTACTCTTCAGTTTTCTCCTCACATCGCAGAGGTCGAGGATATCTGCTGTGACCCAAGGCTTCTTTATTCTACGATATTTGCCATTATATATATAAAAAAGGACCTTGAGCATGGCAAACAAACTTAGAACGGTCTGGAAAATAAACACAAAGATTGTACCTATAGTTGTGAATACGCTTGGAGTAAACCTCCACAAAAACGTTAGTAAATTCCAGTATCCTATGAATTTATGTTAATTTCATTTCAAGTTGTAAATATAATTTTAAATTTTTATAACGGACAAGAGATTTTTCTTTATTCATTAAATTAGGTACTAATTTATCACAATTTATAAAGTTACATTTTAAATCTTTTAAAAACGCATTTTGGTAATCATTTAACGAATCCTTTTGAACAGATAATAATTCCATTGCTAAAGGATACGAATTATGTGCATTATGTAAATCTAATGGATATTCTGAATCACACTCACTGATGTAACCACTTTTATCATCATCAGGAATATATTGAATACTATTTTTTTATTTTATCTATTAGTATATCATTAGCTATCAATTTATAATTAGCAGTTGGTAAAAGTTTTATCAAAGCCCAGCCATATAAGTTATTAAGATAAGACACTTCCTCGAGGATTTTCTTTATTTTAATCATGATCATCACATAATTCATTACATTATCTTCTACTGCGCATAGATATTCCTCCTCTAAAACCTTTTCAATAAATAGATGCATGTCAATATATGTCAATAATTCTAATTTAGTTTTTGTATATTTACAAAGTACATCCTAAGACATTCCTGGTTTTGGACAACAGCGAGAATCATCCAGTTTGTAATGTTTTAAAGTCATTTCTCTAAAACGTACAAATATATCTGCTAATAGTATTCCATCATATTTTAAGTATAAATCATGACATACATCCATATTTTTAGTATTAAAAGTATTCCATACATTTTAGCATGTTCACAATCTTTATCATTTATATGACTTTTGGTTAGTAATGAATAACTTTTCCTTTTAGGGGTAACTCTGTTTCTTTAAAGCGTTCATAACTATCTATATAATCATAGAGGTGAATACCTTTTTATTGTCAAATCAAGTTTATCATTATCAATAGTTCATATATCTTAAAATCATCTTTTATTGAATTTGATGATAACCATATTAAGACTACTTGACATATATTGTACACTATCGATAAATCTAAACAGGCTTATACTAAAACTTATATATTTCTCCATTATATTTGGAATACAAGTAAGGTTACCTTGTAATTATGTTTTAGAATTGACCCTATTATTAAATGACTATCATAACCTCTTAAATTATGAAAAAACTACTGTTATTATTGCTTTTTGTGGAGATAGTTTAAGTTGTAAATTATAAGTATTATGTGCTGCCCCTCTATTTTTTTTCCAGTGATATGACAATGATCTCCAGCCTTATCTTTGTCGGTTAGTTTGTTTTACATATATGACACTGGGTTGCATTATTACAATTATTTATTATTTATGAAACATATTTTTCTTATGGGATATTTGGTTGTTCTGTTACTTGCTTTGTATAATCACCGGTTTGAATATCAACTGGGATATTCAAGTTTCAAAGTCCGCATTTATAATATATATTGCTTTAATTTCATTGTCAAAAGTTTTAAACCATAATGTATATTTATTTATTTATTTTTTTTTTGGTTTTGGTAATATATTGTTTTCGATGCATTTTATAACTATGACCGATTAATCTTGAAAATGATTAAATAAACACATAGTGGCCTTTTCACCATCACATATTAATAACAAGTCAAGATTATGCTTCTGGGTTATTTTAAAAATCAGATATTCTCAGTGGATATAATTCCAAATTTCATTTGAACACATTTACTGCTTTTTCATTATTAATTTTTCGAATTTAGTAATATCATATAATGAACAAGGGAATTACTATTTTTAAAATGTAACTCATCAACATATTTTTAATATTTTTTTACTCTTTTACAATCCGAACAAACTGGCTGCTGATACACTTCACATAAAACATTTACTATCGTTATATTTTTATATTTATACATCTTTTTAGATTCTATTTTTTATATAATTGTATATAACTCTTAGCTCTAATTGGGGTGTATTTTAATATTCTTAATTCAATTTCTAGAATTTTATATACAAACCAACCAGACCTCCTATTTGTAAATTCTTCCATTTTTGTTTCTAAATCACTATATACGTTATTTAAATTATCTGATATATCACAATAAACCATCAATGTTGCAGCTTTATTAGCAAAATAGCCAGTCATGGATTGACCTACACATATTGTTGACTCAGGTCATGATGTAGAAATAAATACTTAAGACAATACTGAATTTTATATCTTTATTCTTTAATACTTAAAATTTAAAGAAATATATCTTATTTCTGATTTAACGATGATAAAAAAAATACCACTAAATCATTTACACCTTCTTGTAGTAAAAACCTTTGGTACAAAGTTAATAATTGAATTAATTATAGCAATATACTCATTATCAGCTAATAAATGGTTGACAATATTTGTTTTGAGAGTAAATATTTATCTAAGTGGATCTTTTGTGGCGTTTCTTATTAATTTTGCACACTACTTAAATTGGGTTCTGATAGAGTTTTCTTTTCAAATGGGTGTCTAAGAGAGTTTTCAGATTTATCTTTAACAACAGTTTTAGGTTTTTGCTGGAAACTGGTTTTGGTTTTTGTGTAATATGTTTTGATTTTAGTATTGAGATTTCAACAGGTTTTTGAATAATAGTTGTTCTTTGGTTTGGGTATTGGGCTTTAATAGGTTTATGAATGATATTTGTTCTTGGTCTTGATATTGGTTTATATTGCCTAATATTATCAAATGGATTTGATGACTTTTGTGTTGTTGCTATGATTGCTTTTTCTTGTATTTTTCTTACTTTTTTAATAACTTGTGGTGGTGTAGTATGTTGTGATATATTATCATCTATATTTATAGTGGTTGATTTTCTAATTCTTATTAAGATACTTTTATCATGAGTTTTACACTTTAGACAATATGAGTTCGGTTATATAATTTATGTTATATTTTTTTAAAACTATAATTGATGCTTTTTTTTTTTGGTTTTTTTTGCTCGACATGTCGAACATGCCCCCGCATGACTCTTTTAATATTTTATTTTATGTATGTTCAATAACCCAATAACCTCACCGTCTGTATCAGTTTGCTTTTTTGGCACTTTTGACAATATGTTTTACTTTACTATAGCATTATATAATATTAAATTTGCATATTGTGTTAATAAGCGTTCATTAAACATACTTGTGGTTACAATCTAATAGTATATGTCTTGGGGGTTCCCCATGGTATCTGTGTATGATATACATACAATAATAACCAGACATGAAACTATCAGCATGTTGTACTTGTGATGGGTTATAAATAATTTATTTTTTGCTACCCATCATAAATTTGTGACAATATCAGGATGAATTAAAGCAAATGAGTCAACATATTGGGTATCACGGCTCTTAGGGTTACTTATAAAAATTGACCCAATGAGTACCTTCTCCATCAAGGAAAAGTCTTCAAGATTAATAATAATGCTTTCATTTGGTTTTGTTTGATGAAGGTTATATCCTTACTAAAGCAGCTTCTGAAATTGTTTAAACCTTTTTTTATTAATATTTTTTCAATCTGACTATTACTAAGGGGTACTATTTCTTTTTTTTCGTGGTTTCTCTTCACGACCGCGCCCTAATCTTGTTCCAAAACGTCTTAAACCTCTTCCACCAAACATTTTTCAAACAAACCCGGTAAAAGAATACCAGCAGCGCCAGCAATTAAAGGGAGAAATGAATTATTCATCCTTGCTTTTCTAATTGTGCTTTTGCAAATTTTATGTCTACACCATGGTCCTTAGTTTTTGATTTCATAATTCATTTAATTTGTGTTTGAGTTACCATAAGTTTATCTAATCCTAGTTGGTTTTTGTCAAGTCCTATAGCAACTGATTATTGGACTTTTTTCTGTGCAGATTATTACTTTATTTTTTTCTGATGATGACTTAAGCTCAAACCAAATTCTGTTGATGATATATATATACCTCTTTCTTTCTCTGTGTGTTTGTATATATATATTAAAATCGTTTTTTTAATAAAATTTATTATTTCTTGAAATACCAAAACCAGTCACTGCTTTTTGGGTTGCACTAGATATTGTACATGTTTCTGCTGCTGTTAAGCCTAATGCGGGTTGCGCAGATTATTTTTTTTATAAAACTTGTGCAACCATTGTCAATAATGATATAATAGCCCCGATACAACCACTATTTTTAGGATATTCGTTTGTTTGTTGTTGTTTTCTTTTTCATATATATATATATATATATATATATATATATATATATATATTATATTTATACAATAATTTGCAATTGGCCATTTATTGCATTTAATGATAGATACCGATCACTTAAGATAACAACATATCAATAATCAGCCGCTGTGCCAACTGAGCATTGAAATCTACCACCTAATTCCCATGTAATCTGAATGTTACATGCACTCATTACAAGTGTTTCATCGTGTTTCAAAATGTAACATGGGCTATCGAGTTGCATAATCAAGTATATTTACATTTGTACATTAGTACCAATGTCAAATTCTTAATAATTATTTACAGTTTCTTAAAACATTGTATATGCTCTTGTATAATTTTCATTTCCAGCTGTATAATGGTACTGCAGTGTTCGCTCTAGATATTGCACAGAGTTAATTCTTACATGTATTCGTCTCAAATTTGCATTATCAAATTGCATATTGTTTTCGGTTATACCATTACTACTACCTGCCCGCTGAAATGATATAAACACATGCAGTATGGTAAATCGACTCACTTAAAGGTCATCAGTTTGGTAAAAGCATTCTCTGTTTTCTTGGTACAGATGTCTGTTTAGAATTACCTTCCAGTTTCTGACTGCCGGCATCGGATCAAAGTCTTTTATATCACCAACAATAGTATGCGCATGCGTTCATCAAGAGTGTCAGCACTCAGCCTGCACCACAGATTTGATCAAAATTCTGGCGCAAATATCATCGTTCACATTCCACGTTTGACACTGTAAGTACCTGTGAAATTTCAATTAAATGAACCAAATACTGTCCTTTCATTGAAATTAGTTTTCTCAGTATATCAGCTGCTGACAGTCCTCTGTAATTATTGTACACAATGTACTTGAGAATCCCCCACTCCTTCATTACTTTGTCGGCACTGATTACTACGTCAGTGTTCTCTCGTGTTCGACCGTAATGAGCAATAAATGTGTCTATGTGATCATTACCAAGCTGTGGCATTTGAAAAGTGTTAGACTCAAACACAGTGAATGCATTAAAAATCTCACGGTCCAGGAATTTGTCACATATGTTTCCATGAATAAACGGTACACACTGTATTGCTTTGGTTGGTAAGTCATTATCAGGTGATGAGCACCTCGGTTCTATCCCTTTGAAGTCACCGCTGTCTCGCCAATCAAGACCTAATCACCTTTGAATGAAGCTTAGTTGGCGGCACCTTTATTGATTGTCAGACAAAGAAACAATCTATAAACTAGACATAGTAACCATTGAATTGTGCTTTGTTCATGTGTTTATTTAACAGTTTAATGAATAAACAAGTAAAAGACAATTTGATATAATCATATTTTGGGACATCCTATGACCGATGTACGGTTCCTTCCGGTATGTGCCGGTCACAACCTTTGTATATAGTCATGGTCTTTCTCTAATATTCGCTCTGCCAATTTGTCTCCCAACGTGTTATTTAAAAATCTGTCTAGTACTGACACAATTTAATTATTTGTCATATAATTTGCATCGCATAGCAATATAAAGTACTTTCGTCGCCAAGGAAGATTTTCTTTTATTGGATTTGGAGGTTGACTTAAATTCAAATGTGAGTTGGCAACCACTTAAAAAATATATTATACTTTGATATAGTGATATAGTTTTAATGCATTCTCTTGAAGGGATTTTTTAATGAGATTAAGGAAACAGAATTTCAGTCTAGCGCAATCAATGAACATGAATGTGCCACGAGTGAGACTGCTATTTTTCTTTACGATATCAGTTTTAATTATATATGTTCTTTCAACTATTCGAAAGCTAAATGAATATAATCAATACATCATCAAAAGGCCAAACTCTTTTCAAACGGTCGAGTATCTTGCCAGACGGAAGATGAGAAGGAATGTAAAAATAATAAATTTGTGGACAGAGTTTGATCACGACAAATTTGAATATCTTAATCGCGTGAAAGAACTTCTGCAAAAGTGTCCCTTGAGGTGTCATGTTACTGATAACCCGAAACTTTTGATGGATAGTGACGCGGTGTTCTTTCATTTGACTGATATCTGGGTTCCTAATTGGGAAATAGGGACAAAAAGAGCGATTCCGTTTCCAGATGTGTCAGATCCAAATCAAGTATGGATAATTCACAATTCTGAGCCTCCATTTTACCTCTTCGGTGACATAGACATATTTGGAGAAATCTTTAATTGGACTATGTGGTACAGATCGGACGCCACGATCTTCGACCCTTACGGCCGATATACATTCTTGAATAAATTCGAAAAGGAAGAGGCCCGTAAAGGATATACGAAGAGAAGCATTTATTCTGAAAAGTCAAAGTTCATGGTTGGGGCTGTAAGTAATTGCAAGGACCCTGCAAGACGGTACCTTCTAATCGATGAAATGTCCAAATATATGGATATTGAAATGTTTGGGAAATGTTATGGTAATAGAAAATGTGGGACAGCTTGGAGTGTTGGCAATAAGGATTGTGACGAAGAGTTGAAACAATACCGATTTTACCTCGCATTTGAAAGTAACCAGTGTAAGGATTACATAACGGAAAAGTATTGGAATGCTCTAGAGCGGGAGCAGATTCCTGTTGTAAACTGGAAACATATGGACATGTTGAGCGGATATGTGCCTAAGTCATACATTAATGTGTATGACTTTTCATCAATGAAAGAGTTTACTGATTACATAAAACTGGTGAACAGTAATGAAACTCTGTACAACAGTTATTTTGAATGGCAGAAAAATGTCACTATAGATCTGACTGGGCGAAGGACTTGGTGCGATTTGTGTGAGAAGCTGCACTCTATGGACGAAACATCTCAGCCGCAGACTGTTAACTTAAGGAATTATATCAATTATGATATTTGTCCTACCACAACGGTAATGACAGTTTTATTACATCTCATCAATGAAACTTCGTAAGCGTAACATTTCTAAGAACATATATTTGCTATATATTGGTTTGATATTTAAGCAGAGACATTCAAACTTTTAAAAAAAATCTCCATAAAATCAATCTCTATTTACTGAGTAGCAGTTTGTCAAAGAATTAGAAGTTCGATCGAAAGGGTAGTCGCAGAAAAAATTAGCTTGGTATGAAAAGCGTACATGAAATGTGGTTGTGGTGACGCTGCATTAAGGTTAAGTATCGGTTCATGTACGCGTTTTAAAATAACCAACCATGCCATTTATACGAGACAGATTTTTCATATATCCAAGTTTCAAGTAAAATTAGACTGTCATACAAGGGTAAAACATATAAGAGGCAAGTAATGGAGACAACCTTTTCTAGTCTTGGATCTTTTGAAAGAGTTAGGCTTTTGTCCAAAAACTTACGTTGTATTTTAAGGAGTTTAGCCTGATCTGCTTTTTCCTGTGTTTCGTATGGTCTCCTAAGGACGTCTAAATTTATTCGGAACTACATTTCCAATTTTGAGTTGATGTGCCGTTAAACCCTATATATACATACATGCATATATATATATATATACATATATATATATATATATATATGTATATATATATATATATATATATATATTATATATATATACATACATGCATATATATATATATATATATATATATATATATATATATATATGAATATGTGTGTGTCAAAGTATTTATCAAAGGTAGCTCATAACACTTTAATGATTATAATACAGGTACTGGGATATTTATATTTATCAGAGAAGTGAAATTTTACTACAATATTCCATCGATTACTAATATTTTTACGATAGTTCCCTTTGAAATGAGCAAGGCACTAGGAACGTACTTTTTCAGTTTATTTGTATTATCAATATTTATTAGAACAAATTAGCACTCCGATTCTCCGATTCTTGTTGTATTATTGATCAGTAATAGCTCAAACAGGACTTAACTCAATGATTCTTTAGGTCTGATACATAATTATCTTAAATGAGTGCCACCTGGCATTTTAAGGTTAAGAGAGAGAGAGAGAGATCATGTGTGTTTTTCAACATTTAACCTTAAAAAAGGCACATCCAGTGCCGATGCTGTATCCTTTATTTAATTAAATGTCCAAAATGTTATCTTAGATCCAAAGCAGTATATACAGGTGTAATCTACTTTGGCTGAGCTTATTGCATGATTCACTGAATGAAATCATCTGAAATCAGCAAATACTCTTGTCATTTATCTATTAAAGGTGAATTGCAATTACGTATCACTTAATTCGGTATTTGTAATCACCAAATATCTATCAGATATTAACACTTGTTATGCTTGTGTTTTTGTATAAAGGATGAAATTGTTAGATATATACTTGTATAAAATCAACATCTTCATTAATTATTTAACTAACTAGGTGATTAAGGACTGAATTAATTAAGTAATTCGCCAAATAAATAATTCAAAGTATACACAGTGATCGATTATGTATTATGCTTTTGATGCTAGTAATTTTCGACATAACATACTCGATTCAGCGGTTTACACGGAACAGTTTCAAAAAAACTAATCAACCTTTTCTATGTTACTAGGCCATCATACCGTATCTCATCTTATTGAACCATTGATTTTAATGTTTCCGAAGTGTTCCCATGGACCTCCAATCATACTGTCTTCTCTTCGTACCGTGTCCAACGTGTTTCGTGCTGTATGGTACTGTCGTCTCAGTACAGTTCACCATTATAAAAGACATCATATATAGAGAAATAATATCATCATACAGGTTAGAAAATTTATTGTATTCATCCATACTAAGAATCGAACCCGGGTCTGCGGGTTAGGGCACCCATTGACTAGCCTGCACGCAACAACTCTATACCCTCTCGACTAAGCTCACATCACCCAAAATGGATGAAACCTAATTATAGACTATTTCACTATACATACTTTTTGTTCCTATTATCACTATTAGTATGATTAATTTTTGGAACTATTATTTATTAGTAATTTGCTTATAATGGATAGAAAATATTATCTAGATAAATCGAACAACCATATATTTTTTAATTTTTATTTTTTATTTCAACATATTAAAATGCAAAACCTGCCCTGGCAGCAATCTTAGAATGAATGTTTAATATTGAACTGACAATTTAGTATCTAATACATCTATCCATCCATCAGTACATACTTGATATCAATATATATATATATATATATATATATATATATATATATATATATATATATATATATACATACACATACATACATACATACATTCATACATACATAGAACTGTTATAGACAGAATATGCATAAACAGAATTAAATTAAACGCTAAATCCAATCATTCTTGAATAATAATTGTTTTTTCTTTTCTAAATTCTTTCTAGAAAGAAATCCACGATACTGAACTTAATGCACGGGCCGACTTTCTGTCAAGGAAAGCTTCTGGTTGAAAACCCATCCCTCCAAGGCCATGATGTTCAACTAGCAGAACATGTAATCCATTGATTCCACTTTTCCTCTCAAAAACGTATTTAACTTTTATACTTGTATATTATAATTTGTGTGACTTATAACATGTTATAAAATTTGATATCACCTGACTTGTTCATATTCTTTTTACAGTATTTACAGCGTTTCTTTCGAATGAACCTTTGTAAACTGCAAGTGCATAACTGAGATTTATAAATTATTTAGGTTTTTTGTTTTTGCGGTTAAAAATATGTAAATTCAAAACTCACAATAGATTTTTGTTTGCGTTTCTAAGTTAGACCTTTCTTTTTAGCTATTACTTGAAAAATGGCAATGTGGCTGACAAACCAAGAAAGTAGCCAGAGACACAGAGAGACAACAAAAGTAAATAGAAGAAACAAGATTTCATTCCAATTTGTTAAAGCAGTAATTCTAATACAGATATAGCATTAACAACGTCAGTCTCAAAAAAGACACTTTTAAAAACACGCTCGGTATTTTGATTTTAATGAAATCTGAAGAGATAGGTAGTCGTTATTTTAGTGACTACGTTGTAATATCTTTGCTAACATGCAGCCCAATTGCCAATTCATAAGGTAAGTTGACATCTTCTGCCGCGTACCAGTATCGTAGTCTGTAATTGTTTCTTAGGATACGTCTGGTATTAATTTTGTGCTTACTTTTACGCTGAAACGTACTTCTGTGTATAAAATATATTCTGGACAGGGTAAAGAAGACTAAGCATATTATTAGAAAATGTAAATAGACTTCATCTGTGTACATACAATTCACAATACTTAATTACGGTGGAGCTGTTTGGGGATTTTCATCAGCTATATTCAAATTATTGTAAGCAGTTACTTAGAAATTAACATCAGCAGCTGATGCTGCTTTATATATGGAATCAGGATATACTGTTTAATATACCAGATTCAAGACTGATAAAGTTTTGTTTTAGATATTACATAATGAATATATTATGCTTATAACTTTTAATTTTACTTAGTGATACATTGTGAGGCGGATAATAAGAAAAAAGTGGCTTATTTGCTCAAGGAATTCCTGTGCATATTTAGTTTTTGCGATGGTTCCAGTATTCATTATAAATCAACAGTTCACATGGAATATCTTTTATCAGTATATAAATCATGAATCAAAAGCGTTAGTTCATAGGTGTAGGTAATTGAACTATTATTTTATTTTTCAGATTATAATGATACAGTATACAGTACTATATAATTGCATTTACTCGTTTTTACATCACCACACTGTCTTAATATGTCGGTTGGTAGGTAGGGAGGAAAGAAATGAACGTGTACTAATATATCTTATAATTATGTTGAGATTATAAACGATTATTACTTTTTGCTTGAATGTGATGTATTTGATAATATGTAACACAATACAATCAGTTCAGGAAAGATATCCTGAATAATATCCGTTTCTGCTGCACTCCCTCCACCCTCCTCGCCCAAAGAAAAGGTATGAAATATTAAATTTAGTACTTTCAAAACTGATGTGTTAACAATATGTACATGTGCGTTTCAGGTGATAGATTTTGTCTTTTTGTATGTTACTGTACTATGGGTCGGTGGTCTAGATTATCAATAGAACAATCCTGCTGGTGTTAGTGTCTCATACAATATTCAATTAATAATGGTCTACATTCATTTTGTTTATATACTTCTACATACAAAAACGACCGTAGAACCTAGGCTTATATACTGGAAATTGTAGAAACGTCTATACGCTCAGGTCAGCAACTTATAACCTGAAATTAGATATGAGCGCAGGCTCTACAGAGTATATCGATAAATTGGTTAGTACTGTAGCGTTGGCACTTTTTTGCTGTTCCGTGGTATCGATCTCAGAGTCGGAGAACCACTATGTGTTGCAAAATTAAACTACAATTAGTCGTCGCGTCTTTATTTTAATTCCTGATAATATTCCTAACAATATTATACTTATACTTCAATTATACATAGTGAATACAACATATATGCATATTATTTTCAGTGAATACTATGCAGTTGGCATTTAAAAAATAACTTTCTTGTTAAAACGCTGTTTCTTCTATTTTCATTGTCTCTTGACCTACATATGAATATACGCTCTTTATGACAAACAATTACAATGAATATACTATTAAATTATTTGCAGTAAATGAATCTTATTTAATTTTGTTTTTATTTTCAAATATCATTATTTTCATCTGCCTTTTTGAATATGGAAATACGTTATGTCTTCAGAGAAATAAAACATTGTATTGCACTATTTCAAAATTCTAAACAGTATATATTATACTGAATATTAGACGATCATACCCAAAAATATATCTTATATTCTCATAACCACATACAGCCATAAATGGCAGATGAAATGCACACAAATCAAAGGACTATGTTATAAATTGTAGGTTGCAAAAAATTATGAAATTAAAAATGATAAAGGTGTTAGACAAAACTACAACAAGATGTTATAAAGTTTTGAACAGGATAGAAGTTAGCATGTCTACAGTTTCAGGTGGTATGGATATAACAGCTGCCAGTTTAGAAATCGCTGGCTAATCAACATGACTTATTATATCTTTGTTTTTTTTTACTGTATTCGGTTCAAGTTTACTTGTTTTTTTTTTAAAGCTTTCAAGACTGATCGACAATAAGTTTGCACAACATGATGACATAGTAGCTTAGGCGATCGGTAAGTTAAAAAATATTGATGAAATGATATGAAAGGTATTCATTCAGAATTTAATTGTATAGTCAACTTGTATAACAAGTACAAAGATATAAATAATGCAATTATTCAGAGTGTTCAACGTCGAGAGACAAGAGACTGTGAAACAGTTTGATAGCCTGTACACTGAAGAGATTGATAACTAAATTAACGCACACGGAAGTAAATAATTTACTCTTCACAAATGACTCACGGTACAGCAGAAGGACAACTTGAGAAAGAAATATATTTTACCGATCCGATTGAAAATAGAGATGGTAATTTATCAATTTCGTTACAGACAATAGATACAAAAATCACTCGAATGGTTCATATATATGTATGTGTGAGTCTCTACATTCCAAAAAATGTTTTTCACTGTGGCTCTATATCTTAAAATGTTAATAGTAATTACCAGCAATTGCAAAGGGGATCAATAAGCAGATTTAATATCAGTATAAAATATGAAGACGACAAGTTGTAGAGTTTCACGGAATGGTTTACAATGCTAAGTTTATATTAGGTAAATACTATAAAAATATTATTAAGTGTTCATATTGAAATAGGTTGTAAATTACTGCAAGAAAAAGGAAATGAAAAAAGGGAAAAACCGTCAATTTGCAATTTTTTCTCCATTCTGTGCCAATGCGATTCACGGCTGCATTACTACATCGATAAAAAGAAGTTCCAAAATTAACAATAATTTTAGGACAGCAACCTTTTACAAATTTATCTTGTACAAATGATGCTTCAAATTGTGTATTTTGTCAAATTAATGACTGTTTTCAAACAAAAATGAGGATATTTTTATTTTTGTTAGCACATTTCTTGCGCGGATTAATACAATAACCATTGTTGGAATAGGGGTATAAATAGAAAAATAGAAATATCACGGAGCGGTCACATCCGACATATTTAAGAGCGTAACATCTTTAAACAAACGATTTTAATGATTGTGAGTTTACTTTTGTATAGATTTTTGTTCTTAATTTTGTGTATTTCTGCATTCAAACGTGAATTTTATGGCATTGGCAATCTTGCAGTCTAGTTTGGTAACAGACGCTGCACCCGAATTTCGATTGTCACATAGTTTTGGTTCAGGCATATTTTATGGCTCCTCCTTATTCATTAAATAAACGTAAGCTAGAGGATCTACAGTCTTGATACATTTTAAGATCTGTTCATCCTGACTGAGACAGAGAAAAAGAGAGAGATAATGAACAGAAGAAGAAGAAGAAGAAGAAGAAGAGGAGGAGGAGAGAAAAATTAAATAGGCCTAAATATGGAAATACATATTTGAATAACATACATAAGGTCATATATATTTTCTAAATGGGACAAAAGTAGTTCCAAAAGTGATACCGCCACTGTGGCAATAAAAGTGGATAATAAATAATAAAAACACCCGATCAGCTTAATTAAAGTTTGAGACAACAAGGTTTGGTTACTCAGTACTTAAATAATTTTCTGTATAATGACAATGATCCTGAAGCTAAATTATTAAATTTAGACCACCTCAACTGCTTGATTGTTAATATTAAGTATGAGTATACATGTATTGATGTTGTAACAGGTATTCGTATTATCTTGCTTACAAATTTCGTTATGTATTCATAGTTATAAAATAGCGTAAACATAAAAATGACATTGTATGGTATATACATAAGCTTGCCAGAAAGAATAAAAATATCACCGGGTGTTAGTTTAGACATATTTTATTCCATAAATTTGTAGTTGGAGATTACAAGATGTACAATGCAGAACATAAATGGATTAGAACGAAAGTTATGGCTTATTTTGTTCTTTTTCTTTGGCGATGCAGGGTGTTAAGAATCTTAACCCAGTATATCATTGTACTGCACATACTCCTAATAGTGTTAACCCTGACCAAACACTTCAAGTGGAAGTTCCTAAGTTGGGACTTAATGTTTATGCTTTTATCTGTTGAAAGAGAAACCTAACAACTCAGTGACTAGTAATTAAAGTATAATAACGGTTAAAGACAGAACCGTTGATATCGGTAGCTATGCCTTTTTAAGATTAAATGACTTTAACATGTTTAAATGTACAATAATATATGGTTGCAAACATGTTTTATTCTCAATGCATTCAAATGAGGCAATAGATTGAAGAAGCAACAAAGTCGTTTAGACAAAAACAAAAAAAATATGGAGAAACTAGCAATTTAAACATTCAGAATTTGTATATACACTACGACTGTAAATGACTCAGTCTGAATGCTTATCTTGGTAGTAATGTGGGTTCCTTGATGCCGTTAAATGTTTCAAAATATTGGTAATTTTTCTTCCTTAAATAAAGTTGTTTCCATTTCTTTAAATTGTTTTATTGTATCAAAATATGTATCGACTCTTATGGTTTTTGCAGTTTCATCTAACGAATAACCATAAATCTGTAACTATCAACAAGTCTTATTCTCATTTTTATTATAATATCTTTAAACTATTTACAAACTGAAATATATTTTTCATGATTATTTGGTATTACTTGTGTTTCTTTATCAGGATCATTTTCTTGCTAATACTTTGATAATTAGTTTCTGAACAAAAAGTGGTATATATTCAAATTACATTTCTTATGCGCAGCTTAAATTGTCATGATCTCATACTTTGTCAGGATCTTCTTCATCCCCTTCAATTTTGTTTTCACAAACATGATACACGTTAGTTGAATCAAAATGTGTTGCTTCTTGGTTTGTGAAAAGGATTATTTCAGCAGCGTTATATGATCTAGTTTATTCATCAGTTAGCCCGAAATTTTCATGTAAATTCAAATCAAGCTTATTAATCCAATCATCTAAATTGTATACTATGTTCATAGACTTTCTGTACCGACTTAATATATATATATATATATATATTGTTACGACTCTATGGTCTAAGAAAAATGTAACAGAAAGAAAGTGAAACCAACAAATCAAGTAAAAAATCAACAAGCAATTTATTACTAGATAATTAAAATGAAAAATCAAAAAGTCACTTACAGTAATGTGTTTTGAAATCCTAATAATCCAATAAGAATGATTGTTCTAATCACAAGTCCTAAATATAGAATGTTCCGAATTCACGGCTGTGTCCTTGAATGCTATGATGTGTTAATGGTCTCCAAAGTCCTGATGTACTAGTAATCTTGATGTGCTAAAGTCAAAATGAAGTATTCCAAAATCTCTGAATAAGTTCACATAAATTCCAAAATTGTCAATTAAAAATCCAAAATCCAAAAGTTTATGAGCACTGTTATAATCCAATGAATATTTAAAATAATTCCTCTCTTAGAATTTGGAATGAATTTTCACAACTGTAATAGCTCTTTACAAGACTGATGGTAATGTCAAAACTGAATAAATGTCCACCAAACATGGTATATATAAAGATTGGTCACATGACAGAATGTTCTAGAATATGAGTCATCTTAATGGAATTCTAACTGTAAACAAAATTCAACCTTGACCTTCAAATTGAGAAAACATATTGATCAAAACAACCTAATTCAAGGACACTAGTTAAACATGTTTTTCCTGATAAACATTAAGATTTAAGCAAATATTAAAGTGAAGAAACATTTATAATTTCCCAAAATATCCACAATATTATATAAACATCATACATAACACCTCCCCTCATAAAGAAAAAGAAAGATTTATATAATAAAGCCTTCTTTTGAATATACATCTAATACTACAATAACCAAAATTACATAAGAACATGTTTTATGATACTGGACTTAATTACATCAAGCAATATTACATTTCTAGGCACGTGAGAGTGCATCTGCAATCACATTGTCTTTTCCCCTGATTCAATACTCCACCAACCCCTACATAACTTGCATCAACAGATAATTTAAATGATTGGCTGAAATTTGGTGCAGAAAGAACTGGTGCATTCTTAAGCATGGCCTTTAACTTGTCAAAAGATTCCTGACACTTGTCAGACCAATAAAATTTGGCTTTCTTACTCAATAAACTTGTCAAAGGTTCAGCAATTTTGGAAAAATTGGAACAAAATTTCCGATAATATCCAGCCATACCTAGAAATCGCATCAGTTGCTTTTTACAAATTGGAACTTGAAATTCAGAGATAGCTTTGACCTTAGCTTCTATAGGTTTAACTTGACCTTGTCCCACAATATGTCCTAAATATGTGACACAAGCATGGCAAAACTCACTTTTGCTCAAATT
The DNA here is from genome assembly GCA_029931535.1 of Margaritifera margaritifera. Lineage (NCBI taxonomy): Eukaryota > Metazoa > Mollusca > Bivalvia > Unionida > Margaritiferidae > Margaritifera > Margaritifera margaritifera. The sequence goes on from JAQPZY010001686.1 coordinate 568,338, forward strand.
AATTGTCAGATTCGCATCGCTGAGTCAATCGAAGAATTTTCGAATGGTTTCCAAATGATCTTCCCAGGTGTTGTTGTAGATAATGACGTTATCGATATAAGCGTCACAATTATCAAGACCAAATGTTATCATGTTCATCAGACGTTGAAACGTTGCAGGCGAATTTTTCATTCCAAACGGCATGACTTTATATTGATAAAGTCCATCTGGAGTTGCAAATGCTGAAATTTCTTTTGCCCTTTCCGTCAATGGAATTTGCCAGAATCCTTTTAAAAGGTCAAACTTGGTGACATATTCCGCATTTCCAATTTTATCAATGCAATCGTCCATTCTTGGGATTGGAAATGAATCAGTTTTGGTGACACTGTTGACTTTTCTATAGTCAGTACACATACGGAATGTATTATCTGGCTTGGGAACAAGAATACATGGTGAACTCCAGTTACTTTTACTTGGTTCTATGAAATCATTCTCCAGTAGATACTGAATTTCTTTCTTCAGATAGTACTGTTTGAGAGGATTCATCCTATAAGGATGCTGTTTCACAGGCGCAGAATCTACAATGTCAACGTCATGATAAATTTTACTTGTTCGTGTTGGAACATCAGGAAACAAGTGCTCATATTCATGTAATAGCTGTTTTAGTTCATTTCTTTCCTGTTGTTGTAGATGTGAAAGTTTCTGGTCTAGGTCGTTCAATATTTCTGAATTCCGAAGATTGGTTATACCAGAGTCACTATAGTCTGATTGTATTCCATCGTTGATATCTTCACTGTGTGGGACAGGTACAACTAAATTAACAGAATAATTAGCTGAGCTATCTCGGTCAAAATATTCCTTTAACATATTTATATGACAAAGTTGTTTCTGTTTCCGTCTCCCAGGAGTGTTAATGATATAATTTAAGTCATTTACTTTCTTTTCAACGGTATAAGGACCATAAAATTTAGCCTGAAGAGGATTTTGAGGTGTGGGAAAGAGAGCCAGAACTTTGTCACCAGGTTTAAAACTCCTTTCCTGTGAATTTCTGTCATACCTTAATTTCATTTTTGACTGGGTAGTGTGAAGATTAGTTCTTGCTACTTCACAGGCCTTTGACAACTTGTATTTGAAATCAGAGACATAATCAAGAAGATTAAACTTTGAGTCTTCATTTGAAAGAAGTTTCTCTTTCAATAATTTCAATGGTCCACGGACAGTATGACCAAAAACTAGTTCAAAGGGACTAAAACCCAACGACTCTTGAACTGATTCCCTAACAGCAACAACAACAAATGAACACCATCATCCCAATCCTTTTCTGTATCAAAGCAATATGATCGAATCATATTCTTCAAAGTTTGATGAAATCTTTCCAAAGCACCTTGACTTTCAGGGTGATAGGCAGAAGATTTAAACTGTTGGATGCCTAGTTCATGCATAACTTGCTGGAAAATTCCAGACATAAAATTTGACCCTTGATCCGACTGGACAGATTTGGGAAGGCCAACAAGTGTAAAAAACTTCACCAAAGCTTTCACAATAGTTTTAGTTTTTATATTTCTCAGAGGAATTGCCTCTGGAAATCTTGTAGATGCACACATGATGGTCAACAAGTATTGGTTGCCTAACTTGGTTTTAGGTAAAGGATCAACACAGTCTACTATTATTCTACTAAATGGTTCATCAAATGCAGGAATAGGTTGCAGATGAGCCTTAGGTATCTTCTGATTGGGTTTTCCTACCATTTGACAAGTGTGACAAGATCTGCAGTATTTAGAAACATCACTTTTGAGTTTCGGCCAATAAAAATGATTCAAGATCTTGTGATAAGTCTTACGGACTCCTAAATGACCAGCCAAAGGAGTTTCATGGGCTAAATTAAGAATTTCCTGTCGATATGACTTAGGAACAACAATTTGATAACTCACTGACCACTCGTCACCAGCGGGTACATCAGGTGGTCTCCATTTCCTCATAAGGACCCCATTTTTCACAAAGTAACACACTGAAACTTGTGTGGCTTCAGTTTCACTAATAGCCCTCTGAAACAAACAAGATATCTCGGGATCTTGCTCCTGTTCAACGACAAGGGATTGTCGTTTGTCATCCTGATTAGAACAAAGAGAATGAGTTGCCAAAAGAGGATCACTGTGATCAATACCATTTGATTGATCAATACCTATGGAAAAAGTGACCTCATCAAAAGACTGACCAATACATGTGTCAGCTAAAGGAATAATATCCTGATCAACATCACTCTCAGGAGCTCTTTTTGCCATAGCTCTAGTAACTGCACAAGCAGGGTACAAATCAGGGATTTCAGTTTCGACAGGATCAACTTTCTGATCCAAACAAGGCTTGTCAGTTACAAGTGGATTAACCACAACCTTATCTCCAGCTAGGTCATTGCCTAGTAATAAATGAACACCCTCTATGGGTAAAGAAGTCACTGCCCCAACAGTCACAGGTCCAGAAACTAAGTCTGATGCCAAATTTACACAATGGAGAGGAACATTTACAAAGCCGCACTCTACTCCCTGAACAAGAACACTTTCACTTGAAGAAGACTCCTCAGACAAAGGCAAAGTACCTGATAATAAAAGACTCTGAGAAGCTCCAGTGTCCCTTAATATTTTAATTGGGATAGGCTTGGCAGAATCACCAATACGTGATATAGAACCTTCTGACATGAATGGTTCATAAGCCTCTAAAATAGAATCAGACTGGGGTTTGTTTGACCCAACAAATGTATTGCTTTCAATACAAGACCGTGACCTTGACCTCGTAGAAATAAGAGCATTTGGAAAAGCTCTGTCTTTACTCTGTTGCTTATTTTTCAACTTGAAGCAATCAGAAATAACGTGCCCTTTCGTTTTACAATAAGTGCACGTAGGAAGAGATAAGGATTTCTGATCAGTCTTATCAGATGTTTGATTCCTAACAGTTGTGCTGTTGTGAAATTTGGAAGTACTCGAATGAGATTGAAATGGTTTTTTACCAGAAAACTGCTGAGAAGACGACTTACTGCCAAATGAAATTTTGTGAGTCAAGGAATAATCATCAGCCATACGAGCAGCATTTTCCAAAGTTTCCACTTTCTGCTCGTCAAGATAGGTTTTAACATCACTATGGATGCACCTCTTGAACTCTTCAATTAATACGAGCTGTCTGAGGTTATCATAAGCTTGATCAACTTTCTTGGCTGAGCACCACCTATCAAATAGTTGTTCTTTATCCCTTGCAAATTCGACATGAGTTTGTCCAGTTTCTTTTCTACAATTCCTAAACCTTTGTCGATATGCCTCTGGTACCAACTCATAAGCTTTCAAGATGTACTCCTTAACCACATCATAATCAGTGCTTTGTTGTACTGACAGTGAAGTGTATACTTCACGAGCTTTGCCAATTAGTACACTTTGTAATAACAAAGTCCAATGCTCTCTGGGCCATTTCAAGTTTTCAGCTATTTTCTCGAAATGAAGAAAGTATTTATCTACTTCTTTTTCCTGAAAAGGGGGTACTAACCTAATATATCTAGTAACATCAAAACCTGGACTTGTTTTTAAAGGAGTGGAGTGTGCTCTGTTTGCCAGTTCTAATTCTCTTAACTTAAATTGCATTTCCCTTTCTTCTCTTTGCATCTGCATTTGTATTTGTCTCTCTTCTTTCTGCATTTGTATTTGCCTCTCTTCTTTCTCTCTCTCCATCTGCCTCTCTTCTTTCTGCATTTGTATCTGCCTCTCTTCCTTCTCTCTCTCCATCTGTATTTGCCTCTCTTCTTTCTCTCTCTCCATCTGCCTCTCTTCTTTTTCTCTCTCTCTCTGAATCTGAAGCTTTGCAAATTCTAAATCCATCTGGTTCTTTAACTCTAATTCCCTTAATTCCTGTCAGAACCAGATACAGGCTTTCTCTTCAAACTTAAAGCACTATTTTCAAAAATTCCCTTTCCTACTAAATACTGAATCAAAATAATCTTTATCTCCTGTTTTGTCAATGATACTTTTGCCTCAGATAGACTGTATTTTCTGGCAAGCTCGAGCAACTCATCCTTTCTCATGCACTCTAACCCCTCCTGGGTAGGTTTTGAAATGAAATTCTGAACATTAGATGCCATAGTAAATGCTTGTTGGTTTCATACAAAGAAAATTTCTCTATTAAAAATCTTTGCCAAGGACAAAAAAAATTCCAAGACAAAATCAATATGAATTTCAAAGATAAATTTAATATCTCTAATATGCTTTAAAGAAATTCAGATCCCGGAACGACGAGCCCCCAATTTCTGTTACGACTCTATGGTCTAAGAAAAATGTAACAGAAAGAAATGAAACCAACAAATCAAGTAAAAATCAACAAGCAATTTATTACTAGATAATTAAAATGAAAAATCAAAAAGTCACTTACAGTAATGTGTTTTGAAATCCTAATAATCCAATAAGAATGATTGTTCTAATCACAAGTCCTAAATATAGAATGTTCCGAATTCACGGCTGTGTCCTTGAATGTTATGATGTGTTAATGGTCTCCAAAGTCCTGATGTACTAGTAATCTTGATGTGCTAAAGTCAAAATGAAGTATTCCAAAATCTCTGAATAAGTTCACATAAATTCCAAAATTGTCAATTAAAAATCCAAAATCCAAAAGTTTATGAGCACTGTTATAATCCAATGAATATTTAAAATAATTCCTCTCTTAGAATTTGGAATGAATTTTCACAACTGTAATAGCTCTTTACAAGACTGATAGAAATGTCAAAACTGAATAAATGTCCACCAAACATGGTATATATAAAGATTGGTCACATGACAGAATGTTCTAGAATATGAGTGGAATTCTAACTGTAAACAAAATTCAACCTTGACCTTCAAATTGAGAAAACATATTGATCAAAACAACCTAATTCAAGGACACTAGTTAAACATGTTTTTCCTGATAACATTAAGATTTAAGCAAATATTAAAGTGAAGAAACATTTATAATTTCCCAAAATATCCACAATATTATATAAACATCATACATAACAATATATATATATATATATATATATATATATATATATATATATATATATATATATATATATATATATATATGTACCCTAATGGAATATGTTCATCTGTTTTTATCATCACTACCTTTTTACAACTATTATCTGACTTGATGATACTTTCACAATCACAATAAATTACAAAAGGAACTTGTTTCCACGATAATGAGTTTCGCTTCTTTTATATAATCAATTCACCATATCAACATGAAAGTAATGATCTCTTTCTCTTGCTGTGATTCTAACAGGTCTTGCATAATTTCTCTCTTTATTTTGTTTATTGTGTTTTAACTGCCCTCGTCTGCTATTTCATCTACATTCATCGAATTAATTTTCAAATTTATCATTGACTTTCACCTTGTGAAACAAGCGTCCATAATTATCAAAGTTGTAGTTTGATTGTCTGCATTTTTGATATATTGAATGTGATATAATTGATTCTATAGCATCAGAAAATCATTTATTATCAAACTTTAAAAAAAAAATATATACTGGCTTTAATTGCATTTAGTTCTACATATTATCTGCCTCTAATAAGTTGATATGTATCTGCATACAATGTTAAGTAATCAGTTTTACTAATAAACCAACTTGTACTTACTGGTATTTCATATACCATCTTGTGTCTAATTCATCAGATAGATTGGTATTTTGTGTTTCCAAGTTCCATTTGATCAATTGTTTATTTCATGCTACCCTTAGAGCATCTGGTAGTATAGGTTTATTTGCATTGGAATTACCTTCTAAAATCTCTTTGCCATAAACGTCGCTTTATGCTTTTAAATTAACAGTTACCTCGCTTATTGACCTATCGCCAGAGTAGATATAATCACACTCTACTAATTAGCATATCACATAATGTAAAACAGTATTTTATGTTGACACTCCTGAATTAATGTTAATTATTTTAGCGCATACTGAAAATTTCATGAAAATTGGTTGAAAATGTTGAAGTTATGACGCTTTGAATTTGTATATGATATAAAATGGCTGTCTGACAGAACACGGACATTAGACCTGAATGTCTCACAAGCTGCCGGTGCGGCTGAAAGTCACTTGATGTTAACACCTTTGCCAGCGATAGTATTGGTCGGTGGTTCATAGGTATCGGCATGTGTTAGTGTTCGAGCGGCATACTGCGATACGTTAATTCATTTTTCCAGACTCTTTAAAAAAAATGAAAGGTAAAATATTAAATCCATTTTATTTGGAAATATTTACGACATTTTTAAAAACCTATAGTTATCCATTTTCAAATATCTGAGCAAATGACACGTATATTTTCCTTTACGTGATGATCTAAATTGTATTGTGATTAATGACTTTGTTGCAACATCAACCATCAATGTTAGAAAGGAAAAAAATTTTCGTACGAAATATCAAAATACTTATCTCACGTTATGATTTTATCTAATTTGTCATCATGCGATTCATTATACTTTAGAGTGACTTACTTCATATCTATTTATTTTAGAAACACAATATTTTCAAATGGTTTTCAACTATTAAAAGAATCATCGTAACCTTTCCATTTGAAAAATATAGATGTTTTTCTATTTTAATCTTGAAAATCGTTTCTACTGTGTACAAATCATTATGTTTATTGTAGAGAAACAACTCTTCCTCGTAAAGTATCTCATAAATTTTCTCTCCCTTTAAGACTTTCAATTTGTACATAAACGGATCACCTAATATTAACTATCTTACGCTAAATGTGTCCTCTGTAAAATTAGGTAGGAATCCTTTTGAAAAGATAGATTTATATTTTTAAATTCTAACTGTTTCACCTATTTAACTTTAGGCGTTCCATAATGTCTACTTTGATAGGTAACCAAATAAATTAATCCAAACTTCAAACCTATTATACTTTTTACTTCCTTGAGTTTGATTCATGTATGTGATCTATGATGGGCGTTATTGTATCCCTTGATCAGTTTAGGCAATACATCGACACAATTTCTTCTTTCATTTTGGATGAAATACTTTGCCATTTTTATTTTATTAGTTCCATTAAAGTTTTGGACTACTGATGCCTCCTTTATCAGCGTCAGTAGAAAATTATTAAATATTTTCTTTTTCCAATAATTCTTTTACTGTTCTCAATTTCGCTCCCCTCATCAAAGTGTCTCTTTTGTTGGGTTTCTCTCCTTAAAGACAGTTTTAATAAACGGTATCACCATTTTCTGCCTACTTTTTTTTAAAACCCATGCATAATTAAAGGATATATCTATCCCATTTAAAATGTATTTATATCCGTTATTATACCTTTTGTACGCTTGATATCAACTAAATCTAGTTACCATTGCAAACCAATATTATTTATATAAACCCTTTAACGATTGCTTTAAATCGCTGTATTTTCTCTTGTTGTTAACTTTTTTAAATATATTCTCATAATTTAGAGACATTTGTATAACCAACTTGACTTTTAGGATCAGAGTATAAATACCTAAGATATTGCTCATCTGTAGTATTTTTAAATATTTTATTATTAAATGGATACGGTTGTCATAAAATATATTTTCTTTGCTGATGTGAAATAACTTTTCAAACACTGATAGTCAACCAACAATGTCAACATCTGATAGGAATACCCTATTACTTTCTAATTTCGATGGTGTCAAAGTATAATTAAATTTAGTCGTTATGCAAAATAACGCGAGAACAGAAAGAAAAAACAGAAACATTATTTTATCTATTTCTAGCATAAAAAGGTAAGTTTTGAATGGCAGTAGATTTACAAATACATTACAATAATCATGATTTTGAAATAGGTGTGCAAGTTAGGAAAAATTACCATCAATAAAACGGAAAATTATGAAATAATTTTAGATTTTATATTCCATATAAATAAGTTTTGGAATCTTCTTCAGCTCTTTTTTAGACTTGAAGAATTTATTAAATTTTCAATGTCTTTATGCAGTGACTCGAAATAAAACATATTTGAAGTTTTCAATAGGTAATAATAGCTTTAACAATTCTGACATGACATATATTTATATATGGTCCGCCTCCAACAAGTTCGACGTTAGGATGGCTCCAATATGATATAAATTTTAAATTCTTTATTAATCTACAAGGCTTAAAAGGTCCAGTTCTGCGGGACTACACTCTTGTTTTATTGTTATCTACACACGGTAATAAGTCAGATGGAAAATATTAATTTTATTAGTTTATTCCGTTTAATTGATTCAAATTTATGTCTGTAAAGGGTATCTTCTCACAATATAGGATGGTTGTCGCTTCGTCAGTGCAAGCATCTTCCTCCATAATCTGGAAGCAAAACATATTCATGTGATTTGATTAATAATCAATAATGTAAACACAACGTTTATTAAGTCAGGATTCATGATTCAATCATAGGTCCTTAACTATATCGTAACAGTACATTGCAGGTTGTATTTGTGTCACGACTCAGGATTCAATCAAACATACATTTTTTTCAGGTAAGTAAACATTGCAGGTGTTATTTGTCAGCTGTGCTATATAAAACAAATTCCAATTTTCCAGTCAAACAAGAAAAATGACCTTTAACGTATGAGATCACTATCTTTCTAAAAGATAATACCTATTTATCGACTATCCTATACAGAGAAGTCTTGCAGTGAAACAAAAAACAAAACAAAAGAAAAAGAAGAAAAAAAATGACGTCGCTATCTTTCTAGAAGATTCTACCGACTGTAAGCTATCGTGTATAGAGAAAGTTTCCAAAAACAGACAGCTGTCTTATGTTATACTTATTTGATAATATAACACTATTATATAAATGTTACCAGACTTGTCATTATTATGTCATAATTATATGAAACATCGACGCAAAGAAAAAAGATAAAATTATATATATATTTAGTAAATGGTCTCATATTTAGATAAAAAAATAAATGATAAATGACGTAATTGTTTTGTACAAACACTTTAATTAATATCCCTCTTTAATCCTCTGTCTTAACGCACAGTTGCCTACACGCATAATAGAGTACATCATACACCCTGAGAGACTCAGAACACAATTATTTCTGTATATATTCTCTAAATATTTTTTCAGGATTTAACTTTCTAGTGTGTCCAAATCCAATGTATCATATGTTAGTCAAAAGCATGCCCATAGACAAACTTGTAGTTAAATTCTTGACATAGGTTAAATGACATTTTGTGAACAGGCTGATCTGTAAAAAGGCAACGTTCCATGGGTCATATATTTAACTAACTTTCCGGGCAGCCTCAGTACCTGCTTACTCACTGTGCATTGTATCTGAAATGCACACAGAGAATTACATATTACTGCACATCATCAAAAGAATAAATAATTTCATTTAAATCTGTATCACGACAGGAAATCTAAGCCAAGGATCACCACCTAAGAAAGAAAGGAAAACAATCCCCTACAATATAGACAAGAACTGCATTGATGGGTACTGACATGAAAGGAATAATTGTGATCTGAGTCCTATCAGATCAACTTTTTGTGGAGAATTTTTGGTAAAATCTATTATATCTGCATGCTATACATATTTCAACTGAACTCACCAAAGTTGATGAATTTTCATGTTGAAGTAAATGTTTTTAAGACTCCAAAACGAAATTTGGACCAAACCTAAACTTGCAATATATTCCTTAATTATAGTAAAAACATATTACCAATATAAGATAATTTATATATAAAAATCTGTTTGAAATATAAAGAAATTATAAATTAACTTTTGTATAATTTAAAGAAAAAGTTTACATTTTAGAGATTTTTTTCTCGAGATTTAATTGAAATTTTGAGGAAAAAATAAAAAGTAAAACTGACAAGTTTTAGACAACAAAGCTGACCAATGAATGACAGTTTAGGCAAGTGGTAGCTTGGGACTGTGCAGCACATATTATTTGGTCTAGTGAGAGTAAAGCATGATAACTCAGTGACTTTGGAGGCAAATTGCAATATGCTTGTTGAAATGTGTATAGGTATACACACTAAAGAAACACTGCTAAGTGCTATGTTCCAGGTTTATTGTATCAAATACTCAGCTAGTTGTTGTGATAGATAATATGACAATCAAATTACCCATAGTGATAGAAGTTTCAGTGTCAATAAAAATAAAAGTTGCCCCGTAACAGGAAAACACAGTTCCAGTGAGGCTTTACACTTTTTTTTTTTTGAATAGTGGAGTTGATCTCTCTGATAAAGACCTAAGTAATGCTTTTGAGGTACTGTATCCCAGTGTGGTAGTATGAATTAATCCTATTGTCTTTTTCTGGGTACATTAGATATATCCTTACGCGGATTTGGTATCACCATCTGAGGGGTGGTACTGGAGGGATCCAAGTTAATCCAACTCTTCTGTCTTGTTTCCAATGCAATGTCAGACCTGAAAAGAGATTATTTAATCTCACAGATCACAAAGGGGTAGGTAAATGAAGCGAAGATGTTCTATATTACGTGATTTCAAGGTGCTATTAAATTTGCAAGCACATGGAAACATTCAACTTTATAAAGTGATTATCATATTGTGAAGCACGGAACATACATTAAAGTGACTACTCACCCTCAAAATATATCAAGTTTCCATACATAATTTTGCCAGAGTATGTCAAACATTTGCAAATTAAATAAATAAAAAGAGAAACACCAGATTTTACAAACTTTACCTCAGACTGGAGGTAGGTGGATGGCGTATTGATAATTTGTCCAACACTTGGTACATAACAGTATAGAAAGAGTTTAACTGGCAAAGTAATAAATTTAATAGATATTACCACAAGTATGCAAGCATCAAAGACGTGGACATATGATACAGACTCATCTAGGGTACGGAACGCAGCTGGGTAGCAGGAAGCTTGACTGTTCCAAATGCCAACTGGACATTCAGCTAGAGCAAGCACTTTTATGAGCAGATGAAGCTCGAGCCAAGAACACTGCAGACAAAAACCATGATCATCTACAATGTGTAAAATGACAGAAAAAGGGCCCAACGACATTATAAGAGAAAACACAAAAGAAAACTTATGTGGGGAAATCCTTAGTTATCATAATGCTTATTATATGCGCTTGTAATAGCTACTTCCACCTCATGAAACATGTTAACAAGTCAAAACAGTATCCTATAAATTCATATATTTATTAAAAATTAAAAAAGAAATATAAAATATTACAAATGAATGAACGAATAAATGAATGATAAGTGTAATTAAACAAAATAAAAAGTACTCTTACTTTCTCGAATTCTTTCCTTCCTTCAATCTTTCTTTCTGTCTCTCTCTCTGTCTCTCTCTGTCTCTCTCTCTCTCTCTCTCAACCAAACATCAATACATCAATGTATCCATGCAAACATGCATATATCCAGACACACATTCATCTATCCAATATGGGGTTTGGGGCTTGGGCGTGAGAGGGGTGGAAGAGGAGAGTATACAAATAACAGTAATAGATTCCATGTCACAATTTTAGCTGTAGCGTGCAGTTTGGATATTCCCCATGGCCAAATCAATTGTTATGCACTTTGCGGTACTGCCTACTGTTATTGATAGAATTTAGTTTAAGGCTGAGGTGGTCCAAATGTACACACAAACTTTTGTGTTACAAATGAAATACATCCAACTCTTTCGTAAGGTTCAGACTTCTCTTTTGTATAAATAATGACAGCATGTGCCCTATAAGACAATAGTTCATATAATCTATGTGTGGGGGCTGAATTTAAAGATACTCTTTTGGTAGGAAATAGCAAACATCGGCATTTAAACTCTCATATAGTGTAGCATTATATAAATGATGATATTAATCAAGATTAGATCCATAACAAATAAAAGCAGACCACTATATTTTCAACTTTTAATTGAACCGTTCTTTTTATATTGCCAAAACACATAAAATGTAAATATTTCAAATCCATGGCACTATTAATAAACATGCTATTTCAGCCAAAGTTTCTAGGGCTGAACCATTGACAGGACTCAGTACACAATTATTTCCCTATTTATTCTCTGCACATATTTCTGAGTAATGAACTTTCCAGCGTCTCCAAATGCAAATAGGTCGTATTTTAATTGAAATGTCCATTTTCGAACTTAAAGTTAATTCTTGACATAACCAACATTTTTGGAGAAGCTTAAATAATATAAACAAAATAACAAACCATTGGTCAGAAATGTAACTTTCGGGGCAGCATCAGTGCTTATTTATTCAATGTGAACTGTAGCCAAAATACACACACACAGAAGAACACCATGCTCCTCATAATCTAAAGAATAAACATTTTTCATTAAATCTATACTATGAATGCCTAACTCTCAGACATGTATCACCATCATAGAGAAAAGAGAGGAAACACTACGCTAAAAATAGATAGGGATTATATTCGTGGGTACTGATCCTGAAGTAATAATTCTGATGTGAGGCCAGGGAGATCTATAGATAACCGGTTTAAACAAGTCTGGTTACACGGCACAAAATTAAAGGCTGCGATACAGTGCGTGAAAAAAATTTATTGTCTGGATTAAGGTGTATAAAATATTGTAATAGCGTTTACAAACACAGCCCACTTTGATTTGTAGGAAAGGTCTAAAATTATATGATAGAAATATCAGTGTTTTTACTGTTAAGAGTAGTACAGAAGATGGTGATATACTGTCGAATATTAATTATTTTCATTTAAGTTTAAAAACACATAAATCATTATTTGGATTAAAGCCAATTTTGTGCCAGACTCGTTGAGTGAAAGAATATAAATATTATGACTAGAACCTAGATATTTTTTGTTAATTTTAGAATTTTGAAAATATTAAAGTAAATAATTGACATCGGGTCGGATAGAACTTCAGACCAGTAATGCAATTATTGTTTGACGGGTTTTCGGACATTACATTTAGTATATTTTTGGCTATATCCCCCATCCTAAATACTACTGATAAATATAGAATGGAAACTCCGTTGTAGGCCTGAGCAATGTTTTCTTCAATTTCTGAATTGTATTCATCAGTTTTACCTATTCCAATACATGCTTTATTTATTTAATTATCTGTAAATTCACAAAGAATATCTCATCTTGCACACTCTAATAATAATCATTACAATTCCGTTTTTGCTCAATCTTTTGTCCCCTTAGCGTATGGTAAAATATGTTGCCATTCAACAAGGTTTATACAAAATTAGACGGATTGTTCACGATATTTTGTGCACTAATATGCTTAAAGAAACCCACATGGTCATACTCAGGAACAAACGTCAAAACTTTCTCTTCTAAAATGTCCATACAATGCAGATCCATTATTTTCAAAAGACTAACTATTATTTCTTGGATATCGGGCTTTTAATTGAGCTTTTCATTCTATCAGTTTTGATCCGTTTATAAATTTGAAAGTTTGCTTCATCACACATAATTGTCTTCACACTTTTCTGGCTGTTCGATTTAGTTTCAGTTAAATTCACTTAACCGTACTCAGTGCCAGATAATTGTCAATTAAATTGTGACGTATATTATCCACTTCTTAAATAGATGGTGTAGCAGCCACACCCTTCACTCCCACCCCTTTTCTGGCACAGCTATAATCAGATTCATCTTTTCCGTCACTTTTCCTGCAACAGGGTCCCGAGTTCTATTTAAACACGACAGTACTTCAAAGTAAATACCAAAAAAGGTAAATATTACTGCAGTATTCACCCACCCTTGTTTACTCCCATGTTGAGCTTTAGCCTCTTGGGATAAGAAAAAGTAAGATCTGACACGACATGGTTCAATTTTGTTTTCTTTTGTGTTTTATGAAATAAAACTTTATACAAACAAAAGTCCTGAAGTTAGATACATGGCGCAATCTTAATTCAATATTTTGTAAGGAACTGAATTCATGTGTTATTTTTCAGCGTACATAATCAATCTTAATTAATATTCCACAGCGATAAATCCTCCGAAATTGTAATAGCTGTTTTTTTTATCACATTCTGTATATACAATAAAATGAAGTAGAAACCGAATTTTGCGTTTGGAAAAATCTTGTAACTGATATAAAAGCTTATGAATTAGATACATTTGGTCAGCTTATAATGGAAAATCTATAATAAATACACGGTAACTTAAATAAGCATGAAGACATTTTTATTTTCGGAAATAAATAAACGTAATCAAGTTTAAAAAGATGCCAAAACCGAAATGTGTAATATAGCAGACTCCTAATAGCATTTATAAAGAGGACAATATCTTGCCTGTACAAAAATGTGTGCAATTGTTTCTTACATGTAAAATATTGTAATCGAGGTCAATATTTTTATTTACGTAATATAAACAATTCAAGGTAGAACAAATTATTATTATCATGTGCTGTTTAAGCTTAGACACGTGAATCATTTGAATAATGTATTGTTGATGGTACCAAGCTAGAGCTGCAACAAATTTATATAGGATGTACATTTCTGTACGGTGCTGTAATTTAACATTGCTGCTATTCTTTTCTAATGAAATGTATAAATGGTAATACAGATATAGAAGTTTTATGCTGCCAAAAGATATCGTCATTTTTCCAATCCAGAGCTTCGTGAGAATCCAATAATTTTGAAAATTGGGTGATATGCAAATGGTGCATATTCTAAATGTATCAGATAGTTTACAAGTTATTTTGGAGGCATTATGTTTACATGCTGTTTTAGTAGTGGTCATATTAATTCGTATGATAAACCATTCCATAAAAATGTACGGAACAAACATTTCTTCGAAAATGTTGACTGCATCCATGGCCCTACATTAGTAGCCCTCTGAACAAAGAGAAAGAGACTAGTGGACTAAATTTCCAACGATTTCAAATTCGCGACATGTGCATTGCTACACTGCTTCTAATATTGATACATTTAACTAAATTGTGAACCCAGATATAATTATATCTCGATTGCACTTGATTTTAAAGTTTTTACCCGCTTCACAATAGAGTCCCCGTCATACAAAGTGTAAAATAAAACATCTAATAAAACAAGTCCAAGCAAACTAGATGAAATACTGCTAATGTGGCGATTGAAATAGACAAAGAGGAGAGAGAAAATACATTACCTATATCTGTCTTGACAATGGTCTGCCTTATGTGTATATGATTTAAAAGATCATTCATCGCAACTGTTTCGATCGGATCAGTCTGTAAGGCCGTTTTTCTCTCATCAGCATCTAGATCAATATCAACTTGCATATTGCCCAAGACCAGCTCCTAATTCTTTCCCATACGAATCATGGATCTTTGTCGGACAAGGTTTTGTTAAATAGTTTAATGGTTCCTATAAATACTTTCAGAGCCAAGCCTTGTCTAAGTCTCGTCAAACTGGAGTTAAATAGTTCCACGGCAAGCACGTCATGACCAAGTGCTCCTCCATACAAGATAAAGTAGCCTATGAATGCCCCTAAATTGTGAACAATCGAATTAGAGACATACAAGTCCTCTTCTTTCTTGTAGGGACATATAGTAATTTTGGATCAATTTTGCTTTCAACACAAATAGTATATATATATATATATATATATATATATATATATATATATATATATATATATATATATATATATATAAAGAAATTGTTTTGAAGATGTCATATATTGGACGTTCGTATTTAAAAAATATATGAGAAAGTGAAAAGCAATATGAACTTTGCTCTGGATCGATGGAGAGTTTAATGGTCAAAACCTTTAAAAAATATATTAAAACCGTCGAAGGCACATCTACACTAATAGTTTAATATCTCTATGCAATTTCACAGAGATATCTTGAAAAGTTTTGGAGTTTGCATAGAAAACAAACGTGTGGATAATGGCTGGATGGATGGAGAGACAAACGGACAAAAACATTCCAAATATTAAAACTATAGAACAGATTTGCGAATAGAAAAAGGTACATATGGATCATTAATCTAATATATATACCAAAGTTTTATAGAACTATTTGAAGTTTTGATTTCCCTGAAAAACGAAAGTTTGGATAATGGATGGAGGAGTGGACAGACAAATGAACAAAATCATTACAAATATTGAACTGAAGAATTCTGAATACCAATAGGCACAGTAGATATACTAGTCTAATATATGTTTCAAGTTTTATAGAGATATCTTGAACGGTTTTGATGTTATGCCCCGGAAACGAACATGTTAGCAGGAAATGAATTGATAAACATACAAACGGATGAAAACAATAAAAATATTAAAACATAAATCCTGGATTGCAAACGGCCAACTGTACCACTAATCTATTATGTGTATTAAATTTCACTGAGATATTTGCACGGCTTTGAATTTTTCTTTTTTTGGAAAGGAAAGTTTATGTAGATAACGGATAGATGAGTGGACAAATGGATAAAAAGAATAAAACTATTGAAACTGGAGAATTGCGAAAACACGACACGTGGGAATCAATAGTCAAACATGTGTACTAAGTTCATAGAGATATCTGGAGCGGCGTTGGAGTTATGCGCCGAAAGGATGGACGGAACCCATTGCCATAGCCTTCGCCAGTTTCGTTGGGTGGAGATATAATAAGCAAACTTCCTGTTTTACGATCTGTTTGCGCCTGTATTTTCGTTCTGTCTTTATGTCTACTTCTCTCTCTATCCAATTCCTTTGCTCCTTTGATTTATAAGTATATTATTTAGATTTGCTTTATTTAGATTTTGTTTTAAAATAAATTTTCAATACACGTAGCAATTACCAAAGTATACCCGAGCAGTTAACTGCCTTGTCCGTTTATAACATAAAGAGACAGTTTCAAGCTTGAAATTGGAAAATTCACAATATACTTTGAAATATGTTGGATTTTGTTTATTTGATTAGGATACTTATGAATAGTTTGTTGTATTATGATAAATATTAAGATTTGATAATAAATTGATTAAAAATATAATTAAGCATTCTACAATATATCTGTGAAATATAATCGATAATCGATTTTGTGTCTTTGTCAGAATAGTTATAAATACTTCGATGTTTTTTGGATAATTATAAAGATTGAGACTGGTACAAGTTAAAAGTGGGATCTCCATTTATGCATTCTTTATGAGGTTATTAGCTGAAATGTACTTTGCAATATTTAAATAGACTAGATGATCCATGTTTAAATTTATTTTGATAAATAACTTCAGTTGGAATGGATGACATTCATCTGGCTCTGAATTATTGTAACATAGATTGTGGCATAGAGACATTGATATTAAGACATAAGAATTGGAATAAAAATCCGCATCTAAGTAGTTTATCTACATTATAGAGGAGCAAGCATTTAGGCAAGCTGTTTATTGAACCCAATTATCTACCAATATGTATGAAAGAAACGATTGAAATATTAAAAGAACGAAAGAAAGAGAGTGTGAGTTTGCGTATGCGTGAATCTGTGTATATGTGTTCATGCTAATTTGTTCACCTGCAAGTCATTCAGTTCAATATATAATTATCTTGAAATTCCGAATTAACAAAGAAATAGTTCTAACAGGATAGACGACTTTTTACATTCAGCTTTTACAACCCGGAAAAAATTAAAATAATCTTCTAAATCAGTAGAAAGCTGTTTGAAAGGGAAACATTTAAATGTATTACAATGCAGGGTCGGATAACTGATTGGTTTTTAACTTGAATCTAAAATTAAAGAAAGAAAAGGAACACGCCTCAATCTTTTGTTTAGCAATTGAACAATCATTACTCTAAACGTTTGCGTGGCTATACAGTTTATATAATACAAGCGAACGACAATCTGCACGATATATCACTTCATTATTTGTTGTTGTTGTTATTATTTTTAATTCTATGTCAGGCATGATGACAATGATGACGGTGATGATGATGATCTCCAAAGGAGATTGAACATTGCACTTCAGTCTCGATAATAATGATGCAAATAAAAAGAATAACATCACAAAGGGCGAAACAAATGAAAGAATCTAACGGAGAAGACATCGGAGTGGAAACAAATGTCGATTTGATCTATGGAAAATCATCCGGAATAATACTTCATTACATTTGACACTCCCTGATTTGAAATGCATTTTCCATTGGGAACAGGCAGCATACTTTGGGAACTCTGATGACAAGAAGCTACGCACAATTACGTTTTCTTGAGTAGAAAGAAGAAGAAGAAGAAGAAGAAGAAGACGATAAAGGGGGAACGAGAAAAGGAAAATAAGCAACATAAATTGAAACAGAAACAGGAAGGGGACAACGAAGAGTTGGAGTGGGAAAGTATAGTAAAATATGTAAAAGAGAGAAAATATAAGATGAAATAAAAAATTGCATTAACAAAAAAAGAACAAAAGCAATGACAAATAGAGAAATCAACATTAGGAGCAGCATCATAAAAGCCAAGGCTACCATCAGCATAATAATAATAATAATAATAATAATAATAATAATAATAATAATGGTGTTGTATGTAAGCTTTACTTCTACTTCTACTGCTGCTGCTGCTGCTGCTACTGCTACTACTAGTAGTAGTAGTAGTATAATTAGTATTATGTTTAGTAGTATTATGTTAACTTCTTCCTAAACTCTTGCTGGTTGTTTTGAGTACTCTTTCTTTCCCAGAGATCGAGCCATATTCCTGTGCGTTTCTATTAGACCGTTCTAAGTTGTTGAGTTGGGTCACTGTAGTTTGTTACTATGCGTGTTCCCTGATCACGACGTAAACATTTCATGGTACTCCTTTGTTATTATGGTACACGGATTTCCCTTTGTTGAAGCACTCCATACATTTTTGTTTGCTAACATATTGACATTTGGCTGACATACTTGGTGCTCATTCCATTCAGGAAGGAAATATAAAAGATCGCTATAGGAACACCTATGGTCGCTTACCGACGACGCATAGCAAAACCTTTAAAGACTACCACGTGCCTGATAAATTGAACTAGTACACTACAGTACAGAATGGGAACATACTGATTTTAAAGATAGGACGTTGTTTACTCTTCGACAAATTTTCAAGATTACTCCTTTCAAAAGATTATCAACAAAGATTACTTTAAACATTAAACCTAGGTTAGGCCGTGTCAGCAAAAAGCCTTTTTCGTCACGAGTTGCAAATTGTGTACCACACAATATGCTGATCAAGCGATCAATTTTAGGAAAATAATGAACAATCTCAAAAGACATATCAGAAATAAGGTCATCACAAGATTCTCAAACCATTTAAACGTAGGCGGAAACTCCGTTCCCTACCTCGAGATGCTGCCCATTAATTAAAATTACAGATGGACTGATTCTCAGCGTGCGCACCACTACTTCACAAAAAGAAAGAAATATTGGATACTGTAGATTCAAATACAGAACATTTGTCTAAAACAAAAAGTTCCAGTTCTCTTACAGAGTTTCACTTGTGTTTTCTTCATATTTATTATTATTATTATTATTATTATTATTATTATTATTATTAGAAGTAGTAGTAGTAGTAGTAGTAGTAGTAGTGATAGTAGAAGTAATAGTAGCAGCAGTAACAGTAGTAATATAATAATAATAAGAATACTACTACTACTACTACTACTAATAATAATAATAATAATTATTATTATTATTATTATTATTATTATAATAATAATAATTATTATTATTATTATTATTAAAATAATTATTATTATTATTATTATTATTATTATTAGTGTAATCTATCAAGCACTTGTCTTGTAATGCAAATACACAGATACACAGTTAACACTCTTTAAAATGTCATGCGTTTAATTGCCACCCTCGCTCATCGTCAAAGAGTTGTCCACAACGGTGTTCCAAACTACTTTTTTCCAAGTCATACAGTCATCCGGAGGCCTAAAAGTTAGAGAAATAATAGTTTCTACACTAATTGGCTTGATAGCACCGTCAACTGTTCCCGCCAGGGATTAATTTCCTCCATCTGTTGCTTAATAATTTATTAAAACAGTAATTGCTATAGTTTATCCGTAACACTTTTGTAAAACATTACAAACTTATCACAAATCATCTACAAATTTTTAGATTCCGTGGTTAGAGAACCCACGTCAGATAAATTTTGCACAATGAATTACCACATTAAAAATAATTTACGACATTCATTTTAGATTCAAGTTTCCAACAGTATAAACAAGAAAATTGTTTCTTTAATGACGAAATCTACAATCAATAAACATGATAACCTGTTTTAAATTTAAGTTAAGCAGACATGAACCTCACCGATGGACCTATATTAACGTTTCTAAAACTAATCAAGATATATCAAATAACACATGATTTAAGTGTTACATTTGTGGAATTAAGAATGATTAAATGTAACTGCTTTTAGCTCATTAACTCTGTTTATTCGATATTCATTATTGTTCACAATGACCATATACACCTACATCTTTATAACCATCTATCCTTGCTCTGAGTTATGGATCCTGCAAATGTGATTATAATGCCAACTTTGTAGACAAGTTTAGAATGTACATATAATGCCCGTCATTGTCAAAATTATATACTGGATACAAGATCCCATTTGTGCCCAACAAGGATTGTAATGATGAAGTTAAACAATCAACTCTAACCAATAAAACGTTAGCGTCCTTCTAGTAAAAGTCAAAACTAACTTTCTCTGGATTACCATTTTACATGTACATAAATGCTAAGTCTACTTGTAGACATATAGGTAATTCTCCTGTAGTGTATTTGTCCTTCATTGTTAGCATTTTCATTTTAATAGATTGAAATTAGTATTTTTTCTCTGTGTCACAGTGTAATTAACTGTATGCAAATCGAATTTAATCTGACTTCATATACTTTCTTATGATCATCATCATACCTAGTTACATTTTATCCAGTTTACTGCGAAGTCAACATTCTCTGCATAAATGTATTTAATTTTGTATTATATTGATTGGCAAAATATTTTAATCGGTGTTTTAAAACATGCATTTTCATTTATTAAACATGAATGACTTCTTTCTAGTATACCTAACCACTATATCCTGAATTTCAATTTATAATTGGGGTGTGGGACATCCTGTTTTCTCCTACACAATATTAGTTATATATGAGATATATCCCTTCCAAAAGGGAAGGGGTGTTCTCTTATTGTCAATACTAATCCTAATTAGGTGGACCCACCATCATCCTATTCCCAAAAAACATTTCTGCAATTTTCAATCAACTTTCTATTGAATATTTCATTAATGTCTTTTTCTAAATTGTCTTACCCTGATATGAACTCTCTTCTTATACACTGTTCAGGTTTTCTAAGGGCTACATGGACCTGGGCTAGGAGATGTAGGTGTCACTTGTGTCACAGGTTCCCAATGTAAGTTTGATCCTAAAATGGGTCAAGACATGAAGATACTATATTCAAAATTAAGACAGCGGGTTTAAAACTGTTGTAATACAAGGCCATTTAGTTAAGTATACAATAAGAGACAAAGTTAGTAACTTAAGAATTTGCAGTTTCACACATAGCTCTCAATTTTGTAATGGTACTTTCGTTAACAGTGACACTTTTCAATAATCTCGGTGTCATTTGAATTTGCAGAAGTTTCCTTTTCAACGAACTTCAAACATCTCTACAAGTTAGACCTGCTAAGAGTAACATAATGTCAAAATTTTTTCGTTTGGTCCGGCAGTGTTACGCTCGCAATAGTGTTTTCAAGACTGTACAGCTTTATTAATACATTCTGTCGCCAAAACGAAGATACTATCAGTCATATATGTTTGAAATTACTTTTCACAACAAACATGTCGCTAACGTACATTTGACAGAATTATTTTTAAATGTATCCGTCTATTCCCACCAACTTTCACATGATGCATGTCATTAGAGTCCATTTATACAGGACATAATGTCGAGACAAGAGCTGATTGGTCGAAATATAAGTGGGGTAATGGAGCAATAGCTTTGCAATTGTTTTAGCAAATCAACAATCTTGACATTAATATAAGCCCTTGAATAGCTCTCTAGAAGTGGAGGCTGGACTAAAATGTATTGATTAGTATGAAACTTGGTGAAAATCTGAGGACACTCTTCGGATTCTTATTTCAAATGTCAGCTAGAGACATTTTTCTTGTGAAAAGAAATATCTTTCTTATAGATATGTAATAAATACTCTGCGAAAGAAAGTCTCTGTGAAGTGCATTGTTAACTGTTAACGCCTCGAGTAAACACGTATATTATATTTTTATTATTAATTTCGTCCAGGAAAATGTATAGAGTTTTGGGTTTCAACTATATGCTGATATAATTTTCTGGCTGTCGAATTCTAACAATTTAGAATTGTAGTTGGTTATGTATATTGTACAATGGTTACTCGGAGAGATTTTTACTTTTGATTTGTGTTTCAAACATTCAACATCAATACTTTCTTCGTTGTCACCAGTTGCAGTCATTCGCACTTGGACTTTTTCATGCACATATCAATGTTGTAATAATCATCAGGAATTAAAAGTTATATTTATATTCTTGTCGTTCATTGTAAAGTTCGTTCCGCACAGCATCACGAATGATATCCGCGTCTGTTTTTCGTTGAATTTTCAAGTCAGCGTCTCGAAATGTAAATAAAATTACCGAATTCGTTTCCTGCACGAAAGATTTAAATTAATTGGTATCGACATACAGCGCAACACCATTCATTCGTTACATGCTGAAAAAGAGTTGTATGTGTACTTTTAATCCGCTATGTTCGTCATGGAGCTGAGGATGAGTCCATTTTTGATAAAGCGCAGAGCCTTATGGGAACTGTTGCGTGCCATATGTAAACAAACATCATCTGTATCGTCTATATTTTATTTAATTAGCATTCCACTTTCATCTAAAATGTCAGTGTCAAAAACATAAAACCAACCGAAGAAAAAATGCCCCCAAATGAATGTAATCAACCTTTGAATATAAAGAAATACACAGTAAGCAACTTTGGACAAAACTAATAATAATGATAATAATAACATTTAAATTCCTGCTGATCAATTTCTCTTGTTCCAAATGTCATCTTAAACACTATTTTAAATGATTAATGAATACCTTGACTTCAGTGTATTATTTGTGATTTTTAAAAAAGGTAGATCATTTATTTTGTTATTTATTTTATTTATTTATTTATTTATTTATTTATTTATTTATTTATTTATTTATTTATTTATTTATTTATTTATTTATTTATTTATTTATTTAATTGAATGCATATATTTATTTTCAACACATATTTAAGTCCAGAAAATAACATTACATCAGTTATATTGCACATTTATTTGTATTACCCAAGTCCATTGTTATCAATGGCTGCCTTTATTTTCAAATAGTTACAATTAAATAATAAATGCAATTTCTTTTTTAAGCAAGGTAAGGTATTATTTTTTTTTTATTACATGAAAGAGAAAACCTGTGCCTCCTATTTTAATTCTGAATAACTTCGTTGGTATTTAAGAGAATTATTTGCCCCTTCCCCACCCCACACACCGCCACCAGATCTTTGATAACAATTTAGTCCATTTGTACATTGTTTTCATTTTAAAGGTAACATACTTTAACACGTCTAGCTATAAATAGCTTGAATTTGGCACTTGTGTGGACAAACATCCATGATATAGGTAGGGGAAAAATATATTGTCTTGATGGGGGAATAATTAAAAATATTTTTGGCTAAGTAAAAATGATTCGCACTGCCAGAGAGATGGTTCAATGGTTAAACATTTTTTCTTTTTTTTTAACCTTTAATCTACGGATAAGAGCAGGCCATTAACTGCAGCATGTTAAAATATTGCAATACGGACTGGTGTACAGCATAAACTACGTCATAAGAACATAATGGTGAAAAGAAATTGAAATTATTTCACTATTGCAAATTTTGCAATAATTAATTTAACCAATATTTTATGTATTTATCTTACATAAGTTATTTTGTATTCAATTGTGATTTTCCTTTATCCACACACATTATAGTGTGAGAATATTGATTTTCCATTTGTTCATCCATCTGTCTGTCTGTTGATAAGCCTCGCTATCTATTGCATATGCCTTACGGCTACATTTAAATTAAATCGAATATTAAAAGAACAACTTGTTTATCATAACTTAATATAGCATTATATCATGCTTCTAGACTTACCATGCAATGATTAGATATTAGATATAATTTATTATATATTTTATGCACAATTTTAAATTTAGAAAACAACTTTATGTATATATATATATATATATATATATATATATATATATATATATATATATATATTACAATATTTTCATACTATATCATATTTATAACAATATATTTTAAATAAAAATGAAACATAATTTGCTTAACAATATGAACTTAAAATATTTTTCAGCTTAAACATGCATTGAAGGGTTTGGGTCAAAACAAAAACGAATTAACTTGCTGCTTAAAAGCCAAGTTTTCTAACATGACAATAAAACAAGTTCCAATTTAATGATATCGTAATATATGTCTTCCAGATATTCAGCTCTACAGGTCGGGAACCAGTAAAATACTTATTAAATGGCCTATTGTCATTTATCTACCAATTACAAAACGTTTTCTATTGCTACCCCAGGTATAGTTGGTTGTAAATGAAAAGAGTTCAGGTTGGATGTCGAACTTGGTCGTTTCATGATTTCCAAACATCTATTTTTGACTAGTAGAATACCACTCCCTTTGAATTCATATAATGCTGAAAGGAACCGCAACCGTTTTTACTCTACCGTAACTGATTGACATTCTTGATTTATGGTAGGTTCGTAAATGTACAATATTGTTTCTAAACATGTAACCTGCATTGCTTACAAAGCATGGAGAGTCTATCAAATTTATTACATATCAACTGATGTGTTATCTATGTCAATTGTAATGTAAAACGATTTATTACAACGTAAGGTTATTATATTATGCATGTGTGAAAGTACTATATTAAATGTATAATGCACCTCAGTCAAAAGCCATCTCTATTATTATGCGCTCCATTTAATGTGTTAAAATTGTTGAAGGGAGTACACTGTTTATTTTGCAATGCTCAAATAATTCTCATTTGTTTTATCTGCTTTATCAGAGAACAGTTATCATTTGTTTAACCAATTTAAAACGAAGAACTAAATAAATAGTTTACATGAATATTTGTACTTTGATTATTGTGTACCCTTATGTATATATATATATATATATATATATATATATATATATATATGTGTGTGTGTGTGTGTGTGTGTGTGTGTGTGTGTGTGTGTGTGTGTGAGTGTGTGTGTGTTAATGCATCCTTTATGAATATTTCTCCCGTATGGTCACAGATATTATTCGTCATATACCACAATCTAAATGTTTCTGAAAATGAATATGTTATCCTGGTAAATGTGACATATATTGTATGTCAACGTTGATACAACAAGCCTTGACTCACCCTTTTAAGCCATCAGCAATACATATTGCACTGTCTTGTCTCTAAAAAACTAAACTGCTGTGTACTGTCACACCATTAGTCTTCTTAAAGGTAATTCCTCATTTATTATATGTCATATGGGATGCATGAACCTAATTAAACAATTAACGTTATACTTTTCATTTAGAGTCCTTCTAATTTCATAATCAATAAATTTAACCAACTATATTTTGCATCACAGTATTCACCAACGGCACTCATCCCAAGTCTTATATGTTACCTTTAATACACCACCACATCTAGTCTGATTCTATAGTCTATACATAATTACTGTAGTGTATCCATATGTGGCGTTAAGCAACATTGATTAGCACCCACATTTAAGGATTATTGCGTGGATTAAAACATAAATATGATATTTTATACAAGAACTGGTATGTACCAACATATCTGAGTTAATATGAGTTGGAGAGTTCAGTCTCATTCTTTTCACCAGATAACCAAAACACTAGTCAGAGTGACCTAACTAGAAGTAAAGCCTTATTGTTTTGTATTATGTACTATGTATGTCATGATCATTCACCAGTTTCATCTTTTAATAACCTAGCAAGCACAATGCAGAGGAAATGGACATTAAACTTTTTAATTTGGTATGAAAAGTAAAACACAGAATCATGAAAGAGAAATGTAATTAGATTAACAAATCTTGGCCAGCTCGAGCTAGTTAGAACAGGTAATTGCAAGCATCTGCTCAATCAATGACAATGCTTTGCTTATAAATATTTCATAATATTGTCCATAAGTATGCAACAACATAGTCAAGATTTCTTGCTGCTTATTATAATTGCAACTGTATTATGGGTAACATTGACAGATATTATTTATATTACGAGTCTATTACGAACTTTATCTTGGACAAAAAATTAACAACAACTAACTGGATTTTTATTTTCAATCTGAACATAAACATGGAAGCTAACACTACAACATGGCCTCCACTTTTATATTTCAACAAACTTTTAGCTGATCATTGATAAATAATTTCTAACAAAATCGGTGCAACTATTCCAAAGGACAATTTGTTGATAAGGTATTTCACCATCCCTACTGTAAGAAACATGTCATAAAGTTACAGTGTACTAAACCTAGGGGAAGACACGGTGACTGAGTGGTTAATGTCGTGAC
The DNA here is from genome assembly GCA_029931535.1 of Margaritifera margaritifera. NCBI lineage: Eukaryota > Metazoa > Mollusca > Bivalvia > Unionida > Margaritiferidae > Margaritifera > Margaritifera margaritifera. The sequence goes on from JAQPZY010001686.1 coordinate 594,834, forward strand.
TCAATATTGATTTCATATCAAATGAGGAAATGAAGTCATCACAAGGACTAGAGAAAATCTTATTATTCTTTACAAACGATGAAATTATCTTGCATTAGGATAACATTGATCTCTAGAGTTATTAAGTGTTGCTCTGAAAAACAACCCAGCTATAAATGACATTAATATTAACAACTCTGAATACGTAAAAAGTCAATATGCTGATTGAACTCTCTTATTAACTGACGACGACACTTCCCTCAACACTGCTTTAAATAATCTACATAGCGTTTCCTGCTGCTCTGGAATTGGGGTGAACTTTGACAAAACCCAGGTCATATGGCTTGAAACAAAAAGGGGTTGTGATGAAGAATTAAGAACAGCAGAAGATATTACTTGGAATCACTCTAGTCGTTTCACACTTCTTGTACTTAAATGTGATTTGATCAAAAGCAATACTACTGTAGACACTTATACAGAGCAAATTGAATCAATTAAAACATTATTTGCTAATTGGTCTTTTAGAAATCTGTCCCAGGTTGGAAAAGTCACAGTAATTAAATCTTTAGCTTTGTTTATGCTTGTTCACTGTTTTATGGTACTTCCTGACTCTCAAAGTGAAATAATAATAACATATTCAAACAGTCTTTTTAAACTTCCTTTAGAGTGAAAAAGATGACAAAATTAAAAGGAACATTCTAGTCAATGACTATCAAGATGGTGGGATTAAGATGCCACACATTAAATCTTTTTTCAAGCACTTAAGTTCACAAAGATAAAAAATTATTTGATCAACTCTACCATTCACCATAGAAACTTCTGTTTATAGACGTACTTGAAGAGTTTGGAGGATACAATATTTTTAAAGAAAGAAGGACTCCACATAGTTTCACAGAAGTTTAACCTTTTTGGAAAGAAGTGTTTTTTTGCATGGTCGAAATTGGATGACTTTTCCCACCACAACCCCTGAACACATTTTATCAATGCCACTCTGGTATAATAAATATATCAAGATAAATGATAATACAGTTTTTCTGAAGAAATGGTGTGAACAGTGTGTATTTTTTTTTATTAATGACATAATTAAGGAAGACATAATTCCTTGCATACAATGAGTTCATACAAAAATTTAATATAAATATTACTTTTGTAGAATTATATAGAGTTCTTGACGCAATACCAGGAACTTGGAGAAACACTATTAGAAATACTATGAAATTAGAATTTCCAGGAAGCAAGACAAAATTGCAAAATCATTTTATAAATTATATATGAGGGACAAAAAAGACTTTAAGTTCAAATAGAAACTAAATGAAACCATTTTAAATCATGATTACTCACACGAAAATTGGGAATCAATATTTTTCCTTCTCTTCTTTTATATTGATGATACAGGACTTCAGAGTGAGTTTCAATCCAAAGATTTCTACAGAATTCTCTATACTAATTGTAGATTGTTCAAAATTAAAATCTCTGAATCATCAGAAGAGACTCTGCTTCACTTATTTTTGATTGTCATTTTGTGAAAAAAGTATTAATAAATTTTAGGTAAGTTCTTGGAGACAAATGTCATGTTGAGGTAGACGATACCATATTATTTGGAATTAGACATTCACCAGAATCGGAGATCATTAATGTGCACCTAATTCTGATACAAAGTACATGTATACTTGTAGAATTAAAAATTGCATTCCCAGATTTGTGGCTTGCTTCTACATACTTGTACTCCTCGGTAAGGGCAGAAAAAATTAGAGGACCGTGGGAGAAGATTAAAACAGCACTGACAGCTATTCAGTAATAAGCTATGTAACAACAAAATATGTGTGTATGCGGGTATTTTTGTGTATAATGTATATATCTGTTTATATATGTATACATGATATATGTTGAAATTTAACAGTATCTTTATATTTATATACGTTTATAACTTGTCCAAATTAAAACACTTTAAAAAAAGAAGAAAAGAAAACCTTTTCTTTCAGAATCATTGCTTCGTGGAACAAATGACCTGAAACGGGTTTTAAATGCAGTGAATAGGGTCCATGGAACCTTCATTTTATATCCTTTGAAGAAATCCATATCTAAGCATAACAGTTGTATGAGCTGAACATATACGAAACATATTCTGGTGACTGTTTAATTTGTTTTATGCAGTATCATGGTGATCATAATTTTAAACTTGACTTTATCACAAATATACAATGTCACAATCCCAGTGCTGAATTATTTTTCAACTTAAATCGTTTACTTTATAGTTTCTGCAAAAATAACTTCTGAAGGCAAATAGTAAACATAAACTCTGATGCCGTGCTAGGGAAATATAGTAAAGATCAAAGGTTATATTGATTTGTTTCAAAGCGTATTTTTCATTATCATGCTGTACATAATAATCAACGATATTTTTGTAATCTTTTATTGATGACTATGCTAAATAAGTTAGGCATATCATAATATTAGAGCCTTATGCCAGTAAAAATCTATTGAAGCAATTATTAAATAGGATTACATGCTAAAGTCTGTGTTTAAAAACCTTAAAACACATAGTAATAGATTTACGTTTCGGGATATATTGTTATAAGTATCATAAACATATTCAACAAGCGTATTTATACATTGTATTGTTTTCTGATGGCATTTTATCCTATAATTGTACCATACATGACATAGTTCACTAAACACAGTTGTTTCTTGTTACCTTTATCCTCTGTATCCTTTGAGACCCATGGCACAATATACTTCTCGATACATAACGACCTGATGTAAAATATTGTTTCTTTTTTTTTTTTCTTTTTTTTTAAATTTCTTTTTCCATGACTACGCATATGGACGCTTCATTAGGATTTTGATAATTGGTCTCCTTGTTTCTTAAGAATAAACTGTGGGTCCTGCCAATACAATCTTTTCTATGTTCTCGTATATATGAAAACCCTTGTTTCTGGTAGCTAATAATGTTTCTGAAAGAAGACGACTGCATATAAGTATTATTTTCATGATGCAACACCTTTTGCACTATCGAATAAGTTCCTGTAACGAAACTAAGAGAATTATGTATCAGTAATAACGAGATACATAACTAAAGATGCAAGGCACACATTTAATGTCGTAATTAAAATTCATATCTCATTTTCTTAACTTCTATGGCTGACAAAGTGTTGATTCAGAATGAACAAAATTTTATAAACAGTAGATAAACTAGGCATTAGTACTTTTTGAAAGAAATGCTACTCTGGTATGAATATTTTTTTTTCGATGGAATGACGATATACGATATATAGAGTATCATTTATGAATAACCAATTGCATTGGCAAGACAATTAGTGCACTCGTAGAAATCAAATGTATATACTTAGCGCTTTAAAAATTTTTTTAATGCATTATGTTTTTACCTCCTTAGATCATTTCCTCTTTTACAACGAATTGAAAGCAAACCTTTTTGTCCGAAAGGCCAAATAATTTAAATGAAAATCTTATAAAACTGTAAATATAATAGTTTATTTGTTACCTAATGCCTCTCGTATACCTAAAAGGAATTCGATAGTTTTGCATTAATTATGCGTATTTGTGTAAAGCTTAATCAGTCAACTCCTTAACTTTAAAGATTGCGAATTGATATACTCAATTTTATCTACTTTAAAAACATTTTAAACTTGAATATCTATAATTGAAATTCAAAGTCTTGTTTATTAAAGCTTCTGTGATAACCTTGAATAACTAGTGTTGTCATTTCTTTTCTTTCTCAGTTACTATTCATTGCAGATTTTATCAGTGGTATATTTAGAATCTCAGTGATAACATATGCAAACTCTGTAGAGGAAGGCTTCACTCTTTTATTTATTTAACATAGCTCCCGGTTGCAAAACATCCCTTGCTATTATTTTTAATCCTTCGTCTCCTTTAGGACATATAACTGCGCTAACATACTTCCTTAATTTTATATAGTGGTCTCTTTTATTTACATAATGAATTAATTATAGTGATTCTTATTCTTGTTTTAAAGAAAATTCAGCTGTGTCTTGATAGAGTCGCTTTGATTTAAAAAGCAATCACCGTCTCATAAGCAAATTTAGAAGTCCGTTTAAAATATGATCGCAAAGCATTGTTAGCAACGGTTGTGCAGAACTAAAACGGCAAGTCATATATTTATTACCTTTTTTACTTCAGTCCTTTTCGTCATTTGCTTATTAAATTGAGAAACCTTTTCATATTTAAAACCATTAGAAGTTTTTTTTTTAACAAAATAGGACTATTGTCCGTAAACACATTTTAATGTGACTTCTTAATCTTTTAAATGATTCTCAGTATTTAGTTTTATGTAACCTTGTATTACATATCTTCCTTATATATGAGGACTATATATCCATTTTATATAAGATGTAAATTAAGAAAGGATTAATGTGTGAAAAATATAGTTCCTTTATTTTGTTTTAAATGTAGATTTTGTTGTTGACATAACTCATTTTGAAATAACACTTATATAAGCACAAAGTTTAATACAATTGTATAATCCAATGTCTTTACTTTTCTCTTTTTCAGGAGAATACTTATGAAAAGATATTATCTAAGAATATATTAAATATCTACTTTGTATGTAACCATGTAGTACAATTCTTCCTTATGGATGTGTTAAATGCAAAGAGTTGATTCGTAACATATATTTATAAATATTTTTACCTTTTTTTATCAAATATATATGAAAAGCATTAATAAAATAGACTTTATTTCCTTTTTTTATTTATGGACTCTTTTTAATACTTTTCACGAAAACTTTTTCACGGTAAGAAACTAGTATATATTTTTCTATGAAAACAAGGCAAATAATATATAATACAATACTATTTGCACGTTATCTTGGATAGAAAATAAATCTTACAGTTTAAACAAATTAATTTTATATAAGCGATGATACATAGATGTACGTTACCTACTTTTTCGTTTCTGCACAGATTTTAAAATGGATTTTTTAAAGCACATGGATGTATTAAAAATGTTTTAAAATCTTTCTTTACAACCTGCATTTTTAACGTTACTACTCTTTAAAAATATCTACTACGTTGGCCGTTTTTCATTAGTTGCCTTGGAGACTCATAGTCAAATATTCCTTTCTTTAGACGAGAATCTGTTGTACAATATCAATATTTTTATACTAAGTAATTTAGTCCAATGACAACGCACTACACTAAGATAAGTTTAAATTGTTTCTCTTGCTGTTTCTATCGCTTATACTATAATTACTCCCAGTGTGATCAAATAATATCTGGAGACATTGTATACCAGTGTTTCTTGGAGAAATTAAACATTGTAGTATATTAAAGGTGGACGCTTTATCCAAATAGTGCCTGATGTTCAAGAAACATAAACTATATGTTTTCTCAGATATAAGCTGGTAAGTAAATTGTATGTATTGTGTATTGTGTTGAAACGGTTAAGCCACGTGGAGTTCAAGCCACACATTTTGTACAGTTATCATAAATTTCAATCTCCTTTCATATTGGTTGCGTGAATTTTAACCTCCATATTCAGAATGAATGAAAGTTTTCTTAAGAATAGAGCAATCAATGATAAATTCATTTAAAATGAATTGCCCCTTTATTAATGATTTGATTCTTGATTTCTATGGGAACGATGTGAACACAAAAAGTATATAACACTTCCTCAAAATTAATTTTCCAAATTTCCTTTTTCATTGGCAAGATTTAAAATGTATAATATTCTTTTTGTGATTCCTTTCCCATAGCCTTAGACAAATATATTGAAAAGAAATCGTTTTTCTTTCTTAAAACAAATTCTAACTTTAGCACAAAATAATGATACAGGGGTTTGTTAGACTACTATCTTTTCCTTAAGATTAAATACCGTGAAACGTAGTGATACAAGATCTTTTTATCCATAACTTCTTCTTTAATTTACTGGATATTTTACATCTATGGTATTTATATATCTTTATTTAAAACGTCATGTAGATAAATAGGCGCACCGTTTTCTCTATCAGTGAATCAAAAACTCTTAAAGATTAAATCAATCTCTTGGTACTTTGCATCAAGAACTGATTTGACAAAGATCCCCTAATAAACAAGTGTCATTTGTTTTTATTTCTTGTTAATGTAGATTTCATTATTAAAACGTTCAGCCTGGTTTTATTTACAACGTTCTCCTTAACACTGTTTCATAACAACCTCAGTTTTCTGGCTACCAGCTAAACAGTATTATCCAATGTAAGTTTATCCGCTATCTCATTGGAGACCCAAAACTTAAGCAGTCATCTCTTGCATTAGAAACTTTTGTGAAATGCTATCTTTTTATCCTATATCCTTAAAGACCCATGTCCACCGTTATACTCTTTATTAAGAGCATTCAACGTTGTTTTTCTTGTTTCCGGTGCTCACTTTAAAGCTGCACAGCCCGAAGTGTCTTCATAAGAGTTCATTAAATTAAATAGCATTAATTTAATTCATGGCAGTTTTTCTTCTTCTTCTTTAGCACATTTATGATCGTTTTTGACATTTTTAAGTTCACAAGGAGAACAAATGATCGTTACCAAAAACTCTTTGTTTTAATCAATCAAGTTTAGTTACAACTCAACCCCCCCAAAAATTGACAATCTCCTTTTTAATATTTGCCCATACCCCCTTGCAAATTACAAGTATACCTTGAACATCATACGTTTATAGTTTTATATTTTCTATCTTATGCGGTAGTATTTTTCTTCAAGTTTGTACTATAATGTTAATTAATTGGTATTTCAGGACAAACGATTAAAAGCAGACCATGTTTCGTGTTTATCTCATATTCAGCAAGCATTTAAGTGCATAACATCGTAGATTACATTTCAAGGCTGGAGCTGTATCCGCCATCTTCTAGAAAACAATTAAGTAAGTGTACATTCATTGTTGACAACCGTGTAGCTACTATCTTGCTAATGGATGAAACTGTATTCAATTTAAACATGTATTAGAATAGTAATTTAATTTACCACGAAACGTATCTTCCAATATTGTTTTATTTTAGACATAAAATATCTAATTGGAAGGCTTTCCGTTATTTATTCCATTTAACTTTATCAGTTTTTATGAATTATATCTTCATCTAAAACTCTTTTAATAACATCGTTCATATATTTATCAGTCGTTTTATAGCCAGATCACGGGTATTGCCTTCTGCACTTAACTTCATTGGGATTTATCTTCTCTTTGAAGTTTATTTAAACATTTTTGCATTATTACGAATCAAATTTCATATCTTTGCCTAACGACAATAACATAATTTCTAGAATTTTACACAAAAAACACACTCAGATGATTTCAACTTAAATGTATTATACTTGTTACTAGTTTGTGCTACGTTAACATTTGTAACAAACTAAAAGTTATATATTAACTTTTGTGAGGAATACTAAGCTAAATTGTACCATTATGAGATAAAACATTACTAAAGTGGTCCTATGATGCCCCCTAATAAAAATACTTAAAAATATTTCTTCGGGTAACAACTAATATGTTTATATAAATATAACACATTTTATCAGTAACAAGTTCATTTTTAAATCACTTTTAGCTAATCAATGAAATATTTAAATGACAAGCGAAATATTTTCTCCCCTTTTCTGTCTTAACGACTTTAAATTGTTGCAATTTACACCTAATATCCGTTTTATCAAAAGTAATTTAAAGGTAAATCACTTTTGTTATGTTTTCGCCAAATTTAACGTTATTTACCATTTCAGAATATCCTAATCATTTAACATAATAACCTGAGAAAGATTTAAATTTAACATATAGGACAGGAATTCATTTCTACGATATATATTTTCCCGTTTGTTATGTATAATGAGCATTATCTAACAAAGTTGGACTAAATTTTAAACATTGTTTTGAAATTTGTCTTTTGATTGCACGATTGTTTCACAAGCTTTATTAATATGAAGCTCTTTAAGTTAAAATTGGATACAAAATATGAAGTATTAAAATTGCTTAAACATAAATAATATGAATATGACTTTCTTTTCTTGGACTTTCCTTATGCTTTAAGCCCTATTTAATCAGTGGAATACCAGGGCATTTTATCGTGCACACAATAAAAGTTTACTTGATTAAAAAGTTTTATCTCCATCTAAAGTTCTCGATAAAACCCTTTATTATTTCAGTATTTGGACAATCAAAAGGCAACCGGTTTTCATTCATAATGCTTTAAACAAAAGCAGAGTTAGAGAAAAAGAACAAAATACTACGTTCTTTTCTTTACCCTCTGTTTGCATCTCAAGTGAATTAATCTTTTCTTGTAAAGTTTTCTCCGAAAGAATAATAAATCATAAACAAAATCCCACGACTATTCGAAATGTTAAGGACAGGCTTCTAAAGAATTCTTATTTTAAAAACATCTTAATCTAAGATTTCAACTCAAATTGTAAATGTTTGTTTGTCTTTTTTTTGTTTTGTTGTTTTTTTATGTATTACCTTTTGTCAGTAGCATACCTTTAACAATTGATATGTGAAAAAGTATTCCTAACAACATATAATTTAAAAAGTAAATCGTTTTTTCATACGTTCTCGATTATTTCACTTTATGAAACAATTCAATATCTCCTAATTTTTGACACTATTACCAAAGAAAGATATCAAAGGAATATTTAGAGCAGGAATCCATTTCTACAGTATCTTTTTCCTGTTTGTTACTTCTAATAAACATTCCCTAACAAAAATGAGATGAATTTTAACATTGTTTGAAACATGTCTCTTGAGAGAAGGATTATTTTACGTGTGTTCCTAAATATTAAAATGTTAAAATTAAACTAGGACACAATGAGGTAGTATTAAATTGCGTGAAACATGCATATCCTAATAATATGAATATGACTTTTTCTTTGACGTTTCTCATGCTGTTAACCCTATTTAACCAGTGGAACATCATTGCATTTTATGGCGCACACATTGTTGCTTTGTTTGGAAAGAATTATTTACAATTCACATTCTCGATAAAAATCATCTATGTCTTTTAATGTATCCATATCGGATGAAAGCAGCTTATTGCTTCTAAATGGTTTGATGTTTACGTCCTTAGTTGAAATACCTTTTTGTGTTAGAAGCAATAGTATACGCGATAGAAAAATGAAGATTCCACATGCTTCTCTGAGTTTCAAGAAGAATTTGTTCACATAACTCCTGGCTTGAAAATTAATGGTTGAATCTTTATTACTCATCTCCTTGGAAGCTATTTACAAAGTGCGCGTTCATTGTGTTGTGAATATAGTCTTGTATTTATTCCAAGTATTAATGTTCAAATTCCTACCATTTATTTGGCTTTTTATCTTGGACGTTTCTCGTGCTGCTAACCCTATTTAACCAGTTGGACATCAATGCATTTTATGGCGTCAACAATGTTGCTTTGTTTGAAAAGAATTATTTTCATCTCAGTTTCTCGACAAATATCCAGATGAAAGCAGTATATTGCTTCTAAATAGTTTAATATTCTGCCCTTAGTTGAAATTTTGAAAAATTCTTAGATATAAAAAAAAACTGCAACTGGGTTTTGACTCAAATTTGAAAAGTTTTCTTTGTATTTTACCTGCAATTATCATTATTAACAAAACTCAGAAATTCTTATTATTTTAAAATAAAACCTAATATAGATTTACGAAGGTAGAAATTCAAAATAAAGTACAATTTGTTTATTTTGTCTGCTAACATTTCTCAAATAATGGGAGTATTTGTTATTGTATGTACAGGCAATTATTAATCACCTTTTTGAGCATATTATAGTTTCCACTATTTTATTCTATATATTTAAACAGATGAAATCCAGATTGTTCCTTAAGCACTTAAGATGGATTTAATTACAATAAGAACAAGCATTCCTGTGCGTAGCAAAATCTAGGTTGAAGCAAATATAACCCCATAAATCGTTTCTTTCTGTCATAAGTTCATCATTTCTATTATATACCTTTTACCTTAAGAATGAAATATTTACGCGGATTACATACTATTTTTCCCACTTTTCAATTTTAAGATTTTATATTGTTCTAATTAGTACCTTATACCCGTTTTATCAAAAGCGTCGTTCCTAATATTCTCAATTGTCACCATGAAAATGCTAGATGACGTTTATTATCTCTGCCATTATTTCTCTTCCGAATGTATCTTCTGATTCAACATTTAAATATAAAATTCATCAACAATAAATACTAGTTAATTTTTTTCTGTCTTTTATCACTAGCACACTTTGAACAATTGATATAAAAAAGTCTTCAGAACAAAATGTTATTTAAAAGTAACTCACGTTTGTTTCGTATTCGTTTATTTAACTTTTTATGAAACATTTCAATATCTCCTAATGTGTTAGAGCATTAGACTAAGATACATTGAAAATGATCAATTAAAACAGTAATCCATATTTACAATGTGCTATTCCTATTTGTGATATCTAAAAAAATCACTGGAACATCGGTGGATTTTATGGCGCTCACAAACTTGCTTTTGATCGAAAAGAATTATTTTCATATAAATTTCTCTAAAAATAAATGAAATACCTACATCTTTTGATGTATCCATAGCTGATGAAAGCAGCCTATTTCTTCTAAATGGTTTTTATCTTTTTTTGCAATACCATTTTATGTTAGAATCAATTGAACGGTATTTTAGTAGATGCGATATGGAAATGACGATGCATGGTATTTATATCATTTTCAAGAACTTTGTGTTAGCATAACATCCTTGTTTGAAATTCAACAGTCGAGTTTTGTCCCTCTTCTCCATGAAAACAATTTACAAAATGTGCACTATTTGCTCTTATGCTAAAAATACAAATTTTGTTTGTAAATCAACATTTATATTGCAAACTGTTGTATTAAACTACTCGTCAATCTTAATTTTAAAAAAATAATTTTGTACTTATACATTTGTACTTATCACAGGCGTTAAAATTCAAGTTCCTATCATTTGTTTCCTTCTTTATTTCTTTTAGCAAACACATGCCCAAGTAGATATCATTTTAGTATTTCGACAATCAAAATTCAACATATTATGTTTTATTAATAATGCTTTCTTTGAAAGCACTTGCAGAGAAAAGGAAGAAAATAATCGTTTCTTTTGTTTTCACTCCGTTTGCTTCTCAAATACTTGTATCTTCTCTTGTGAAGTTTTCCACAGAATTATTGCAAATCATAAACAAAATTTCATGTTTCTTCCAAAAGCCAAGAAAGTTTTTTTTAAGGAATTCTTACATCAAGAAATCGGCATCTAAGATTTTAACTCGAATTTTGAACTTTTTCTTTTTATTTTACCTATAATTATCTTTATTGACACAATTCAGAAAATTCTCATGATTATACACAAAACCTAATAAAGATTGTAAAAAGCATAATTTGCATTAGTTCTTCTATTATTTCCAAATAATTGATGTTTATCGTATTGGAGTTACAAACAATTGTCAAAGATCTTTCTTAAGAGTATTTTTTATGCTTAGGATTCAATTCCATACATTAAAAAAATATAAAAACAAGAATGTTCATTAAGCACCAGATATGCATTCGATTACAATATCAACATGTCTCTTATGAGACTTTGTCACGCCTCTCTTCAAATATTATTACTACCACGTCAACACTTTACGCGTATTGCCTTTCCTTTTCTTCTCAATTAAATATAGCTTCTATCATAATCCACACATTAATGGTTTACTACGCTATTTTCCAAGCAAAGAAACTTTTTCATTTATAAGATCGTTGTCTAGGAGTTTAGAATATATTGTCCCAAGAGAATACATAACTTTTGTAATGATTTCGTATGATCTTCGTGTTTGAGAAAATAATTCTAATAATTCTGAGCGTAACAACGTATACGTTTACACAAAGCACATAAATCGTTTCTTTATGTCATAAGTTCTACAGTTTTATTATATCATTTTCACCTTAAGAATGAAACATTTACGCGAATTATTGACAATGTCTTCTACTTTTGTAAGACTTTACATTATTATAATTAGCACTTTATAAGCGTGTTATCGAAGCATAGTTCCTATTGTTCTCAATTATCGCCATGGAAAAACAAGATTGCAATTATTACCTCTGACATGTATTCTCTTCCGAAAGTATCTTCTCTTAGGACCTTGTAATGTAATATTCCATAACATTAAATACAAGACGTTTTTTGGCTGCCTTTAATCAGTTGCACACTTTGAATAATTATAATGCGAGTATTTTTGTTTTTGTGATGTCTAATAAACATTATCTAACAAAGATGGGTTAAATTTTAACTTTGTTTTGAAACACGTCTTTGGAGCGGATGATTGTTTTACAAGCTATTTTTAAAAAATCTTTAAATTGAAATAGGATAAAAATAGGATGTATTAAAACTGATACGATATATTTGTCTTAATAATATTTTTTCCTGGACGTTTCTCATGATGTCTACCCTATTTAATCAGTGGAACATCAGTGCATTTTATAGCGCTCACAATCTTGCTTTGATTGGAAAGAATTAGTGCCATCTAAATTTCTCTAAAAAAAACCTTTTTAAACATTATGCCTGATGATATATCAATAGCAGATGAAAGCATGCTATTTCTTCTAAATTGCTTAATGTTATATCCTTAGTTGCAGTGCCATTTTATGTTAGAATTAATTGCTTGGTATTTTAGTACACTATAGAGAAATGACGATCTCTTGTATTTATCTTTTTTGAACAAGTTTTTGTTACCATAACTTCCTTGTTTGAAAAACTAACAGCAGAGCTTTATCGCTCATCACCTTGGAAATTAATTACAACACGTGCATTCTTTCTTCTTATTCTAAAAACACTGATCTTGTTTCTAAATCAACATTTACATTAGAAACTCCCACATTAAACAAATCGCCTATTTTATTTTTAAAAATATAGTCTTGTACTAATTATGTGTATTAAAAGTCAAGTTCCTATTATTTATTTTATTTATTTTTTCTTTAGCAAACAAATGCCTAAGTATAAAACAATCTAGTATTTAGACAATCAAGATATTAATAATTCTTCCAACAAAAGCACTTGCAGACAGAAAGAAGAAAAAACTTGTTCCACTTGTTTTGGTTCCGTCTCCTTCTCAAATAACTTTATCTTCTCTTGTAACTTTTTCTCAGAATCATTAGAAATCATAACAATATCGCAGGTTTCTTCCAAATTTAAAGATCAGCTTTTCAAGAATTGTTACATCAGCAATTCTGCATCGACGATTTCATCTAATTTTAAATGTTTCCTAATATTTTACCTTTAATTATCTTTATGAACACAACTCAGAAATATTCTCATCCGTTTAAATAAAAATCAAATAATGATTGTCAAAGGAAGAATATGACAACAAAATCTATTTGTATTATTTCCGGTTTTTTTTCCCAAAAAATGGGAGCTTTTCGTATTGTATTTACAAGCAATTGTCAAACACCTTTCTTTACAGTATTATTTTCTCAGTATTTAATTCCATAAGCACTAAATTACATTCAATTGCAATAAGAATATGTCTCTTAAGAGACTTTTTCACGCGTCTCACCAAATAGTATTAATAGCACGTCAATACATTACGCGTATTGCCTTTGATTATTTTCAATGAAATGTATGTTCTCTGCTGAAGTTTCATTCAATTGTTTCAAGATGAACAATATTTAGTTGAGTCTTTGATGCATTGATGATCTCTTAAACTAGTCAAGCTCTCTTATTATTGTATTGAAAATTAAACTGATTATCTTTGATTTAGATTTTAAAAAGTATACTTACGGTTACTGAGCTTTTTCAAAAACTAATTAACATGTAATGTACATATCTAAATTCAGTCTTAGTGATTCTATACCCTTTTTATGATCTGCTACGCTATTTCCAGACGAAAAGAAAACAAACATTTTATTTATAAGATCTTTGTTTTAGAATTTATGCTTAATTGTCCAAAGAGAAGATATAACATTTGTAATGTGGACTTAGATGATCAAATTTTGAGACAATAATCCCAAACATTCCTGTGCATACCAGCCTACAGGTTTTAACAAATATAAGCACAGAAATCGTTTCTTTATGTCATATGTTCAATATTTTTATTATATCATTTTCACCCCCAGTAAGGACATTTTTCCACTTTTCAATCGAAATATTTAACATTATTGCAATTTTCACCTTACACCCGTTTTATCAATGTATAGATCCTATTGTTATCAATTGCCAAATGTAAATTATTGATTGTACTAATTATCTGCGCCATTTGTTTCTGTTCCGAATTTATCTTTCGTGGGACATTTTAATTTAAAATTCATGTACAATAAATACCAGCCGACTTTTTGTTCCTTTTCTCATTAACACACTTTTAGTTTCACTTAATCATTTTAATCAAAGGCAGATATTAAAGTAACAGGAACATGAATCCGTTTTTCTACAATATGTTATTTTTTGTGACCTCTAACAAACATTATCTAACAATGGGTTATGTTGCGACATTGTTAATAAAAATGTCTCTTGAGCAGATGATTGCTTTACAAACCGTTTTAAATATGAAAATCTTTAAATTAAAATAGGATAAAATTAGAAAGTGCTAAGATTCCTAATACATGTATGTTTTAATAAAATGAACACTACCATTTTGTTGGATGTTTCTCATGCTGTCAACCGTGTTTAATCCGAGGAATAGCAGAGCATTTTTATGGCGCTTACGACCTTGTGCTTGTCTCATATTCAACAAGCTTTGTTAGCATAACTTCCTTGCTTGAAAATTATCAGTCGGACTTTATCACTTATCTCCAAGGAAACTATTTACAATGCTTGCTGTATTTGTTCTTACTTCAAAAAGCACAGATCTTGTTTCTATATCAATATTTATATTAGAAACTGCTACATGAAACCAATCTTCTAGCATATATTTAACATATAGTCTTATACCTACTACAGGTATTAAAGTTCAAGTTCCTGTCATTGATTTCGTTTTTTTACTTTAGCAAACAAATACTTAGCAGATAGGATACTTGTATTTCCACAATCGAAAGCCAACAGATTTTTTTAAATGCCTTCAACAAAGCACATGCAGAAAAAAGAAAATACCGTTCCTCTTGTTTTCCCTCCGTTTCCTTCTCAAATGTATTTATATTCTCCTGTGAAGATTTTTTTCAAAATTATCAGAACTCATAAACAAAATCTCGTTTCTCCCAATTGTCAAGACGAGCTTTTAAGGAATTCTTACATAAAAAACAGCATCTATGTTTTCAACTCGAATTTTAAATGTTTTCCGTTTATTTTTCTTCAGTTATCTTTATTAATACAATTCTCAATATTGTCATCATTATGAACAAATACTTAATAAAGACTGTGAAAAAATATTATTATAAAATAAAATTTTAGTCATTTTTTTTCGTAAGAGCAGTTATATTGCAGTCTTTAAGTTCATACATTAGTATTTATAAAATCAGAATGGTTTCTTAAATACAAAATATGCACTCTACTACAATGAGAACATGATTCTTAAGAGACTTTGCATGCCTCACACAAAATATTGTTACTAGCACTTCAATACATTTCGCGTATTGACTTTCCTTATGTTCTTAATGACATGTATCCTCTCTGATGGGTTTTAATTCCGTTGTTTTACATAAACACATATTATTTACGTCTTCTAAGCATTGTATTCCACTAAACTAGTCGATGTCTGTATTATTGTCTTCAAACTTAAACCGATTATCCTTGTTTTATATTTGAAAACATCTATTTGCAGTTAATAAACTATTTAGAAAGCGGATTTAAAGGTTATGTACATTTCTAAATTCAGTCCTTGTGATTTTACTCTTAATATACAGGTAATTTAATGATCTGCTTCGCTCTTATCAAGAGAAAGAAAACATATTTATTCTATCTTCGTGTTGGAATTTACGTTAAATTTTCCCAAGAGAAAATACGACATTTGCAGCGTAATTTTATGATGATCAATGTTTGGGAAAATGATTCCAAACATTTTGTACGAACATCAGCATAAAAATTGTTTCTCTTTGTCATAAGTTCAACATTGTAATGATATCATTTGCAGCTGAAGAATGAAGCGTTTCTGCAACAAACCTTATTAGTTTTATATCTTTAAATCTTAGGATTTTACATAATGTAATTTTAAACTGATACGTTTTATCTAAAGCATCTTTACTATTTTTCGTCAACATGGAGATGCTTGATTACATTTCTTAACATTGCTTCCCCACTGAATGTATCTTAATTATAAAGATTATTAGAAAATTTGATTACTTCACCACACGTTGTTATAATTTTAAAAATAATATAATCTTGTACTTACTGCAAGAAATCCATTTCAAAGTTATATTGTTATTTTTAAATTGAATGAATTAAATGACGAACGAAAAAGCAATCTGATACTTCCGCCTTCTAACTGCATCACTTTTTAATGAATAACATCTTGAACTAATAACCACTTTAAAAGATTGTTATTAGAGTTATAACTGTTGGAGATATCCAGATTACATGCCTTACCATTGCCTTTCTCTCATTAGAATTTATCTCCTTGTGTGTGTTTGTGTTCAATTATTTTAATATAAACAAAAGTTGCATTATTTTGTATAAAAAATAAATATTAAAAAAAATGTTTCTGGACTTTGTACATAACAATACGACTACGACCTCAACGTAAATGTAATATATTACTATGCATTTGTACGTAACTTTAACTTTATTAACACTATTTACTATCTTTTCATTATTGCCATGATTAAGATAATGAACAACAATATTTTTTTTATTTCTACTTTTTTTCTGCATATTTTAGTAGTTTTTTCATATTATGGTTGCAATTTTATATTTACAAATCAGCGTAAAATATGTCCATTAAGAATATTTTAATTCAAAGTCTTGGAATCCATACATCAGAACTAGATACAATCAATAATGTTCCCTCAAAAACATTTTCTAATAATAAGACAATGACTCTTTAGACATTTTTGCGTTGCTGCTTAGATTATCTTCTTCCTTGGATTTCAATACATTTAATGTAGACAAACCATGCTCATAGCAGGCATACATCTCCATTTCAGCTTTGTAAGACTACTGATGAACAAAAGTGCATAAAATTGGATAATTTAAATGCACAATTCTTTAACGTTTTCTATTAGTACACACCGTTCTCTGTTTTTATTTAGTCAAACTGTTATTATCTCAGTGAATCAGATCAGCAAGGAACCGTGCCTTTTCTCTCTATGAATATTACAAGGTATCATTTCTTTTCATAACATCCATATTTTCAAATTTCAACGTTATATCAGTTTTTAGTCTAATAATGTGTAATTCCGAGCGTACCATTTACTCTTCATTTCAATCCTAACGGCATTACATTATTGAAAATTTAACCTTATACAAGTTTAATCAGAAGAATAGATTTATTATTGTCAATTGTCCACATGGAACTGCTTGATTCCGCTTATTACCAGCGCCGTTTGTTATGTTCTAAATGTATCTTCTCTCATTAACTTTTAATGTAAACTTTATTTAAAATAAACTCTAGCTGCTATTTTCTGCCTGCCTGTTAAGAATAACACAGTTTTAACAAGTGAGATGTGAAAAAGTCTAATAACAAAATATAATTTAAAAGTAAATGACTTTTGTTTCGTTTTCGCTTATTAAAGAATTCGCTTATTTAAAATAAAAACCTAAGAAGGATTTAACAAGGAACATTTCGAACAGAATCCATTTCTATGACATCTTATTCCTTTTGGTTACGTCTAATAAACATTCACTAACAAAGTTTGGTTACATTCTAACATTGTTTTAAAACATGTCTCCTGAGAGGATGATTGTTTCATGTTTGAAATTATAGTCTTGTAAGTTCAACTTCCTATCATTTACTTACTTTTTTATTTTATAAAACAACTGACTAAGTAGATAGCATTCTATTATTTTTATCTTTGAAGGTCAACAGTTTTTGGTTAATAAGGCTTGTCAATTAAAGCGCTTGCGGCGAAAAAGAAGAAAAACTCGTTCATTTTGTTTTCCCTCTGCTTACATCTCAAACAAATTTATCTTCTCTTGTGAGCGTTTATTTAACATTATTAAAAGTCATAAAAATAGCATGTTTCCTCCAAATGTCAAGAACAGCCTTTTTAACAATTCTTATATATATGATTCCAACTGGAATTTCAGTTCTTTTTCTATTTATTTTACATTTATTTATCCTTATTTACATAATTCGTTATATTCTCCTGCTTTTAAACATGAACTTAATATAGATCGCGCAAGAAAGACATTCACTATAAAATCTAATGTTTATTATTTCCGCTGATTTTTCCACTTGATATGTGGTTTCGTACTTTGTCTAAGAGTAATTTTTACTTTAGTGTTTAATTGGATAAATTATTATAGATAAAATTAAGAATGTTCTTTAAGCAACAAATATACATTCAATTACAGTAGGAACAAGAGTCATAAGAGATTTTGTTATTCCAATCACCGAATATTATTACTGCCACTTCATTGCATTCAATGTATAAAAGCCATGGATTCATTTAATGCATGCGATATATTCTCTTCTGATATACTTTATATCATATAAAGCCAGTTATCTGCTGATTATGTTTTGTTTTGGACGGTTTCGTCGGTCGGGGGTTGGGGGTGGGGGGTGGGGTCAAAATGGTAAAGCTGATTCTAACATGTCAATTATTTGGTATCTCAGGAGAAGCACCTAAGAAAAGACTATACTTCGTCTTTTCCACATATTCATCATGCATTTCAATGCATAACTTTCCAGTTACAATTAGATAGGTGAAGCATAATCCGCCATCACCGTAGAAATTAATGAATAGGTATTCAGTCTTTGTTTACAATCACCCAGCACTAATGTGGCTAATCAACGAACTGTATTCCGTAAAAACATGTATTATAAGCTTGATTTAATATACCCCGTAACGCATCCAATATGGAAAATTATAATTGTGTTCTTCTTATACGTATTCCAGATGAAAGTTATGTTGTTATTTTGAAATGTTAGCGATGAAATGACGAACTAAAGAGCATTCTGATACTTTTACTATATTACTAAATGAGTTTTCTTAGTGAATAATCTCTTTAAGTAATACCCATTATAAAACATCATTCTTTGAGTGGAATTTAACTTATGCGGTTTTGTTCAATAAATTTATAAATTGCATAGTTTTGTCTAAGACAGTTTTTATATAATTTGACCTAACAAGCCCTCATCGTTTTATACGTCAATCAAATCTATTGTTGTTCTTGTTATTTCACTTTCAATTTATTTACACAATTTAGTATATTCTCAGCATTGTTATTAGGAATCTAATAAAGGTAGTACAAGGTAGATATTAACTATGAAGAATCATATTTTTCTACTGATTATTCCCTAGATTTTAATTAGTCGTCCATTCGTTTACTGAACATGGTCAAACATGTCTCTTAACAGTATTCTTTTATGAAGCATTGGATTCCATAAAATAATAATACATACAATTTAGAAGGTTACATCGACGCATTTGCTGGTAATGACAAAAAGGCTCTTTAGACACTGCTGTATTACTGTTTACCTTAGTTTTTTTTACTTGGATTTCAATACATTTAATGTATACCAATCATACTGTCATTGCAGGCCGACATCTCCATGTAAGTTTGTAAGACCTCGGACGTACAGAATACCGTTAAAAGAGTCTTTTTAATGAATCGTTCTTTTAGTTTATGATCTCAATGACCCTGATCAAGTAGTGATAATACCTTTCCTCTCTCCGAATATTGCAAGGTATTATTTCTTTACACAACAAACGTGTTTGAAATTTCAACGGCAGAGATTTAACATTATTCTCTTTAAAAACCATTGATAACAATTTCAACATTTATTAAAACCTTACATGCATGAATGTTCTACAAAATTACCCAAGCTCCGTGTCACTGTCTTCACAATTATGCCGATTATTTTTATTCACATTTAAAATATATCTTTCCAGTTCTTTTAATCTTAGGTAAAAGAATTATAAATTGTTATGTTTATGCATAAATGCAATCCTATTAATTTTATTCTTAATAAACGTTATTTTGATTTTCAACGCCATGGTCTGTACAAAGAAAACTTTTCACATATAAGATCTTTGTTAGGAATGTTATGCTAAATTGTCCCATTATTAGAAATAAAATTAGTAACGTGGTGTTACGATTGTCAGCGTTTTAAAATGATTCTAAATAGTTCTTTGCGTAACGACTAAGAGGTTTTTATAAATATACAAGAAATATTTACTTTTGTCATCAGTTCAAATTTGTATTAAATCATTTCAGTTTTGCAATAATAAATAATTTTTAAGGAAACCATTCTATCTAATTTTCACTCCTAACGATTTTACATTATTGCCATTTGTACCTTATAAGAGTATAGTCAAAAACATAGTTTCTATTGTTTTCAATCGTCACCATGGAGCGCCCATGATTACACTTATCACCTGTGATATAGTTCTGTTCTGAATGTGCCTCCTCTTAAAACCCTTTTTTGTAAAACATATTTGCAATAAACACTAGATGATTTTATCTTCCTGTTATCAGATGCACAGTTTTAAGAATTAAAAAAATGTGGACGAATCTTACTAACAAAATAATATTTAAAAATAAATGATTTTATCTTTCGATTCCGGTTATTTAACTTTTAATTAATTCTTTCAATATCTCCTTATGATTTAAATTATTAAACTAATAAATATTATAAAGGAACATTTAGAATACGAATCCCTTTCTACAGTGTCACATTTCTATTTGTTGTGTCTAATAAACAATCTCAAGCATAAACGGGCTAAATTGTAACATTGTATTGAAACAGATCTCGTGAGCTGTTGAATCTTTGATAAATTTTATTAAATGTTAGAATCTTTATATTATAATCTGATTCAATTATGAAGTATTACAATTCCTACAATGTGCATGGCTTAATAATATGAACGTGACCTGTTTATGGGTCCTATCTACCGGTTGTTTGCCCTATTTCATTGTTCGAACTTTGGTGCATTTTATCCCGCACACACGTTTGCGTGTATTGAAAGCAATTATTTCCATATAAATGATATTTCTTGAGATTTGTAAACGTTATGCTCTCATCTGATATGTCCATAGCATATGAGAGCAACATATGTCTTCTGTATGGTTTAGTCTTTCTATCCTTAGTTGAAGTACCTTTTGTCTTTCATTATTCAACTCCCTGAAAAGTATTCACAAGGTGTCAGCTCTTTGTTCTATATTTAACAACATTGATCTTGTTTATAAATCAAGATTTATTTTCGTACCTCATACATTAAACCAATTAACACAATTCCAGATATTATCATCATTTTAAACATTATCCTAATAAAGATAACGGAAGAAAAATTTACTATAAAATCTATTTTTTAAAAAAAATAATTCTACTGAAACAAATTTCCCACATGAAAGTATTTTTATTTTCAAAAAGGTAAATAGATAAAATCAAGTAGGTTCCTGAAGCACAAAATATTCATTTAATTACAATAATAACAAGAGTCTGAAGAGACTTTGTCATGTCTGACACCTAATATTATTACTAGCACTTCAATACGTTAAATGTACACAATCCATATAATCACCGAATACATGTAATATATTGTCTTCTGATATACATCAGGGCATATAAACAAGTTATTTGTTGTTTGTTTGTTTTTTAAAGCTAAAATGGTCTGTACTAAGAAGTATACTTTCCGTTATGGATGCAGAATGCAGTTTAATGCCAGCTACATGTCATCAGTGGAGCATTGTCCGCAATCCCTTGGAAATTAACGAAAGGTTTTTAACTCTTTGCTTAAAATCTTCAAGCAGTAATGCTGCTAATGTATAGACTTGTATTTCTTAAAAACGTGTATTAGAAATTTGGTTAAACATACCACTAAATGTATCTTTAACGTGTCGAAACTAAAACAACTGTCCACTAAACATGGTATATATAAAGATTGGTCACATGACAGAACATTCTAGAATAATAAATGTGTGTGTGTCCATTTACAGGTAACTCTTAAGGTATTTCCAGTTTAATCTGTAAACAAAATCAACCTTGACCTCAAATTGGGAAAATATTTTGTTGATCAAAACTATCCTTTAGCTCAAATATGAAGTAAACAACCTAATTCAAGGACACTAGTTAAACATGTTTTTTTCTCATAAACAACATTAAGATTTAAGCAAATATTAAAGTCAAGAAACATTTATAATTTTCAAAAATATCTACAATATTATATAAACATCATACATAACAATAAGAAAAAGGTACTTAAGAGACATTTTCATGCTTCTCGCCTTATTTTAGTTCTAGAATTTCAATGGATTAAGTGTAGACAATACAAGCAATCATTCAATACATACAATTAAAAAACTAGAACATCATAATACCACGTGAATACTGTTATATCCGATGTAGGGATAATTAAGCATAACATTCCTAACACAAATCATATATTTGAAAAGTTTTCTTTGCGCAGACCATGCCGTTGAAAATCATAAAACCGCGTTATGATTAATTTAACGAAGGTAGCACAAGTTAGCCAGTAACTACGAAGGATCATTTTCCTACTGTTTCTTTAGGAGTTGCTTTTATTATATTACAAAAAAAAAACATGGTCTAACTTGTCTCTTAAGAATATCCTTATTTCAAATGTTGGATACCATCAAATAAAAATAGTTTAAGTCAGATAGTTCCATCTACACGTTTTCTGAAAAAAATGAAGACTCTTAAAACACTGTTTTATTATTTTTTATCTTATTTTCTTACTTGGATTTCAACACATGCAATGTGCAAAACAATTGCAGGCATATATGTACGTTTAATTTTGTGTTGGAATTTTTCATGTTAAAAATATTATTCAAGTGTTTCTTTTTTAATGAATCATTATTTTTAATTTTGTCTGGTATTATACATTTTTCCATGTTTCCATTTTAGCCCATTCTTTTATTATCTCAGTGCATCAGATTAACACAAGACGATTCTTTTTCTCCATCCGATTATTTCAAAGTATCATATCTGTGTATAACATTCAAGTCTTAAATTTCAACAACGGAGAGTTAACATTAATATCCTTGAAACTCGTTGGCTTGGATCTTCCCTTTTATTACTAAATTAGTCACTCTCTATTTTAGTTTCCTAAAAATTAAACCAATTAAACCGATTGTGTATGTTTACATTTGAAAACATATTCTTGATTTGAAAACATATTCTTGCAGTTATTGAACCCTATAAAAAGAATAATAACGTTATGTTTATTTATAAATTCCATGATATTGTGTTTATTGTTAACAAAGGCTTTATTGATTATCAACCGAGTGGTCTGTGCGAAGACAATATATAAGATCTATGTTGGTAATGTTATGATCAATAGTAATGTTGTGCTAAATTGTCCCATTAGAAACGTGGTTTTATGACACTCTACAGTTTATAATTATACCGAATGATGCCAAATATTTATTTACGTAGCATCTAATATGTTTATGTAGATATAATAAAACAATCTTATATTTTTGTCATAAATTCAATGTTTTATAATATCATTTTCAGTTTAGCAATAAAATTAATTCAACATAAACCAACTAATTTTTCTACTTTTCAATTTTGACGATTTTACATTGCATTTGTTTACCTTATAATAGTTTAATCAAAGCATAGTTACTGCTGTTCTGAAATATAACCATTTAAATACTTGATTGCACTTATTTTTATGCCATTTTGTGTGTTCTTAATATATCTTATCTTAAGATTTTTTTTTACTCTTTTATCAGGAGCACAATTTTAACAATTAATATGTGAAAAAGTCTTTTTAGCAAAACATCAGTTACAAATAAATTACTTTTTGTTTGTTTTAGCTTATATGAAATTATTAAACATTGCAGTATGTACTAATCAATTAAAATGTTAACATAAGAAATATTGTAATGGAACATTTCGAACAGAAATCCATTTCAGCAGTCTTTTCTTTTTTTATTAAATCTAATAAACATTCTCTAACAAAGATGGATTCAGGTTTTAGCGTTGTGTTGAAACAGTTCTTCCGAGAAGATGGTTCTTTACAATCTTTTTCAAATATTAAAATTCTTAAATTAAAATTTGATAAAATTAGGACTCATAAAACTTTCTAAAACAAATATGTCTGATTAATATGGACACGATTTGCTTTGGAGACCTTTCTCATGCTGCCTGCCCTATTTAATCGTTGGAAATTATTTGCATTTTATGGCACGAACAATCCTGCTTCTTTTTTAAAACAATTATTTCCAACTGATTTTCTTTAAAGATTTGTAAAACTATGATGTATTTTGATGTATTCGTAGCAGCTTGAAGATACCTAGTTCTTTAAATGGTTAAGTTCTTATATCTTTAATTAAAGTACCAATCTGTCATAGAACAAATTATTCGATATTTTAGTACTCGCGATAGACAAATGACCATGCTTTGTATTTACTTTACTTTGAGGAACGATTTGCTAGCATTACTTGCAATTTAATGCTTTTACTTTATGATTCATCTCCTTACAATCCGTACAGTCTTTATTCTGAATCTAAATGCATTTACTTGTTTATAAATCAGCACTGATTTTAGTAACTGCTAAATAAACCAATCCCCTATCTTATCTGAAAAATAGTTGTGTGCGTATTATACGCATCAAAGTTTCTATCTTTTATTTTTTTTGTTTCTTGTTTTAAATAAGAAGTGTCCAAGTATATAGCATTCGTTTATCTCTACTTTCGAAGGTCAGCTGTTTGCTTTTAATAATGATCTCAACAAAAGCACTTTGAGGGAAAATAAAAAGCTCGTTCCTCTTCTTATCTCTGTTTTTATTCTCAAATTAAAATATCTTCTCTTGTAAAGGTTTATTCAAAATTATGAAGATCATGAGCAAAGCCGCATGTTTCTCTCTAATGTGAAGAACAGATTCCCATGACT
Source organism: Margaritifera margaritifera (assembly GCA_029931535.1). Lineage (NCBI taxonomy): Eukaryota > Metazoa > Mollusca > Bivalvia > Unionida > Margaritiferidae > Margaritifera > Margaritifera margaritifera. Next base: position 619,713 of record JAQPZY010001686.1, read on the forward strand.
TTTATATAAAGGGCACCCTCATATAAATTTTCAACTTCAACCTTACATCTATTCTATTCATTTTATCTTAATTTGTCTTTATTAACACAATTCAGAATATTTTCACCATTTTATACATTCACCTACTAAAAATAGCAAAAGGAATAAATTCACCATAAAATTTAATTGTTACTATTTTGTTATTAATTTTTCCATCTGATAGACGTTTTTTGTTTTTGTTGGGGGGTGCGGTGAATTTTTGCATTTCCAAGCAATTTTTAAGAGTATTTTCCTATTTAATTCCATAAATTACAATAGATAAAATCAAGATAATTCATTAAACCACACAATATATATTCAATTACAATAAAAACAAGATTCTTGAGGGACTTTGTCATGCCTCTCCAATAATTATTACCAGTACTTCAATGCATGTAATGAACACAAGCCAGGGAATTAATGAATACAAAGAATATTTTCTCTTCTGATATACTACAGATCATATAAAACTTGTTTGTTTTTTTTACCTAATGGTAAACTGTTATATCCTATTAAATATACTTTCCTTTAAGTTTGTTCCTTAATGGAGATAATTCGGTATTTTAGGACAAACAAATAACAACAGACTATGCTTCGCCTTTTTCACATATTAAGCAGGCATTTCAATGTATAACGTGCTAATGTAAATTTCATAGGTGAAGCGTTATCCGCCATAACATTGGAAGTAATGAATACATGTTCACAATCTTTTTTTATTCCTCTGGCACTAACTTGTGTTGTTTATTAAGATATCATGAATCAAGCTCTAAGTTACTTCCTAGAACCATGGCGAATCATTTTGTCTTAAATTTTGAAACATAATCTAGTCGTAATCAAAGTTGTGAAATTAAATTTAAACAAAGAGATTCTGTCCCGCGTCATTGACAAACTACTTCAATTCAACAAGAAATGATTTACTGATTTGCATCGATATGATTATTATAGTTACATGCGTATATCATGTAATTATGGAGCACATTGAAGAAGATTGCTAAGAAAGACTAAATACAATATGATACACGTAGCTTTTTGACTGAGTTAACTCTGAAGATATGAATAAGTAGATACATAAATCAATTCATACTATGTAAATGTAGCTGAGGCAAGAGGTTTTATTGTCTTTTTATCTTCTCACGTGTCTGCATGAAGCAGTACTTTACTCGCAGTAAGAAAGAATAATCTGTGGAAATAAACCTTTAATGGAGAATAGAGTTCAAGTTAATTTGTTTATGTTGAGCAGATTCTTTCAAATGTTCAATTAAGTGACAATCGCCCACAATAAGAAACTGAACAATAAATATACCTGTAGCGCGCATTCGCATCACCACCACCACTACAACCATCATACTACTACTACTGCTGCTGCTAATAATAATAATAATAATAATATTATTATTATTATTATTATTATTATTATGATTGACTTTAGTAGTAATAGTAGTAACATCAAACATTATTCACAGTACTACCGAGCATTGCTACTAATCCCGCTACTACTACTGCTATATCATCGATAGGAACAGCGACAATTTCCTTTCAAGAAGTAGAAGACTATGTAGAAGAAAATATTTGTAATAATCAACAACATCGTCATAAGCCTTATATCACAACTATGGTATTTTATTTCTATCATCAAAATGCCTCATTTTTTCTCTCTATTATGCCTTGTCACCAAAAGGAATGTAACTTTTACACTGTCCCAATATATGCCTTAGAAATCTAGGTATAAAAATCAAGGTACTTTACATCTGTTGCTACCCTTCCCTACACCGCCGCGCCACACCTTCCTCCTAAATGGGATATCTCATTACAAATAATGCAGCAGAGTACGGTCTTATTTCATCTCTGCGCTGGCATTAAAGATCTTACCAATCTCTGCGCTGGCATTAAAGATCTTACCAACTGGTAAATGGCCGGCTTGTTTTATCTTTTGTCACCACTTAGCAAGGTCTTGAAATGATTTAACAAGTCGTCTGAAAGAGTCTTAAACTGTGTGTTAACATATTTTAAGACCGTTATGTCTAAGTATATTATCGTTTGAGATCAAACATGAGTAAAAGGTGGAAATACCTAACTGAAAAACATACATTTGTTTTTTCGTTTGATACACAACGAGTTTAAGTTGTTCCATTTATTTCAACTTGTACGCGTTATTCCATCATCATGTTCTGTTCCTATTCTTTTCTATGGTTACCAGGAAGATGCTTGTTTACGTTTGTTGTCTTCATTTCGCCTCTCTAATGGATTAATTTCCGCTTATAAAGATTTTCTTTTCTCCAAATTATCTGCACATATTATTATTACCGTAGAACATATATAATTGACCCAGGATTTCCTTTACAAAATCTGCAAGAATCTGATGAGGTCCTTGTGCATTTCAGAAGGAATGTTTTATATTGCAAAGTCTGTAATTTGGCATGATATGTAAAAGAAATTTAACCATATATATATATATATATATATATATATATATATATATATATATATATATATATATATATATTCCATTTCCCAACCATTTTCAAAATAACAATGTGTAATTAGTTTTTGTTTACACAAGAAATCTTGGTTTTCTATACACTTAAATAAAGCTAAAATGTCTGGAAGATGACACCTAAAATTCCATAAAATTGAACAAACTTAATATCCAAATTATATTTTTCTTTCAATCTTCAAAAGTGATGAAATCACGATTTTTATACATAATTTCATTTTTTTAAAAAGTGATTCTATGTTGATGCCATTTTATGTGAAAGATCATTTTATTATCAACTTAAAGCTTTCAGTAAACCACATAGCTTGTACAGAAATATCATCGTATGTTGTAAGATCGCTTGCTTCCGGAGAAGACTATGCTAGAAAGATATCATTCCAAAAGGGATTAAATATATGGTCTATGCTAGGAAGCCCACATATAAAATTATTTAATATATCTGTTCCACATACCTCGTGTAACCTATCGAAAAGAATCGTGTTCATGCAGTGAATTTAATCGAGTCAGTACAATATCACACTCTATATAGCTCTCGCGTGAAGTTACCCGGGTGCTTCTTACATGTGGTAAAGTTTTACGCTGACAATCATACCGACTGTTTAATATTAAAACTCAAAAACATAAATTTTACAATTCCAATCCTTTTCAAACTTCAACTAATGAACAAGATCTTATGCCAATTTGTGACAAAAATGTCTTATGTGGAGAAAAGTGTTTAATGCGGTGAATTGTTTGTAGTGTCAACCACCCCGATAGTTAACTTGAAAAACTCAATAGCATAAATTATACAATTCTGATTACTTTCAAACTTTCAAATAATAAACAATATTTTATGTCGATTTAAATTATATTACAAAAATGCCTTACTTATAGAAAGGTAACATATCTCACTAAACAACAGCCTTTAAGTTTTGAAGCTCTTTTAATTTTGAGCAATTTTAAAATAAATTTAAATGTCAGTTACAACGAAACTACACCAATGATCCCTTTAGCAAGTTTAAATCAGGGACAAAAGAATGTGCTTTTTTAAATTATATGAATTTTATGTTAAAACAGGCGGCATAAGTCCTGCGCACTTTCCGCCCACTGCTTTCCTTTAACTCGCGCTCAATCCCGATACACCTCGACTCGTTGGGGCATTACAATATCGGGTGGGCGTTTCCTATCCCTGTGGATATCAATCCCTGAAGAAGTGAAAGCATTTATTTAACCATGTTGTTTTTAACGCTTTTTGAAAGAGTAAGTTGATGGATTAGGTAGCACTGTACAGGGATGGATTAGAATTGGAAGTGTCAAAGACGTCTATAAATGACAAATGGCGCAAAGACCAGTTATCCAGTAGTTTTCGAATGTTATTAATTCTCCACTAAAAATTGAGTAGACTTTTATCCGCCGCACTTTTCAATTTTCATCCGTTCTTCAAAGAGCATATTCCTAATGTTCGCAATAGTAAATTATTTTACTATATCAAAGCAAGCGATTCACGATTGAGTATCTAACAATTAGCAATATATATATTCTTTGAATAACTTAATGGTTCATACAGAAAAATAAATAGATAGAGTAAAATTAGCTAAATGAATGAGCATTATTTTTTGTAAATTGAAATTCAATTAGCATGTGTTTTTATAAATAATTCCGAAAAAGGTGTCATTGGTATCTGACAGGAAAAACAAAATATTTGTGTTAGATGAATAAGTTTCCGCAAAGCATTATAGTAGAAGATACATTTATTAGGAAAATGACCCGTGAGACATAAACGTTGGGATTTATCTGCATAGATTCAATAGAAAACAATGAAAGTCATACATTTTTAAAGAACGCTAATACGTTAAAAATAACAATGATCTGAAGCTGTTTAACATAGAAGATATAAGTAGAAGAAAACTTTTCTGCTAATAAATTGTTTGCTTACTTTGCAGACTTAATTGTTATTTTAAGATAAATGTTTCTTTCATTTAGTGATATAGTTGCAAAACAAAAAGCTCCTTATTTGTGTAGAACAAAAAACATCTAGAGAAGGTATTAGCTTCTGATTCATAGCCAAAAGTTTAATTTCGCGATCATTCGTTTTCAATTCAAGATAAATGGAATAGTTTAATGTTTGGAGTAATAACTTAGAACTTAATTAAAAAAGTAACAAAATCATCGCTTGTAACCTGTAAAGAAAGAGTACAGATACAGCTAACAGTTTATACTACGATACAAGATAAAGCTCAATTGATGACATTGAATTAATAGGTTATGTAAAGAAGATATACTTGCCGATTATCAGATGAAAGCAAATATTTACATTGAGTTATTGTAGTAAAGTTGAGTAACCTCTGATATGATGCTATCTATTTTAGTTTTTTTTTTAAATGGCTCATCGCGTATAATATCAATGTAAGAGAGCATGACAATTATTTTGAAGCTTAAACGGTAATATCTTTCTAAGGACGGCTTTGTCAATTTTTTTTCATTCAAAAACACACTGCCGATAAAATAATAAAATGTAATAACAAGAAAGTATTGGTTTTCAGGCACTTCCCAGTTTTCTTTTCTTTTCTGTGAAGGGTTCTACTTGAAGTCGTTAGAACTTGTCATTGAAAATCAAAATATAGACAACATATTTCATTAATAGTCAGTTGTCGTGATGTATATATAACTTTTACAAGTTTACTAAAGAATTCCTGAAAATACTAAGTGTTTCATGAATATTAGGTGATATGGACACAAATTAAAATAACTTAACATAAAAATCTCTTGTTTCAATTGTAGCAAACACAAAATTGATATGGTGCAGTGTTTGTTTGTTTTTTTAAATTGACTGGGAACATCTTGATAGATAACATTACAACAACAAAAACACAATAAAAAGCTCGTGAGTACTTTATAGCATTATAACTTAAATTCCATTTTTTATATTTGTTCTGCATTTGGATTAGTTTAAAATGAATAAAGGATGTAATATTATACTATATTATATTATATATATATATATATATATATATATATATATATATATATATATATATATATATGTAGTTATTCAAATTAAAATTGTGAATTTCACAAAAGATATGTAAATACTTTAAACCACAGATCTAACGGACACAGGAATAACGAATGTCAAAAGTAATCAACAGTTTAGCATGTCTCATTTTGTTTTCACTCCAAATATAATTTTTAAATTACAAATTCTGAAATAGCCAAACATGCTTAATGTTGAACAGTCCCTCTATGTCCCTAGAACTAAATACGTTGCTAACAGCAACTGGGCGTAGGCGACTTTAAATATTGAAACTTTTTCCTGCGTCCATGTCTTACATGCACGCAATCATTATCATATCATTATGTAGCAAAAGTGTGTTTCGTTTCAACGTATTTGCCGATGGAATGGTAATAATCACATTGTTTGACCTTTATACAAGCTGCAACTGAATATCTATTTCTTAGTCTGCGGTGCAGGATGTAAACAAAGAGTACACGCCAAGTCAATGGTTTTAAGGAGATGAAGGAAAAGAAAAAACTCCATTGTTGAAATTGCAGACCAGTATGTTAAGTAATAAACAGATACCTGCTAAGTATTAGAAAAGGAAGAAACATAGACTATTGTAAATTACAGATAAAGAAAACGATAAATGTCACACCACTAAACACTTTACTGCTTATGTGCTCTGTCAAGGAAGCCATTACTATCGTGTTACATTCCATAGATTTCCTTGTCGACACGGAGATTCATTACCATGATACAAAAACGGAATTTTATTGGTAAGTGAAGCTGCAAAGGATTTCAAAGTTATAGTGGAATTTTTGCTTTTAATTTGGCAAGTATAACAAACATTAAGCTACTTTTTGTTCATTCGTGATGCAAATAGGATTGTATTTGTTGAAGTTTGTATAACATGTAAGCCTACATTATGTGAATCTATTTCTAGGCATTGTGCCCATAATCGGTTAAGACAGTTTTATCATTCATTTATAATTTACAAAGGTGAAAATGTGGTTGTCATACAACTTCATATAATAATTGTTCCATATAATAGTGCGATGTCTTTTACTAGCATTCTACCTAAATTGATTACAACTGCAATGTTGGTATGTCTTTTTACTTTTATATCAAACGACACAAAGAAACTACCTGGTAGATTCAATATATTTCGGCTTAGAGTTTTCATTGCTATCCGTAACGTTTGTTCATATAGCTGGGTGTGTATGTAATACCGTAATGTGCTAGACTGAGATATCTAACTCCTTGCGGCATATTTTCCAGCTTCTGATATAATTTTCGTACATCGACATCTTTACTATAAAATAGCTACAATAACTTGTAAAAAATAAATACACTAATATCCATCGCAGGTACAGTGAATATATACTGGTATTTTACTCCATTAATAAAGGGTTGGTTGAAATTATATAGTTCTGGCTGTCTAGACTTATTTTCTGGGTGAGTAGATGTGTCAGTAGATGTATATAAGCAAAAACATCCTCTTGGTCGTTTAAAGTCTGTGTCAGCAAACATTGTGGTATCAAGCTTTCATTCAAGAAATATAGTGTCTTTGCTGTGCAATTTTTCTATGTAATTCTCCATGGATTTGTCATATCTAATTCAGTTTTCATTTGATCTATCTGGATCATATATCTTGAACCCATAGTTCTTTCCTGTAAATGTTAAATAAAAAACAAACTACTTTGCACTAGGCTATATATGAATAACACCTATTAATACCCAAGGCAGTTTTTATTTTACATTTTAGCTGAAGAGATCCTTCTTTGCATTTCAATCCAATTGATAAAATATGACTCAATTCAAATGGTGTGTATCTGATTCTTTTACACCGTAAGGATTAGTTCCAGATTCATTGTAACGTCTAATGTATAAGCAGTATTTAGGTTGTTTACCTCTAATCCAATTTAAAACCAAGATAAATTCTAGAAGTCATAGAGTTTGTCACGGAATTGTGTGTAAGAAAATACATATGAATTATATATGAGTGCAAATGTAGATGGGTTTCGTTGCCGCGTCCAGCGTTAACAGGGAGTGTATGAGTTTTAACCCTAGTGATTTAGAAATACTAATTTATGTTCACTTGGTTCGCGCACAAAGCGCCGGCAGTGTGGAACCCATTTTACATCGAGTTCTCTGGCCGTAGATTAGACGCCATCGAGTTAGAAGACAGAAATATGGACAGGGAGCACAAGAGAAAAATTAAATTATTAGAGGCTAAGAAAGAGAGAAAACAAGATTCTAACTCGAACAAGTTTAGAGGCCCTAAATTACCCCCGTTTGATGAGGATAACGATAATATGGACAGTTATTTGCATGGATTTGAAAGGTATGACACTGTTCTGAAGTGGAGAAAGGATGATTGGTCGCTTCATCTTAGAGCGTTACTAAAAGGTAAAGCGAAAGATATGTATTTGCATATTCGCAAAAAGTCCTAAGGGAGACACTCCTAAAGAGATATGAGCTAACTGAGCAAGGGTTCCGAAAAAAAATTATATACAGTAAACACAAGAGAGGGGAAACATTCACCCAGTTCGTCCGTAGGACTCGGAACTATTTACAACGATGGGTTGAATCTGGCAAGAAGGAGGAAACGTTCGAGGGTCTGACAGACCTTTTACTCAGAGACGAGTTTTTAACCACTTGTTGTAGGGAGTTGTACCAGTTTAGGGAAAAATCCTTTACAAATATCTACACAAGCAGACTATTTAAACGAAGCTCTTGGAGGTACCTAGAATGTGGTCTCGAAAGAAAATCAGTCAGGTAATCAGTCTAAAGACCATAGGCCCCGAGAACCAGAACAAAATGGTACTAATAAAGGTAAATGTTTTAAGTCTGAAAAGGGTGCTAGTCGTAAGTATAAACAATATTACACATGTAAGGAGTGGCGCAATATCTCACCCGATTGTCCGAAAGGGGTTTGTCCAAAACGTAGCGGTTGATATGTAGCAGGGGATGGTCAAGAGGCGACACGTGTGATGCTTTTCCGCGTGATAATTCGGGAACGAATAACGCGAGTACAGTATACGAGTCCGCGGCTCGTGCGCAGATCGGTAGGGATGTTATTCAGTCGATCGGCACGTGTCTTTTCCCCGAGGCGAGGGTAAGGACAGATATAAGTACCACCAACTGTCAAGAAGTTACGGTTTTACACGACAGCGGGTGTACGGGCAAATGCTTAGTTGGAAATACCTGTGTATGTTGTTAAATCAAACAATTGATCGCATTCCCGTCGCGAGAATAGAAAACGACACACCTTTCCTAAGCAGAATCGTCAAGGCACTGTGTATGGAGAATCTCATACACGACTTAACAATTGAAAATGTCGAGGGCTCAAGACTCCCAACTATGTCAGCTTTTCGTTTTTCCATTATACAAGCCCCGAAACTAGGTCGCATGCGCTGATGGGGAAACAGCCACTACGACAATAGAAAGTTCCGGAAGCCATAACAGATATTTCGCGCGATAAATTTATGCGGGAGCAAGGGGATGACGCGTCTTTGAGTGCGAGCGCGAAGAAAATTGTGTCCGGTACAGAAAAACATCGTAAAGGCTTGGTAAGTTCTAAATTATTACTCACGAAAAGATTAATGTATAATTTACCACGTCGGATGGCAGAAAATTCTTCCAAGTGGTTGTCCCCAAGAAATTCAGGCCCCATGCACACGAATTCAGTATGGCAGGCTACATAGGCATACAAAAACAACCGATAGGGTGTTGGCCGAATTCTATTGGCATGGCGTGAATAGCGTCTTATCAACGTTTGCCAGGATACCGTGTCGAAGGAAAGAATAACCAGATTACCATCACGCCAAATTCCTTTAATATATACTCCATTTAAAATGGTGGCCGTCGATATTGTGGGACCAATATGCCCTATTGCAGACAGGAAACACCGGTATATCCTCACCCTAGTGGATTATGCAGCTACATACCCAGATGCCATAGCATTACCAACTATTGAAACGTGTGGCCGAGGCACATTTTGACAAGTTCCCCAGAGTAGGGGTGCTTAAAGAGGTTCTCACGGCTTGTGAGGCCCAATTTACTTCGGAATTTATGGCGGGTTGCTAAACAGTTGGGCACAACACGGTACACCCCATGTGTAACTGCTTGGTCTAGAAATTTAACGGAACGTTAAAAGAAATGCTATGTTGGATGCGCGCGGAGAGACAGCGAGATTGGGACCGATATTTAAACGCGATTTTGTTCGGATATCTCAATGTACCGTACGAAAGTATGGGATTTCACCGTTCGAATTGTTATATGGTCCTATGCGAATTCTGCCCGAACAATGGTCGGGTGAAGTCGCTGACGAGGAAGTAAAAACGACCTACCAATACGTTGCGCCAAAGATTAGAGACTACGCGTCGGATGTTGCGATTTCGCGACGTCAGGTCGTAAATATGCCAAATATTACAACCGCGGAACGCGAAATAGGAAATTCGACGTAGGTGTTCGAGTGTTGGGTGCTTCACCCTACTGGTAGGAACAAGCTATTGATCCGATGGAAAGGGCATTATGAGGGCAAGCAGGTCAAGGACGAAATGGGCTACGGAATAAACACGGAGGGTAGGATGAGAATAGAGTGCCCAATAGGAGTTGGAAAAGAAGGAGTGGATAAGGTCAACGTGTGTCCAGAGTTACCTGAAAATCAGTGTCGACAAATCAGAGAGATGTGTTATATGTACACAGACGTGTTTACAGATAGACCAGGTCATACTGAGTTAATAAAGCATGAAATAACTTTAAGGGCATCTGAGTCAAACAGAACTAAAGGCTATCCAATACCCTTTAATGCACGAAAGACAATCAACGAGGAAGTAAGTAAAATGCTGGACCTGGGCGTTTGAACCCTCAAGCCTCCTATATTTGTCCCCTGTGGTACTCGTCAGGAAGAAAGATGGAACAAACTGTTTTTGAATAGAATTTTATCAATTGAATAAAATCAACGTGTTTGATGAGGAACCGATTCCAGATATCCATGGCTTGTTTTCAAAGCTGGCAGGGCATCTATATATTTCGAAATCAGATTTCACCGAAGGATATTGGCAGGTGCCCATCGCTGATGATGCCCGCGCGTTAACGGCATTCGCGATCCCAAAAGGTCTAAATCAGTTAAAGTCAGGCCCTTCGGTTTGGTCAAAGGACATCGTGCTGTCGTCTTATGAGCTAATTGTTAATAAGCATGGAAAACGTAGATAGCTTCGGTGATGATATTCCGATGTATACGCATACCTGGGAAGAGGATATTACCGTCTTGATCAACCTGTTCGACAAACTACGCAAGGCCAATCTAACAACGAGACAAATTCAAGTGTGGTATCGAATATTCTAACTTGAAATGCCTGGTCCATCTAGTAAGTGGGTTAGAGCAGTTGAAACCCCACCCTGACAACATCGATATTTCTTCGGTTAGTAGGGCTTTTCTCACATTTCTTGATTTTCTAAAAGTGTTTCCACTTTTGTTTTAAGGGGGAAGTTATTGTCACGGAATTGTGTGTACGAAAATGCCTATGCATTATATGTGAATGAAAATGTACATGGGTTTCATTGTCGTGTACAGAGTTACCCCGGGGTGTATTGATTTTAATCTTGTCGATTTGGAAATGCTGAGTTTTGTTCATTCACTACTGCACGCACAAAACCCGGCAGTGTGGAACCCGTTTTACCTTGAGTTTTCTAGCCGTGGATGTGACCACGATGAGAGTACTTAAAGCCCAAATTCTCTCTGTATCATCACAATGCAGATGAGTCTTGTCAGGAAGCTGTCCAGTTTACGGAAGCAATCTTCAGCGGTAGAGGTATGTGAAAATGAAAACTGTACTCTTTCTTGCTTCCGTTCTATGTGATGAAATTGTTTAATATTTTGAATGTTTCGGAATTTATTCTAAATGTTCTAGAAAGTCAGATATATGTCACATTGTGCCATGCTATCGGACAGAATATATTCTGTTCAAAGTTAGAAAGTTTATAACTGAACAGGCAAGTTGAATTGATTTATATGTTTTACGCATTAAATCATGAGAAATGTTGCAGTTTTTATAATCCAGTGCGATTATTCTCGTTGAAGACAGAACTATGCATGAACATGATTATTATACTAATAATCTCGTACATTCGTTTTGATGAAAGAATTTAATGTGTGACGAAGTCAGTTCATGTGCACGCATTCGTAATGTGTATCATTATTTTCGCACTTAATCGTCTCATGTATTTAAGCTGTTACGGGGAGTCGTCGAACTCTGTGGGGTTCTGTAACCCAGATACTGAGATTAGTGGTGACCTTGGTTCCAAGGGCGATACTGGTTTACTCAGTGTGAGGGGTCAAATGTAGTGGACAACGGGAATAGTGAGGTTTTTGACGGATCCTTTGGCAGGTTCCGAGGAGCGGACCACACGAGCTCGTTCCTTTACAATTTGTTGGGAGCTGTGGAATCGGAATCTCGTGGATGACACGAGATAAAGAGCATCATATATGTTGATTATATGTTGATAAGTTCCATACATTTACCATATCCGTTCACATACGAGATCATTTGTGATTATTTGTTGAAAACCCATGCATTTATCGTATCCATTTAGGAACGATGTCATTTTGCTACATTCTTTGTTGAATTTTGTGCATATGAGTAGGGTGTCAGAGTCATTCATCTTTCATCTGCATCATAAATAAACATCTCATTCGCATGATTGTGTTAAGTGTTTTCGCTAAATCCAAGCCCATCCAGCTTCATCATGTTACACAGGTATAATATTCAACTTGACACAAAATTTGTATGAGCCTAATTTTATTTATTTGAATGGCACATTGATCTACTAAATATATTGTGACTAACCTGAATTCAGCAAAATCCACCGGTGTTATATAATGTCTGGGGTGTAGTTTCAGACTTATAAACGTCCAACAACACTCTCTTATATGTGAAATCAATAGCAGTTATTAGCCTGAGCAATGTTGTCTCTTTTGCCGTTAAAACTACAGCTCTTTATTCGCACTTAAATTATATATATATATAATGGTTTTTATTTTATTTTCTCAGCAATATCCTTTTTGTTATTATCTATTTCCTTTTCGTTAAGTAGCTTTCTTTTTAGTTACTATCGATTTCCTCTATGAATTTATCAATTCTATCACCAAGCACAATATTATTTATACCCATTTCCGTGTTTATTACAATTTTGAATGTATTTGTTTTCTTTCATTTCGAATTTAACTGTATCAAAGCTACCACTTAAAGTGAGAGTTTGTATTTCTTTCAGTTTTTTGTTTCTATTTTTATGTTAAACTCTTGTTCTATATCAGTGAAATCTTCCCACATGTTTCATTCTTCTGTCTATTTCGTTAATACTACCCTGTACTATGCCGATATTATTAACCACATCTCGATCAGCGTATTCTTTTGTACCTAATTTTAAAAGCTCTGGCTCAACATTTAATTTGTTGTAAAACTCAAGCGAATATACACATTTGTATCACATTGATCGAATCACTTATATTTTTAAAAGGTAAATCGTAAGGTTGCTTTCATAGATCTAACTGTGCTTTTATTAACATTGATTTTGTTTCAAAATCTATTATCATTTTGGTTATTTCCGTTAATTCATTGTATGAGAAAAACAAAATGCGTTTTTTACACAATTATAATCGCATTTATTAAATAGATTTTCTTATTGATAATTATATATATGAAAGAAAATTAACATAAGTAGTTTTGCATTTAAAACAGTGAAAACAATCACAAAGGTCGCATTGATAATAATAAAGCAAACAAGTTAGTTTCCATTGCAAACTTCTTATTATATAAACTTGTGTTAGCTCGCAAAAACGGAAATAATTTATTTTGCTAGGATAGGCTACTAAATACCCCTGAAGAGCAAAAACATGCGATATTTTCTTTTGCGTTTTGGCTTTTGTACAGATATCGCATTAACCCCTATAAACAAGAGATTGAATAACCTTTAACCTACAAGTGTTCGTATTTGTCTCTAGGTGGCGAAGTTTTAAAAATAATGCTAAAGGACTCCGAAACTGTGCACAACACGTGCAATATTGTATGCATAAATACTGTTATTTTCCGCAGCTGTTACTGTTGCCACCATTATTAGCACCAACACCATCACTACTATCACTGATACTACTGCTTATAAGTACTACTATTAGTTGTGCTAATAACACAACACCAAACAATAGCTGCTACTACTACTACATGAGTGGATATTGAAAGTCAGTCTGTATATCGAGCTTAACACAAGGTTGCCATGGGATAGAATAAATATATTTAGGATCTACTCTAGGGACCTCATATTGTTTCACAAGTATAGATTCAGATTTGTGTCGACCTTTATATATTTTTTTTAAAAATAGAATCACAATCTTAGAAAAGATTAACTTTTTTTCAACGTGGCTTAGTGACATAATGCGAACACATCTAATTCGAGGTTTTCAGTTATTCTTTAGCCTAGAAAATCGCATTTTAGACGCGTTCACTACGTAAAAACTAGAAATTATACGCACATGATTGCTTCATCTATTCTTTCATCTTCCTGTTTTTTGTCCTAGTTTGATTTAATAATAATTTGTGTCGATGTTCAAAAATTGGTACTGGTTTTCTTCACAGTTCTGTTATTCTTCACTCATATCTTAACAAAATATGACAGTTCATTTAGCATCTTTGAGAAGTAAATTGTAACTCTGTGTCACTATACAGATCGCATGACCTTAACAATTACTAGATCTTGAATGCCGTATTGTTCTTATTTGTTTTATATTTGAGAAGCTGTGACAAAATATGTTGTCATATTCTTGATTGAATATTTTATTAGATTTCATACTCATGCTCAAGCCGTTTGTTGATGTAACTGATATCTCATATTCTTGAAATAATTTGCTAAAACTCCTTAAATTGCATATTATAGAGTACTCACCATCACTACCACCACCACCATTATCATCATCATCAACACCACCACCACCAAGATCAGAAACGAAATGAATGCTAAGCATTCTCACTCTTCAACAAAATTTATAGAAGCATAAATACTGATTTACTACATTGCAACAATTTGAAGAATATATAGTCAAAGTGAACTCATCCACTTCCACAACTATTACACATTATACAACAAAACTTCATATAATGTTACATGCATCATCATAAGTAAAACAAGATGTAGTTCAACCACAAGCATCATCTACTATAGTATCACAGGTAAGACAAGATAAAGTTCTATCACAAGCATCATCTACTATCATATCACAGGTAAGACAAGATATAGTTATATCACAAGCATTATCTACTATCATATCACATGTAAAACAAGTTATAGTTCTACTACAATCATTATCTACTATCAAATCACAGGTAAGACAAGATATAGTTCTACCACACGCATTATCTACTATCATATCACAGGTAAGACAAGATATAGTTCTACCACACGCATTATCTACTTGCTTATTACAGCCTAAGCAAGATGTAGTTTGTAGTTCGTTCACATGTTATCGCAGAAATTTTACAAACTAATTTTTTTTCCAAACCAGAACAAATAGCCATGATCGATCCATGGTAAATATATTGTCCATTTTTTTTTTTTCGCTTTTAGCAAAAGTCTCATGCATAAGATAATTTATTATTTCTTTGCAAAATGATTGTAATTTAAGTTCGAGTTACCTCCCTTGGACCGTAAAAGCTGATTTACTTTGTATAGGTCTACAGATTCTCCTAGAGAAACAGAAACATCATCATCATCATGTATATATTGTTAATACCACCATCACCAGTTCCACTACCGCTAGCAGTATACAAGTACTACACTAATACAACTATTTCTACTACTACTACTACTACTACTTTTAGGTTCACGTCTTCTGCATGCAACATCGATCTCCTACGCATACAAAAATAAATTCTTGGTCAGTAAAATATGCTGTACAATCTACTTAAGGTAACTGAACGTGACTCATAAGCACGGGTTTAGATTTTTTAACATGTTAGTTTCCTTTGCAAACTTCTAGTGATATAAACTTAGGTTAGCTCCATAATATCCTAACTTTATATATTATAACAGTTTATAGACTGGATCAATAACAAAATTTAAAATAGATTCTAAAAGATCATGTGATAATTTTTGTTGTTCTTCTTCTTTTGCTTCTGGTATTGGTATAAAACACGCCAGCATAGCACACAGAAACGGGGGATGCTGCCACCATTACCAGCACAGCACACAGAAACGGGAAATGCTTCCACCATTATCAGTACAGTACACAGAAACGGGGAATGCTACTACCATTACCAGCACAGCACACAGAAACGGGGGATGCTGCCACCATTTCCAGCACAGCACACAGAAACGGGGGATGCTACCACCATTACCAGCACTATCACTACGATCATTACCACTTCGGATACTACTAATACTAGAACTGATAATAAATCCCAACCTATACACAGGGTGTAAAACAATGTTGCCGTGGGATGGTGTCAATGTCTTCATGGTCTAAGCGAGATAACCCAAATTTATTCACAAGTACAGGTTTAGATTTTTTGTCTCCCTTTGTAATGGAGAGAAAAGTACACTTCAAGATAATCTGTTAAGGTAGAATCTAAGCTTTAAAAAAGTTTTAGTTTATTGACATGGTCTAGGGACAATATACATAGTGTATATAATACTATGTTTTTAATCATTCGTTGGACATGGAAATCGCATTTTAGGCATGATTAAAGCGCAGAAAAAAGAGGACGTTATTTTCATTTTTTTACTTCCTCATTCGTCTTTATCCATTTGTCTCTCGTCATTTTTTATTCATTATTTCTTTTGATCGATTTAGAAAAATGTTGTCAGTATTCTTCTTTGCAGTTCAGTTATTCTTGACTCCTCTAAGAACAAACACGACAGTTCACTCATCCTCTTTGACAAGTAAATTGTACATTGGTACGATAATGCATGTCACATGACCGTTACAACCATTAGATTTTTAATACTATATTTCAACTTTTGTTGTTGTTGTTTATTTTGTTTTGTTTGTTTTATTTTTATATAAAGTTCTGAAACAATAGGTCCTGATATTCGTTACTGAATATTTCATTCACATTTCATACTCGTACTATAGCCGTTTGTCGGCGCAAATAATATCTCATATTCTCGAAACAGTTTGTTACAACCCAGAATAATAGCACATGATCGAGTATGCATCATCATCATAATCATTACCACGACAATCACCTTCACCATAAATATGATGATGGTGATGACTATCATCATAATCGTTATCACCACCTTCAAAAGTACCAACGAAATTCCAGCCTGACTCGGAAACACAATTTTAAGTCACATGAAATATTAACTTACTACCATGCAATATTTTAAACGCATTTATTGAATGTTAATACACCGCTTCATCCACTGCAGTATTACTATATAGCAACTACAAGTACTACTACTACTTTGCAAGCTCATTCAAATATATGTCTAATGAATGTCAAATAAGTTTGTTTGGACACGATCTTGAGAGGGTATATTTAAGCTTTCGAGGCATGGCCAGGTACTGTCAGTTTAGAGTTATGCGAATATGTTTATGGTAATCAATCAAACTGATTTTGATTTCATTCATCGTCAAATTAGAAGTTAAGTCATTATTACGAAAACAAAAGGCATGCAAGAAGTTTTTCGGGATTAACTTTTACTAACTAGTTTGATGACCATTGTATCAACTGACAAATGTCTAGATTCGTCGTATGCTTTATATCCAATACTGAGTTACATTTGTATCGCAAAGTTGAGTCACCAGCATATAAACATATGAGACTTACAAAGTTGTCTGCTATGTCATTAAGATATATTAAAAACGGAAGAGGTCCCAAAAACTGAAACCTGAGGAACACTAGCATTGATGGAATTTATTTGTAAAAAATTGGTTGTCAATACAAACACGTTGCTTTTTGTCAGAAGGATAATTAATGAACCAAATGAGCTGTGTGCTTCTTATGATATTCACAGAAAGCTAACACTTTGGAAATATCACAGAAGATTACATTGCCATGTCTTTGCAGATTTGATGATACATTTGAATTAGATGATGAACTGTAAAGAACCGTAAAGAAACCCGTAAAAAACACTTACTTTAGAAAACGTACCGCTCATTTTTAATTGGGGGTGGGGGGCGCCGGCTCAGCCCCACCCACATTTCACGATCCGCCCCTGTTGACATCACTAAACCTAATTGACCTCTGCTAATGCCAACAAAATTTAAACAAAATGCGAAATTCATTGGAACTATATTGGGTTATGATCTAATGGAATATGGAACATAATTGATAAGTACATGTCAAATTAAGGCATACGATAACAGTAATAGGTAAGGGACAGGATTACATCATTGATAACCGTTAAGTTCTACTACAGCAGATGATTACAAGTTAAAAAGCACACTCACGCAGACAGAAAACGCCCGCCACCAATACGCACACTCATACACATACACACAAACCCCCTATACACTGTACTCATTGTCTAAGAGAGGTAACTTAATAAGCCTATGGTTCAATCTATTGTGACGTAAATGATGTTTTATAATAGTCATGTTGGAAATACAATAAATTAAAAACAAGAAAAAGAAACAGTTATAGACTGTGCGAAAACATCAATGCACATTGCAGCTAATTGAAATGATACTGCACAATACCCTCACTTACATAATATCATACAGCAGTATTGTTGGAAAGTAATATAAATCAAACAACATGAGAGAAAATACGAAAAGTATCAAGAACAGTAACAAATATTAGTAAAAGAACTAAATGCTAAATATGAATTGCAAATTAATAATGCGATTAGCACAAGGTGGCAAAAAATTGATTATTGTATGATTTCTTTGATCAGATACATTTAAATTGTAAGTTCTGACCCTTATAAATTTCTACAGTTGTTCTCCTTTAAATCTTTATACAAGATCCTTCCGCCATTTGTCCAAACATCATTAATTTCTCGTCTTTACGAAGGTCATTTAAATTTTTAACAAGGTGGCGCCTTGTCTTGGTAAAGTCTCACATATAAAAGCTTGTCTAGGTTTCCTTATAATCTATTCTTACTTTTGAGCACATCTCAAACTTTACAATAATAGACGGGGCGGTTGCCCCAGTCGCCAGAGGTCTTGGGGCGCCAAAACATCTGATAAAAATTCGTGCCTCGTATTCTGGCCCTTTGAGCCATCATCGTCGCTCCGGGCGCCATTAACCATTAGTACGCCACTGGCCGCCTTTAAGTTGCTTGGTCGACAAAAGAGATGAGATCAACTGATATCTGATTCAGAGAGTTTAGTTTCAAGACTGGCTTTAGAGATGTTAATGAAAAGTTGACCAGTGTCCAGTTTTGGGGTTGAAGACGAGGTAGCATCTGTCAGCAATTCAGACTGGATCTATGACAAAGTAGACAGGCCAGCTTACATGAACTACTCTGTTTCTGTGGTTGGTGCCGTCCATGCAGGAGCTGGTTAAACGATGACGTCTCCTTGAGAATGAGAGTGAGAACTATAACGGTAAGTATTACGTTAAAGCATTGAAAGATTTCTCTTCTGTTGTATGCAAACACTAGATCGCAACTATTGAATGGAAATATTATATTGATAATTATCTTAGCAGTTAAGTGATAGAAAACAAACATAACGTTATTTTGTGTTCAAAGTATAGCTAATAATTCGAAATGTGAACTGGATGTGTATACTTGGTTATTTCACATCTCATCCCTTTACGTTGTCGATGTCAAGGAAATGTTAAAATTTATAGATATATATGTTTTAGAAGTAATAGTATTCACTGTTCGATAGAAGAAGACCTGTTGTTTACCATTCTATCTCGCTTCGAGTGGAACCAATTACAAAGGTTGATTAGTTCCCTTTACAAAATGTCTGTTCTTTAAATTCGAGTTACTTCGCTTATACCGTAAAATCTGATTTTACTTGTGTGGGCCTACTAGGTTCCCACGAGAAACATTGTTACGGAATTATATATATATATTTTTCCTTTTAATAATGGTACAGTTTATTAGTTTATGATCTCTGTTCTTAGTCTAAACAGCTGTCGTCTTATGAGTATACATACGGTAGCCTCGATCGATATTTTCACCTATTTGCTTGTAGCTTTAGTCATGTGACGTATTTTCAGCGCGAAAGAGAGTAATGAACTTTCGACCTAGTTCTTGTACTTTTTGGAGTAAACATTATTGACTAGGAATTATAGTTTAAGGTCACATTCGAAGAATGAATCAATACAGTGTTTACTGTTTCAAACACTGGTACTCAAGCACTGTAGCAGAATCACGCATAACCTAATTCCTGATTGGTTCGGAGAGGGTTGCATTATTTTGAAATACCCTGTTTATTCAAGATGTAGTATGGGTTTTTATTTATATTCTGCGCATTAATGCTATATATATAGGAAATAATCCTGTGATTAAATATTCTTTACAGTTACATTTGAAGAGAGAGGTCATTACGAAAATGATTCAGTTTGTGTGTGGGATATACTTATTTGGAGATTTATTTATTATTAATACAGTACATTTAGGATTTAGTACTGTCTTTAATCTGAATTATTATACAGCTTCGTGTAATTATCGGAAACATTTCTAATACTTGTGAGATTCCCGATTCACAAGGATTATTTGGATATACTTAAACTTATCAACATATTAGCACAGTGAAGGCTATTTCATTCGGAATACTACATTCGGAATATTTGGATTAACTTCCGGAACAGTGAACTTTAAAACAATTTAGGACTTTTAAGGATATTCTATACTGTAAGTTATTTTTAATTCTTTCACTTTAATTGTTTGTTGAAATATTTTAATATTTTAGGAAATTAAAGATTTGTATTTTAAATCTTGAAAGCTTGTTTGAGTCTTTTCTTTTGTTACATAACCCCTAGTCGTAACAACATAAAAATCTTCATCATCGATATCATCATCGTTGTTATCGTTTTGTTCATTAACACCATCATCATCATTATCATTATATATTTATTGTAAATACCATCATCACCACTTCAACAACTACTAGTACTATATGTCCACTGCAACAATTTGTAGAAGATTCACTTCTGTTTTATGCAGACGAGTCGCGGTGGCATAGTGGTTAGAATGCCGGACTCAAGTTCTAAATGGTAGAGGTTCAAGCCATACCATCGGATCAGCGCGGGTATGCTACTTTTGTATGTCTTTTGGTAAAGTACTTTATTCCAATTGCATCGGCACCAAACAACCTACTTTTCTTCCTGTGCCAGTAAAACATTGTTCAAGGTCTATTTAAAGCATTTGTTCAACGCCAATGTATGTATTTTATACGTGAGTATTGTTATTTCCTGCTGCTGCTCCTCTACCAATACTACTACTAATACTACCACTACTACTACTAATACTTATACTGCTGCTGCAAAACAACCAAAACAATAAAAGTACGACAACAACTACAACAACATCAACAACTACTACTACTAGTACTACTGCTGCTGCCGCTACTACAGCTGCAGAAATACCAATAAAACGACAACGGCTACTATTACTGCCACTAATCCCACCCTCATCCTCTCTTCCTTCCTTTTACTTCTCTTCCTCCTCCTCCAACAAGAACAATAACAACGACAAGTAAAATAGCAGCTACAACGGCAGCAACGAGAACAAAAAACAACAATGACTGCTGCTACAGCTAATACTACTAATATAACCCAAAGCTATTCATAAGTACAGGCTTAGACATTTGGGTCTCCATTTTTGATAAAGGAACAAACACACATTCCTCAAGACAAATTGTGAAAGGTAGAAACAGTTTTAGAACGTCTGTTTATATATTTGGCACGCTTCATGACAGAAAGAGTACATCTACAACGTTGTAATCATTCCTCGGACTTTTAAATTGCATTTTAGGCGCAATAGATGCGTACAAAAAAGAATTTATACTAGTAAATTAAGCTTCATCGATTCTCTTTATCTTTTTGTAGCTCGTTTTCGTTAATTTTTCAATCCATTTTATTATATTCCGGCTTCATTTATTAACAAATACAGCAATATCTTCATCTGTTTGGGAATTAAAATGTAACTTTGTGTGATACCAAAGTTACATGACTGTTTAAAGCTCTTGATTGGTATGACATTTTAACTTTATTTTGCTTGTTATTTGTGACAAAATGAATCATAATGTTCTGGATAAGTTTATTACTGCAAGACTACAAGTCCCAAATCCCAAATCACCTACCCTGTACTATCTACTTTAATCCGGCTTACAAATGAATTCAAGAAAAAATGAAAAAGACTTGTATATAGGTACGAGTACCACAATGATTCATTTTTCAATATACCCTAAACCACCAAATTTCAAAAATTATTTTTAAACAAACATACCCTTTTTTTTTAAACTACACTACCATTAATTTTTTTTCGTCAAAAAAAAAGAAACTACTTTTTTCCCAAACTCTCCAACAATAAAAAATACATCACCAAATGTTTTCAAAAATTCCTAGACCATCATAATTTTTAACAAAAAAATTACACCACTGTCTGCAATCTAACAGATATTTCAAAAATAGAAGAGATTAGTGATCATTACATTATATTTAAATGAAAGAACCATGGTGTTTCACAACGTCACCTTTTAACCAAACAAAACAGGAACTTTCCTTAAATATTTTAAATTAAACATCCAAGCTAGAAATAGAGATAAAAGTCAAAGAGCAAAGCAAAAAATTTATTTAAAAGATTCAAGAAATTGGAAAACTGTTGATTTATATTGAAAATTACTTCCCTTGTAGAATCACAAAAGTCTTCTGCTACTTCAGTAATTCAAATAATTAAAGTCACTTAAAGGATCAAAACAATAAATGGTACAAATACATGAAATAAGGAAATATTGTATTGTAATAAAGGTGGTATTTAAAGCCCAGAATAATCAATAGTTTCTATCACTCTAACATTTAGTATTTTATGTCGTTTTTTAATCTACTTAGGCCCCCAAAACATTATGCATACAAATGTTGCATTTAGAATTGATTAAAAATTCTTCTTTTTCCGATTTAATTAAGCGTATTTTATACAAACTTCCAAAATTATAGAATCTAACTGATAGCTAGTTCATGGATAATTGATTTAGAAAAGCTATAACGTCGATTGGATTTAGTGAAAATAACATATTCAACAGACTTAAAATATTCTTTTGTAAAATTCAAAATTATTACCGTCTTCATGCTTTATAGTTTTTAAGTTATTACTTTATTATATAGTGAGATAACTTCAATGCGATGTTCATAAATAATGAATTGTAATTCTTCAGATTTTCAACAAGGAATTATGTTTTTCTTTATTTCTTTTATTGAAATATTTAATATTTTAGCAATTTCTGACTCGGTATTACTAAACTAGACCATATTTTCAAACTATTTAAAACTGTATATAAGCAAACATTGACAGTGATATTACCATAGTAAAAGAAGTCAAAGAATATATAAGCAATTTCATCAAATATTTTAGATTGCAGTACAATAATCAGTGTTATTATTATAACACTAATTTTAAATAAGTAAATAGCAAACGTTATTTAAGATTTGTTTATTATTATGTGACAGAAACTCCAGTGGCGTACACAAATATCAAACAATTATGTAATCAAACAAGAAAGGATAACAAATGAATTAAATAAATTATTAACAAGCTTAAAGAGACACACGCACACAACAAAAACAGGCAAAATAGAAATTTACGTTTAGAAAAGTGTATGTTACACACACCGATGATCAATGACAAGCAGATATTGGTGATATGGAAGCATATATAAAGTGGATAATATACATAAATGTATTGTTACATGTGTATTTTCAAAATATGCATGGGGTGTAAAATTAAAACAAAAGTAGGAACAGAGGTACGAGATGCAATTAAAAATCATTTTGAGAAAGAAAACCAAATAGATTTTGATTTGATGAAAGAAGAAATTTCAATAACAAAGATTAAAATACCTTCTTAAAAAGTAAGATGCATAATACTTTTCTGCATTTTCAGAGAAAAATGCATCAGTAGTAGAGAGATTTAATAAGCACTAAAAACTAGAAGGTGGACATATTTATAAAGAAAACAAAACAACTAGAAAATGGATGTTTTACAAGACTTAATTGATAGATATAACAATAAGTATAATTTATCTTAATCTAGGGCACCACCTGAAGTAATTTTAGGAGCTCATACTATGTATAAATTATTGGGTTTAGATGGTGAATAAATTAAGGGAACATTTTCTGAGGATGAGATATATCTTTACTTTAAGCAGAAAAGTATATTTAGGACTGAAACAATTTTAAAGAATGAAATTACCAATGACAAAAAATGTTACTTAATTAAATGTAAAGGATGTGATGATCCTTTTAAGAGTTGGGAGCCATCAGAAAAGATAAATTTCAGAAGAAACAATAGCTGAATAAAAACTGAAATAATAATTGTGAAAACTTCTGAACGAATTCTGAAAAAGTATTACTGAATAAATGTAAGACTAAACAATGATTGAAAACATACTTTAAACTTTTTTTTCAGAAAGCAATAGTTGTGAAATAAATGGTCTCACTAATACTCAGTAAAATTCCAAAATCAGAAAAAGTAAACTATTACCCTCTTTAATGAAGCTTTCTACATGACGTGAACTTAACGCAATTTTTTCATAAAAACAAAAGAAAACTTGTAGCAGAAATAGTAGCAGATTCCTTTAAAAACAAAATGTAAGCACATATAGATTTGCAGGGAATTTCATAAATGTTTCAATGTTTGAATTTTAAGCAAAATCCATAAAATCAAGAATAATTAATCCCAACAATTTATTTCTTTCATTAATGTGTCTATACGATATTTTTATCGTACCCTTTTATTCGCTGTGCCTTTTTATCAGAGAAATTTCAATGCATTGCATTATACACACAACTATGTTTTAGTTAACAAAGAAATACCAAATATATTTCATTTAAATGTTCCTATCGTTTCTACAGCTATTTCGTCTATTTGTGTTCTCGTAGCATACTAAAACAGGCTTTCAATTGTGACTGGTTCTATTTCAAATTAAAAGTTGTTACACCTACTTCAAACGTTATGTTTCCACGATTCAAAACATACTATGGCCTGTCTTTATCTGGTAATCAGCACAAATCTGTTCTTTGCATAGATTCTTGGTATATAAATGTCAGCAACCGAGCTGTATCCGCCATCCCCATCGTAGCCATAGACCACACGTGCATTCTTTTCTTTGCTTACATCTTTCAAGCACTAATCTTCCACATTCTAAATGAAATCCTAAAGTAGTGCTTGAACCAACTCAACAGATCCTTGTATATTAACTCTTAGAAAATAATCGTCTAGAAATTATATTTATTTAATGAATAAAAGTTTCAACCCCTTCTCTCCATTCAAACGTCTTTCTTTTCTTCCTAATGAATCGGCTTTTTCCTTGAGAAGGAGAAACTTTTCATTTATCAGAGCCTTGTATACATTTTATGCCAATTGGTACCGTTGAAACTGATATCGTTTTATGTATGTCCGGTTCTTCAATTATTCATTTGTTGTCACTGATTGGAACCCTAACATATGTGTAAAATAAAAAACAATTAGTGTCATAAAAATAATTTCAGAAACGTTATCGTTTTACATAGGTTATATATATATATATATATATATATATATATATATATATATATATATATATGGTCTCCCGATTTTGTTCACTTTTAGCCTAATAATTATTAAATAGGAAACAGGATATTTGATAATCAAGGAGAAATAGAATGTTCTGAAAGTAAAGGAAGGTATTGTAAATGCATGTTAAATTTGTAGAGTTTATTTAAAGAAACAATTGTTTAATTTACTTTTAGAGAATTAAATAAATATGTGATTTAAAATTGATAATATAATATGCGATGTTAGAAGAATATGACATCGGCAATATATATATATATATATATGGTGTATGTGTGTATCATTCGTTCCATTCAATAATAGAGTTCTTGAAAAACACAGGAACCAGGTTTTATCAACAAACAAGGACAGCAAATACATATGGTAGAGTAAAATAATAAACTTTAAACATTTACCAATGAGCCTATGCCTTTGTCTCTCCACGACATTGCCTAGTGCTAAACGTTCCATTTTTATATTTCTAGGTGTGTGTGTGCTTGTTATTTTTGTTGTTGTAGTCGTTGTTTTTTTTTTTTTGTCTTTTTTTTTTTTTTTTTTTTTTTTGCTTTTTTTACGAATAGGATAAACCAAAGACAGTTTTTGATGATCTGTGCCTTTGATGATGCAATTGGATATTTGAGTGATATCAGTTTTAAAAAGGAATCAAAATCTTTCTTTGATTGACAATAAACATGTTCAGTGAAATTGTTCGAATATTAGGAGATATTGTCCCTTTCTAATATACTTGATATGGAGAGAAAATTAAATCTCTTGTTATTTTGGTTGATTACATTACTGAAGAAAATAACGTTCATGTTTAAGTAGTATTCTCTGAAGCATTTATTATTTTAGAGAACACATGTTGTTATCGTTTATACCTTGTTCCTCTGTTGATACACGAGGTAAAGAACAGTCTTTTCATTCCTTAACTTGCTGGTTTTAACTTTTATCGTCGACCGTGTTTTATTTTTATTTTTCTATAACTATCGTGTTGCATTTTTATAACATTTGAGCAGGTTTTTTTACAAGGATAAAACGACAGACAATATGACAATTCATTCATAAATGAGCCTGATTTACATTTATAACAAAAGATTCCTTGATATTTGTATTTAATTTTAGAATCTCAACTTAATCATTCGACTGGAAATAAAATACGTTATGTTTACATGGACTTATCCGATTCAAATATTTAGTTTCAATGTGCTCACTGTATTATTTCTGCTATTTTTAACGAAAATCTTTCTGGTATTTATTGTTTCTATAATTGATACTGTTCACTGCCATAATAACAATTGATATTCTTTCTTATATAGTAGACTTTAAGTACTATGCTACAAAACAGATAAACAAGTAAATATTGTTTAATTACATTTTCAACATGATATATTTTAACTTTTAAGTAAAACAATAATTATCCTCGTGAGTATTATGATATAACGGAGGAATGAAGTCAATCTGTCATTTGTTAATGGATATAATTAAGTCGTTAATTCTAAGCTATAATTTCATTATACAGCTATAATGATTTTTGTGTATTTTCTAATTGCATCTTCGCAATATTTTACAAATAATTGAATTTATATCCCATACATTTGTAATCGAGGAAGCACTCTGGATTTTTTTAATGAAAAATTGTATTAGTTTGTTTTGTTAATTTAAAGTGTTGTGTATTTTAATTTAAGAAAAAATAATATAAATTTAAAACAATACCGAATATTTTCCTGGTTTGATTAGTTGTAATAGGTTCATTTCACAGTCTGCTTCTGTGACATATAAACTGTTTGTTAAATGTGAAAATACTAGCTTTGACATTTATTGCCTATTCGCATTTCGCCTTCGCCATAATGTTTTAATATTTGAGCATGTATTAGTATGAAGTCAATTTGCATCTTCGTAATGTTTTATACCCTTTATAACAAGAAAAATATCAATGTATGTAGGTAATTTTATTTTATATACTGTTTTTAAAAAAATGCAAGATATCTTAACGCTGAATTTATACTAAACTCGCTGCTCTCAGATTCTCTTCATCACTTTTTTTTCCCCCTTTTTATTTTTTACATTGTTAAGTTTGGGAAACTCTAGTTATACTAATATCCTTAACATCTTTGCTTAAAATTGTATGCTGCATTCTTTTATTTCTAAAGAACATATACGCTGGACATAAAGCAAGATAATAGTTTAATATAGATTACCCCAACAACTCAAGCTCTATTTACATACTCATAAACAGTCTTGATTGCAATGTTCTTTGCTACATTGCTGATTTTTCAATATCTTTTCAATCAAGATTACAATTATTAGTTGACAAATTATTTAATTTTGAATTAAAATAAATATTATGTTGATTACAAAACCATATGGAATTCAGTCTTTCGTGTTTGCATTGCCTTGTTAGAATCCGTCAATGGTTGGATTCCATTTCATTAGTTTATTCTTATATAATAGTCTTTCTGTTTGGAACAATCATTTTTTGTCTGTCTCACATTTAATAAAAGGGTTTATAATTTAGTAGCGTACGCAGCTCCCTTAGAGCAAATCTCTTATCACACAAACGAGAATATTGTTTCTCCTATAACAGTGTTGCTACTATTGCCTCATTCTTTTTTGTTATTCTTTATGTGATACACTGGATCAGAACAAATTGGCGATATAATGCTTGGGTTTTATAGAGAATTTTCTCATGGGGGTCTGGTTTTGATTGTGTTTCTCAGTAGTCCAGCTTTTACAAGACGCAATGAACACAATGTCAATGCATGTCATGTGACTCCCTTCATAACCTTCAAAGTAGCATTTTAAAGGTATTCGTCATGGGTCATCGACTGATCAGTTTAGTATCGTAAGAGCACAGACAATTGGAGATCCGACAGGTTTCATGAACTGACAGGAAGAAGTTCCGTGTATGTGTTCAATCCGTATGTTTTACCCCATTACAGTGCAATAGAGCATCTTCATGACCCTTATTTGAATGACATGGTTTTATAAGTTTATGTCTGTTATGTGAATAGTACAGTATCATAACAAAGCGTATTTATTGTTGGTCGTTATTTTATAACTAGATATCCACCTTAATGGGCGGTATCAAAAGTGGTTCCTTTACTCATTGCAAACTAATTTTCATACCTTTAATCCTTTAAATATTTAGCCAGTAACTGAAGAAACTTCATAATCTAATATATTGTCACGATTGTTCTCATTTTGATCAGACTGATGGCTTAAGCAAATGTGTTACATCTCCAGATCAGCATCAAGTCATTCTGACTAGAAAGCGTATTTAGAAGAGGAAGCGAGGCAGAGACAGACACAGACAGAGGGAAGCGGAAAGAAAGACACTGACAGACAGATACTGAAACTAGCTATATATTTAGCAGTATGAACTGGTTCAGCAAGTTGAATCTATCCGTAAATATCCATGACACCAGAAAAGATAGTCTTTGTTCAGCAAAGCAAGTTGAATCTATCCGTATATATCAATGACAACAGAAAAGATAGAATCTATCCGTATATATGCATGACAACAGAAAAGATAGCCTTTGTTCAGCAAAGCAAGTTGAATCTATCCGTATATATCAATGACAACAGAAAAGATAGAATCTATCCGTATATATGCATGACAACAGAAAAGATAGAATCTATCCGTATATATCCATGACAACAGAAAAGATAGTCTTTGTTCAGCAAAGCAAGTTGAATCTATCCGTATATATCCATGACAACAGAAAAGATAGCCTTTGTTCAGCAAAGCAAGTTGAATCTATCCGTATATATCAATGACAACAGAAAAGATAGAATCTATCCGTATATATGCATGACAACAGAAAAGATAGAATCTATCCGTATATATCCATGACAACAGAAAAGATAGTCGTTGTTCAGCAAAGCAAGTTGAATCTATCCGTATATATCCATGACAACAGAAAAGATAGTCTTTGTTCAGCAAAGCAAGTTGAATCTATCCGTATATATCAATGACAACAGAAAAGATAGTCTTTGTTCAGCAAAGCAAGTTGAATCTATCCGTATATATGCATGACAACAGAAAAGATAGTCTTTGTTTCTCGCAGAATGATATTGTTTATCTTTGTTCCTTAATAACTAGCATTTTGTTACGAAATAAGCTGATTATTTAAAGTGTCCCCGTAGTGGACATAACTCATTACCCGAAAAGAACACACAGAATCTGATACAAACGTTGACTAGTATTACAGAGAGAAAAAGAGGGCAAGGGGGATTTGTTATATTATGTATTGACAGAGCATGTAAAGAGGAAGAAAATTATTAAATCAATGAAATAACATAACATGATCTGATTTTCATAGCAATGCTTTATTTTAAAAAATCAAGCAGTTTAAAATTCCCGAACGTAAATCCTGATATCGAGATGGAATTATGTACCACTTTAATTAAGAGATGTTTCATCACTCTTTATTTTCGGGTTCGTTTCTTAACTATGTAAAAGATGCTATTGAAAACTGTGCATAAAATCATATTAACCATCTGTGCATTTAACAGGAGCTATTGGGTGCTGAGAATTTGAGACAAATACTAATATTAGAAGCAGTGATGGTTGTATTACATACAACACCAGTAGTGGTTGTAGTAGTTACAGTAGTACTTGTAAACTGTGTCATACTAATATATATTAAATTTAACATACATTTATTACAGTATATGAAAACACTGCTATCAGACATTGTTATAAATATATTTTCTAATATGAAGCATATGTTTCAGCTGATATATAAGGTTATTTCTTCCCGACATCGTTAAATACAAAGTCACCTTTTACGCCATAAATCATTTTGACACGTGAAAATAGTGTTTTCCTTTTCTTTGAAGTTCACTTTTTGATGGTCGTAATTTTAGAAGTAGATATCCGCTTCAAAGCTTAAAATCTAAAAGGATAACTTTGAACTGTGAATTTGAAATAAAATGGAGTTATGTATCACCCATAGAAAGAGATTCTGTGTCACTTTTTAGAAACGTTCTTAACTAAATGTTGATGTTATTGCAAACTGTAGGGTAAAATCATAAATACCCTAAGTGGACTGAACTGGGGCTATTGGATGCTGAGAGTTTGAGAAAAATATCAATATAAGTTGCAGTAATACCAATATAATATATAAAAGAACTACTATTAGTAGAAGCTGTAGTAATAGTATCTGTGCAAAAGAATCATACTAATATCAAATTAAGCATGCAAGTAAAACACTACATGAAAACACTGCTTAAAAATAATGTTACAAACATATTTTATAATATACATATTTTTCAAAAGATAGATACTGATTCTTCATCTCTCTTTGTGGTGCTCTTGTCGATGATCGTTATGTTAGAAGCAGTGAAAGATTTCAATGAGCAGTATCGAAAAGATTATCTGTGTTCCTTTCAAATTGATAATTTGTGCCATTTATCTTTCAACAATGGTATACAGTACGCAAGATGTTTTATTTTCTAAAGCACAAACATGTTCAATCTCATTTATACCGAACTTACGACCTCAGCAAGTGCGGTACATCTCCATTTCAGCACACAGTGACTCAGACTGGAATGTTGGTGCCGTATCAAGAAAAAGAGACAGAAAGAAAGAAAAAAAGAGATAAAGAAAGAAAGAAAGACACGTAGTTTAAATGAACTAATTTGTTTCTAGAACACATTAGAAAAAGCAACCATATCATACCATTTTGCATATTGAAGGTGAATATTCTAGAATATATACGGTCACATTGTTACGATATCGTTGAAAAAGTCAACAGTACTCTAAATAACTTTTCTACAGGTGCAAATGGTGTAGTCCGCTGCTTTGTAGCGCATATGCTGCCGATCAGTATTTAAGAAGTAAGCATCTGCTTTAATGTGTGGCAACATAAAAGAAGTCTTTGTAACATCCATATTATGACAGAACATTCTTAATATTCATGAATATTTCTATTATAATCTAACTGAGCTAGAACATAACCCATTTCATTATCTTATGTTTTCCTCACCTGTTTCTGCTAAAACAAACTAGTGGAAAGTCATGTGCAAGTCTCACAACTCAAAACCCGCCAAAATAATACATGGGCAGTTAGCCTTTGGAGGCATTTGGCACATCACCTTAATACCTTACCTGAAACATGGAGTGAGAAGTATGTTCTATTAGAGCTGGAATCTATTCACAGTATGAAATGATCTGGCTCCAGAGATTCATTTCAGAGATCAGGAGGAAAGACGGGTCGCCACATCTTCCCAATACCAGGACCAAATGTGCCTATACAAATCAGCGTTTTTTTATGGACAGATTGTGGGAGATGTGATATAAATTTTGTTCCCGGAAGATGATAATTCATTTGATGGATCTCATAAAAAAAGAAATAACGGCGCAAGGTGTTGGCGTAATGAAAGAAAGTCTATCCTTGAAAGAGATTGATGAGTGCGCATTTTTGGAAAAAGGTTTTTTTTTTCAATGGATGATTTGGAGGGGCACTCCATTGCTGTCTATTTTACAGTAGAAATACATTTGCCTCTACAGGAATGAAGGAGCACACTTTTGTTGAGGCCGATCTATTTGAAATAGAAACCGATCATTCAAATGGCGGAGTTAGATAATTAAATTATATTGCTCGGATTACGAAGAACTTATAGGGAAGTTTGAAACATAAAAATGCAGCCCCCTGTTGTAACCCACTATGAACAGCCTTACAACTCCCTTTGTTTGGTAAGACTTTATGAGCTGTGACCGTAGCGGACATTTGCCGCAATGCCATTCAATGTTATCGGAGAGAAGAGTTTTAAGCTCTAAGCGGGAATCAGTAATACTATTGGACCACCTAAACCATTGAAATCGGAGGAGAATACATTTTCCAATGTGGAAAATTCTAATTTAATTTAAACCTCAGAATATTCGGCTGCAAATCGCAATAATGTAATAGATACAGCTGAAATCTGAATGTGAGATCAACGTTTGATAACAAACCTATTGTATTCATTATTTCGCGGAGTGTAGAAAAAATGGTAAATTTGCGAAATAAATACAAATTCACGCTGGATTTTAAAATTTGTTTTAAATTTTGTGGGAATAAATTCCTTGGTATGGTAAGTGTTCTTTTTTTTAAAAAAAAGATTTACATATTGCTCTCTCTCCCTCTCTCTCTCTCTCTCTCTCTCTCTCTCTCTCACACACACACACAGCACACACACTTTAGAACCATATCTGAACTGATTTGCTACGTCATCATAATTTCACGTAATTAACCTGCATCAGAAACTTTTCAGAGGTCAAGCACATCATCTTTTACCCATTCAAGTTCCAATAAAGAGTTTCTTTGAGGAATTGTTCTTCATAAAATAGAAAACGTATATTTTGCTCAACTCTAGTACTCCAATTGGATAAGTAAATTGTTTTTGCATACTGAAAATACTTATCTTGTTCCTTTATACAGTTTGTTTCGAATTCAATTGATAATTTAATTTTGTTCTTATGGTTGAGATCACTCAGAAGGATGTCAGTTTCATCTCCCATTTGCTGGAAAACAACAATGTGAGTCTGGCTGGAAAGTGGACTAGTATTTGACAGAGAGAGGAGAAGATTTTGTAACGGGTTAAAAAGTATGTCCAGTCATTTTAATGTCATCAAACCCCTAATTTCCAAAGGATATTTATTTTCAAAAACTCAAACCGTTTAAGCATCTATACGAGAATGTGATATGACAATGGAATTGTTTAGTCCTCTAAGCAACAGATTGTGCCTTGTTCATTTTGTGACTATTTAATAGATGTTTTTGCAATCAGTGAGTAAACTCATTTTAGCCCTATGTTCGTTGAACTGGATCTATTGGCTACTTATAGTCTGAGATAAAATAAAACTCTGAAACCTATCATGTCCAAAATCTCTCGGAACCCAGTTCAATGTTCAGTTTGAGTGGTTTTTGTTCCCTGGGGTCTTCAGTTGTTTCATTAAGATAGAGATGTGGTCAGGTGTCTCATATATAAGTCAATTTATTATATGTTTTGACAATAATTGATAGCCAGTCAATTTCTAAAATTGGTATCTGTTACATTTACGATTTACGATTTCACAACATCTGTACGTGTTTCTATGTTATGTTGGTCTTTTTTTTCTCTGCATCGTTGAATACTGCTCAAAGACAATTCTTTAGATTCATCTACGGTTTCCTGAGGTCAATTTATAATGCGAAATTGACATAAGGGACCTACCATCTAGGTTTACAGGGTTAAGGGGAGTAGTTGATGAATGAAAGCATGTATGTACAGGTTGACAAATAAGAACGGCAACCAGATTTTGTTAAAGAAAGCATATCAGTTGAAAATAATAATAATTAAATATATATCCGGTTGCGTGCACTTTCAACGATACACGCTTTCGATTAAGTGCAATATGATAATGGAAGAAAAGGTTTCCTTTATAAGAGCTTTATTCAAATGTTCACTCTAAGCAGTGACCTATTAAACTATTTACCTTTATTTTTAACTTCGTTTTTAAATTATCTCTTAGTTTTCTCTTAATAAAACACGATCTTTTAAATAGAATTCTTACAGTTACATAATGACTGAACTTAAAAAGTGTTATATTTATTATTTTCTTTCCGTCCAAGCAAGGAAATACCAATGATGAAGTGTTTATTGCATTCCATCGTTTAAATGCAATTGTTTTACTATTTTATATTTTCAGCTGATATGCCTTTTTTGAAAGAAAACTCGATGATTATGTTCTTCAACCTGCATATGGACACTCTCATTCGTCACCACCGGGTTATGTCTCTAATGGACTTGCCTTCTCCAATTTAGTTTATGAATACTTACTTACATAGACACAACACTAATATTTCTTGCACATAGCATTTAAACAACTGTCCTAATCAGTTAATGAAAAATACCTTTCAGCAGATTTTAAATTGTGAAGTAAATGACTTGATTACTTCTATTTATTTACTTTTATTTTAAAAATGTCAGCATATTTAAGTTTTTAATGCTTTATGCCACATACCGTGCCTTGATTGAAAACAAATATTTTTTTTCTGTTTCTTGCAATGGACTTCATAGCACAAATAAAACCGGTCCTCTATTCTATATTGATTCAAATTAGATGCGAAGGATAGTATATTGTCCTGGATTTTAATTATTCGTATCATTAAATATATGATATTGAAAGAAGCGTGATCAGCAATATACCATGGCTCGATTTTATCTGATCCCTAACAGTTATCTTTTGATTGTATTATTTCTTACCTTTAAATTTAAAAGTGGAGTCTTATTCCACATCACCTTGGAAACCACTAACAAGATGTGCACTCTTTGTTTACATAGCACAAGCCTTAAGCTTCTACTTGATGAATCGAACTCAATATTATTGAGTAAAAAATTCAAATTTACATTTGTGCTTAAATTGAAGATTGTGGTCTTCCTGAGTAAAAGGGTTGAAGAAATGTTATTTATCGTTCTCTCAATGGATTTCTCCTATTGCTGCATTTGACTATGGATAATAACACCTTTATGTGAAGTTTAAGATTACTCAAATGTTTGCATTAATTATGCACATTACTGTATAGTAATAAAAGATCTCTATGTTTATAAGAAAGAATATAAAAAGAAATATACTGTTCCCAAGTAAATGAGTTTCCGTAAACCCTTATTGGAGAACAAATATTTATTTGAAACAATGTAGCAAAAGAGATAAGTGTAGGTATGCATCTCCTTCATTACCATGAAGACCAATATATATATATATATATATATATATATATATATATATATATATATATATATATATATATATATATATATATATATATATATATATTACTGACATATTTAAAACAAAGGATTTGTTAAATGTCGCATGCACTATTTTAGAGCTTATTTCATGTTGTAAAAGATCAAAGTTCTAAGTGGGAAAAAAGGTGCAGGTCTAGCCAATGATTTATATTGCGAGGAGCGATCAAAGATATACACTTTAATTCCTTCATCGAATGAATTGAATGTTTAAAGTTATGTTTTTATAGTTATTCTTTAGGGACCCATTATAAATTGGAGATACATTTGTTCGAATATTGTTGGGAATTATTATTAGAAATAATGAACAAATATTGTTCTAATGTTAGGTTTCCACATTTTATTATCTTCTCTAGCTCAAGCATTTACATTATGACAAAATGATCTTTTTCGCTCCATTCAAATAAAACAAGGAATATGAGATCTAAAGGTAGTGAAAGTTAGGTTAAAGATTCTACAATGAGTTTTCATTTTTCTAAACCAAATCGGTAAAGTTTGATTGATATTTTCTATAAACCTATTCAAAGTAGTTTCAAAGCCTTGTTCATTCATTTTAGTAGAGAAGTGAATTAGTAAGTGTTAGCATACCTCTCCATAGCAACTATTAAGAGAAACATGAACCATATCTGCTTACAGAAATGGTACAAGTTGAAACACCGGCAATAAAGAATCATAGACTTAAGAAAGCAGACAAAACAGAAACGTTTCGTCTAGGGAATCTCATTGTAAGAGTGAATGCAAAATTAAACTCTAATGAGTTATATACCACAAGATGATGTATTTAATTATTGGCCAAACGGATTATTTCATTTTTCCAGAAACTAATAATTTAGGTTTATTCATAAAATGAAAGATCAATCCTTCTACAATATAAGCAAAGTGTGCAACCTAGTCATTAGTTTCCAAGGAGATGGGAGAGGGGTGCAAAATTTGGCAAATCTATTTGCTATTTATCATAAAAAGCCGAGGTATATTTTGCTTGCAAATCGCGGGTATTTCAGTAACAATTACTTACTAGTGAAATGAAAGAAGAAAACACCTCAAACAAATGTCCTGCAACTTAGTATAGCAATTTGATCATATATGAAAAGTGAATGATTTTTAATGCTTTGAAGTGCAATACAAATCTAAATCATTTGAAAACTTTTAATGAAATTTATTTGCAGATGTAATTTGTATTTTTCAAAGAAAGGTATGTGCAAAAAAAAATAGATATAAGTCTTATGGAGTAAATAAAGCAGACAGCATTAGGGTGTATATTTAAACCAGTTTTTATCTCCCCATTTCAAAGTATACATTTTTGGAATATTAATCGTTCTTGATTTAATAGGTTATTATGTATTCATTTTAATTCTTAAATGTGTGTTAAAGAATAATCCCCTCAACATTAAGAGCAAATAATTTGTTATATATTTCATGCGCTTTTTAGAATTTGATTCTCGGATTAGCAGATTAAATCTCTTTGTTCGAAAACAAAGAATGTAGATCTAGTCAATGGTTTCCAGTGAGACTAGTAATAAAAGCTCTACATTTGAATTTCTTCATCGAGCCAATTAAATCTTTTATGTGTCGTTTTTAGAGTTTTCCTTGTAAAGACCCATTTTGAAGTGTTTTCGAATTAAAGATGTAATTTGTCAAATATTGATGGGAATAAATATCAGAAAAAAATGATAAAATATAATTTTAATATTACGTTTACACTTTTTATTATCTATTATATTACAACCATTAACATTTTTACAAAAGAATCGAAATTGTTCCTTACCAATAAAACGAGGAATTCGAGATGCAAGTACATCATGGAATGTGTGATGTTAAGTCAGTGAAAATTAAGTTAGTGATTCTAGTAGGAGTTTTCTTCTCTCTAAATTAATTCTGAACATTTGACTGATATGTGAGAATATTTATAAATTAGTTTACAAAATACTTTACGGGAGATATTTCAATCATTTTAAAACAAAAGCGAATGTAGTAAGCGTTAGTATGCATCTCCATGGTAACTATTAAGAGGAACAAGAACCATACATGTGTACAGGAAGGGTACAAGTTGAAAAAGCAATAATTAAGAAACAGAGACTTTACAAATACAGAAAATAACATAATCATTTTTTCTCCCCTCTCTGATTGTAAAACGCAATGCAATGTTGGACTTTAATGGAGAAAACACCTCAAACAAATGTCCTACCACTTAGTGTAGCAATTTGATCCATAGGAAAAATAAAATGTTTCTTTATGTTTTGAAGTGCAAGAGAAACCTAAATTTGAAAACATTTAACGAACTTTAGATGCTGATGTAGTGGGTTTTTTATTTTAAAAAAACATTTTAAAGAAAGGTATGTGCACAAAGAAATAGATAGAAGTCCCATAGAATAAAAAAGCAGACAGTATGAAAATGTCTCTATCACCCAATCCTTTTCTTCTCATTACTGAGTTGATCGTTTCGGAATATTAATAGCTCCTGATTTAATAGATTTGTGCAAGTCTTAGTCTTAATATCTAAAGGTGTGTTAGGGAACAATCCTCTTAATTCATTACTAGGATGGAAAGAAAATAATCAATAAAATTTCACTTTTTTAAGAACATTTTATTTTAAAGTTCGGTTCTTAGGTAACACCATGGATTCTGTTTAAATGAATATGCTTTCATCCAGAGAAAGCGCATAGATAATCTTAAGAAGAAGTTCCACATCAATTTATATTCATAAAAAGCCACTCTTCGGTTTAAATTTGTAAATACAGCTCTTACAAGGAAACCTTTACTACCATAATCATATTGTTGTAATAGAAGCAAGAGGTTTGCACGGAGGGAAGAAAATCTTTTTCTGTTATTTTCAAAATAGATATCACTTAAATATTGAAAAGCAATGGATTTGTTATATTTGCATATCCTTTGTTCGAGTTTGATTCTTGGAGTAGAAGATGAAATCTCTAAGTGGGGAAACGGTGAGTGTAGGTGTAGTCAATGGTTTCCAGTGAGACGAGCAATTAAAGCTCTACACTTGAATTTCTTCATTTCGTGAATTCAATGTTTGAAGTTTGATTTTAGAGTTACCCTTTAGGGACCCATTTTCAAGCGCAGTGTTTTCGAACTGAAGAGGCACTTGTTCAAATACTTTTCGTAATAATTATTAGAAATAATAATAAAGTACAATTTTAATGTTATGTTTATACTTTTTATTATCTTTTATAGTACAACCATTAAAATGTCTACAAAATAATCTGAATTGTTACATATCAATAACAAATGGAATTTGTGATGCAAAGTGAGTGAAATTTAAGTTGAAGATTATAGAACGAGTTTTCATTTCTCAACATCAATTCTGAAAATTTGTATTGACTCGTTTTGATAAAATATAAAGTTGTTTGAAAACACTTTGCTGGAGATAATTAACTGATTTTTGAAGAGAAGAGAGTTTAGTAAGCGTAAGCATGCATCTCCATAGTAACTAATAAGAGGAACAAGAACCAAACATGCTTCCAGAACGGGTACACGTTGTGAAAGCAATAATAAAGAATCATAGATTATACAACGCAGAAATTCCAGTGGTTTCCAAGGAGACATGGAATACGACTCCACTGTTGAAATTTGAATGTAGGAAGCCATGCAATCAACAGGTGTACTTGCTGAGTATCAGATAACGACTATAAATGGTATATGTGGATCAATCGTATTTTCATATCATATATTTAATTGTAAAACTCAAGAAAATGTATTGCCCTTAACATACAAATTGAATAAAGGACTTGTTTTATTTATGCTATGAAGTGCATTAAAACGAAAGAAACCCTTGAAAGAATGTTCCTGAATATCGAAACCTAATTGCTGGTTTTTAAACAAGCCGTGACTTCTGCACAATGCAATGCATTAAAGAAGAAGAACATCCTCAAGGGACATCTTAATAAAACGTTAGTAAATTGAATGCGCAAATGTTCAACTTTTACAATGATATTTATTATTTATTACCAGAATAAAATACTACTTTTAATAGAGCAGTATTATTTTTAAAAGATTTGTACTTTATCTTTCACTACATAATTGTAAGAGGTGGTTTTCATAAACTCATTACGATAGTTGTTCAAATGTTATTTTGCAGAAATAATCGTGTTGTGTTTACTAAAATATTCATAAAATTTGATAGAAGAATATCATTTCATTAGGGAATGGCAAGAAGAGGTTGACAAACACGAATTGACACCAGGTTTCTTTCAAAGAGATTATATCGGTTGGAAACAGCAATAATGAAAAGGTATTAAATTGAAACGATGGAAATACAAGAAAGGTTTTCTTATTGGTATTCCATTGCGAGGAAGGAAACAAAATAATCAATAAAATTTACATTATGTTTAAGAACATTTCGGTTTTTAGGTAACAACATGGATTTTGTTTAAAATTACTGTGTTTTCTGTCAGCGAAAGCGCACAGATAATCTTAAGAATATTATTCCAGATAACGGTATATTGCTGCAAAAGTCACTGTTTTGGTTAAAAATGTCAATACGGCTCTTAATAGGAAACTTTTTCTACCATTATCATGTCGTTGTAACTCGGAAGCACGTTGCGTTGAGAATTAAAGGAAGAGGATTGCACTGATGGAAGAAAATCTATTTTAGTCATTTTTAAAGTACATATTACCCAAATATTTAAATACAAAGGATGTGTTGTATTTTCATGCGCTTTTTAAACCTTGATTCATTGAATACAAGATGAAATCTCTTAATTGAAAAACAAAGAGTACAGGTGTAGTCAATGGATTCCACTGAGAAAAACTATAAAAACTCTGCAGTTAAATTTCTTCATAGGATGAATTCAATGTTTAAAGTTTTGTTTTTAGAGTTACCGTTTTAGAAACCCATTTTGAAGTGCAGTGTTTTTGAACTGAAGTGCAATGTTTCAAATACTGTTCGGAATAATTATTAGAAGCAATGATGAAATATCATTTTGATATTGCGTTAGCACCTTGTATTATCTTTTATAGTACAACAATCACAATTATTACAAAAGGATCTGAATTATTCCACACCGATAAAACAAGGATATCATAATGTAAAGTGAGTTCAAAATTAAGTTAAAGATTCTCGAACGAGTTTTCATTTCTCTAAATCAATTCTGACACTTTGGATTGATATTTGTCATAAAATGTAAAATAGTTTGAAACAACTATACGGGAGATAAAAGAATGTAGGATATAAAGAAAGTGTGCGCATTTAGCCATTGGTTTCCAAGGAGACATGGAACACGACTCCACTGTTGAAATTTGAATGTAGGAAGGCATGCAATCAACAGGTACTTTCTGAGTATCAGATAACGACTATACAGGGAATATGGTGGATCACGCGTCTTTTGATATCGTATATTAATTGTAAACTCAAGAAAATATATTACCCCTAAAATAGAAATTGAATAAAGGACCAATTTTATTTATGCTATGAACTGCATTAAAACGAAAGAAACCCTTGAAAGAATGTTCCTGAATATCGAAACTTAAATGCTGGTTTTTAAACAACCCGTGACTTCTGCACAGTGCAATGCATTAAATAAGAAGAGGATCCTCAAGGGACATCTTAATAAAACAGTAGTAAATTGAATGCGCAAAAATACATTTTTTAAAATATTTATTACTGACTATCGGAAGAAAATATGACTTTAAATAGAGAGCTCTCATTTTCAAAAGATTTGTACTCTATCTTTCACTAAATTATTACAATCTTATTTATCCCGATGTGTTGAGAGACTCAAAAAAGTAGCAGTAACCAAGTCATTTACTTGTCAGTTTCAAATCCGGTAAGAGGTGGTTTCCATATACTCAAAACGATTGTTGTTCAAATGATATTCGCCAGAAATAATCGTGTTGTGTGTGTGAAATTTGTTCATAAAATTTCATCGAAGAATGTCAGTTCATTAAGGAAAGGCAGAGATGGTGATGAACGAAAGCATGCAAGAATAGTTTTACAAACAAGAATTGACGCCAGGTTTTCTCTTAAAGAGAGTATATCAGTTGAAAAC
Organism: Margaritifera margaritifera; assembly: GCA_029931535.1. Taxonomy (NCBI): domain Eukaryota; kingdom Metazoa; phylum Mollusca; class Bivalvia; order Unionida; family Margaritiferidae; genus Margaritifera; species Margaritifera margaritifera. Next base: position 660,688 of record JAQPZY010001686.1, read on the forward strand.
AGGAATACTTAAAAATTATTATATTGAAATGATGGAAATACACGAAAGGTTTTCTTATTGGTATTCCATTGCCAGGATGGAAACAAAATAATCAATAAAATTGACATTATGTTTAAGAACACATTTGTTTACAATTTCAGTTCTTAGGTAAAAACATGGAATTTGTTTAAATGAGTATGTTTTCAGTCAGAGACAGTTGTTATTATGTATTGTAGAAAAACCATTAAAATTATTACAATAGGATCTGAATTGTTCGACACCAATAAAACAAGGATATCCTGACTTAAAGTGAGTGCAAAAATAAGTTACATATTCTTGTACGAGTTTTCATTTCTCTAAACCAATTCTGAAAGACTATGCTTATGCAAACTTATCAAAACACCGAGTCATGTAAGATTTTAATGATTAAAAGTAAAAAATAAAGTACACATCTTTTAAAAATGACACTACTCTATTTAAAGTTATAGTTTTCTCCGATATTCAGTAATAAATATCATTCTGAAAATTGAACTTTTGCTCTTTACAATTTACTAAAGTTTAATTATATTCCCGTAAGAGCTTGTTTTCACAAATTCATTAGGATAGTTGTTCAAATGATATTTGGCAGAAATATTCGTGCTTGGTTTATGACTCATTTTTGAAGAGAATCTAATATAGTAAGCGTTAACATGCATCTGCATAGTGACTATTAAGAAGAACAAGAACCATACATGCTTACAGAAAGGATACACGCTGTAAAAGCAATAATAAAGAATCAAACACTATGCAAAGCAGAAATAACTGAAACGTTTCCTCTCGGGTATCTCATTGTAAGAATGAATGGAAAGATGAATTATATTTAATTATGAAAGTCAAGAAAATGTATTACACTTAACATACAAATTAAATCGCGAAAAATAAAAAATCTATGTTATTTATGCTATGACGTGCATTAAAACGAAAAAAAGGCTTGACAGAATGTTCTGGAATATCGAAACCTAAATGTTGCTTTTAAACAAGCCGTGATTTCTGCATAATGCTGTGCATTAAAGGGACATCTTAATAAAACGTTAGTAAATTAAAAACTTCAAAAATTCAATTTTTAGAATGATATTTAATATTTATTATCGGAAGAAAATATGACTTTAAATAGAGACGTGTCATTTTTAAAAGATTTGTACTTTATCTTTCACTAAAGCATCAAAATCTTACATATCCCGATGTGTTGAGAGATTCACGTAAATAGCAGTAACCAAGTCATTTACTTGTCAGTTTAAAATCCGGTAAGAGATGGTTTCCATAAACTCATTACGATTGTTGTTCAAATGATATTTCGCTAAACTATTTGTGTTGTGTGTGTGAAAAAGTTCATAAAACTTCATGGTGACGAATGAGAGCATGCAAGAAGAGCTTTACAAACAAGAATTGACGCCAGGTTTTCTCTTAAAGAGAGTATATCAGTTGAAAACAGCAATACTGAAATGGTATTATATTGAAATGACGGCAATACACAAAAGGTTTTCTTATTGGTATTCCATTGCCAGGATGGAAACAAAATAATCAATAAAATTGACATTATGTTTAAGAACACATTTGTTTACAATTTCAGTTCTTAGGTAAAAACATGGAATTTGTTTAAATGAGTATGTTTTCAGTCAGAGAAAGCGCATAGATAATCTTGAGCAGTTTTCCAGATAAATGTATGTTGATGAAATAGTTACTGTTTAGTGTGAAAATGTAAATACGGCTCTTACAAGGAAACCTTCTGTACCATTATCATATTGTTGTAATTTGGAAGCGCGTTCTGTTGAGTATAGTAAGAAGAGGATTGCACTGATGGAAATCAATATTGTTTAGTAATTTTCCAAATACATATGACTGAAATATTTACATACAAAGGATTTGTTATATTTTCATGCGCTTTCTAAAGCTTAGTTCATTGAGTAGATGATCAAATCTTTTAGTGGAAAAACAAAGAGAACAGGTGTATTCGATGGATTACTGTGAGACAAACTACAAAAGCTCTTCATTTGAATTTCTTTAAAGAACCAATTCGATGTTCATAGTTTGTTTTGTTTTTTCTAGAATTACTCATTTAGAGATCCAATTTGAAGTTCAGTGTTTTCGAACTGAAGATGCAATTGTTCAAATAATGTTCGGAATAATTATTAGAAATATAATATGATACAATATGATTTTGATGTTTCGTGTTACAGTTGTTAATATGTATTGTAGAAAAACCATTGAAATTATTACAATAGGATCTGAATTGTTCGACACCAATAAAACAAGGATATCCTGATTTAAAGTGAGTGCAAAAATAAGATACATATTCTTGTACGAGTTTTCATTTCTCTAAACCAATTCTGAAAATTTGCATGGATATTTTTCATGAAAATGAAACTAGTTTGAAAAATCGTTACTGGAGATAATTACTTCATTTTTTATGTGAAACTAATTTAGTAAGCGTTGGCATGAATCTCCATAACAACTATTAAGAGGAACAAGAACCATACATGCTTCCAGAAAGGGTACACGTTGTAAAAGCAGTTATAACAAATCAGAGACTTTACAAAGCAGAGATAACTGAAACGTTTCCTCTCGATTATCTCATTGTAAGAATGAATAGAAAGATGAACTTTAATGATTTACTTACCGCAAGATTGTTTATTTAATTATTAGCTAAAATGACTCGGTTAATTTTCCAGTAACTAATATTTTACACTTATTTATAAAGTCAAAGATCGAGCCTTTTAGGATATAAACAAAGTGTGTACGCCTAATCAGTAGTTTCCACGGAGATGGGAGAACGGAGTATTGGGACACGGTAAAAGTTAGGCAAATCTATGTGCCATTTATCAGAAGAAAAATAAACCGAGACATAATTTTTTTGCGAGGCGCGGGTTTCCATTTAAAAGAAAGAAATATAATCAAGGTGATAAATGCTTTACGGAAACTTGTTTACTTGGAAAACATTTTCAATTCTTTCTTATAAACTTAGAGGGCTTTTATTACAGTACAGCAATGTCCACAATCCAGGCAAACGTTTGACTACACTGAACACTAAACTACACATAAAGGTGATATTTTCAAGAGTGAATTGTAAAGGGGAAAGGTCTCTATTGAGAGAATGAAGTAACCCTTGTAGTCATTTCTGCAGCTTTTCGCTACATCAGAACACTTTCTTCAATTTAGGAACAAAATTTGAAATTGAATGTTTCAAACAATAACTTAGAGTGTGATTCATCGAGTAGAAGATAAATGCTTACAGAATGTATAGAAAGTTTACGCATCTAATCTGTGGTTTCCAAGGAGACATGGAATACGACTCCACTGTTGACATTTGAGTGTAGAACACCATGCAATCATCAGGTACTTGCTGAGTATCAGATAACGACTATGCACGGTATATAGTGGATCACGCGTCTTTTAATATCATATATTTATTTATTGAACTCAAGAAAATGTAATACCCTTAAAATACAAATTAAGTCAACGACAAATAAAGGATCTATATTATTTATGCTATAAAGTGCATTAAAACGAAAGAAAGCCTTGAAAGAATGTTCCTGAATATTGAAACCTGAATGTTAGTTTTAAAACAAGCCGTGACTTCTGCACAATGCAATGCATTAAAGAAAAAGAACATCCTCTAGGGACATGTTAACTAAACGTTAGTAAATTGAATGCGCAAAAATTCAATTTTAGAATGATATTTATTATTGATTATCGGAAGAAAATATGACTTTAAATGGAGAAGTTTTATTTTTAAAGATTTGTACTTTATCTTTCACATTTTTGCACGAGTTTTCATTTCTCTAAATCAATTCTGAAAATCTGCATTGATATTTTTCATATAATTTAAAATAGTTTGAAAAAACATTATGGGACATAATTACTTAATTTTTGAGGTGAAGCTAATTTAATAACCGTTGGCATGCATCTCCATAATAACCATTAAGACGAATAATAACCATTCATGCTTCCAGAAAGGGTACACGTTGTAAAAGCAATAATAAAAAATCATAGAATTTACCAAGCAGAAATAACTGAAACGTTTGGTCTCGGGTATCTTATTTTAAGAATGAATGGAAAGATGAACCTTAATGAGTTAAATACTGCAAGATTGTTTATTTCATTATTAGCGAAAATGACTCGGTTAATTTTCCAGTAACTAATATTTTAGACTTATTTATAAAGTCAAAGATAAAGCCTTTTATGATACAAACAAAGTGTGTACGCTTAGTCAGTAGTTTCCAAGAGGATGATCCAGAGGAGTAATGGAACACGGCAAAAATTTTAAAGCTAAAATTAGGCAAATATATGTCCCATATATCAGAAGAAAACGAAACCGAGACATAGTTTGTTTGTAAGCAGAAGGTTTCCATTTAAAAGAAAGGAAGACAATAAAGGTGATCCATGCTTTACGGAAACTTGTTTACTTGGAAAACATTTTCAATTCTTTCTTATAAACCTAGAGAGATTTTAAATCAGTACAGCAATGTGTAGAATCAATGCAAACGTTTGGCTATACTGAACACTAAAGTGCACATAAAGGTGATATTTTCAACAATGAATTGTAAAGGCGAGAGGTCTCTATTGAGAGAATGAAGTAACGAATTTAGTCATTTACGCAGCTTTTCACTACATCAGAACACCTTCAATTTAAAAAAAAAAACAATTGCAGATGAATGTTTCAAACAGTAACTTAGAGTGTGATTCATAGTGCAGAAGATAAATGCTTGCATGATGTGAAGAACGGCTCACTCATCTAACCAGTGGTTTCCAACGCCTAGTCAGTAGTTTCCATGGGGATGGGAGAGCGGAGTAATGGGAAACGGTAAACATTTTAAAGCTAGAAGTTAGGCAAATCTGTGTGCTATTTATCAGAAGACAAAGAAACCGAAATATAGTTTGTGAGTTGCGAGTTTCTATTTAAAAGAAAGAAATACAATACAGTTAATCCATGCTTTACGGAAATTTGTTTACTTGAAACACATTTTTAATTCTCTCTTATAAACCTAGAGGGCTTTTGGTATAGTACAGCAATGTGTATAATCTATGGAAATGTTTGGCTACACTGCCCACTAAACTACACATAAAGGTGATATTTTGAACAGTGCATTGTAACGGGGAGAGATCTCTCTTGGGATAATGAATTATCTTTTTTAGTCGTTTCCGCAGATTTTCACTACATCAGACCACATTCTTTAATTTTAGAACATATTTTGAAGTTGAATATTTCAAACAGTAACGTAGAGTGTGATTCATCGAGTAGACGATAAATGCTTGTAGGATGTAAAGAAACTTTGCGAATCTAACCAGCGGTTTCCAAGGAGACATGAAATACGACTCCACTGTTGAAATTTGAATGTAGGAAGCCATGCAATCAACAGGTCCTTGCTGAGTATCAGATAACGACTATGCATGGTATATAGTGGATCGCGCGTCTTTTCATATCATATATTTAATTATAAAATTAAAAACAATGTATTACCCTTAGCATACAAATTGAATCAACAAAGATTAAAGGACTTGTTTTATTTATGCAATGAAGTGCATTTAAACGAAAGAAAAATTTTAAGAATATTCCTGAATATTGAAACCTAAATGTTGGTTTTCAAAACAAACCGTGACTTCCGCATAATGCAATGCATTATAGAAGAAGAACATCCTCAAGGGACATCTTAATGAAACTTTAGTCAATTGAATGCCCAAAAGTTCAATTTTTAGAATGATATTTATTATTTATTATCGGAAGAAAATATGACTTTAAACAGAGAGGTATCATTTTTAAAAGATTTGAACTTTATCTTTCACTAAATGATTAAAATCTTACATATTCCAATGTTTTGATAAATTTACATAAGTAGCAGTAACCAAGTCTTTTATTTGTCAGTTAAAATTCCGGTAAGTGATGCTTTTCATAAACTCATTACGATAGTTGTTCAAATGATATTGGGCAGAAATATTCGTGCTATGTTTATGACTCATCTTTGAAGAGAATCGAATTGAGTAAGCATTAGCGTCCATCTCAATAGTAACTATTAGGAGGAACAAGAACCATACATGCTTTCAGAAAGGGTACACGTTGTGAAAGCAATAATAAAGAATCAGACACTTTACAAAGCAGAAATAACCGAAACGTTTCCTATCGAGTATCTCATTGTAAGAATGAATGGAAAGATGAACTTTAAGATGTTGCTTACTGCAAGATTGTTTATTCAGTTATTAGCGAAAATAATTCGGGTAATTTTCCAGTAACTAATATTTCACATTTATTTATAAAGTAAAAGAACGAGCCTTCTAGGATATAAACAAAGTGTGTACGCCTAGTCAGTAGTTTCCATGGAGATGGGAGAGCGGAGTAATGGGACACTGTAAACATTTTAAAGCTAGAAGTTAGGCAAATCTGTGTGCTATTTATCAGAAGACAAAGAAACCGAAATATAGTTTGTGAGTTGCGGGTTTCTATTTAAAAGAAAGAAATACAATACAGTTGATCCATGCTTTACGGAAATTTGTTTACTTGAAACACATTTTTAATTCTCTCTTATAAACCTAGAGGGCTTTTGGTATAGTACAGCAATGTGTATAATCTATGGAAACGTTTGGCTACACTGCCCACTAAACTACACATAAAAGTGATATTTTGAACAGTGCATTGTAACGGGGAGAGATCTCTCTTGGGATAATGAATTATCCCTTTTAGTCGTTTCGGCAGATTTTCACTACATCAGACCACATTCTTTAATTTTAGAACAAATTTTGAAGTTGAATGTTTCAAACAGTAACGTAGAGTGTGATTCATCGAGTAGACGATAAATGCTTGTAGGATGTAAAGAAAGTTTGCGCGTCTAACCGGCGGTTTCCAAGGAGACATGGAATACGACTCCACTGTTGAAATTTGAACGTAGGAAGTCATGCATTCAACAGGTACTTTGCTGAATATCAGATAACGACTATACGTATGCAAACTTATCAAAACATTGAGTCATGTAATGTTTTAATGATTAAGTGAAATATACAGTACACATCTTTTTAAAATGACACTTCTCTATTTAAATTCAAAGTTTCGTCCTATATTCAGTAATAAATATCATTCTGAATATTGAACTTTTGCTCATACAATTTACTAAAGTTTTATTAAAATGTGACGTAAGATGCGTTTGTGCAATGCAATGCATTGAAGAAAAAGGGTATTTTCAAGGCATATGTTGATTAGATTTTTGTGTATTGAATGCCCAAAATTTCAATTTTAGAATGATATTTATTATTTATTATCGGAAGAAAATATGACTTTAAGTATAGAGGTATCATTTTTAAAAGATCTGAACTTTATCTTTCACTAAATCATTAAAATCATGCATATCCCGATGTTTTGATAAAGTTTCATAAATAGCAGTAACCAAGTCATTTACTTGTCAGTTTCAAATTACCGTAAGAGCTTGTTTTCCCAAATTCATTAGGATAGTTGTTCAAATGATATTTGGCAGAAATATTCGTGCTGGGTTTATGACTCATTTTTGAATAGAATCTAACTGAGTAAGCGTTAACATGCATCTCCACAATGAATATTAAGAGGAACAAGAAACAAAATATGCTTCTAGAAAGGATATGCGTTGTAAAAGCAATAATAAAGAATAAAACACTATGCAAAGCAGAAATAACTGAAACGTTTCCTCTCGGGTATCTCATTGTAAGAATGAATGGAAATATGAACTTTAATGATTTATTTACTGCAAGATTCTTTCTTTAATTATTAGCAAAAATGACTCGGTTAATTTTCCAGTAACTAATATTTTACACTTATTTATAAAGTCAAATATCAAGCCTTCTATGATATAAACAAAGTGTGTACGTCTAGTGAGCAGTTTCCAAGAAGATGGGAGAGCGGAGTAATAGCACACGGTAAACATTTTAAAGCTAAACGTTAGGCAAATCTATGTGTTATTTATCAGAAGCAAAAGAAACAGAGACATAGTTTGTTTGTGAGTTGCGGGTTTCCATTTTAAAGACAGAAAAACGATAAAGGTGATACATGTTTTACGGAAACTTGTTTACTTGGAGAAAAAAATTCAGTTCTTTCTTTTAAACCTAGAGGGGTTTGTTTTACAGTACAGCAATGTGTACAATCAATGCAAATGTTTAGCTACACTGTACACTAAACCATACATAAAGGTGATATTTGTTAAGGTGAAGATGAATGTTTCAAACAGTAACTTAGAGTGTGATTCATGGAGTAGACGATAAATCATTGTAGGATGTATAGAAACCAGTGGTTTCCAAGGAGACATGGAATACGACTCCATTGTTTAAATTTGAATGTAGGACACCATGCAATCGACAGGTACTTCTTGAATATCAGATAACGACTATGCATCGTATATAGTGGATCACGCGTCTTTTAATATCATATATTTATTTATAAAACTCAAGAAAATGTATTACCCTTAAAATACAAATTCAATCAACGAAGAATAAAGGACTTATATTATGTATGCTATGAAGTGCATTCAAACGAAAGAAAGTCTTGAGAGAATGTTCCTGAATATTGAAACCTAAATGTTGATTTTTAAACAAGCCATGACTTCTACAGAATGCAATGCATTAAAGAAGAAGAACATCCTCAAGGGACATCTTAATAAAATTTTAGTAAATTGAATGCCCAAAGGTTCTGAAATAATTCAACTTCTTTTGCAAACATTTTAATGGTTGTACTATAAAAGATAATAAAAAGTGTAAACATAATATTGAAATAGCATTTTAACATTATTTCTAATAATTATTCCCAAAAGTATTTGAACAAGTGCAATAATATTTCTGTCAAATATCATTTAAACAAATATTGTAATGACTTTATGGAAACCACCTCTTATGGGATTTTAAATTGACAAGTAAGAACTTATTTAGATTTGAAAATGTTTTCCAAGTAAACAAGGTTCCGTAAAGCTTTTATCACATTTATCATATTTCTTTCTTTTAAATGGAAACCCACGACTTTTTCTTCTGATAAATGGGCACACTTTATTTATATCCTAGAAGGCTTGATCTTTGACTTTATAAATAAGTGTGAATATTAGTTACTGAAAAATTAACCGAGTCATTTTCGCTAATAATTATATAAACAATCATGCAGTAAAAAAATCATTAAAGTTCATTTTTCTATTCATTCTTACAGTGAGATATCCAAGAGGAAACGTTTCAGTTATTTCTGCTGTGTTAAGTCTCTGATTGTTTATTATTGCTTTTACAACGTGTACTCTTTCTGGAAGCATGTATGGTTCTTGTTCCTCTTAATAGTTGCTATGAAGATTGATGCCAACGGTTACTATGAAGGAATTATCTTCTGTAATTTTTTTAAGACTAGTTTCATTACACAGCAGGTACCTGATGATTGCATGGTGTCCTACATTCAAATTTCAAAAGTGGAGTCGTAGTCCATATCTCCTTGGAAACCACTGGTTAGATGCGCAAACTTTCTATACATAACACAGGCATTTATCTTGTACTCGATGAATCACACTCTAAGTTACTGTTTGAAACATACAACTTCAAAATTTGTTTTTAAATTGAAGAAGGTGTTCTGATGTGGTGAAAAGCTCCGGAAATGACTAAAAGGGTTAGTTCATTCTCTCAATAGAGCCTTTACAATTCACTGTTGAAAATATCATCTTTTTGTGTAGTTTAGTGTTCAGTGTAGCTAAACGTTTTAGAATTTAAAGAAAGTTTGCGCAAATAACCAACGGTTTCCAAGGAGACATGGAATACGACTCCACTGTTGAAATTTGAATGTAGGAAGCCATGCAATCAACAGGTATTTGCTGAGTATCAGATAACGACTATACTTACGCAAATTTATCAAAACATCGAGTTATTTAAGATTTTAATGAATAATTGGAAGATAAAGAACACATCTTTTGACACTTCTCTATTTAAATTCAAAGTTTCGTCCGATATTCAATAATAAATATCGTTCTAAAAATTGAACTTTCGGTCATAAAATTTACTAAAGTTTTATCAAAATGTGCCTTAAGATGCTTTTGTGCAATGGAATTCATTGAAGTAAAAGGGCATTTTCAAAGCATATGTTGATAAGAAGTTTGTCAATTGAATGCACAAAAGTTGAAATATTTAAAATAATATTATTTTTGATAAGATGAAAATATGACTTTAGATAGAGAGGTATCAATAAAGGTGTCCTTATTTTTTCCATGAATCATTTTCAGCTTAAATATCCTGATGTTTTGATAAAGTTACATAAGTAGCAGTAGCCAAGTCATTTACTTGTCAATTTGAACTCCGGTAAGAGCTTGTTTCCATAAACACATTACGATTGTTGTTTAAATGATATTTGGCAGAAATATTCGTGTTGTGTTTATAAAAAATTTCATAAAACGTCATAGAAGAATGAAAGTTTATTAGGGAAAGGCAGCGATGACGATCAATACAAACGTGCATAAAAGAGGTTGCCAAACAGGTATAGACAGCAGGTTTTCTTTTAAAGAAAGCATATCAGTTGGAAACAGCAACAATCAAAAGATATTGAATTTAAATGATTGAAATACACAACAGTTTTTTTTTTTTTTGATATTCCATTAAGAGGATGGTCAGATGGTACTCAATAATAATTGAAATTAAGTTTTATAAAAACATTTACTTCAAAGTTTGGTCGTTAAGTAAGAACAGGGATTTGTATAAAGCTAGTATATAATCGTCCGACGATGTTATTGATAAAGGAATATTTTTGTAAAGGCCACTGTTTAGTGTGAAGATGTCAATACGGCTGTTACTAGGAAACTTTTTCTTTTGTTATCAAATTGTAAATCAGAAGCGCGTTTGGTTGAGAATTAGAGAACAAAGCAAGAGGTTTGTACTGAGTTAACAAAGTTTTTTGTTCTCATTTTCAAAATACATATAAATTAAATATTTAAAAGCAAATTATTTCTTATATGTTTCATGCGCTATGCATTCAAATATAAACCTAAATGATTACTTTAATTTTGTGGTTTATTTATAACTCGAAGATCAATCTTTATAGAATATTACAAAGTGTGCACACCCAGTAAATTGTTTCCAAAGAAATTAGGGAGAGCCATAAATGTACAGGGTAAAAGGTTTAAAGCAGGAAATTAGACAAAGGTATTTGATATTTATAAGATAAAGTCTAGGCATAGTTTGCTTGTAAATCGTATGTTTTTAAGTATTTACCTTTCCAATAGAGAAAGAAGAAACCTCAAACAAAGGATCTACCATTAAGTATAGCATCTTATCCATGTAGAAAATGAAATGAAACAATCGTTCTCGTCTCATTTCTGAGTATACATTTGTGGGAAATTAGTCATTCTGGTGCGCTAAATAATAATCCTCGGAACACCAGTTGTTAAGGGGGTTCGTAAACTGACCACTTTATAATTAAAACAATTTTAAGAATAGTTTTTAAAATAAAATAGTAAATAAAGCATGATTTCGAGCTGTGGGTTGTAATTTTTTTAATGTATATTACTATATATTTAGGCTTACCATTAAAGTATGATTATAAAATATAATGGTCAATAAAGATACCAAAGATAATAAATAGTTCAAAGTCGCTTGCTTGTAAATCATAAATATTACTCCAACCTTTGTTTTAATTCGTATTCCTTATATTATTTTGAAAACTCTGTTATTGATATATGAATCAGGAATTCCATTTATGTTTATGCAAATAAATTTCCTGGAAACTTATAAGGAGAAGGTCAACTCATTAGGACTAATTAGAACAAAATACAAATAAGCATGGATCTCAAGGGTGTGTATTGGAAATAATAGTTTGAAGAACATATTTTATCTTGGTATCATTCTCATCTGTAATTGTTGGATTTTAAAGATGATCCATACTTTCTATTGATCTTAATGGTAATAAAGGAGATATATCCTTACGTCTCCATCTTTTTCTTCATTTTCAAAAGTGAATTCGAAAATTATTTCTTCTTCTTATTGGTAGATTTATATTTTTGTAGCATTAATCGTTCTTGATTTAATAAATTTTTAATGTATTAATGTTAATGTTTAATGGTATCAAACAATCCTAAAACAACTGTTCTTTAGTTGATGTATAAACTGCCTAAGTCAAAGGTTAAACTCTTTTGCGAATAGTTTTAAAATGAAACAAACATGAAAAACACACCATTTCGAGTAGTGGATTTCAAATTTCAAATGTATCTTCTATATATCTAAGGTAACCATTAAAAGTATGAGGATAACCTTTAATGGTCAAGTGCATTGCAGGTAAGGAATATCTTGAAAGAATGTTCTTGAAAATCGAAATCTAAATCTGGGTTTTCAAACAAGCCATGGCTTTTGCACAATGCAATGCACTGAGGAAGAAAAACATCCACAAGGCACATGTTAATGAAACGTTAGTAAATTAAAGGCGCAAAGTTAAAACTTTAGAATGATATTTTTTATTGATTATCCGACAAAAATATGATTTTAAAAAGAGAAATATCATTTTTAAAAACGTGTTCTTTATCTTTGACTTAATCATTAAAATGTTACATATCCTTAGGTTTTGATAAATTTACATAAGTAGCACTAATTAAGTCCTTACTTGTCAATTTAAAATCCCATAAGAGGTGGTTTCCATAAACTCATTACAATAGTTGTTTAAATGATATTTGGCAGAAATATTCAAGCAATTGTTCAAATATGTTTGGGAATAATTATTATTAATAATAATAAAATACGATTTTAATATTATGTTTACACTTTTTATTATCTTTTATAGTACAACCATTAATTTTTTTTTTACAAAAGAATCTTAATTGCTCCATATCAATAAAACAACGAATTCGTGAGGTAAAGTGAGTGAAAGTTCAGTTAAAGATTCTAAACGAGTTTTAATTTCCCGAAATTAATTCTGAAAATTTGATAGCATTTAAAGTAGTTTGAAAAACAATTACGGGAGATAACTAACTCATTTTTGAAGACAAGAGACTTTAGTAAGCGTTAGTACGTATCTTCATAGTAACTATAAAGAGAAACAATAACCATATGACTCGGTTTATTTTCCAGTAACTAATATTTTAGGTTTCTTTATAAAGTCAAAGATCAAGCCTTTTAGGATATAAACAAAGTGTGCACACCAAGTCAGTAGCTTTCAAGGAGATAGGAGAGAGTTGTAATGGGACACGGTAAACATTTTAAAGCTGGAAGTTTTGCACAATTATTTGCTACTTATCAGAAGAAAACACCGAGACACAGCTTGTTTATGTGTCGCCAGTTTTTCAATAGCAAATAATTACTTTTGAAATGAGAGAAGGAAACACCTCAAACAAATCAAACAAATTACCTACCAATGAGTGTAGCAATTTGATCCATATAGGAAAAAGAAAATGTTTCTGAATGCTTCAAAGTGCAAGAGAAATCTAAATCTTGTGAACACTTTTAACGAAATTTATATGTAGATGTAGAAGGTGGTTTTTTTTCTTCAAACAAAGGAATGTGCACAAAGAAATAGATAGAAGTCCCATAGATTAAAACAGCAGTATGAAAATGTCTCTATCAACCAAATCCTTTTCTTCTCATTCCTAAGTTTATCTTTCTGGACTATTGCTCGTTCTTAATTTAATACAGTTTTGGATGTTTTTATTTTAGTATCTAAAGGTGTGTTAGGGAATAATCATCTGAACAATGTTTTTAAGTGGCTTTTGGAAACTCAGAACGTTAAAGTTTAAACTCTTTTGAGAACAGTTTCAAAATTAAACAAAGATGAACAAAACTTCATTTCAAGTAGTCCATTTCAAATTCAAAAATGTATCTTTCTATATATTTATTGTAATCATTAAAAGTATAAGGATACCGTTTCATGTCAATAAAGCTGATATGCTAAACCTATAGCAAAGTCGGTCGCATGCTAATTTTAACTATAATTCCAATATTCTTATCATTTTGCTGATATTGAAAACTGCATAACTTGTATTTGGATTATACATTCGTGTTATGCTTATGCAAATACAAATTTCCTGCAAACTTAATAGGAGAAGACAAACTCATTAAGAGAAGGAAATACAAATGAACAATGATCTCCTGGGTGACTACTGGGAATAATGAGAATCATACTTCAGTTTGAAGAACATGTTTTAGCTTAGTATATTTATCAGCTTTAAATGTTCCACTTAAAAGTAAGAAATACAATAAATGTCATCTTTTTTTATTTTATGGACGATATAGGGTATATGGTAGATCGCGCGTCTTTTAATATCATATATTTATTTTTACCCTTAACATACAAATTGAATCAACGAAGAATAAAGGACCTATATTATTTATGCTATAAAGTGCATTAAAACGAAAGAAAGCCTTGAAAGAATGTTCCTGAATATGGAAACCTGAATGCTAGTTTTAAAACAAGTTATCGCTTTTGCACAATGCAATGCACTGAAGAAGATAAACATCTTAAGGCACATTTTAATAAAATTTTAGTAAATTGTATGAGCAAAAGTTCAGTTTTTAGAATTATATCTATTATTGAATATCGGACAAAACTATGAATTTAAACAGAGAAGTGCCATTTTTAACAGATGTGTACTTTATCTTTCACTTAGTCATTAAAATCTTACATAACTCGTTGTTTTGATAAATATGCATAAGTAGCAGTAACCAAGTCATTTACATGTCAATTTAAGATCCGGTAAGAGATGGTTTTTCATAAACTCTTTACGAGTATACTTGTTTATATGATATTTTGCAGCAATATTCATGTTGTGTTTATGAAAATATTCATTAAACTTCACAGAATATTTTCCGTTCAATAGGGAGAGGCAGCGATAGTGATAGATGAAAGCGTGTAAAAAGAGGTTGACAAACAAGAATTCGTACCAGGTTTTCTTTTAAAGAGAGTATATCAATTGAAACAGCAATAATCAAAAGTAATTGCAATTAAATTATGAGAATACACGAACAGTTTTTTTTTTATTGGTATTCCATGACAAGGATGGAAAAAAAAATCAATATAATTGATTTTTGTAAGAACACATGGATTCTGTTTAAATGAATATGCTTTCAACCAGAGAAAGGTGCATATCTATTCTTAAGAAGAAGTTCCAGATAAAGGTATATTGCTCACAAAGCCACTGTTTAGTCTTAAAATGACAATACGGCTCTTACAAGGAAATCTTTTCTACCATTATCATATTGTTGTAAATCGGACGCACCTATCGTTAACAATTGAAGCCAGAGGTTTGATCTGAGCGAAGAAAATCTTTTGCTGTCATTTTCAAACTACATTTTACTCAAATATTTAAAAGCAAAGGATTTGTTATATTTTCATGTGCTTTTTAGAGCTTGAATCTTGGAGTAGAGGATCAAATAACTAAGTGGGAAACGAAGAGTGCAGGTGTAGTCGATGGTTTCCAGCGAGACGAGCGATAAAAGCTCTACACTTGAATTTCTTCATTGAATGAATTCAATGTTTGAAGTTTTGGTTTTAGAGTTACCCCTTTAGAGACCTATTTTGAAGAGCAGTGTTTTCAAACTGAGGATGCAGTTGTTCAAATAATTATTAGAAATAATGATAAAATACGATCTCAATATTGTGTTAACGCTTTTCATTATCTCTTATAGCACAACCGTTAAAATGTTTACAAAAGAATCTGTATTGTTCCATACAACAACAAAAAAACAACAACAAGGAATTCGTGATGTAAAGTGAGTGAAAATTAAGTTAAAGATTCCAGAATGTGTTTTAATTTCACTAAATTAATTCTGAAAATTTGAATTAATATTTTCATAACAAATGAAGTAGTTGGAAAAAGCTTTACGCCAGATAATTAACCCATTTTTGAACAGAAGAGAATTTAGTAAGCTTACTTATTCTTATTGACCATTAAAGATTATCCTCATATTTTAATTATTACCCTAAATATATAGAAAGACACATTTTAGATTAAAAATCCACTACTCAAAATCATGTTTTGTTCATGTTTGTTTAATTGTATAACTATTCTTAAAAGAGTTTAAAATTTAAAGTGGTCATTTTCCAAACTCACTCAAGAACAGAGTTGTGCGGATTCCTCCTGAAGACACCTTTAGATATTAAAAATAATGCATGCAAAAAGCTATCAAATCAAGAACGATGAATGTTCCGAACAGATAAACTTAGGAATGAGAAGAAAAAGATTGGGTTGATAGAGACTGTTTAATGCTGTCTGTTTTTTACTCCATGGGACTTCTATCTATTTCTTTGTGCACATTCCTTTGTTTAAAAAAAAAAGAAAAAATAAATTACATCTGCAGATAAATTTCATTAAACGTTTTCAAAACATTTACATTTCTCTTGCACTTCAAAGCATGAAAAATTATTTACTTTTTCCTATATGGATCAAATTGCTACATTAAGTGTCAGGACATTTGTTTGAGGTGTTTTCTTTCTCTCATTTCAAAAGTAAATATTTGTTATTCTAAAACCTACAAACTATGACTCGGTATCGTTTTCTTCGTATAAATAGCAAATAAATTTCCCTACCTTCCAGCTTTCAAATATTTACCGTGTCCCATTACTCCGTCCTCCAATCTTCTTGGAAACTATTGACTAGGCGTGCACACTTTGTTTATATCCTAGAAAGCTTGATATCTGACTTTATAAAGAAGTCTAAAATATTAGTTACTGGAAAATTAACCGAATCGTTTTAACTAATAATTGAATAAAGAATCTTGCAGTAAGTAACTCGTTAAAGTTCATCTTTCCATTCATTCTTACAAAGACATACCGAGATGAAACGTTTCAGTTATTTCTGCTTTGTAAGGTCTCTGATTCTTTATTACTGCTTTTTCAGCGTGTACCCTTTCTGGAAGCACGTATGGTTCTTGTTCCTCTTATTAGTCACTATGGAGATGCATGCTAACGCTTACTAAATTAGTTTCTCTCCCAAAATGAAGTAATTATCTCCCGTAAAGTTTTTTCAAACTATTAAAAATTTATGAAAAAATATCAATGCAAATTTTCATACTTAATTTACAGAAATAAAAACTCGTTCTAAAACCTTCAACCTAATTTTGCACTTATTTACATCGCGTTATCCTTCTTTTATTGGTGTGGAACACTTCAGTTCCTTTTGTAATAATTTTAATGGCTTTACAATCATATTTTATCAGTATCTCTAATAATTATTCCACACAGAATAATCAACAATTGCCTCTTCAGTTGGAAAACACTGCACTTAAAAATGGGTCTTTAAAAGGGTAACTCTAAATTAAAACTTTAAACATTGAATTCATTCTATGAAGAAATTCAACTGTAAAGCTTTAATCGTTTGTCTCACAATAATTCATCGACTACACCTGCACTCTCTGATTTCCCACTAAGAGATTTGATATTCTATTCAATGAAGTTTAAAAAGCGGATGAAAATATACCAAATCCTTTGTATTTAAATATTTGAGTAATATGTATTTTGAAAATTACTAAAAAATATTGTCTTCCATCAGTGTAATCCTCTTCCTTTTATTCTCAACAGAACTCGCTTTCGACTTACAACAATATGATAATGGTAGAAAAGGTTTCCTTGTAAGATCTCTATTGACATTTTTACACTAAACGGGACTTTTCAAGTAAAATCCATGTTGCTACCTACGTACCGAACTTTAAAAAAAAATGTGTGCTTAAACATAATTTCAATTTAATTGATTATTTTCTTTCCATCCTCGCAACAGAATACCACTAAGAACACTTTTCTTGTATTTCCATCATTTCAGTTTAATACATTTTCATTATTGCTGTTTCAACTGATATACACTCTTGAAAAGTAAACCTGGTGTCAATTCTTGTTTGTCACAATCTTCTTGTATGGTTTCATTTATCATCATCGCTCCCTTTCCCTAATGAACTGACATTCTTCATTCTCTCAATAGAGACCTCTCGTCTTTACAAGTCACTGTTGAAAATATCACCTTTATGTGTACGTCAGTGTTCATTGTAGACAAACGCTTGCATTCATTGTACACATTGCTGTACTGTAATAAAAACCCTCTAGGTCTGTAAGAAAGAACTGAAAATGTTTTTTAAGTAAACAAATTTCCGTACGCTTGCCTTCCATGCAAACGTTTGTCTACCCTGAACTCTAAGCTACACATAAAGGTGATATTTTCAACAGTGAATTATAAGGACGTGAGAGAATGAAGTAACCCTTTTAGTCATTTCAGCAGCTTTTCACTACACCAGACCACATTCTTTAATTTAGGAACAAATTTTGAAGTTAAATGTTTCAAACGATAACTAAGTGTGTGATTCATCGAGTAGAAAATAAAAACTTGTAGGATATAAAGAATGTTTGCTCATCTAATCAGTGGTTTCCAAGGAGACATGGAATACGACTCCACTGTCGAAATTTGAATGTAGAAAGCCATGCAATCAACAGGTACTTGCTGAGTATCAGATAACGACTATGCATGGTATATGGTGGATCACGCGTCTTTTAAGATCATATATTTAATTATAAACTCAAGAAAATATATTGCCTTTAAAATACAAATTGAATCAACGAAGAATAAAGGACTTATATTATTTATCTTCTGAAGTGCATTAAAAGGAAAGAAAGTCTTGAACGAATGTTCCTGATTATCAAAACCTAAATCTAATATATTCCGATGTTTCGATAAATTTATATAAGTAGCAGTAACCAAGTCATTTACTTGTCAGATTAAACTTCAGCAAGAGGTGGTTTCCATAAATTCATTACGATAGTGTTTCAAACGATATTTGGCAGAAATATTCATGTTGCGTTTATCAAAATCTTCATAAAACTTCATAGAAGAATATCAGTTCATTAGGGAAAGGCAGCGTCGGTGGTGGATGAAAGCATGCAATAAAGTTTGACAAACAAGAATTGACACCAGGTTTTTTTTGCACGAGAGTATATCAGTTGAAAACAGCATGAATGAAAAATAATTAAATTTAAATGATGAAAACACACGAAAGGTTTCCCTATTGGTATTCCATTGCGAGGATGGAAAGAAAATAATCAATAAGATTGACTTTATTTTTCAGAACACTTTCTATTTAAATTTCGGTTCTCAGGTAACAACATGAATTTTGTTTAAAATTACAATGTTTTCAGTCAAAGAAAGCGCATAAATAATCTAAGACGAATTCTACATAAAGGTCTTTTGCTGAAAAGGTCACTGTTTAGTGTCAAAATGTCAATACGGTTCTTACAAGGAAACCTTTTCTACCATTATCATATATTGTTGTAAATCGAAAGCGCGTTCCGTTGAGAATAAAAGGAAGAGGACTGCACTGATGGAAGACCATCTTTTTCAGTCATTTTTAAAATACATATTACTAAAATATTTACATACAAAGACTTTGTTATATTTTCATGAGCTTTTTAAAGCGTGATTCATTGAATACAAGATCAAATCTCTTAGTGGAAAAACAAAGAGTGCAGGTGTAGTCGATGGATTCCACTGACACAAACTATAAAAGCTTTACAATTGAATTTCTTCATAGAATGCATTCAATGTTAAAAGTTTTGTTTTTAGAGTAACTCTTTTAGAGACAAATATTGAACCGCAGTGTTTTCCAACTGAAGAGACAATTGTTCAAATACTGTTCGGAATAATTATTCGAAATAATAATAAAATAAGATTTTAATATTGTGTTTACACTTGGAAAACATTTTCAATTCTTTCTTATAAACCTAGAGAGCTTTTATTAGAGTACAACAGTGTGTACAATCAATGCAAACGTTTGGCTACACTGAACACTATACTACACATAAAGGTGATATTTTCAAGAGTGAATTGTAAGGGCGGGAGGTCTCTATTGAGAAAAAGAAGTAACCCTTTTAGTCATTGCCGCAGTTTTCACTACATCAGAACACCTTCTTTAATTTAAGAAACAAACTTGCAGTTAAATGTTTCAAACAGTAACTTAGAGTGTGATTCATCGATTTAAAGATAAATGTTTTTAGGATGTAAAGAAATTTTGCGCGTCTAATCAGTGGTTTCCAAGGAGACATGGAATACGACTCCACTGTTGAAATTTGAATGTAGGAAGCCATGCAATCACCAGGTACTTGCTGAGTATCAGATAACAACTATGCATGGTATATGGTGGATCACGCGTCATTTCATATAATATATTTAATTATAAAACTTAAAAAATGTATTACCCATAACATAAAAACTGAATCAACGCAGAATAAAGGACCTATGCTATTAATGCTACGAAGTGCATTTAAACGAAAGAAAAACGGACTTTACAAAGCAGAAATAACTGAAACGTTTCCTCTCGGTTATCTCATTGTAAGAATTAATTGGAAATATGACCTTTCATGAGTTATTTACTGCAAGATTGTTCAGTCAATTATTAGCGAAAATGATTTGCTTAATTTGCCAGTAACTAATACTTGAGACTCTTATATAAAGTCAAAGATCAAGCCTTTTAGGATATAAACAAAGTGTGTACGCTTAGGCAGTAGTGTCCAAGGAGATGGGAGAGCCGACTAATGAGACAGGGTTAAAGTTTTAAAGCTGGAAGTTAGGGAAATCTATCTGCTATTTATCAATAGAAAACGAGACCGAGACATAGTTTTTGTGCGTCACCGATGTTTCAATAACAAATAATTACTTTTGAAATAAAAGAAGAAAACACATCAAACATATATCCTGCCACTTAGTGTGGCAGTTCGATCCATATATGAAACATAGTTTTCCATGCTTTGAAGTGCAAGAGAAATCTAAATCTTTTGAAAACGTGTAATGAAATTTACAAATATCTGCTTTAAATGTCTCTTTTGAGAGACTGAAGTAACCCTTTTAGTAATTTCCTCAACTTTCCACTATATCAGACAACCCTCTTCAATTTAAGAACAAATTTGAAGTTAAATGTTTCAAACAGTAACGTAGAGTGTGATTCATCGAGTAGAAGATAAATGTTCGTAGGATGTAAAGAAAGTATGCGCATCTAATCTATGGTTTCCAAGGAGACATGGAATACAACTCCACTGTTGAAATTTGAATGTAGGAAGCTATGCAATGTATAGGTACTTGCTGAGTATCAGATAACGACTATACATGGTATATGGCGGATCGTCTTTTAATATCATATATTTAATTACAAAACTCAAGAAAATTTATTATCCTTCACATGCAAATTGAATTAACGAAGAATAAAGGACCTCTTTTATTTATGTATTGAAGTGCATTAAAATGAGAGAAAGCCTTGAAAGAATGTTCCTGATTATCAAAACCAAAATGTTGGTTTTCAATCAAGCCGTGACTTCTGAGCAATGCAATGCATTAAAGAAGAAGAATATCCTCAAGAAACATGTTAATAAAACGTTAGTAAATAGAATGCCCAACAGTGCAATTTTTAGTATGATATTTATTATTGATTATCGGAAGAAAATATGACTTTCAATAGAAAAGTATCATTTTTAAAAGATTTGCATTTTATCTTTCACTATATCATTACATATCCCGATGTTTTGATAAATTTATATAAGTAGCAGTAACCAAGTCATTTAATGGTCGATTTAAAATATGGTAAGAGGTGGTTTCCATAAACTCAAAACGATTGTTGTTCAAATAATATTTGACAGAAATATTCGTGTTGTGTTTATGAAAACGTTCATAAAATTTAATAGAAGAATGTCAGTTCATTAGGAAAAAGCAGCAAAAGTGATGACTGAAAGCATGCAAGAAGAGGTTGACAAACAAGAATTGATCTCAGGTTTTCCTTTTAAGGGAGCATATTGTTGAAAACAGCAATAATGAAAAAGTATTAAATTGAAAAGACAGAAATACACGATGGTTTTCTTATTGGTATTCCATTGCGAGGAATGAAAGAAAATAATCAATAAAATTTAAATTATGTTTAAGAACATATTTCGATTCTTGGGTAACAACAGGGATTTTGTTTAAAATGACTATGTTTTAGTCAGCGTGGATATCCAGGTGACTATCTGGAATAATAAGAATCATGATTCAGTTTGAGGAACATATTTTAGCTTGGTATTTTTCTCATAACTAATTGTTGGATTGTTAAGGTGGTGTATCTTTAGGTTTGTATTTTTTACTTCATTTTTATAATGAATTTGTCTCCTACTATGAAGTTTTACGGAACCTTATTTTCCTGGAAAACGTGTTTATTTTTATTTCTTCCTTATAATCCTAGAAGGTTGTATTGCAGTACAGCAATGTGTACAATCAATGAAAATGTTTGATTACTCTGAACACTAAACTTCACACAAAGGTGGTATTTCTACATTGAATTCGAAAAGAAATTGGATTCTGAGAACGAATTGACGCTTTTAGTCATTCCTCAGCTCTTCAATACATAAGACAACCTTCTTCAATATAGCAACAAATATTGTTTTATGTTGAATTGTTCAGGTACTTAGAGTATGATTCATCGACTAGAATATTATTGTTTGTAGGATGTAAACAAAACGTGCACATATAGTCATTGGATTCCAGTGTGACGTGGAATAAAACTCCTCTCTTGATATTTGAAACTAGGAAATCATACAATCAACATATACTTGCTAGGTATCAGATAAAGTCGAGGCATGGTATATTGCTGATCACGCATTTTTATATATTATATATTTAGTGATACAAATATTAAAACTCAAGAAAATATACTATCCTTAGCGCCTAACTTGAATCAATGCAGGATTGGTTTTATCTATTATATGAAGTGCATTAGAAGGAAGAAAAAGATGAAGATAAGGGAAAAGGAGGCCTATGAGTTGAAAATAGCAATTATGAAAATGTATAAAATATAAACGACGAAAATACACGACATATACACCGTTTTGCATAATGAGTCCTGAATATACTATAAAACCTTCATTATTATATCCATAATTCCCTTATCTTCAGCACAGTATAGTATTCCTCTCAATGTCCAGTACTTCACATATTCAGTAATCACTGATGCTTAATGATTAAACGGTAATCCACACAGTTGTATTCATGAGTCCCAATTGTTCAATTATTGCGCTAATGATATTATTATTCTTGTTGTTGTTGTTATTATTAGTGTTTATTATCGTAAAAGGTATTCCACACACTTCTATTCACGAATCTTAATAGTGATATTATTGCACTGACGATATTATTGTGATTATTATTAATATAAGTCTTAAAGTAATTTCAGCTTTCGAACTTCATTTTTCATAACAAAAATACTCATCTTTCAAAACTTGTTTCCCGTCATTTAACAATGCATGCGTCCCCATATTACAGTGATATTAGCAATGGGAAAATAACTTTTCTTTTATACGAACCTTATTTACATTTATATCCCAAATAATTCATTTTTATTACTATAGCTTCAGGTGACTTTTTAAGTTATTACTTATTCATTTAAGACACTGACATGTATGTTTTGTTTTAAAATCTGATACAATTTTATAGTTTGAAAACTACTTTTCTTTTAACAAAAAGTAAAATTAAGGAGGGTATTTTAGGATAAGTTCGTTTGAAAATTTTTATTTTCCTTTTTCATTTAAGAAATAATTGATTAAGGGGACCCTTTTATCGTATATTGGTTTCTAAAATTAAAAATTTGCAAGCACTTTTAAAGCAATGCTGGCGTTTGTCTTATCAATCGCCTCCAAAGAGACTAAAGACAACTCGTTTTTCTCTATTTCCTATTTTTAAACATTATATTTTCTCTAATCATTTTTTCATGACACTTATTGCACTAACTTTCAATTTCATTTTTCTGGAAAATTTTTATAAAATAGATTTACAAATTATTTTGAAAAGTACCATCATTTCTTTTTTATTATATCTAATCATCCGGTTATTTTCAGCACATTTCCATCCTCCTCTAAATATTTATTATTTTTTAATAAGTATTTGATATATAAACTACATTCCACAATGTTGTTTTCTTTCTTGAGGTCAAATTGTGATATTATTATACTGATTTAAAACATACAGATTTTAAGGACATTTTGTTTCTTAATGACTGTGAAGCATTTCTGAATAACTGACATATATTTTCATTTTTTATATGGAATATTGTGCTGAGATGAGAACAATGACTGTTTGAAGAAAGCTTTTGATGGTCTCTTGCATTTGATATGGCAATGAGATTTATGTGTAGTCCTTTTCTAACGACTTTGCTTTGAATGAGAACAAACGTTTTCACATACATTTTTCAATTTATTTTATTAAGACTAATCTACAAACACATTTACTTGGAAACGCCTTTTAATGGAGGCATTTAAGTCATACAATTAGTCCACTTGAATACTTTATCCATATTTAAGGTCGCGCTTCAGCTTCCGATATTCATTTTTTTAAAATAATTTTATTCAATTTATCAATCAATGCAATTCATTCTGACTTCTACAAAGTATTTACTTTTCCTAGCAAGTTACATGCTTCAGGTTGATGGGCATTTTAATTCAACAAATCCTGTCAAGTTGTGAATCGTACTGAATTCTCCTTTTATTAACAGTGTGATAGATTATCCTCAGGTTTCCCCAAAGCAGTTATTGAAAAATATTTAAGTTTGAAAATAATAAGCCATGCCATTTCTTACCCTTTACGCTTCTTTGTTATAATTTGTTGCATTATTATTGAGTTCATTTTTTAGCAAACGAAATGTTAACAATTTGTAAATAATTTTATTTTACCTCCTAGTCTACAAGTAAAGGTTAAGAGCTTTAAAACTAATTTTCAACTGAATATGCTATTTTCAAGCACACAATAACAGCTATAATTGTGTTTATTTGCTTGCTTTCTTTGTGTATATATATATATATATATATATATATATATATATATGCCAAGTTTGAGATACTCTAATTAAGTACTTAACCTTTATATCTTTGCCTAAATTAAATTTTTGTCCGTGTTGTAGCTAGTCTGTGAACAAAATGCAAGTAACTATTTTATATAGAGATTAACCCAGCAACTGAAGCTCTCTTTGCATGTTCATATGAAGTCTTTTTTAGTTCGATTATTGCTAGAGCGCTAATCATTTAACCTCTTTTCGCTAAAGCTTATGCTTCTTAGTTTACACAATTGTTTAAATTAATAGAGAAAAAACCATGTTATGGAGAAAACAACACAACAAAAACATTGGGAAGTTAAGCTTCTGTGTTTGAATCGTACGGTAGAAATCTAGGACTTATTCTTATTGAACATTACTACCCTATATCAAAATTATTTTGCTTGTTTTTTCTTTACAGCATTGTCTCTGCTTTTCAATGACCAGCTATTGTTGGACAATGCGAAGTCAATCACTGTATAAGGCTCTCTTCATACCTTTATCAAAAATGTTTGAAACCTATATTTCGTGGTCATACCCACAGGGTCGATGATCGATTATTTTAGCATCAAAAGAACATAGTCCAAGCTGAAAATGTTTTATTGATTATAAGATTCATAGAACTTTCAACATATATTTTAAGCGACTGGAATACATTCTATACACTCCTGAAAATCATTTAATGGACACTCGTTACTGGTCAATGCTACAGTGCCGTTACTATGGTCAATATTTTCAGTTTTCACCTTACACAACCGTTAACTCACAACTAGATCATGGTATTTACTAGTACATGCCCAGTGCCCATATTGCATGGTATACTTATTCATTTGATGGTCTGCAGCTCATAACACAAGTCATCAATGTTTTCAGTTCGCTGCAAAAAGCAACATGTTTCAAAGGCAGGCTGAAGCGACCTTCATGAAGCCCATACAGCTACTTTTAGAAAATTTCTCTTCGCACCGAGACCCAAGAGAATTTACAAAGTATTTTGCTGCATCGCTTCTTTAAATTAATATAGTTTTACTCATGATAACCTCTTATTCAAAACAATGAATTTGTTCGATTAAGAGGAAAAAGTCCAAACCATTCTCAGATTCAGCGGAGAAAAGTCTCCAAGTTTACCACCATAATGCATTTGCTGGCTTTTACCCGACTAAGCGGAGTCAAGTAACCAATTATTTATATAGTTTGTCTTTACACTCACATGTGTTTGTGTGTGCGTGCGTGAGTATGTGTGCGTGCGTGAGTCTGTTGTCTTTATTGTCACAATAATTCTTTAAAAAAGAGCTGGATGTGAACAATTATTATTCAAAGTCTAAGTTTCAACTTCAGGCCACACATTCGAATAGTTTATCCCAATCGCAATTGAGTGATGGACGATATGATAACAAAGAGATCAAACCACAGCTTTGCACATCTGTGATACTGGACTCAGTCCTTGGCATGCGGATGGAAAAGTATTCACACATTTCAAACCATATGATACCCACTGGACTCTAAGATTCACTGCACTGTTACGACTAGGGGTTGAATGTAACAAAAGAAAGAACGACTCAAACAAGCTTTCACAATTTCTCAAATGCAAATTGAATTTCCTAAAATATAAAATATTTGAAACAAACAAAGTGAAAGAATTAAAAGTACCAGTTTAGAATTTCCATAATTAGTCCTAAATTGTCCTATACACTTCATTAATCTGGGAGTTAATCCAAAGTATTCCCAATGAAAGAATGTTCCGAGTTAATGAATCTTCGTAATGAACGAATTTTCCGAATGAAAGATTGTTCCGAGCGAATGGGTCTGGAATGTTCTGATGTACCAATGATTTTTAGTTCTAAATCCAAAGGATTAATAATCCCAGGTAAACTCCTATGAATGTAGAGTATTCTTAAGTTCCTTGAACAATAGTACTTAAATCCAAATTGTACTATGTAGAGAATAGATTTTCCACCAGCTGATTTTACAAACAATAAACGATCTTCCTCAATAACCTTATGATCTGGAATAATGGTATAATAAAAATGAGCGTTCCATCACCAGATGGCATTATATAGCATTCTACTGCTTAAAGAATAACCCTTAACTCTGAAACTACGTTCTAGCACTGTCAAGTAAACAAGTTATTCTAACCAATCAGAAACTAGGTCGCGCATGTCAGCCTAAAAGTACTTTCGCACTACAATAACAATACCTTAATTTAAAATAAACAAAGTGTTGACGATAATAAAGACATGTGATTTAGTTAACGAACAGCACGCGCTAATCACGTGATTTTACCATTGTTGTGTTAAGTTGACCGATATACTTATTGATTTTCCATGGACATTGTTACGACTCTATGGTCTAAGAAAAATGTAACAGAAAGAAAGTGAAACCAACAAATCAAGTAAAAATCAACAAGCAATTTATTACTAGATAATTAAAATGAAAAATCAAAAAGTCACTTACAGTAATGTGTTTTGAAATTCTAATAATCCAATAAGAATGATTGTTCTAATCAAAAGTCCTAAATATAGAATGTTTCGAATTCACGGCTGTGTCCTTGAATGTTATGATGTGTTAATGGTCTCCAAAGTCCTGATGTACTAGAAATCTTGATGTGCTGATGTCAAAATGAAGTATTCCAAAATCTCTGAACAAGTTCAGTTAAATTCCAAAATCATTAATTAAAAATCCAAAATCCAAAAGTTTATGAGCACTGTTATAATCCAATGAATATTTAAAATAATTCCTCTCTTAGAATTTGTAATGAATTTTCACAACTGTAATAGCTCTTTACAAGACTGATGGTAATGTCAAAACTGAATAAATGTCCACCAAACATGGCATATATAAAGATTGGTCACATGACAGAATGTTCTAGAACATGAGTCATCTTAATGGAATTTTTAATTGTAAACAAAAATCAGCCTTGACCTTCAAATTGAGAAAACATATTGATCAAAACAACCTAATTCAAGGACACTAGTTAAACATGTTTTTCCTGATAACATTAAGATTTAAGCAAATATTAAAGTGAAGAAACATTTATAATTTCCTAAAATATTTATAATATTATATAAACATCATACATAACACCTCCCCTCATAAACAAAAAGAAAGATTTATGTAATAAAGCTTTCTTTTGAATATACATCTAATACTACAATAACCAAAATTACATAAGAACATGTTTTATGATACTGGACTTAATTACATCAAGCAATATTACATTTCTAGGCACGTGAGAGTGCATCTGCAATCACATTGTCTTTTCCCCTGATGTGTCTGATGTCAATGTTATATTCTTGCAATATCAAACTCCATCTCAACAATCTCCGATTTTTATCTTTTATTTTGTTGATGAAAGTAAGGGGATTGTGATCACTGTACACAATAATTGGAGAAAGAGCTGAGGTGACATACACTTTAAAATGCTGTAAAGCCAATATCAAAGCCAAACATTCCTTCTCAATTGTGGAATAATTTTTCTGGTGCTTGTTTAGTTTTTTAGAAAAATAACACACAGGGTCATCCACACCACTTTTGTCTTCCTGAATCAATACTCCACCAACCCCTACATCACTTGCATCAACAGATAATTTAAATGATTGGCTAAAATTTGGTGCAGAAAGAACTGGTGCATTCTTAAGCATGGCCTTTAACTTGTCAAAAGATTCCTGACACTTGTCAGACCAATAAAATTTGGTTTTCTTACTCAATAAACTTGTCAAAGGTTCAGCAATTTTGGAAAAATTTGAACAAAATTTCCGATAATATCCAGCCATACCTAGAAATCGCATCAGTTGCTTTTTACAAATTGGAACTTGAAATTCAGAGATAGCTTTGACCTTAGCTTCTATAGGTTTAACTTGACCTTGTCCCACAATATGTCCTAAAAATGTGACACAAGCATGGCAAAACTCACTTTTGCTCAAATTAATTGTCAGATTCGCATCACTGAGTCGATCGAAGAATTTTCGAATGGTTTCCAAATGATCTTCCCAGGTGTTGTTGTAGATAATGACGTCATCGATATAAGCGTCACAATTATCAAGACCAAATGTTATCATGTTCATCAGACGTTGAAACGTTGCAGGCGAATTTTTCATTCCAAACGGCATGACTTTATATTGATAAAGTCCATCTGGAGTTACAAATGTTGAAATTTCTTTTGCCCTTTCCGTCAGTGGAATTTGCCAGAATCCTTTTAAAAGGTCAAACTTGGTGACATATTCCGCATTTCCAATTTTATCAATGCAATCGTCCATTCTTGGGATTGGAAATGAATCAGTTTTGGTGACACTGTTGACTTTTCTATAGTCAGTACACATACGGAATGTATTATCTGGCTTGGGAACAAGAATACATGGTGAACTCCAGTTACTTTTACTTGGTTCTATGAAATCATTCTCCAGTAAATACTGAATTTCTTTCTTCAGATAGTTCTGTTTGAGAGGATTCATCCTATAAGGATGCTGTTTCACAGGCTCAGAATCTACAATGTCAACGTCATGATAAATTTTACTTGTTCGTGTTGGAACATCAGGAAACAAGTGCTCATATTCATGTAATAGCTGTTTTAGTTCATTTCTTTCCTGTTGTTGTAGATGTGAAAGTTTCTGGTCTAGGTTGTTCAATATCTCTGAATTCCGAAGATTGGTTATACCAGAGTCACTATAGTCTGATCGTACTCCATCGTTGATATCTTCACTGTGTGGGACAGGTACAACTAAATTAACTGAATAATTAGCTGGGCTATCTCTGTCAAAATATTCCTTTAACATATTTATATGACAAAGTTGTTTCTGTTTCCGTCTCCCAGGAGTGTTAATGATATAATTTAAGTCATTTACTTTCTTTTCAACGGTATAAGGACCAAACAATTTAGCCTGAAGAGGATTCTGAGGTATGGGAAAGAGAGCCAGAACTTTGTCACCAGATTTAAAACTCCTTTCCTGTGAATTTCTGTCATACCTTAATTTCATTTTTCACTGGGTAGTGTGAAGATTAGTTCTTGCTACTTCACAGGCCTTTGACAACTTGTATTTGAAATCAGAAACATAATCAAGAAGATTAATCTTTGAGTCTTCATTTGAAAGAAGTTTCTCTTTCAATAATTTCAATGGTCCACGGACAGTATGACCAAAAACTAGTTCAAAGGGACTAAAACCCAACGACTCTTGAACTGATTCCCTAACAGCAAACAACAACAAATGAACACCCTCATCCCAATCCTTTTCTGTATCAAAGCAATATGATCGAATCATATTCTTCAAAGTTTGATGAAATATTTCCAAAGCACCTTGACTTTCAGGGTGATAGGCAGAAGATTTAAACTGTTGGATGCCTAATTCATGCATAACTTGTTGGAAAATTCCAGACATAAAATTTGACCCTTGATCCGACTGGACAGATTTGGGAAGGCCAACAAGTGTAAAAAACTTCACCAAAGCTTTCACAATAGTTTTAGTTTTTATATTTCTCAGAGGAATTGCTTCTGGAAATCTTGTAGATGTACACATGATGGTCAACAAGTATTGGTTGCCTGACTTGGTTTTAGGTAAAGGACCAACACAGTCTACCATTATTCTACTAAATGGTTCATCAAATGCAGGAATAGGTTGCAGATGAGCCTTAGGTATCTTCTGATTGGGTTTTCCTACCATTTGACAAGTGTGACAAGATCTGCAGTATTTAGAAACATCACTTTTGAGTTTCGGCCAATAAAAATGATTCAGGATCTTGTGATAAGTCTTACGGACTCCTAAATGACCAGCCAAAGGAGTTTCATGCGCTAAATTAAGAATTTCCTGTCGATATGACTTAGGAACAACAATTTGATAGCTCACTGACCACTCGTCACCAGCGGGTACATCAGGTGGTCTCCATTTCCTGATAAGGACCCCATTTTTCACAAAGTAACACACTGGAACTTGTGTGGCTTCAGTTTCACTAATAGCCCTCTGAAACAAACAAGATATCTCGGGATCTTGCTCCTGTTCAACGACAAGAGATTGTCGTTTGTCATCCTGATTAGAACAAAGAGAATGAGTTGCCAAAAGAGGATCACTGTGATCAATACCATTTGATTGATCAATACCTGAGGAAAAAGTGACCTC
Organism: Margaritifera margaritifera; assembly: GCA_029931535.1. Taxonomy (NCBI): domain Eukaryota; kingdom Metazoa; phylum Mollusca; class Bivalvia; order Unionida; family Margaritiferidae; genus Margaritifera; species Margaritifera margaritifera. Next base: position 691,545 of record JAQPZY010001686.1, read on the forward strand.
ATCAAAAGACTGACCAATACATGTGTCAGCTAAAGGAATAATATCCTGATCAACATCACTCTCAAGAGCTCTTTTTGCCATAGCTCTAGTAACTGCACAAGCAGGGTACAAATCAGGGATTTCAGTTTCGACAGGATCAACTTTCTGATCCAAACAAGGCTTGTCAGTTACAAGTGGATTAACCACAACCTTATCTCCAGCTAGGTCATTGCCTAGTAATAAATGAACACCCTCTATGGGTAAAGAAGTCACTGCCCCAACAGTCACAGGTCCAGAAACTAAGTCTGATGCCAAATTTACACAATGAAGAGGAACATTTACAAAGCCGCACTCTACTCCCTGAACAAGAACACTTTCACTTGAAGAAGACTCCTCAGACAAAGGCAAAGTACCTGACAATAAAAGACTCTGAGAAGCTCCAGTGTCCCTTAATATTTTAATTGGGATAGGTTTGGCAGAATCACCAATAAGTGATATAGAACCTTCTGACATGAATGGTTCATAAGCCTCCAAAATAGAATCAGACTGGGGTTTGTTTGACCCAACAAACGTATTGCTTTTAATACAAGACCATGACCTTGACCTCTTAGAAATAAGAGCATTTGGAAAAGCTCTGTCTTTTCTCTGTTGCTTATTTTTCAACTTGAAGCAATCAAAAATAACGTGCCCTTTCGTTTTACAATAAGTGCACGTAGGAAGAGATAAGGATTTCTGATCAGTCTTATCCGATGTTTGATTCCAAACAGTTGTGCTGTTGTGAAATTTGGAAGTACTCGAATGAGATTGAAATGGTTTTTTACCAGAAAACTGCTGAGAGGACGACTTATTGCCAAATGAAATTTTGTGAGTCAAGGAATAATCATCAGCCATACGAGCAGCATTTTCCAAAGTTTCCACATTCCGCTCGTCAAGATAGGTTTTAACATCACTATGGATACACCTCTTGAACTCTTCAATTAATACGAGCTGTCTGAGGTTATCATAAGCTTGATCAACTTTCTTGGCTGAGCACCACCTATCAAATAGTTGTTCTTTATCCCTTGCAAATTTGACATGAGTTTGTCCAGTTTCTTTTTTACAATTCCTAAACCTTTGTCGATATGCCTCTGGTACCAACTCATAAGCTTTCAAGATGTACTCCTTAACCACATCATAATCGGTGCTTTGTTGTACTGACAGTGAAATGTAGACTTCACGAGCTTTGCCAATAAGTACACTTTGTAATAACAAAGTCCAATGCTCTCTGGGCCATTTCAAGTTTTCAGCTATTTTCTCGAAATGAAGAAAGTATTTATCTACTTCTTTTTCCTGAAAAGGGGGTACTAACCTAATATATCTAGTAACATCAAAACCTGGACTTGTGTTTAAAGGAGTGGAGTGTGCTCTGTTTGCCAGTTCTAATTCTCTTAACTTAAATTGCATTTCCCTTTCTTCTCTTTGCATCTGCATTTGTATTTGTCTCTCTTCTTTCTGCATTTGTATCTGCCTCTCTTCCTTCTCTCTCTCCATCTGTATTTGCCTCTCTTCTTTCTCTCTCTCCATCTGCCTCTCTTCTTTCTGCATTTGTATCTGCCTCTCTTCCTTCTCTCTCTCCATCTGTATTTGCCTCTCTTCTTTCTCTCTCTCTCCATCTGCCTCTCTTCTTTTTCTCTCTCTCTCTGAATCTGAAGCTTTGCCAATTCTAAATCCATCTGGTTCTTTAACTCTAATTTCCTTAATTTCCTGTCAGAACCAGATACAGGCTTTCTCTTCAAACTTAAAGCACTATTTTCAAAAATTCCCTTTCCTACTAAATACTGAATCAAAATAATCTTTATCTCCTGTTTTGTCAATGATACTTTTGCCTCAGATAGACTGTATTTTCTGGCAAGCTCGAGCAACTCATCCTTTCTCATGCACTCTAACCCCTCCTGGGTAGGTTTTAAAATGAAATTCTGAACATTAGATGCCATTGTAAATGCTTGTTGGTTTCACACAAAACAAATTTCTCTATTAAAAATCTTTGCCAAAGACAAATAAAATTCAGAGACAAAATCAATATGAATTTCAAAGATAAATTTAATATCTCTAATATGCTTTAAAGAAATTCAATCCCGGAACGACGAGGCCCCAATTTCTGTTACGACTCTATGGTCTAAGAAAAATGTAACAGAAAGAAAGTGAAACCAACAAATCAAGTAAAAATCAACAAGCAATTTATTACTAGATAATTAAAATGAAAAATCAAAAAGTCACTTACAGTAATGTGTTTTGAAATCCTAATAATCCAATAAGAATGATTGTTCTAATCACAAGTCCTAAATATAGAATGTTCCGAATTCACGGCTGTGTCCTTGAATGTTATGATGTGTTAATGGTCTCCAAAGTCCTGATGTACTAGAAATCTTGATGTGCTGATGTCAAAATGAAGTATTCCAAAATCTCTGAATAAGTTCAGTTAAATTCCAAAATCATTAATTAAAAATCCAAAATCCAAAAGTTTATGAGCACTGTTATAATCCAATGAATATTTAAAATAATTCCTCTCTTAGAATTTGTAATGAATTTTCACAACTGTAATAGCTCTTTACAAGACGACTGATGGTAATGTCCAAACTGAATAAATGTCCACCAAACATGGCATATATAAAGATTGGTCACATGACAGAATGTTCTAGAACATGTGTCATCTTAATGGAATTTTACTTGTAAACAACAATCAACCTTGACCTTCAAATTGAGAAAACATATTGATCAAAACAACCTAATTCAAGGACACTAGTTAAACATGTTTTTCCTGATAACATTAAGATTTAAGCAAATATTAAAGTGAAGAAACATTTATAATTTCCTAAAATATTTATAATATTATATAAACATCATACATAACAACATAAACAATGACTCATTGTTGACGTACATATGTACTTTTAATAGAGTAGGCTACCAAATTAAGGAATTATAATACAATAGCTATAAACCCAAATGAAAACAATTTTATAATTTAAAAATGATACATTATTCCTTAACAGCACTTAAAAGAACCATCTCTAGTGATAATCTAGGTCGCCATATAATCTCGTAATAATAAAAAGTTGAATAAACAAAGAACGTGCGGCAATACTGCACTGGCGTTGCGTCACTTTGGTTTCGGATCTGATATTGTACGCGAGCAAGGACAAATGGTCGCGTAAAGCGATTGTCCGTGAAGTCACCCACCTTCTGCCATTTCCTCCACTTTAAAGACAACATAATACAAACATCTGAAACACTGACAGTGCGTGGTAAAAGTTGTTGGAAAGTGTTCCACAGTACATGTACAATATCATGGCAGAGTATGGGCCGGGATATCATTACAAAAAGGGGGATGAGAATTTCCTTGATTACAGCTTGCTCCAGTCCCACATATATCACCTCAGTTTACCAGCTTAAACTTACGTTCCTCGAGCACTCAACCATAATACAAAATAGATGGAACTAGGAATTTCCGTAAAATGGATTCTTCCTAGTATTATAAACTCGTGTCATAATATAGTGTACGTACTGTGCAAAACACAACAACAGAATGATGGTAACACTTTACTCAGAACAACTGTCATGTTACACATTCACTAGATGTTGAAAGAGACGTAAGTTATTCAAACCCACATGTTATGATTGGTTTTTAGTACCTGTCATTATTTCAGAAACCAGGACTTTACCCCCCTGTCAATTACCCGGCTGCCAATACCCCCCTGCCATTACCCCCCCCCCCCCCCGTCATTTACCCCCTCTGTATATTACCCCCCGGTTAATTACCCCCCTGCGACGAAGAGCTGCCTTGGTTTCACCTCAAAATGATTATATCCTGTGCTCAATCAATGTAACTAAAGCAAAAACATATTGTGTGTTGCTTTACCGCAATAAGATTCTATCCCGTCATATTAATCTGTGCTCATTCTATACTATTGTGTTGCACTATGAATACTTGCGAGGGATCGCACATAACATTCATCTGTAATCATATCAATATAACATATTTTATGGTACTATGGTACTATAACATTATGATATGATGAATTTAATAATGAATATTTCAGGACAAGTATATGTTTTCAAGGCTGAGATTAATTAACTAAAATAAAAATTTACAATAAATTCTTTTGAAATTTATTTTAATTTATTGTTTATTCTGGGGTATAGCAATTATATGTTATATAGTAATAGACCGGGGGGGGGGGTAATTAACCGGGGTGTAATATACAGAGGGGTAAATGACGGGGTGGGGGTGATGGCAGGGGGGTAATGGCAGGGGGTATAATTGACAGGGGGGTAAAGTCCTAGACCCCTTTATTTCACTAAAATGAAAAATGCATTTATAAACTTTAAGCTAAACAAATCGCCAAACATAGACAGTATAAACGGGTTCTTTTGTGTTTTTTTATTTATTTATTTTTTTTAGGATCCAGTTTCCTCATGTTCGCTGAATGCTTTTACTGTCATTTTTATATTTTATTTATCGTGTGTGTGTGTGTGTGTGTGTGTGTAAAGTTATGATCCGTTATTCTAACTCCAGTCTGTTTCACCAATATGATTAATGAGGTAGGCTTGACTGCGTATGGACATTGATATTAATCAACTCAAAGTGACAACCCTGTCTGCAAACTTGCTATCACTGTATTAATCCTCTTTTAATTACAAGCTATTGTGGCAAATGTCAAAGGTTTTGCTAATCAGAAAACCAAGATATGAGTCAAAATATGTATTATCCAGAACCGTCCCGTGTTGGGTCTTCGTAGGTTCGCAGATCCACTTACACGCATTGACATTACTAGTATACCCAAGTGTTCTTCCTCTCTCTCTCTCTCTCTCTCTCTCTCTCTCTCTCTCTCTCTCTCTCTCTCTCTCTCAGTCTGAGTTGATGACTCATTACAATTAACAGTGTTTGTCAAGAACAGGAAGTGCCCATAATACGTCACTGATACAGCGTAATCTACGAGAAAATTGTGAAAATCTAGTGTTGAAAAGATTGAGAAATTTCGTGGACGGACTGTTTTCGAATTTTACAGGGGTAATAAATAAAATGCACTATATCGATTCAGTGCATCTTACTTACCATTTAATCTGACCCTACCTATAGACAGGTCTTAGACCAGAAGGTGGTAACTGTTAGTAGATATACACAAAATATATATTTTATTTGTTTATTTATTAGCAAATGTTTCCTTTTGGCCTTTCTGTGTCGTTATCATTCAGCCTGTTCTCTGTCTCTCCCTGTAGCTGTCTCTGTTTCTGTGTTTTCTATAAGACAAAATCGGCTCATCTTATACGGAATATTGTGGAGAATGACACAAGAAAAACATAATCAACTAACTGTTCTTGCACAAGTATGTGGTGACTGTTAGTAGATATAGTCAAATTATCTACTTTATTTTGTTTGTTAGTAAATATATTACAGCCTTCATGGTTTTTTTTCAGTATTCAGACTGTGCTGTTTTCAAGATGACACTTGTTGGCAGGTCGTCTTGCTTCTGTCGACTGTGTGAATATTTCAATACCTTTTGCATATGTTAAAACTCAGATCTTCTCCTTGAATAACCCAATAAAAATATAACATTTATTATTCCGGTCGAATTTTTTCTTCTCAAATCCAGAAACATTTACCAAATACTCCCTTTCTGCAAAATAAGGTTTTTGTTCAGTTCAGTATTAGGGATTTCAAAAGTTTTTATGCGAAAATGTATGAATCAACATTAGAAATGGTATCGTATGACCAGTCACAAATCTCATTTGTATGAGTCCACATTCAAATATAAAAATTTTATCTCTTACAACCTGAATCTTTGTAATCTGCTGAAACAAAGCATTTATATTCAAAATGGACATTCATGCGAAAAGAATAAATGTTAACCTAACTTATATACAGTAATGCGTTTCTTTCTAAAGGTTGTAAAATTTATATGAGTACTCAAAAGGATGTATATAAATATGGGCCGCAAAAATAATGATTATAAATATGGATGCAATCAGTTATACCAATAAATACTGTGTGGTGATGAATGATAACTCAAAATTCACTCCAAAGAAAAAAGAAACAACCTGCAAAAATTAGTAGACATAATTCAGATGCATTTTTAGGGACGGGTTATTGAAAGAATTAGTTCAATAATCTGTTTTGCATCATTTTCAAACTAAATTCCAAGTATTCAAAAACATGAAACAATAGTTGCATAAGTTTGAGGTTGCACTATATATTTTCAGGAGTGCAGGAGATTTCACTCTTTAAACGTACGTAGCAGAAGCGGTAAGTATAGTATCGTTGACAGTAGTAGACTTAGCAGTAGCATTAATAGAAAGCAGTTGACGCAGCAGCAGTAGTAGTACTAATAGTAGTAGTGACTTATAAACCATTTGTTTTAGAATTATGCAAAGTCAGTTATTTAGCCGTAAATTTGGCCGATGTAGTGTAATAATAAGAAACTGCTTAATCTTTCTTATAAAGTAGGAAATTAAAAGTAAAAAATATTTGACTATGTGACACCACCGCTCTTGAACAGTTTTATAAACATTTTAATAAACTTCAAGTTCGTCCGTCATAATGCATACGCCTACGTCGTCAAACAATCGTTGAGCAAAACAGTCCTAGGTTACACAATATCCAATCTTGTACAGATGCAAGTAGTGTCTTTAATGTTTAACATCGAAATAAGTGCAATTGATCCTTAAAAACGAATACATGAATATTGAACCTATGATACCGCATGACATATAATCAGTTACGGAAATAAGTATATAGCTATTGTCTTAAGCTTTATCATGGTCGATTTCTTCTATATCAAACTGGCGGCGTATGAATTGTCGCTACATCTTAGCATCAACACGTAGTAACTTAGAGTGGAACATGGTTTCATACAATAGAAACAGAGAGAACGAAACGGACAAACATAAATACAAAGAGATAAACTGAGAGAGAGAAAAACACAGAAAAGCAGGCAGAGAATATATATATATATCCTCTTATAAAGTAGATAATATCCGAAATTTAAAAAAAAGCAAAATCATTTTTCTAATTTGCGCGCAATTGCCGGGTGCTTCTTTTAGAATATATACCAACCTCGGCCTGAAACTGTTCCAAACGGTTACTAGTTACCCTGAATATCATTTTGACAAGAGTAAATAATGCAAATCCCTTTCAAACTGATTGTAATTGTAGTTGTGAACACCGGTTTTCAGTCCATGATATCAAACAAGGGTTATCTTTCAAACTGATAATTTATGCTTTCAACTCTAAAGGACGGCCAGTTTGTTATGCAGTAAATTATCAAATTCTCTCAAAGGTCGAAGTCATTGAGAATGAAATCTCACTGACATCTGCAACAAGTGCAAAACGTCACCGGAACAGAACACGGCAACTCTGATTCCAATATGGTATGGCAGAATAAATACAGAGAATAAATACCAGCTAATTTCCATGGTCACATCATTTATAACAAAGTCAAACTGACATTGCCAGAACAAATTACCGGGATACGCTTTACGAAGGAGGCTGATAGTCTTTCTTATCAGATCACAGTACCATTAAAATGCCAAAGATGTAATTGATTTCAAAAGAAGACCTCTGTAAAAATAAGCAATTTAGGTTTAGGGTACTTTAATAAACGTCAAATGAAAATAAAAGTAATTAGCACTCCGTGATAAAGATTCTGAATCAGTTTCTCTTTGTGTTAGTTTACATCCTTTATTGCAAACAAAGCACAATATCACATTAAAGCCGAGGCTTTTAAATACTTAAGGAATAGTTGCGAATCTAAATTTGATTCAACAAAAATACCAATAGAAGTACTACTAGCAGATCGTGTTAGTGTTCTTGTTGAAGACGATGATTTTGTTATAGTACTTGACAGCTCTGAATGCAATGTAATATGCTATCTGAGAGAGAGAGAGAGAGAGAGAGAGAGAGAGAGAGAGAGAGAGAGAGAGAGAGAGAGAGAGAGAGAGAGAGGTGGGTCTATCCAAAGTTTCAAAAATGAAAGCCGCTTGTCATGGAAATAACGTAGGGAATAAGAAAGAGTTGAACGAAATAAAATAAGGGATCGGCCTAATAATTTTTTGAGTGTGGAGGCACGGGATTTTCTTTCGAGTCGAGATGGGATTTTTTTTTTTTATTTTACCTCAACATCATGTATTTTTTCCAAGTACTATAATGGATATATTACGTTTTTCAAGCTATCTGAGAGCCGGATATTTTTTCTGAAACAAATCCCAGAATCTCCCCCTCCCTGTGCATTAAATGGTCGGTCCCTGAGAGCTCGTCTAAGAAATGTTTCTGTTTAAATTTATTAAGTTTAAGTATTGTATCGGTCAAAAGTCAGATATATTGCAACAAAACATCTTACGTATCATATCTTTTTTTTTTTTCATGGGACTAGAGTCACTCTGCATGTTCACAGGAGTAAATGTCCGGAAAATTATCGATTTGATTACTATTACTACAGTCAAATATTTGCAAGCGCCGTTGCAAGCAGATTATCTGCTGAGGGTCTTTGTAGTAATATCTTTGCTATTTAAATATTTTTGTCGATAAAACAGGCAAGAAAATTGCCTATTGCTTTGGTCGGACACAGTCATTTCAACTCGAACAAACATGAACTCAAAAATAAGTCTACGATTAATGCGGTCAATTTCTCAGCTTCGAACTATCTATGAATTTGACAGTGTAAGTATAAGTGTGTGCTGTCGATTGAAATTTTCTCGAAGTTGACTTGCTCAGAGGTGAGATGTGATAATAATTCTAGGATGCTACAGTGCGACTTTCACTAGTGACTCTCTCTCTCTCTCTCTCTCTCTCATACTACCCCTTTAATTAGTTTTAAGGACACGGTCATCTTTTATTCGCAAATTTTATTCTTCACAAGTTCAAAAACTCCAGTACATTTGTAACAACGTGAGAACCCCATGTTTTGCTCTCTCGATCCATCAGTCCAGTAGTTGATGTTGTTTGCTGGTTTCAAACTCAAGAAGAAAATGTCACACTTTTAAAGTGTACATAAACGTTAACTTACGCCAAAGCCTGGACTTGTTTGACAGTGTTACACAAATGTCACGCTCTCTTTTCAACACATGCTCTGTTGAGCTCAGTAGCAGAACAATGTTTGTTGTATCAACTTTAAAGTACAAGACGCCCTTAGCTTACACCAAAATAAAACTTGTTTGACAGTGTAGCAAACTCTCGTTCTGTTTTTCACCAAAAGCGCATTACCATGGGTAGCAGGGCAGTGAGCGTATTACCATGGGTTGCAGGGCAGTGATCGCATTACCATGGGTAGCAGGGCAGTGAGCGTATTACCATGGGTTGCAGGGCAGTGAGCGCATTATCATGGGTAGCAGGGCAGTGAGCGCATTACCATGGGTTGCAGGGCAGTGAGCGCATTACCATGGTTAGCAGGGCAGTGAGCGTATTAAATCTTAAGCGGCAAACACGAAAACGATATCACAATGTGTACCAAACTTACAGTGGATATTTTGCAGAACACTTTCGACGCGACAATCGGTGGTAGGTCAGTGAGCGTATTAAATCTAAAGCTGCAAAACGAAAACAGTACATTGGTAACAAAGTGAGGAACCACGCTTGCACTATACAGCACTGACTTTGGATAAAACACAGTTCAGTGCCACTTGGTGGTTTGCAACAACGAGTATTTGTTTCCAAGGGGGTGGGGGGGGGCGTGTGTTAATTATCATACTATAAACCTTTTCTCCCTTTCATTATTTTTAAGGATCCAATAATTATTCTTTGTTTGCTTATTCATTCGTTCATTTCTTCCTCTATTCCTCACTCATATATAAAACAGTGATTTTGATGTTTAATACAAAATGGAATTCCCCACTTCGATATGAAAGTACACCAAAAACCTTACGCAAAGTACTTGTGAGTTTGCTTGTTTTTGACGCACTTTAACCATCGCGTTCTTTAAACTGGGTGCTGCAACAGTTCGCGGACCTAAAGCTTCTATCTATAACAAATATAAAATGTGCAACGTAACGTTTCATAGATTTGTTTCCCAGACGTTGTTTGGGTCTAACTACCTTGAAGTGAAGCCTAAGTCCAGTATGGATTGGTTCATTGGTAGTTGGAGCAAACCAGACTTCACTCACATATATTTTGCCGGCGAATTGTATATACTAGTTATTGGTGCTATCACTGGCGCTTTGTTTATCTTTTTATATTGCTCGATTGTTTGCTGTTTGCGTGGGGTTGTCCCCAGTTGCAAATGCAAATATTCAAAAGAGCAGTACACATACACCAGCGTCACTAATTTGTACGTTTAATTTCTTCTCAGTAGAACGTCGGCTTTTTCTCTATCCGTCCATTTATCTATGTATCCCATGTTGAATCCCCAAGTGTACTGTAGACAGGTTCGTAAGATATGCCTATAGGAAATAATTAAGTGACATGTTTACGAGGGAGCAAATCAATAAATCATTTGCAAAGATCCTGTGAACATTCTGTTCTTAACAAAAAAAGAAATCTCCGCTTACAATCCTTGGAATTTACTATGTAAATGTGTGGGTTCGTTTACAATTTTCTCGAAGTTAACTTACTCGCAGATGAAACATGAAAATAATCCTAGGATGCTACAGTGCGACTTTCACTATTGAATCTTTCTCTCACTCTCGCTTGTACTACTTTAATTAGTTTTAAATACTAAAGTATTTTGTTCCTTTGTATGTATGAAGTCACACTATTGCTATATTTTATGGTAAAACCTTGTTGATAATTTCCGTCACAAGATAAGCTGAAAAAATAACAAACCTTGTGACAAAAGGTATGAAATAATTTAACACTATCTCTGTCAGTTTCTGTTCAGTGAGAGTCCTGTAATATACTTCAAAATTGTATCCCTATTGAACCAATGCAATCAAATCATATGTTCAATGAAGTACTGGCATCGGTTTCTACCGCTTTGAATTTCGCCACGATTAAACTCTTTCGAGTCACTTCCATCGCTATAGCGATCACAACCATGAAATATTTTTCAAAGTCTTGCAAAACATTGTTGAAACATATAGCCTTTGTTCGACTTTGTACGCATTATAATGCCTTCTGCCCACTTACTGATGTTTTTTTTTTAAAGAGTAGACTTGCAAACTTTTAAATTTGCCATAAATGGACGGGGAATAAAGACTTACAAATTTTACAACATATCGCACAACCAAGCTTTTTTCTTTTGTTGCTTTGTTGTTTTTTCTGGGTTTGTTTTATATATTTGTTCTTCCCCCCCCCCCGAGAGAGATACAGAGAGACAGAGACAGAGCAAACATGTTTGGTACAAAACGTCACTCTTAATCTACGTTAGGAAATGAAAGCCGCATGTCATGGAAATCACTTAGGAAATCTGTAGGAGTTGGAAAAAATGCTTGAACAAAGTAATAAAGTCGTCGATAAAGTCTTAGAAAAATAGTTTTGATGCACAACAGCAATGCGTTTTGCCGTTTTCAAACTCAAACAGAAAATGTCACAACCTTCCAGTACAAGAAAACCGTAGCTTAATGCCAAATTCTGTTCTGCTTCGACAGTGTGGCAAACTAGGTCTCGCCTCTCTTCAGTAACAACGCATTACAATAGGTAACTTTTTGTTCAGCTTATTAAATCTAGAGCGACAAAACATTTGCAACAAAGTGAACCAAACTGACATTGAATATTTTGAAACACACTTTATGCCAACACTTATCGAAGTGACAATAGGTAGCCGTTTAGTGAGCGAATTAAATCTAGGATCACAAAAGAGAAAACAGTATTACAAATTGTAAAGCCCACTTGGTTCCATACAGCATTGACATTGGATATACTGCAACACAATTCTTTGATTTCAAAAGTAAAGCCAATGCCTATCCTTAAGTGTGTGTTTGTTCTTCTATTGATCCTGTTTACTATCTATAGAAGGCTACAGTGCCCCTCAACGTTTAATTCCCAAAGGTGTGTTGGTGAGTAGAGGTTAGTGCTGGTCACTAGGCGTGGCTGATGGTCAGTAGGTGTGAGTGTTTGTCATTAAGAAGGTGATGTTAAACCGATGGATATTTTCAACATTATCATAAGTATGAGAGCTTGTTTGTGTGTTTGGGCGTTTACCCGTTTCTCTCCTTTCACCAGGTGTGAGCGAGTGAGTGATGGTATATTTGTGTGTGAGCATTCATAACCTTTTCTATCGTTTCTTTGGATAAGTGTGAGTGAGTCAGTGATGTTATGCTTGAATGTCTTTCAAAACTCAAACTTACAAATTGTCTTACACCTCTATCTTGTGTGTTGGTACACCAGTAATTGTGTGTATGAATATTTCTACCATTTACTCCCCTTTATACTTCACTTCTTAGGTTAGTGAGCTAAAAAGAGGGTACTTGTGGTAGTTTTATTTATGACGGAATAGTAGCAAATATATAGGGATGATGGTAGTAGGGGGATTTAGTTTTGTTTATAATGGTTTTCACTTCTGTTTCACTCCCCTTCTTTTTTTTACATCCTACCTTTGTGTAAGTGAGTGTAGGTTTTGGTCAGTCTATCTGTGGGTGTTGGTTAGCAAATATGGGTGACAGTCAGTCAGACGGCGTGTTGGTAAGTAGATACGGGTACTGGTCAGTAGATGGGGGTGGGGTGGGTGGAGGTTGCTGGTCAGTAGGTGCTGATATTGGTCAGCAGGTGTATGTGCTGGTCAGTAGGTGTGAGCGCTAGTCAGTGTATTTGTGTAATGGTCAGTAGGTGTCGGTGTTGGTCAGTAGGTGTTGCATGTTCAAACCTATGTACATTTTTAACATTACTATTACCCTTGTACCTATAATGTCATTTTTTGTACTAAAAATTCCCCAACAATTATGGGTACAAAGGGAAATGTCATGTTAAAAACTAATGTTAAATTCCCCTTGTACCCCAAGTATCATATCTGTACCCCAAGTGTCATCCTATACTACTAATACCTGCTGCATAAAGTAGTAGAACATATTGTTTTAAAAATAGAAAATATTATTGTAAAAACTAACAGGTAAAATACAAAACTTGTGCTCAGTCTATAATAAAAACTGAAGTGCTTCAGTATGTATATAGGGCAAGTCTACAAACTAAAACAATAACCGGAATAGAGGCAAAAATTAAAGAAGAATAGTATATATAGTTTGCTTTATCTGGTTTTAGTTTTAATGGGTTACCAACTAACTGTGTAATAAAAGAAATTGTATAAATATTTGAGCATAAAGGCCTTCGCAATATAGGGAAGACATATTTAACCAGGAATAGGTCGTTGTATGGCAAAATAATTTTACCCAGAAAAATATGGATTAGCAGATACAGAGTTTGTAAAATGGCAAGATTAAGAAAAAGTAGTACCAATAATAAAGTAGTACCAATAATAAAGTAGTACTAATAATAAATTATGCATGCACAGTCTGTTCGAAAAAAGTTTTAAAAAGATACAATAGAACTACAAAAAATACAATTTTAGTTTATAACAACGGACATAGAAAGGCAACACCAGCAAAAACAATTAGCACTAAAATATATACGGAGTGTTCAAATAAAAGCCAAAGAAGAAGAAGGATTTTATATAAACCATGGATCAAGATGCCGGATAAAACAGATTGTATGGTTACAGCCTTTTAAAAAGGCAAAGCTAAGAATTTAATTTTTTATACCTTTTTAAACGGCAACGACAGTAAAACTTACTACGCTCGTGGAGATATAAAATCTTTTATTGAACAAGCAATATTAACAGGTGCAAAAAGTTAATAAAAGTAAACATAACAGAGGATACGATATTTATTTTGGTAAATCGTTTGGAACAAAATAAGAAGTTTCCACCAATAACTAGAAATATTTCAATGGTAAGCAATGCAACAATATAGAAGCTGTATTCTATATAACAAAGATGTAAAATGTTCTGGAAAATGGGGAATTGAAAACTAATTTAGAGAGTATATTAATTTATTTTCCACAAAGAATATAACATAACAAAAGATTGCTGACGATTAGAAGAATTAGAAGTTAACAAAAAGTACGAAGTTATTCAAATTAGTCCGTTAACTTATAGTAGAAAGGATAATTATTTGGAGATCGAAGGTCATTGTAATATATTATTTTTCATTTACTTTTTCGAAAAGGAATTAGAGATTTAAGGAATAAATATTATCTGTAAACTTTCCCCACTGTTCTTTAATTTTTGCCTTCAATTCGATTATTTTTAAAATTGTATAATTTGCTCAGTATGGATATTGCAACACATCAGAGTTTTTATTGTAACTTTATTATTTTTAAATTGTTCCCTCAGTCGGCATTTTGTTCACCAAACACATACTAACCTCGGCAACAGGCATCGCTGGAACAGAACACAGAAACAGTATGTATGCAAATCTCTCTCTCTCTCTCTCTCTCTCTCTCTCTCTCTCTCTCTCTCTCTCTCTCTCTCTCTCTCTCTCTCTCATGCTAGTAAAACATTACTTTCCGGGTCGCAGTGTTTTATGTAGTCCGACAATATTTCGAACTTGCTGATTCGGTCAGTTTGACTTTTATTAAAATCATGTAGAACCTCGGGAGAGCCTAAATAATTAATTCACTGCGTAACAAAGTACCCTTTGTATGGGATCAAAGGTAGAAGTCGTCAGTATGCAAGGTACATGGCTACCCATTTTTATCATGCACTGAAGCTGATGTCTTGTTCTGTTGTTTTTTCTTTCTACAAACAGGTGCGCCTCAAAAGAACGCTTTAGATTATTTGCATTTGTGAAAAGGTCAGGGTAACTGGGAATACAGAAACCAATACACATATTACTGTTGTCATGCGCTGAAACGGGTTTATTGTTTTTAACTTACGACTAGCAATAAGTTCGCCTCCAATGGACCGGCGACACTATTTGAACTTCAAATTTTACTTAGGTCAACTTGTCTTTTGTAACTATTACAGAACTAAGCTGCAAAATATTTATTCTGCTATATGCATCCGCGACTCGAAAAATATATTTTATACGCTTTTCATTTCAAACAATATGGAATTATTAGGAGCTTCTCAAGTATAAAAACTGATTTATATTCCCTGTCTGTCCGTCTGTCTGTAGGTCGGTCTGTTTGTAGGTCTTTATATCTGACAGTATTTCTGTCCTTTCATTAATGCATGTCTCTCAGTCTGTCTTTGGCTTTCTTTTTAAAATCACAAAATTGTTCACTATATATCATTATCTACTGATGCTAAATTGCAGTAAAACTGCGGAGGTCGCCAGTTTGATGCAAAGAAGACCGACGATGATTATTGTAAACTATTAATTATATCTTATCTTTTGGAATAACTCTCAGTCTTTAAGAAACAAAGCCTTAATATTTCAGTTTGGGAGGAACACATTTTGTCATCTCACATTGAAAAGGATGTCTGCTTCTAAACTTACGACCATCGACAAGTGCGCATAAAGGGAAAATGCAATTTGCACATTTCAGGATGTTAGATTGGCCTAACTGATAAGTGATCGTCACTCTATTGGGACAAAGCTACAGCCTTATATATTCTTGACAATTACAAATTGTGAATGCAGAGCAGCAGTTCTTTATTAATTTCTAACATTTTCTTCTTGCTTTATTAACAAGAACCAAAATTCCAAGTAAAATCTTCACTCTGCTTGAATCTGAAAAAGAGCACATTTTTTTCTTCTAAAATCTCAACAACAGCAAATACAAAACTTCAGGTAAATCATCATTATCATTAACAACAACAACTCTTACTATTGATACTACAAATACTACAAACCATCATCAGAAAGATAATATTATGGGGAATTTAGTGATTTAGAGGAGAAATCTGCTTTCAAATGCTACTTTTCTTGTTTTACAAATTTCATTGCGTAGTATAGTTGTTGGATTTATGTATGTGAGAATGTATATATTTTAGAAAAGTATGTATAGATGCAATGATACAAATAAGTAGAAATGGATGAACTGATTGAAGAAAATGCATTCTTCGAAGAAAGTAAACATTCTTAAATACATATGTTTGAAATACAGTATGTTGCAAGTATTTATACAAAAGATTTTGTGTAACATATGTCTTGGAGTTAGATGTTATTTTAACATATATATATATATATATATATATATATATATATATATATATATATATATATATATATATATATATGATATATGCAATCTTTACCACATTTAGTTAATTTTAATATGGAAATTGTTATTAAGTTTGATTTTAGATTTTCCAGTACATGATCGATAATATAGAAATGCATATACCTTCACATTCTTTTCTCTCTCTCTCTCTCTCTCTCTCTCTCTCTCTCTCTCTCTCTCTCTCTCTGCTGGAAGCTTAAGACATATGGATGGTAAATAGTTATACCTAATGCATACTGACTTCCTTTTCTTTAACTTTTCATACTCTGCATACATCTTTTTATACACAGTTGTTAAGGACTTTGATTTTGTAAACAGGGAATGCCAGCAGCTCCAACCTTGGCACTATGTTGTGTTTTGGCAATAGAAAAGGCTTCATATTTCAGTTTCGATAGAATAACGACACATTCTTTCATATCACACATTGAAAAGGACATCTGAGTCTAAAATTACAACTATCATAAGGTGCGCCTAGACGGAGGTAGGACGCTATTTTCATCTTACATAATGTTTCAGTTTTATTTAAATCAGGCTGACACTCGGGAGAAGTTAAATAATCCATTCATTGAGTAACAGAAAACAGGTTCTAACGGATCAGAGGCAGAATTCATTAGTATACAAGTGATTGGACCAAACTCTTTTTTTATCATGCACAAAGGCGGATGTCATATTATTGAATTTTGCATACCAATAAGTGCGCTTGAACAGGACGCTTTACACTATTTACACTTGTCAAAAGATCCGTGTAACATGTGATCTCGAAACACAAAGAGCCCTTTCTGCTGTCATGAGCTGAAACGGATGTCCTGTTTTTAAATTACGACCATCAGTGCAAGTGCTTCAAATGGTCAGATTACACTATTTGCACTTCAAATCTTAATTACTTTATCATCTTTGTAGCAGTTATAGAACTAAACTGCAAAAAATATTTTCTCCTATAATAATGTTTTAATACGCGTTTTATTTCAAATATTATGTAATTAGTAAGAGGATTACACAAATACAAGTTGATACATATTCTCTGTCAGTGTGTTTGTCTGTAAGTCTGACTGTCTTTCTGTGCTGTTTCAATGTCTGTCTCAGTTTGATTTTGTCCTTCTTTATAAATTCACACCATGTGTCTCTCTAAATCACTAAGTGCTAATGTCAAGATGCAGTATAAATGGAATGATAAATTTAGCACATTATGTTTTTATTAGCTCATAGACGCATTCTTTCATCTCGCACATTGAAAAGGAAGTCTGCTTCTAAGTTTATGACCATCAATAAGTGCGAGTAAAGGGACGGACACTATTTGCACATGTCAGAATGTTTATTTGGGTTAAGTAATAAATTTATGACGCGTTATCGGGACGAAACTATAGCCGTATATATTACGATAGATGTGCTTGATAATTGCAAACAATTTTTTAAAATAAATTTTAGGTCCTGATTCGACATGTAGTGCAAGAATTGTTTATTTCTTGCCGTAGAAATATGAGAAAACAGTTACATTACTAACAGGGGAGAAAATATGCAATATAGATTTATTTACTGTCCTTGAATCTTAAAAACAGCTGACTTTTTCTTTTTATATCTCAACACTAGCAACAACAAAAAGTCAGTAAAATCATCATTACCATTAGCATCAACGACAACAACAACTGCATTAATATTAGTATTATAAATACTGCTTCTGTTGCTGCAGCAGCAACTATTTCTTCTGGTATTCATTTCGTAAAAGAAATTAAAATAATTCCGTTAATCCGCATAAACCCATGCTTTTTACACCTCGAGCTTAGTGCGATATTGCTCCTTATATTGGCAGTACTATCTTCTTCATAATATCCACACTTACAAACAATAAAACAAAAGCAATAAAAGAGACTCAAGAGGTCTTCCTTTCGTTGCTAATTGCTTCAATGCATGAACACACGAAGGGTTTATTTGTTCCCCAGTTATCCTTGACAACATTAGACAGGTTCGAAACTAACTTTGGAGCGCATGTGTTGCTGGCTTTAAATAAAGGAGAAGGCATTCTCTTCAGTGCAGACTATTTTTGTTGCATAACAAATTGATCATTTAAATTCTCCCCATGGACAAACACAGTCATACTTAGCTTGGCTACAAGTGCACTACACAATCAAATCAGACAACAACAAAAAAACTCGAAATTCGAAATTACCCATATAACACTTTGGAAAGAGAAGTTATTAACACTTTCTATACCGATACGTTGTGCCCTATATCCTCTTTAAATTGATAAACCTTAACAAAATAAATACCTTAAGTATTATTAATGTCTAGTGTTTTTCTTTTAGCATAATTCACTCTCAGTCAAGGAACAAAGACTAATATTTCAGTTTGAAAAAACGAACACTTCATTCTTTGAAGTCATACATTAAAACGGATATCTGTTCCTAAAATTGAAACCATCAACATGTGAGCGTAAATGAACGTTGGACGCTATTACCCTCTGTCAGAATATTAGAATGTGGTAAAAGACGAGTGTATGTGATGTTAACAGTACCAAGCTATAGCCGTGTATACTCTAACAGAGTATATGGCAAATGTAAATAAGTTAATGACAGGTGTTTGGTGATAATTTGACATGTTGTATAAAAGCTGTTTGATGATTTTTTATGTTATAAAATTTATCAGAATACGGTTTATCCTCACATTGCTTAAAGAAGCTAAATTTGAAAGCAAATTATTTCACTGCTTATGATTCTGAAAAAAGAGCTAAGTTTTGTTCTTAGATCTCAAGAACAGCAACAACAAATAATAAAAACAAATGATCATCAACATTCACAATAACAATAACTTCTACAGCTACAACTTCAACTTCAACCACTGGTATTATTCTTCATGAGTGAGTTTGTATATTAGACACTACTCCTACAGTACCCCAAAATACATGTTTAATGCACATGGGGTAAATCTCACATCGTCATGCAAAGAGCACGGCAACAAGTTTTTATCATGCACTGAATCGTTTTCTACCAAATGTGTGCGCTTCAAAAGGACGCAGTAGAGTATTTTCACTTCTCAAAGGGTCACGGTATCTGGTGACACAGAAACAAAGACACGGTCTTCTGCTGTCATACTCTGCAACAAGTTTTATGGTTTTAAATTACGATTAACAGCAAGGACGAGTTACACTATTTGAGCTTCAACTGTTATTTTCTTATGTTAACTTGACTTTTTTAGCAGTTACAGGAATAAACCGCAAAAATATATTCTACTATATGCATCCGCAAATTATAATATTTAAAATACACTTTTATCATGTCCAACATTATGTAATTATGTAATCAGTAAGAGGTTCTCAAGCATACAAACTGATGCATATTGCCATTCTGCCTGTTTATGTCTGTAACTCTAAGAGTCTTTCTATCCTTTAATGAATGTCTGTCTCTCAGTTTGAGTCTATATTAGGTTTCAAAATCGCACCATGTTCTAATATACGCTCTTGATTATGGATGGTTGTTTCTCCTTACTTTGCTTAAAGGAGTCAAATTTGTGAGCAACATGTTTCAAGAAAAATTCCGGAAAGGAGCTCAGTTTTTTTAAATAGTCTCAAAAACTGTAGCAATAAAAACTTCAATAAAACCATCATTATAAGTATGAACAACAACAAAAATAACCACTATTACTACTACAGTGATTACTACCGTTATTATATTTCGTGAATGAACTTTAAATAACAACGCCACTTCAGTCCATGTGTATTGCACCTTCGGTTATTGTGGTAGTGTTCTTCGTTTTAAATACTATATTTCGCCTAGTATGCAAATTTACAAACAGCAAAACCAAAAAAGTTAAGAAGCTCCAAATTCGATTCCTAATTAATTACATAATTTATTGGAATTTCAAGAATGAAAAGTACATTGTTTCTTGTACAGTGAAGAATTTTTTGGAAATTGGAGACTTCTTTACCGATAAAATAGTTTGTTATAGTTTCTCACTTTCACTGACAGTAACGAAAGTCTCTATCTCTTTATCGATCAATCTTTCTTTCTCTCCCTCTTATATCGGTACACATTCCTTTCGGAGTCGCTGTTTTATTCTGTTGGTGTTGTGCGCTTGATGCCGAGATCAAGTTGCCTTTTATTTAAATCAGGGCCTATCCTAGGGAAAATTTAAACAGTCATTGAATTGCGTAACAAAATATCTTTCCCAAGGAATCAGACGTTGACGTCAACAGATTTCAAAAGACATGGCCAACCTTTTCCACTAAAGCGGATAATCTGTTCTTGAATTGTGTGCAGGAATAAGTACCGTTCAAGAGGACACTTAAAGTTATTTGCATTGACAAAAGATTCTCGCAACAGAGAGGCCATATTGCTCTACAGCGCAGAAGGGATATCTAGTTTTTATTTTAAATTACCAGCTAGTGTGCTTCAAAAAGAGTGGTTACTCTATTTGCACTTGAAATCTTATTTAAATAATATTTTTGTAACAGTTAAAGGACTAAGCTGCAAAAATATATTCTGCTATATGGATACGACACCCACAAAACAATAGCTTCATACTCTTCTTGTTTCCTACATTATGTAAAAAGTAAGATATTTTAAATATACAAACCTATGCATACAATCTGTCTGTCTGTATATCTGTCTGACTGTGTTTGTGTCCATTTTGTAATGCAAGTCTGTCAGTCTGTCTATGCCTTTCTTTAAAACATTGCGCCATGTTTCAATCTAAATTATTATGTTTGTATGATATGTTGCAATAAAACTTCGGAGGTCGCCAGTTCGACACAATAGAGTCCGACCATGATAAAACTAAGGACAATAATTACATTATTATGTTTGATATAACTATCAGCCCAGAAGCAACAAAATGACTAACATTTTAGTTTGCAAAGAACAAAGATGTACTCATGTTATGTTGAAAAGGACGTCTGCTTCTAACACTACTATCATCAACAAGTGTGCATAAAAGGACGAAGGACGCTATTAACACGTGTCTGAAATTTTTTATTGGTGAGTGTTCGTCACTTTATCGGAAAGAAAAAATATTAAATCCGTTTACCAGCCAATGCGTGTATCTCAAATCATTTAGTACTCGATTGTTTATTCCCCAACCAGCACATTGATCCCTTGACTGTAAAATAATTAGTGGTCCAAAAACCTACCTATACATACCATTCATTGTTTTTCAGTTGTTGTGTGTGACAACCATGGACACCAAGTATGTACTATATTAATAGGGGCGGTATGAGCGCCACACTAAATGATAATAAACAACACTTATGGAGTGCCGACAGATTATAAGAATGAATTTGTTACCATGTTCAAACATTATAGATATACATGAAAAAAATGCAGTTATTTTAATAACTTGTTTTGCGGAGTTTTTGTTTTGTTTATTTGTTTGTTTTTAGGGGGTTTTTTTGTTTTTTTTTGTGTTTTTTTTTTTTGGGGGGGTGTCTTTTGTTTTTTAATCTCCTGGCCATTATGTACTAAGAAGTATCGAATAACACAGCCCCCTATTTTCAGCATTTTTTGGTGCAAAGAAGATATTTTGGATGCCTAAAATTTCATTAATTGGAGATTTTGTTTTCTTGAATCATATATTAAGAAATGTTTATGGCATCTAACAGCTTCATTTCGTTTTTCATAACTTGTCACATGGGAAAGTGATGAATGCAGGGGTTTAGCACATAAGGCATAAAGTGATTCTGGCATTGATAGGTTTAGTTAACTGGTTCAGTCCGCTAATGTCCATGTTTAATGCACCTCTGGATGTTATGATGTTGTACTCAGCTCGCAATATTATTTTTTCGTAGTATGTAAAACTTACAAACTGAAAAGTAAAGTGAAACAGAGAAAACAGACTCATAAACTCTTGAGGTTCCATTTTTATTTGAATTGGAAGAATGGACTATAAACTGTCTACTTTTAAATGTACGATTTTTTACAAATCAGAATCTCCTTTAGTCTTAAATAGTTTACTATAATTTTGTCACGTATACTCTGATCTGACGTTAAATACAATCTCTCTCTATCTATTTATCTTCCACTCCCTCCTATACCCAGTCAACATTCCTTTCAGGGTCGCTGATTTTTATTCTGATGATGATGCGCACTTCTTGCCGAGATCAGTTTAAATTTTATTTAAATCAGACCGATACTAGGAAGAATTTAAATAATTCATTCATTGGGTAACAAAATAGCTTTCCAAGGGATCAGAGGAAAAGATCATTAGTATGCAAAGGATATGGCCAACCTATCTTTTTTCCTCTGGCAATGAAGCTTATGTCCCGTTCTTAAAATTTGTTTAGCAATAAGTTTTTATCGGAAGAACAGTATTTACGGTTGTCATAATATCGGGGTAAATTGTAACTTAGAATCATAGAGAATCCAATTCAGCTATCATTTCTTCTTTTCGCTTTCTTATTCTGCTATATGCATCCGATCCTCGTAAATCTTATTTTATAAACTTTTCATGTCTTAATATTATGTAATTACTAAGAGCTGTTCTATCTGTCTGTGAGGTTGAATGTCTGTTGTTGGGGTGGGTTGGGGGTTATGAATGCCTGTATCTCCGTCTGTGTCGGTCTTACTTGTTAATAACGCATCATTGTCTTATATATGTTCTTGATAATTGTAAATATGTATTTGTTACATTTTAGGATTCTAATTTTACATGCAATTGTAATAGTTGTTTATTAATTTCTTGCGTTATCAATATGATAAGACATATTCTTATCTGATTACTAATACTATTCAACTTTGCTAGCAGCATATTTCACTGTATATGATTCCAGAAAGGATCACAATTTCAGCTCATAGATCTAAACAACTGCAACTAAAATATTGCATTAAAATCACCCTTATGAGCATCAACAGAGATATAAATAACTACTACAACGGCGACAACTGTTATTAACTTATATAAAACAATTTTAAACAAATACCCCATTCTGTTCCCTAAAGTCCATATCTAGTGCTCCGTTCGCAATAGTACCTGTTATGTGGTATGCAAACCTACCAGCAGCAAGACAAAACATAACAAATCAATGAGACACAGGCACTTTTGTCTTAAATGCTAACTACTTCCATTTTTATTTAAATTTCAAGATTGGACCCGAAACTGTTTTATTTGAAAAGAAACTCTTTAGAAATCAGAAGCTTCTTTACCTCTTAAATAGTTTCCCATTATTTCACTTTGAACTATGTTCTGACAGTATATAAAATATTTACATCTCTCAACCTGTCACACTTAGCAAACATTCCTTTCTGTGTCGCTGTGTTTTATGATGTCGATGATGTGCGCTTGTTATCAAAATCAGTTCGACTTTTACTTAAATCAGGCCGACCCTCGAGAGAATTCAAATGATTCATTCATTGCTTAATAGAGTACTCATTCTAAGGGATCAGAGTCAGAAATCATCAATATTCAAGGGACGCGGCCAACCGTTTGTATCATAACTGTACCGGATGTCCCGTTCTTGAAATATGTGTAGCAATACATGTGCTTCAAAAGCACATACAATAGTATTTACAGTTGTCAACAGATTTTGATAGCTGGTGACCTAAACAAACTAGAGACTTCATTCTGCTGTCATGTGTCGGACAGATATTCTGCATGCATTTCTTCTTTAAATTACGTCAAGCAAGATTGCTCAAAATACAGACTGATACGTACATTCTGCAAGTCTCTCTATCTGTATGACTGTCTTTCTGTTCATTTTTGTGTGCATGTCTGTCAGTATCTAACTGACTTGCGTGTTAATATCGCACCACGTTTATATCTGACTCACTATGTTCTGATGCTTTAATGCAGTAGAACTGCAGAGGTCGCCAGTTTGATGCAAAGTAGACCGACCATAATAAATATGTTTGCATTGATTATGTTTCTCATTTCATATGACTATAAGTATTGAACAAATACAGGCTTAACATTTCAGATTGGAAGGAACAAAAACATATTCATTCATTGCACACATTAAAATGGACGTCTGCTTACGACCCTCAGCAAGTGCGCGTAAAAGGAAGGAGGATTCTATGTTCATCTATCCGAATTTTCGATGGTTATAAATGATGTATGTTGATCACGTTATCGGGAAGAAGATACAGCCGGATATATATTGATAGATGTACTTGATCACTGCAGATAATCTTTCAATAAATTTAAGGTGTCAAGTTTGCAATGAGTGTAACAGCTATTTATTAATTTTCCACGTTGATAATATGTGAAAACAGTTTCTCCTTACATTTCTAACGTGATCCAAATTTGAAAACAAACAATTGTACTCTGCTTGATTCCAAAGAAAGCTATATTTATTTTCTTAGATCACAACAGCTGCAGAAAACACAATTTTTGGCAGCAGCATCGTTGCCATTATAAACAATAACGACAACAACAACTATAACTACTAAAATAGCAACAGCTCCTCCTCCTACCATTACTGCTCCAACTACTACTACTACTATTACTACTTCCGATATTTTTGTCGTAAATAATATTTTTTTAAAAAACACCACGGCATTCCTGTAGCCTTCAAAAACCACGTGTTAGTGCAATTGTTGCTGGTAGTGCTTAAAGATCAAGGCATCCTCTTCAAAACACGATTGTTTTGTTGCACAATAAATTGGTCCTTTGAATTGTCCCTATGGTCAGACACAGTTTCACTGCGCTCGACATCAAATGCACTACACCTTCATAGCAAAACAATACGACTGTCCATTTAATGTGGTTAAATGCAAGATAGAAAATAAAGACAGACAGACAAGCAAAGAGTCTAAATAGGTTCACCATAGCCATTATGAATTAAAAATTCACCACTTAACCAGAATACTACTTTGGCAAGTAAAACTATTTATATCAGACTTAAGAACTCAATTTATTATTGGTAGCAATATGAGAAATAAACTGCCGTCTCAAAGCATCATAACATGAATAGTGTCCTTTTTACATTGATATTTTTGGTTTCATTTCCTGTACGGAATGATAAACCTTAACATAATTAAAGCCTTAAGTACTATTAATGTCTTATGTTTTTCTTTTCTCATAACGGAACCCATAGTCCAAGCCACGGGTGATAATCCGCAACGCTCCTTTATCATCCGAGGCTGCCTGTGTTGCGATTTCCTCGTTTTCAAGGGTACGCATAAACAAATATACGTCATCAACACCACAATGTAACAATCTCCTACACATCAATGTAACAATCTCCTACACATCAATGTAACAATCTCCTACACATCAATGTAACAAATGTAACAATCTCCTACACATAAATGTAACAATCTCCTACACATCAATGTAACAATCTCCTACACATCAATGAAAGTACCCGTTGTATCGATCCATAAATGACTGTGTTTGGAAGAGAAAGGAACCACTATCTTGTAAGAACATAGGCTCAGTATTTCAGTTTGGAAGGAAAATACACCCTTCTTTCGTGTTACAAATTATAAACAACGTCCGTTTCTAGAAATGCAGTTATCAACATGGGCACGTAAAAGGACTCTGGAAGGCATAACCACCTATCAGGATATTAGAATCTGGTTTAAAAAATGAGTATTTGTGGTGTTGCCGGGATGAATCAATAACCGTATATATTCTAATAGATTCTTTTGATGAAAACGGTGCCAAAGTATGTCATTTAAATATATCAGTGATTATCATTTGCAAAAAAAGCTCACTTTTGTTCTACAACTGAAAGAACAAAAAAAAAAATAAATAACCATCACCATTAACAACAATATCAACTACAAAACTAGCAATACTACTACTGGTGTTATTATTTGCTTTTGGATGAATTTTAAATAAGGCATAACTCCTTCTGTCTACTGAAGTCCATGTTTAATGCTCCACTAGATTTGGTGATGTTGTGCTCAGTTTGCAATATGAAGCAAAACAAAGAAAACTGACGCAGAAACTCTTGATTTGACTGGCAGATGCTTTCGTTTTTATTTGAATCTTAAGAATGGACCCTCTTAAATAATTTGCTATTTTTGTCACTTGTAATATGATCTGACTATAAATAAAATCACTATCTATCTATCTCTCTTTCTTTTCTTCTATACCAGCAAGCATTCATTTCGGAGTCGCTGTATTTTATTATTTCTATTTTGTGTGCTAGTTTCCGAATTCAGTTAACCTATTATTTAAATACCTTTCTAAGGCATCAGAGCAAGAAATCATCGGGATGCAAAGGATATACTCAACCTGTTTTATCAGGCACTTAAGTGGATGTCCCATTCTTAAAACTTGTTTAGCAATAAGTGCGCTTCATTGGGCACTTATAAACACAGAATCAAATTCAGCTGTCATGCACTGAACGGATGTCATATTGTGGATGTTATGTGTGGGGGGGGGGTAGGGGGGGGCTTGCTATGTGCATACGACACTCGCAAATCGCTTTTTACTTTGAATATTATGTAATTAGTAAGAGGTTCTCAAAACTACAAGTGATACATATTATCGGTATATCTGTCTTTTTCTCTTCCTGTAAATTATTAAATGGCTGTCTGTCAGACTGTCTCTGACTTCTCTTTTAATGCCGTAGCATGTTTCAATCTGATTCATTGTGTTCTTTTGATAAGATGCCGTAAACATGCTGAGGTCGACATCTCCAGAAAAATCGGAAGACAATAATGATGTTTCTCTTTTGATATAACTTGATTTGCTCGACAATTACTTCGATTTTTATTTGAATTTCAAGAATAGACCCTAGATTGTTTACCTTAATGAGAACGATTCTTTACAAATCAGGGGCTTCTTTACCTCTTAAATAGTTTCCTATAGTTTTGCCATTTGTGCTGTGATTTGACAGTAGAAATCTCTCTCTCTCTCTCTCTCTCTCTCTCTCTCTCTCTCTCTCTTGGTGTAATTCACTAGGATATATGTCAGCTTGCGAGTAGGTTTAAAGTGTTTATGTCGGAAAGCAAATTATGTTTTTTGTTAGTTGAAATAAAAATAAGATATACTAATAATAGCATATCTTAGCTCTCTCTCTCTCTCTCTCTCTCTCTCTCTCTCTCTCTCTCTCTCTCTCTCTCTCTCGTAAACATTCACTCTGGGCTCGCTGCGATTTCTTTCTGTCAATGTAGTGCGTCTGTTGCCGTGATCAGTGCAACTTTTATGCTTTTATTGAAAAAATACCGACCCTTGGGAGAATTTAAATTATACATTCATTACTTAACAAAATACACGTTCTAAAATAACAGAGGCAAACTGAACGCAAGAGGCCGGTCATTTTTCTTAGGTTATCGGGTGATGTCATAACCGTATATATTCTGATAGATGTACTTGATAGTTTCAAATAATATATTAATAAATGTTTTATGCCAGTTTTAATTGTAGTTCATCAGTTTTTTATGAACTTATTACGTTTTAGGTAGACAAAACAGTTTGTCCTGACAATAATAGCAGGTGTTAAATTTGCATACAAACATAATTCGTGTGCATGAAAATAAAGAGCTGACAAAGTTTTCATCCTCATCCTTAACCACAATAACAGCAACAACAACAACAACAGCTGCTAATACTACTACCAATAAGGCACTTCATTTGGTTGCTAATTACATTAAATCAATGAAACATAAAAGGTTGCGTTTGTTCTCCAGTTATCCTAAATAACATTTAATGGGTTCGAGACCAGTTTTTGTAACCAAATTGTTGCTGGCTGCAACTTACGGACAAGACATCATGTTGACTGCAAAATAATGTTGATGCACAAAACCCATTGTTTTCTTGCACAATACATTTATCATTTCAATTGTCCCAGTGCGTAATCACGGGCAATTTGAGCTCGACAACAAGTACATTACACCAATGGAGTCTAAAGGAAGCCACTATCAATTGAATGCGGCTAAATTAAAGCGAGGGGAAGGATACAAGAGATTTTAAATAGATCTAGCATAATCATTACGAATTTAATTAGTTAATCATACTATAGTTTGCAAATATTGGTTGAATGTATCAATCAAAATATTTACAGTCACTTTGCCTCAAAATCGTTTTCAATTCAACAGTTGGACAGAGAAAAAAATTCAAATAAAAATATTGTCATCTGACTTAAGTCGTGCATTTGTTGTTCGTCTGAACGTTAGAATAATACATCTGGTTCAAAGCTTGATAACATCATTGGGTGTCTTTGTTTCTTTTATACTGAAATCTGCTCCGCAATTCCTTCTCGGGATGATAAAACTTCACATAATTAAGTTCTTATGTTTTCATCCTGTCATAACTGACTATTTGTCTGGAAAGACCAAAAGCTAAATAGTTCAATTTGGAAGGAGCAAGACTATCCCTCCTTGATGTCACACATCGAACAGGACGGCTGCTTCTAAACTTTCGACCATCAACAAATGCGCGTACAAGGACGGAGAACGTTGTTTACACCTGTCAGAATATTATAATGTGGTAATAGGTGAGTGTTTGTGATGTACTTGGAGCCACGCTATAGCCATACACATTTCAATAGATCTTCTTTATAATTATCAGTAAGTACATAATAAATTGTAAGATTCCAATTCGTTATGCAGTGTAATAGATGTTATTAAGTTCTTGTGCTATACATATGAGAAGACAGTTTCTCCTTACTTTACTAAAATTTGCAAAATTTGCGGGCAAAATATTTCACTGCTCATGATTTCAAAAACGAGCACTGTTTGTGTTCTTAGGTCTAAACAACTGGAACAAAAGAAAAATGAAAACAAATCATCATCATTAACAACAACAACAATAGTCACTACTAATTTTAAAAAACAACGCCACTTCAGTCCATGTTTAATTCACCTCCGGTTACGGTGATATTGAGCTTCGTTTCCAACATTATCTTTCATGTAGTATGCAAACTTAGAAACATCAAGGAATTTTTTTTTAAATTAGAAGCTCCAAATTCGATTGCTAATTATTTTGCATTTTATTTGAATTTCAAGCATGAAAATTACATTATTGTGTGTACAGAGAAAACTTCTTTGGAAATCAGATTATTTTACAGATAAAATAGATTCTTATAGTTTTGGTACGTCTACTAGAATCTAAAGAAAATCTATTTGTATCTCTATCTATATAACTATCTCTCTTTCTCTTTATCTCCTTCTTATACCAGTAAACATCTCTTTCGGGGTAGCTGCTTTTGATCATGACGATGTTGTGCGCTTGTTGCCAAATTCAGTTTAACTTTATTTTAATCATGTCAATCCTCGATAGAATGTAAATAAGTCATTCACTGCATAACAAAATACCCTCCCTATGTGATCAAAGGAAGACATCATCAGTATGCAAAGGACATCGCCAACCTGTTTTATCAGGTACTGAAGATACTGATCAGCATTTGTAGTTATCAAACGATCACGGTAACTGGTACCTTAAAAATAAAAAGAATCCTATTTGACTGTCGTGCTCTGAAAGGAAGTCATTTTTACTCTATATGCATCCGACACTCGCAAATAATAAATAAATATGCTCTTTACTTCAAAGATTTTCTAATTAGTAATAGGTTTATAAAATAGAAAATGATGTATATAGTATGTCTGTCTGTCTGACTATCTTTCTGTCTACTATTGAATGCGTGTCTGTCAGTCTGTCTCTGATTTTCTTTTCGATATCGCAGGATGTTTCAATCTCATTGGATATGTTCTGTTCATAAGATGTCGTAAAGTTGCTCAGATCGTCAGTTTGATGAAACTGAGGGCGACCAAGACAATAATTATGTTTCTCTTTAAATATAACTTGATTTGGTAGCTAATTACTTCCATTCTATTTGAATTTCAAGACTAGACCTTAGAATGTTTACTTTGAAGAGAAATATTCTGTACAAGTCATCAACTTCTTTACCTCTTAAATAGTTTGCTATGGTTTTGTCATTTGTTTTATGATCTGACAGTAGAGAAATCTCTCTCTCTCTCTCTCTCTCTCTCTCTCTCTCTCATACAAATATGCTTTATTCTGTCGATGTAGTGAGCTCGTTGCAGTTATCAGTTCAACATTTATTTTAGTCAAGCCGATCTTTGGGAGAATTTAAATATTACATTCATTACTTAACAAAATACCCGTTCTAATGGATGCGAGGCAGATATAGTCAGTACGCAATAGACTGATCATTTTCCTCGCGTTATCAGAGGACGTTTTAGCCGTATATATTCTGACAGATGTACTTCATAATTCCAAATAACATCAAATCAATGTTATGTGCCAAATTTACTTGTAATGCAACAATTTTGTATTAAAATTCTTACATTTATGATAGGAAAAATATCTTGCCCTTATAATAGTAGCAGGAGTTCATTTGCACACAAAAATATTTATTGTGCATGATTCTGAAAATATAGAGCTGACATTGTTGATACGTCTCAGCAACAAATACTCGAACAAACTCATCCTGATCTTTAACCACAATAACAGCAACAGAAACAACAAAAACAACATCTACTACTACTACCACTACTACTACTACTACTACTACTACCACAGGAACTCTTCCTTTAGTTGCTATTCACTTTAAATCAATGAAACATCAAATTATGCGTTTGTACCTTTGTCCCCAATTATACTCAAAAACTATAAACGGGTTTTGTTGCTGGTTGTAACTTATGCACAATATATCTTACTCACTGTATGATAATTTTGGTACACAATACCCATTACTTTCTTGCACAATAAATTGATCATTTCAATTGTCCCAATATTCAGACACACGCAATTTGAGCTCGACAACAAGTATATTACACCAATGGATCCTGAAGAAAGGCATTACCAATGTAATGTGGCATAATAATGCGAGGGAAAAGATACAATAAATTCTAAATGTATCTAACATAATCATTACTAATTAAAATGGTTTTTCATACGCTTGTTGAAAATATTGGTTGAATGATACATTCGAAACATTTACAGCCACTTTACCTCAAAATCAAATTTTAAAAAATGTAACAGTTAGCCCGAGCAAAAGACATTTCTTCAAGTGAAAATATTGCCTTCCGACTTAAGTAGTGCATTGGTTGTCCGCCCTAATGTTAGAAGTATACAGAAGCTTCAAAGCATTATAAAATCACTGGGTGTCTTTATTTCTTTTATACGGGTTTTTGTTCCGTATTTTCTCTTCGAGATGATAAAACTTAGCATAATTAATATTCTACGTTTTTCTGTTGCCACAACTGTCCAACTGTCTTGAAGGACCAAAAGTTCAGTATTTAAGTTTGGAAGAAACAAGAACTTCTTTCTTTGATGGCGCACATTGAAAAGGACGGTTATCTTCTAAAACTACGACCATTCACAATTGCGCGTACAAGGACCAAGGACGCTCTTGGCACCTGTTAGAATATTATAATGTGGTAGTCCATAAGTGTTTGTAATGCAGTCGGGACCACGATATAGCCGTACAGATTCTAAGAGATCTTCTTTAAAATTACAAATAAGTTTATTGTAAATTTTAGAATTCCAATTTGCCATGCAGTGTAATAGTTGCTTATTAATTTCATGTGTTCTACACATCAGAAGATAATTTCTCCTTACTTTACAAAAAGGAATCCAATTTGCGAGCATGATATGTTTCATTGTTTATGGTTCCGAAAAAGGGTTCAGTTTTTGTTCATTGGTTTCAACAACTGCAAGAACATTAACAACAACTGCTGCTACTACGGGCATTATGTTTTGTGAATAAATTTTAAATAAAACGCCACTCCTTCAGTCGTCTAAAGTTGACGTTTGATGTAACTTATTGTGAGACGCAAACTTACAAATAGCAAAACAAAACATTAGAAGCACAACAGACTCAGAAGCTCTTGATCTGATTACTTATTTCTTTCATTTCTATTTGAACCCAAAGAGGCAGAGATGATCAACATGTAAGGATGTGGCCAACCGTTTTTATCATGCGCTGTAGAGGATGCCTTGTACCTTAATTTATTCTGCAATAAAAACGCTTCAGAAAGACGTATTATAGTAATTGCACTTCACATTAGGTTATGGTAACTGGTGAATCCGATGCAAAGACGTTTTTTTTCTTTTTTTTTTCATCCTGTTTTTAAATTACGACTAGCAACAAGTTTGCCCGAATTTCAAATATTATTTAGGCTGACCAGAATGTTTGTAACAGGAACAGGATTCAGCTGCAACCATTTATTTTAATATATGCTCCCGACACATGTAATCATATTTTAATACACTTTTTATTTCTAACATGCTGAAATTATTATTAGGTTCTTAAACATGCAAACTGGTACATTTTCTGTCTGTATCTCTGTGTCTGAGTGTCTTCCTGTCCTGTTTTGGTGACTTTCTCTCAGTTTGAATCTGTATTTTTGTTCAATATCGCTCCATATTGCACTCTAAATTACTATGTTCTGATGCTACAATGCAGTAAGACTGCTGATGTCGTCAGTTTTATGCAAGGAGAGAGACCATGAGAAAACTTAAGACATTAGTTCTGGTTTTGTTTTACATCATTATCAGTCTCAAAGAAAGTAAGTCTTAATATTTCACTTTGGAAAGAACAAGAGTAAATTATTTTATATCACACACATAAAGGATGTCTGCTTCTAAAATAATGCCCATCAACAGGTGCGCGGAAATGGACGAAAAATTCTATTTGTCCACACCTACTACTACTACAACACCTATTACTTGGAATTTGTTTCGTAAAAGAATTTTAAATAAGACGCCATTCCTTCAATCCCCTAAAGTCCATTCTGATCTTGTGCTCTGCCTCAATATTATCGTTTTTCATAGTATCCAATTGTACCATTCATACCAAAGTCAAGCTGCCATTTGCAATAACAAATCACAGCGAATGTGTTATGAGAGAGACAGACACACAGACAGAGGCAGAGAGAGATTCACCTTTACTAGATTATCGTACAAGTGACAAAACTATATTATATTAAAACTCCAGAAAACACTGATATTTAATACTAAATAGATACCAAACAAGTTATGGTCTATTCTATAATTTTGAATGAAAGCGAAATAAATTGGCAACCAAAGCAAGAGCTCCTGAGTCTGTTTTGTGCTATATATCACTTTGGTTTTTGTTTCTATTTTGTGGGGGGTGGGCTGTTTTTGTAAGTTTGCATAATCCCGTAAGGTATACAAATGCAAACGGGGCACAATAACACAATAAG
This sequence comes from Margaritifera margaritifera, assembly GCA_029931535.1. Classification (NCBI taxonomy): domain Eukaryota; kingdom Metazoa; phylum Mollusca; class Bivalvia; order Unionida; family Margaritiferidae; genus Margaritifera; species Margaritifera margaritifera. The sequence continues at coordinate 724,716 of JAQPZY010001686.1, forward strand.
ATCAAGAAGTTTCAACAATGGGCTCTTGGGGATTCAAGGAGTGGCGTCTTATTTAAATTTCATGAACAAAATATAATACCAGTAGAAGTAGTAGCAGTTTTTGTTTTTTGTTCTTCCTCTTGCTGCTGCTTTTTGTTGCTTTTGTTAATGATAATCGCTATTGGCATGTAATTTTATCCTTGCTGTTTTGGGGCTATAACATAAATATCAGCTTTTTTCAGAATTATTCAGCGTGAATTAATTTGCTCTCAAATAAGTCTCAGGTTAGTAATGCAAGGATAAACTGTTTTGTCATATTTATAACGTAAGTAATTAATAAACACCGAGTACACCACATGTAAAATTGGCACCAATGGCTATAGCGTCGTCATGACAATGTCACAAGCAATCACAAGGTACCCCGATCTAACATTCTGACACGTGCAAATAGCGTCCACCATCACGTTATGCGCACTTGGAATTTTAAATGCAGACGTCGTTTCAATGTGTTACATCAAGGAAGGGTGTCTTTCTTCATTCCAAACTGAAATATTGAGCCTTTGTTCCTCTAAGACTGAAAATCGTTTTATCAAATCAAAAAATATAATTAAATATATACAGTTTTATTATGGTCGGTCTGGAGGCATCGGTATTTGTAAGGCCTCCCAACATCAGAACATTCAGGTTTTGAGTGAAATATGGTGCGATATGAATTAAACTGACAGCGGCAGATTGATAGAAAGATATTAAAAAGGAAACATGAAGACAGATAAGTACAGAAAATTGGCTGCCTCATTTTGTATTTTTCATAACATCTCGCTAATTAGATAATATCCGAACTAAAAACCGTATTGCAATATTATTTACGAATACCGGGTACATATAGTAGAAATAATTGTGCAGCTTCGTTCTGAAATTGTTAAAAACGTCAAGTTAACCTGAATTTTAAAAGCGAGTAGTGCAACATATCCTTTTTGAAGTGCACTTGCTCCTATTCGCAATTTAAGAACAGGACATCCGTTTCAGCGGACGATAGCAGAAAAGGTATCTTTGCTATTTTACCACTAACTCTTACATTCTGACTAATGTAAATACTGTAATGCGTCCTTTAAAACGCATTTATTGCTAGACATAATTGACTAACAAAGACATTCGCCTCAATGCATGCTCTGTTCATTGCATACTGATGATTTCTGCCTTTGGTCCTTTTCATAGGTATTTTATTACTCAATAAGTGGATCATAAATGGATAATTTAAATTCTTCCAAGAATCAAGCAGATAAAAGTCAAACTGATATAACACACGAAATACAATCAGCAATACTTACTGACAGTGGCGTACTAAGGGTAAATGGCGCCCGGGCAACAATGATGGCCCAAAGGGCCAGAATACGAGGCCCGAATTTTCATCAGCTGTTTTGGCGCCCCAAGACCTCTGGCGCCCGCGGCAACCGCCCCCGTCCGCACCCCCCTCCCCCCCCCCCGTTAGTACGCTACAGCTTACTGATAAATTATGAAATACTTAGAAACATCATAAAATAAAGATGTACTAGGGATGTTTCGAGCAATCTATCAAAATATTTCCTTTTAAACCAATATTTTAGAAAAGATAATAAGGTCGTCAGATAATTTTCTACATGTTTTTTTTTTTTTTTTTTTTTGTCTGCTTGGTACTATTTAATTTAATTTATTTATTTTGGAATGGACGTAAGTTATGTAAATTGGACTTATGAAATCAAACGTTTACTCATTTATTATAGCTTTTGAAGAAGCCTGGTACAACAAAGGTGTAGGAAATTATAAATATTTCTAAATTTGTTTGAGCAAGGATACATTGATATTGGCCTACACACTTGAAATGCAATCGTTAATTAATTGAAAAGATCAAGAGTCTACACAATAATTAAGCTAAGTCACAATATGCAATAAAAAATGCTTATTATATCAGGCAAGCAAGTAAGTTACATTAATGATGTGCATATATATTCTTACTCTGGAGTATAAATTCATTCTCAACAAAGTCTTTGCCCATTTGAGTTCTTAACGCTTGCATGTTTTTTGACCCAACAGTTGTAAATTTTAGCTAAAAAGAGTAAAATGTTCATATTTTACACAAATTAAATGTGAACAAAGAACAATGCGTTCAGTTTCTAATAAACGATTTCGTTGATATAAGTTCTTACCTTGACATTTGAGCGCAGGATACGAAAAGTATCTTGTGGACGACTCGCAGTCACATGCGGTTATAGTCTCAAGAAATGGCGACAAACACTATAAACATCATTAATACAAGTGAAACTAGCAACCAAATAGTGCTGATGCAGCACAGTTGCAGGGCCCTTTCCCAAAATCACCGAAAAGTATAATGCAGCATACAAAATTCAATAAATTAAACAAAACTTTGCATTTAACGCATCGAGTTAGTTTTCTTCTGTGTTTCTGTAAACGGCATAAACCTATTTTCCTTCAAGTAAAACACTTTCTTACTTCTTTTGAATTAGTTTTAGTTGTAATTATAAAACGCCAAATCTAATAATAATAATAATAATATTAATAATAATAATAACAGCAACAATAATAATTATAATTATAATTATAAATATTATCATAATAATGATTGTTCTCTTCCATCAGAGGCGGTGATTAAATTCCAAATATTTATGAAAATAAGCGAAAGTAAATGAAAAGTAACCGAAAATGAATGAAACTGAACAAAAAAATCAGCGAAAACGAATGAAAATAGACTAAACCTAATGTTGGCAAAATCTTTTTTTTTTCTTTTTTTTTTTCTTTCTTTTTGTGTATTTTTAATTAAAAGATCTTTTCAATATTTTTGTATGACTAATATTTCTATTGCCAAGTGAAGATTAAATAAGCCGAAAGTTTAAAACTTGTCATTCCGCCTCTCATAAGTTTCTTTTTGTTTCATTCGTTTACTGCTTAAATTATATTTACAATTATGAACTTGTGTTTAAAGCGATTAGGATTGATACATTTAACCTTCTTTGGAAACCTTGGAGCATACAACGTTTGAGAGGCGGCCCTTTTATATTTACTTTTTATATGTACGGTTATTTTACAACACAATGAGCCCCACTCCCTTTTAAAACTGTCTGATTCGGTACGTAACAAACTAATTGCATAGTCAACAAAATTATCTTAATATGTTCATTCAGTTTTTGACATTTTCAGTGTCTTTACGTTCATTTTCTTTTGCCGTTCGTTTATTTTTTATTTATTAATTTGTTTTAAAAACATTTTTTCATTCATTTCAGATTAATTGTGTTTCATTTTTGTTTCGTTTTCTTTCCCTTTTCAGTGATTAGGTTTGACCAACTTCAGTAAATTACCCTTGAGTAGCCCCCACTATGACCAATTTATCTTTGCGCGAAAATAGATAACGCAATAGGAAAGCAAAACATGTACATGCTGATGACTAGCAATGTATAACCTAATGTCATTTTGTCTGCTCTATTTTAATTTTTCTCAGAAAATATAAAAAGTGTTGAATTGTCTTGTAATTAATTATTAGATACACAGCAAACTATGCCAACAACTGCGTGGTAAATATTAGACTATTTCAAACACAAACTCTAATATTACAGCAGGATCCCATTGGGGGTCCCCATAATCAGCTTAAATGGACTAAGCGAGGTAACTCAGAATTATTTCAAGACTTTTTGTAACAGGAACAAGCTCGCTTTCTGGTCTTCGTAACTGGTTCTAATAAAATGAACTAAGAATCGAAAAAAAATACTGTTTTACTATAATGACAATTAAGACTATTACTTGTGTGTGGAGAGTGAACGAGTATTATTATATTTGCGACTAGACAAAGATCAATACAAGGAAAACCAGTATCAGAGTCAAAATGATTTCATCAAAGGATAAATTATAAATAAAAAGTTATTCCAGTGTGTATTCTGTTAATGAACCTATGAACCGAGTAAATAAACATGTGTCTACGATTAAAAGTGGTTTAACTCGATTAGCTTGTGTAGTACCTACAAATTCACTCTCTGCGTAATGTACAGGAACCGTATGTAATGCTTGGGGTAGTAGTAGTAGTAGTGATAATGATGGTAGTGCTGGTAGTTACGGTATTAACAGTGCTTCATTGTTTGTTTGTTTTGTTGGGGTTTTTTGTTGTCTTTTTTTCACTTTCTTTTAGGCTGTTGCCGGATGCGTGAGACTGTCATATTTTGTGAACTGTAAACTCGGTTCATATTCATGGATGCTGTTGCAGCTTACGGAGACATAAAGATGCTTAGAATCCCCTGTAGAGCTGAATAATATGATATCTAAAAGGTGATTACGATTCCAAGAATATGAACGTGGAATATTGATCATCCTAAGAAAAGGAAATATGAATATGAGATAAGAATAAGGTGTAAATTCCTGAATATGATATCATTTGTTGTAACATAGAAAAGCAAAATAAAGAATAAAGATTATACACAAATTGTAAAAAAAATCAATCGATTTCAAGAAAGCAACGTCACAACCAAGCATTTGAATGTGTTCCTGAGATTTAATTTGAGTTTTTTCCTCGACGTCCTTCTCAGTAACCACAGCACCACGGTAATTATAGCGATTCATTGCCACCATGACGATTTTGAATTTCAAATTTAATGGCATGAATGCAAACCTTATTAATACTACTGATATATATATATATAAATATATATATATATATATATATATATATATATATATATGTATGTATATATATTCAGTTTCTAAAGCATAAATAGTTACACTTAGCTACGAAACACAAAAAATGAGCTTTGTATTCTAAGCGAGATAATTCGATAATTCTAATTTCGTCGCGGGAACAACTTCACATTTTTGATCTCCCTTGTTGGATAAAATCAAATTGTCCCCGACCGCAACTTAATATGTTAAAAAAAAAAATTGGAAATAACAACAATAAAATGTTTTGTTAAAATATTTATCCAAACTTAATATGGAGTTAAGATTCATTTCTTGGATTTTATAACTGCGCTGGAATCCCAATAGTTTCATATAATATAACAGACACGTTCGTACAGTTTTATTTCATCCTTGTTCCTTTTCGATTTATTTATTCCTTCTTTCCATCTGTTTATCAATCTGCTTTCAATTTTTCGCGATGTTGAGAATATATTTTCACATGTCGAAATATCATAGAAAAGTTCATCCGACATTAAAGTTAATCACTTGATTTGTTGAAATCGATAGATGTTTGAGAATATGTCCCATCTCTTTTTCTGCCATTCATTTTCTAAATGTGTCACAAAAAGTTGTTATATTCAGGAAGGATTATATCTTTCATTCCCATTTCTATTTAATTTTATAAATTCTCAGCAAAATATTTTGTATTTATAAGAAAGCTGTTATTTAGTAGGGCTGACGATGGTTATGATCATCATCATCATCATGGTGGTCACGATTGTCACCAAGTACAACAGAGGCAACCATAAAAAGAATACTGACTTTAGAAAGACTCTTTTCAGATATTTAAATATGGTAGATTCAGCCACAAGACTGAAACAATACTAGGAAAATGTCAACCCATCACCTATTTTTAACTTACTTGCTTAATTTGGATTATACTCGTGTGCGGCCATTCGGCCATGTACGATTGCTATTTTTAATGCATAATAGCCTATATTTATAGGTAAAGATCCTAGATAATCTAAGCGAGGTAACTCAAATAAAAAGAAAGGTAAAGGTTCAAATGTTTGCTCTCCCTTCGTGAGCGAAATCGAGACACCTCTGCCGTACATAAAATTTTCTTTTACGTTAATCTATTACAACTTAAATCAGTAATATATACATTACATTTAGTTTGTATGCTGCCATGATAAAATATAAAAATACGTTGTCTAGTATTATTACGAATTATTTAATTTCGACATGGCGTTGGAAACTTTATGGGTGTATATAGCAGTATACTTTATTAAAGATGATACTTTTGCTTCTTTTAATGTTGCATTATCTCCATCTTCAGATCCTTTCTTCTACCATTACTTATTTTATTTCATACTTCAGAATTTGTCGCATCATTTTTCAACTGCGAAAATGTTTTCGATTGAATTATAAAGAAACTTTACAAGGAATTTTGTTTTCTTGATATAACTGTATATTTATTTTTCTCAACATATAAAATAAATATCAAACATTTTGCTACAAGTAATTTTGGAAACTTGTAGTTGTCGCGATAATCATAGTCATCGTCATCGCTACCAAACTCTCAGCAAGGCGGTTAAATACCACCTTGATGATTTAGAAACATAAATAGAACGGCAAAATCCATACTTTGTTCATACTATTGCTACCACCATTACCACTAGCAACAACACCACTACCACCACCACCACCACCACAAGAAGAACTACTACTATGCTATACTATAATATATAACTGATACTGGACGATTTCAATAACTTATTTAAATCATGATTTCTATCATTGTGCCACCGTTCTCTCTCTCTCTCTCTCTCTCTCTCTCTCTCTCTCTCTCTCTGTCTCTGTCTCTCTCTCTCTCTCTCTCTCTCTCTCCAACCATTCTTCATTATTAGTCACTGTTGTCATGTTGATATATGTTGTAATACTTGTATCATGTAGGGAGAGGGCTAATTTAAGTTGTTAGAACTTGTGCACAATCCCATTGTATCATGTTTTGACAATAAAATATGTTTATACCAAACTACTATGCTGCTACATCTACTGTTGTTACTATTACTACTGTGAATAATTATTAAATACGATACATTTTAATGTTTGTTGCTTTTGATTTTGTTAACGTAAAACATGGTAATTGATAATACTGGCCGAAATCACATGATACGTGCAACTTTAACAAATAATAAGGATGTGAGTGAGACACAAACAAATATACATACAAAATAATGAGCTATATCAATAATTATTAATTATAGTTAATATTAAAAGATTCTTAGAATTCCTTTTTATGTCTAGGTGTGTACAGTACAAGTTTCCATATTTAGTTCAATGCACATTTGCTTCTAATTTCCAAGGTAAATACAAATTCCTCCTCTAAAAGGTGTACATACATATATTTAGGTTAATATAGTTTACAATGCAATTCAAACGGCTTTATATTCACATACAAAATGATCTTCCTTTTCAATATCACTTTCATAAACAGACATATTGTTTCATGTTATGTAGCATGATCGTATCTATCCATATTAAAGCTCACATTCAAATAACTTTCTCCAAGTTTGAAAAATAAGTTCAAGTACAATTGGTTTTCTCTGATATCTTGAATGATCTGAACTAAATTCTATCTTAATTAACGCGTAGACTCTTGATCCTTTAAATTCATTTATTTTTCCATTTCAGGTGTTTGGTCAATATCAAACAAATTCATAAATATTAGATAATATCCCGCACCTTGGTTGTACAAAGCTTCTCCAAAAAGCTATAAGAATCGAGCAGACGTTTGATTTCATGAACCCAATTTACATAAAGCATGCCCACTGCAAAGTATAATAAATTGTCCAGGAAATAAATAAATTAAATATTACCGAGCACAAAAAGCATGTCGAAAACTCAGGTCTTAAATAAAAGGAATAAAATCATTCGTACATGGTTAATATACAATAAAAATGTTTATTATGTCAGGTTGGCAAGTAAGATACATTAATGATGTAAATATATTGTCTTTCTCCAGAGCATGTATGTGCAACATACGGTATGAGGGCTACATGCAGCCCGCCTACATATTTTGTGCGGCCCGCGGTCCGTGTACTTACTTAACGCATGTGTATTTATGCTTTTATTATAGACACAAAACGTTCGCAGTAGGGCCCGCTTAGTTCCAATCAATGTCGATTCTGGTCCATGTAAACGTTTGAGTTTTGTACCACTGTTTTAGAGCATAAATTCGTTCTGAACAAAGTTTTTGACTCTTGATAGGGGCAGAGTTCTTACTGTTTGCATGATTTCGGCCCAACAGTTGTATATTTTAACTAAGAGAGTAAAATATTCAATTTTTTGTACAAATTAAACGTGAAATAAGTAAAACGCATCCAATTTAAAAAACACAAAAACAAAAAAACAAAAAAACATTTGGTTAATATTAGTACCTATCTTTAAATTTTACCGCAGGATACGAAAAGTATCTCGTGGACGGCTCGCAGTCAATGCTGGATACGAAAAGTATCTCGTCGACAGATCGCATTTCATTTATTCAAGGAAACTAACTCAAGTGAGAATAGTAACCGAACAGTGCTGTTGCAGCATACTTTCAAGGGCCCTTTCCGAAAATCACTGAAAAGTCCAATGCAGCTTGCAATATTCAATCAATTAAACAAAATTTAGCCTTTAACGCATCGAGTTAGTTCTCTTCTGTGTATCAATAAACGGCATAAAAATATTTTCCTTTAAGTTAAACACTTTTCTTTCTTCTTTTGAATTAGTTTTAATTGTAATTATTTAACAACTAATCTAATCTGATATATAATAACAATAATAATAATAATTAATAATAATATTATTATTATTAATAATAATAAAGTAATAAGCTTAAGAATGATAATAATAATCATAGTAAAAATAGTTATCTTCTTTCACACGCGATGACGAAATTCCAAAATTAATAAAAATATGCCAAAGTAAAGGAAAAGTAAACGAAAATAAATACAATTGAACAAAAAATGAGCGGAAAGGAATGAAAATGAACTAGAACAAAATGTATTCAAAATAATTTTAGCAGATGTAATTAAAAGATCTTTCAATATTTTTAATGAATAAGATTTTTATTTCCATATGAAGATTAAATAAGTCGAGAATTGAAACTTGCCATGCCACCTCTTATAATTTTCGTTTTGTTTCATTCTTTGACTGCTTCAACTATATTTACAACTATGAACTTATGTTTAAAGTGATTAGGTAATGGATTGATACATTTGACATTCGTTAGAAACCTGGGAGCATAAAACGTTCGAGACGCGGCCCTTTTATATTTACTTTTTATATGTACAGTTACTTACAACACAATGAGTCCCATTCCCTTTTAAAACTGTCTGATACGGTACGTAACAAACTTATTGCTTAGTCAGCTAAATTATTTTAATATGTTCATTCAGTTTTTGACATCTTCAGTGTCTTTACGTTCATTTTCTATTGCTGTTCATTTTATTTTTAATTCATTTCAGATCAATTTCGTTCAATTTTTGTTTCCTTTTCATTCATTGTTTGTGATTAGGTGTGCCCTGCTTCAGTCATGTACTCTTGAGCAGCGCTCAATATGACTGATTTTTTCTTGTCGAGAGAATGGGGAAATATATTTAGTTAAGACTTTTACTTCTGTGCGGAGAGGAAATAAGTATTATTATTTATTAGGCCTAACCAAGATCAAAAAAATAAATAATAAAACCCATTTTCAGATTCAAAAAGATGAAATCAAACGATAAATTATAAATAAAAAGTTATTCGAGTGTGTGTACATGTTAATGAACCAATTAGAAAAACATGTATCTACGATTAAAAGTGAGTTATCTCGCTTAGACCGTGTAGTACATTTCCCTGCAAATTGATGTTGTGTGTTATGTTCCGGAAGCGGATGTAATGCTTGGAGCAGTAGTAGTAGTGATAATGTTGGCAGTGGTGGTAGTTACAGTATTAACAGTGCATCGTTTCTTTTTTTTTTTTTTTTTTCTTTTTTTTAAATACTTTTTCAGGCTGTTGCAGGATGGTGGGTGAGATTGTCTCATTTAGTGAACTGTAAACTAAGTTCGTATTACTGGATACTGTTCCAGCTCACAGAGACAACCATGAAGATGCTTAGTATCCTCCTGTAGAGGTCGATAATACTTCAATTTAAAATGATGCTGAAAAGCTGATTGCGATTCCAAGAATATGAACATGGAATATTGATCAACATGGAATATTGATCATCCTAAGAAAATGAAATATGAATATGAGATAAGAATAAGGTTTGAATTCCTGAACATGATATAATCTGCGACATTGCTGTAACATAGAAAAGTAAAATAAAGATAATAAACACATTATACAAAAAAATCAATCGATTTCAAGAAAGTAACATCACGACCAAAACTGAACCTGTTACTGAGATTTAGTTTGAGTTATCTCGCTTATACCACAGAGGTGATTTCACTGGCCCATGCTACCTTGTGTTGTGCTTATGTTACATTGTGGAAACGTAGTTAGCAGCAGTAGTAGTAGTTGCAGCTATATAGAAGTATTAATAGTAGTATGTAGTAATAGTGATTGTTGTTGTTGTTGGTGGTGGTGGTGGTTTGATCCTGGTGGTAGTGATGGTGTTGTTAGTGGTAATGTTGATAACAATGGTGTGAAAATGGATTTTGCCTTTATCTGTGTTTCTACATCGTCAAGCTGGTAGTCAACTGTCTTCAAAAGGAAGTGGAGGACGAGGAGGATGCTGATGATGAAGATGATTATGATGAAGGCGACGGCCACGACGATGATGATTATGACGATGATATGTTTCCAAAGTTATTTATAGCAACAAGTTTTCTATTTATTATACCATTGGAGAAAATTTTAAGATGTACACCTTTTACAGTAAAACAATAATAAATCACTGTAAACTTTCAATCATGAAAAAATTTTCAACGGAATAATTCTCCGACATTATAATATATATTAATATAGATTAATGCAAAGATGAAATCAAATAACTGACGCATGAAGAAACTACCCGAAGAAGAAGAGAATAAAAAATGTAAAGAAACAAAAGCATCCACTTTAATGAAGTGTATTGTTTTATACATTCATAAAGGTTCCAACTCCAGTGTCATATCAAAGGATTCGTAACAATGCTAGATCGTGTATATTTATATTATATTGCAGAATCATGCAAAGTAAATGTATTTTATGTCTCGATTGTTGACTGCAATAGATTAGCATGATAGATAATTGTATGTAAGGCAGTGATGACCGCGAGTTCGTTGACAAGGGAGACCAAAACTTTGTACCGGTACCTTTCGTTACCATTTGAGTTACTTCGCTTAGACCGCTAGGCTCTTTACCTATCAATAATGGGCTTATATGTGTTAAATGTAGGTGATGCGCAATGGTGGTGGTATCAGCCATGTAACAATATTGAAATATTCTTGATATTATATATCTTGTGCATGAATCTATTAAGTTTAATGATCTGAGAAATGTCTTTCTAAGTCGATATTATTGTTGTGGTTGCCGCTATTACACTTGGTGACAATCATCATAATCATCATCATCATTCCTGCTCAATAATATCTTTCGATGAAAGAATATTATATAAATATGAAAGATTTTATTGAAGAAAGTTCAAAAATGAAAGAGAAATGGGAATGAAACATGTAACTATTCTTGAATTTAAAAGCTTTTTCCCAACATATTTAGAAATTTGAAAGGCAAAAGAAAGATGAGACAAATATTCTCGAAAAAGTATCGATTTCTTCAAGTCAATTACTTTAAATATTTTTATTTATTTTTTATTTTAATATTAAACGAAATTTACCAGGATAACTTGACGTGAGAACAACGCTATAAATTATTTTTCCGCATCATGAAAATAACTGAAAGTAGATAGAATAACCAAATGGAAAAGAAGAATAAATTATGCAACAGGAAAAAGATTAAAAGAGCAGAGTAAATAAAACTGTACGAACGCGTCTGTTGTCTTATACCAAACTATTGGGATTCCAATGCAATTATAAAATCCAATGATTTAAAATGAACGCCATATTAAGTCGCAGGAATGGGATATTTTTTAGTATATATTGGCAAGGGAGACAAAAATGTCTGAACTTCTGCGATTCGGATATATATTTGAAGTAGTTACTGTTATTGTAGTATTGGAAGGAGGAGAAAGAGAAAATGCTGGTGTTTCTAGTGGTAATGGTAGCAGCATTATTAATAAGGCTTGCATGCATGTCAATAAATTTGTGTTTCTACATCGTCATGGTATTAATGAATCGCCATGCTGATGGTAACACTGGGGCTATTGAGGAGGAGAACGAGTAGGAAGACATCGACGAGGATGACGTTAATGGCGATGACAAGGATGATGATGATTATGACGATGATGATGATTATGATGTTGATGATGATCGTTGTTCTCAATAAATTGTATAACTGTAAGTTTCATATTCGTTCTAAAATTTAAGCAAATTTAAGTATAAATTGAGGTCAAGAAAACCATAAATCACCATAAAGTATCTTCATAATTGAATCAAGGTTCACTGCAAGAAATCGAGAAATAAAGATATACATGCACGAAGGAATATTGATGAAGAGGTGAAATAAAAAATATCGAATGAAGAAACGATACGAAGAAAAGACGAATAAAACATCACTAGAAGGAGAAAGTTAACAGCATGCGGTGTACCGTCCTTAACACACATCGTGTTCCAACCACTTTTCCATGCACGGTGATAAATAGACAAACGAGACTATATGTATCATTTATATTCTATCACTGGAGAATATAGCAATGCATCAATTAAAATAATAATAACCAATTTTTTAATTTGTGACAAATCCAGAAGATTCCCTAACAGTTTATATTTGTAAGATAATGTGTACCTTTATTTTCCTCTAACAAGAGAGAGCGTATATTTGAACATACGAGTTCATTTGATTCTCGTCGCTTTGGCTATGTATATCTTTTCACTAAAAACTGGGGCACCGGATGGTCGAGTGGTCTAAGGCGCTCGCCTTTACAGATCACTGACATCTCACCTCTCTCAGCGTGGGTTCTAGTCTCAGCTCTGCCAACGTGGGTATGTGAGAAAGCTTGCCAGTAGCTTCCAGTGGGTCGGTCGTTCTTTCTGGGGTTTTCCCGAGTTCTTCCTCCACCAAGTATACTGGCCGCCATGTATAGTCTATCATGTGCTGAAAAATGGCATCAAACCAACAATACCACAGACCAAACTACTGCAGTGTATAACAAATAGTATCATTCGCAACTTCGAGGTCAATCCTACTGATTATACCTCGAATATATGCCGATAGCTGCCATTCGGACCACCTCGGCTACTTACAAAATAAGGATTGACCGAGATGTCGCAATTTTGTCATTCGCAACTTCATACGGTCAATCCAATTATAAAAATAGGAGAGGTGATCCGAATAGGTTGCGGTATGAATTTTCTGTAAATTACTGCACAGACATGCATCCGAAGCATATTTTTGTCTCGCAGAAATAACAGAGGTAGTCCGAATGACCCAACATGTATAGTAATGGTGACGGTAGCAGCAGCAGCAATAGTAGTAGTAGTGAAGATTGTGGTTGTGGCAACAGCGATATAAAAGTGTATAAATATTCTTCGGATTGTTGTAGTGTGGTGGATAAATAAAGTAATATTTAGTGAACTGACAACATTAATTGTGGTAGTTTGTGCCGATGCCGGACTTATTGAATGTCATCGTAGTCGTCTTCAGTGATGACACTCAGTTATATTGTATTCCAAAAACGTTGTACGAATCTAAACTACTTTCCGGAAAAGGGTAAAATAAGAAATAGGAATGAAAATCAGATATGACAACATTTTGTACACATTTTTTAAACACTGAATGTGAAAATAGGAACAAGACACATATTACCAAACTTCTCTCCGTTTAAAAAAAAAATTGTCGATTGACGAATAGATGATTGCAAATTTGTATCTACACATTTGTGTTTTATCCTGAACAAGTTGGAAAAGGAAAATTTTAACTACTAATTTTAATGCCAAACAAACTTTACGAGCATGATTTAAGAAAAAAGTCACACACTATTTATCAATATTGTAAAAAAAAAGCAGGTGGACAAACAGATGGAAGAAAAGTGAATGATCGAAAAAGGAACAAATAAAATGTGTACAGAACTAAATAAACTACACGAAATATGTATCAGATGCCTTATAGAAAACTGTTAAGACTTCAATGGAATTAACAAGAATTAAATATTAAAGGCCATATTATTTACGTTAATAAAATCTTCCAGATAAATAATTTAAAAAGACATTTAATGTCTGCTTTTTTAAAACCCTATTTCCAAAGATAATTTAGTGTGGTAAAAAAGAAAGCTTTTTTCCCCCAAGCTGTAAGAACGAAACAAAAACCTACGAGTGGTTCTGTAATTAAATTCGAGTGCCTCGCTTAAACTGTGGAAACCTTAATTTACACGCCCACAGCTATATATAGATTCTTCGTGCATACAAAGCGTGTAGTAGTAGTAGTAGTAGTGATAGTGTTGATGAATTTGGCAAGAGCAACATGTATCACGCTAAATTTATGTTTCTAAATCGTCATGGTAGGGATCGTCTGGTTTGTCTTTGTAAGTGTGTTTTGGTGGCGCTAGCGCAACATTGGAGGAGGAGACGAAGGAGGACGGTAACGGCGATTTGTTCGCAGTAATAATTATAAAAATCTATTCGACACTTTGAGAAAATTTAAATACATGTAAGAACTTTTGGACCAGAAGACCCTAAATCACTGTAAACATGAATGAAAGAAAACCAACACGAAGAAATATAAAATGAAAATTAAACGCAAAACAAAAACTTTCACACTTATGAAGTGTACTACTACTACTACCGCCACTATTATTATACATGCTACGCAGAGCACCTAGCAGTCGTTTTCAGGAAAATAAAATATACACGATCGAAGTGAATTAACTCAAAAGTAATTCTTGTAAGATTTTAATTAAGGTATTCAGATTAATTCCTTGCACAACTGATAGCTTGAACACTAAATCAACACTACCTCCAAACTATATTTTATAGTGTTAATTTCCTACAGTCACGGGTTAGTTTGAATTTTTCCTTTGCTAAGGTGGTTCAAATAAACAATATGTACTTGTCTAACTGTCAAAGGTAGTCACCAAACAAACCAATCCATTTTCAAGCCTAACACCAAATAAATGTAAGCCAAATTACAGATTTAGCTTCTGTGTTAATTTATAAACACAAGGATCATGTGTATTACGCTCATACCCTTTACCTTAAAAAGTTAGTGGGGTGTCAAAATACGAAACTAACATCAGGTTGGTCATACGATTCTGCATTGGCTTGAGAAACAAAATGGCAAAAGGTGAAGGTAACTAATGAGGTGTGAGAAGAAAAGGTTAGTATTTTGCTTATTTTATCTAAAAACTGAATCGCAGGTGGAATATTCATGACCAGGAGACAATAGCATGCCGTTTTGGATTCAAATTGTTTCATAAAACTGGGATGTGTATCAGTTAAAAAATAAGTATTGCTTTTAGCTCACTAAAAGGATGGCCATGCTGTCGTGTGTTTTCTTCACAGATGGAGCTTGGCATTTATCCCTATTTACTTCCATCGTATATGGAGACATTGCTGGAATGCGGTTTTGCGAGGAAACTCCAGTAGGTCAATTACATCCCACGCATTCTTGACAAAAACAAGGCATTTGACGTACATAATACAACGTGATAGTTCACTGGTTGGTCATTCCAGAGGCAACGGTTGGGTCAAAATGATTTAGAGAAAGTTGTACGGATTGGTCTTTTTACGAAGAAGATAAAAGGTATGTTTCACGTATGTAGTTTTAGTGAATATTATTATTTTGGAAGGAACGATTTGTGTGGGGAATTTCAAAGACAAAAAGCTATGAATGCGGGCAATAATCATCATCTATTTATCTCTGCATTCTCGGATTTTTACCAGCCTTTTGTGCGCAATGGTGCGGTGGTGTTCTTATTGATTTATATGTCTAATTTATGTTTTCACAATGTAGAAAACATTAGATTACTCATTCATTTAACGTTGATTTCTTTATAATTTCACATGTTTAAATATGATAATTTCACATTTAAAACACATTTCAGATGCTACCATTGTAGGTTTAAGGAGACAGAGTCTGCCTGAGTGATTGATTACTGCAACAACAAAAAAATTGCATCCTAATCTTATGTTCAAGAAATCACATAAGGCAACTGGCTCACCAAACTGTGACTGCAGTCCCCCAATTTTCAAGTAAATTGATCTATACTAAAGAAAGCTAACAAGGCAGCGTTAGGCGATGAATCTTATAACACCTATTCTATTTTTTTTTTTCGAAACTGTGTATATCCAATCTACAATGATGCCTATCGATAACCTAAATGATGACAAAAAATAATGAATGTACGTATACAAGAATTGTCTTGTTTATAGAATCCTTGACCAGTTGCCAAATTTGTCAGTAATTCAATGTTTGATATACAAAGGCCAATTTCCTCTTGACAACATCTCTTCTCATTTTGTTTATGGATGATTATAGTTTCAAATCTGTGAACAATACAGTTTCGATGAGGTTTAATATTAGCAAAATGACATTGTAAGGAAAATGGCTGCGTTTTCTGTGTGGTCAGGGATGGTTCGAGATTGTTGGATGTGTCTCATTGTGACGTCAGCCGGACTCAAATATCGGACTTTCATATCATGCTTGAGTATGGTAACCCTTTTCTCGGCAAGTTATCATTTGTTATCATTTTATGATGAAAACGTACCAACTTGTATTTTCTGAAGATTTTAACTGCCGTACTTGCGTTAGTTTCTTCATAATATCAGTTTGAAACCGTAAGTGAACTTGTCATAGAGTAATAATGGCGGACATCGCGGTGTCTAGGAAATACCTCTTCATTAGACTGGCTGTTTTCATAATTCATTTAGCACATACATTAAAGAAAATATGCAATTCGTAGAAAGCAAAGTCTAAATATTATTTGAGAAAAGATTTAGCTATAACAATACTTTTCTTACGGTCAGAAACATATGGGACAATGCTATGTTCTGGAATTCAAGGTCAAGTTTTTTTTTTAAATCACTTATTTTTGTGAAATTACGAAATAAAGCGGCAAAGCATATACTATCTGACCAATAAACAACAATATTACGAGTACGAAGACACATATTTAAACCATAAACGTGGATTCCTATCAATGGATTTTTGTAACGAAGTTAAAAATTGCAAGTGGTCATATTAAGAAAATCACTGTTTCTAAAAATGGATGCACCCACTTGGCATACGTGGCGCCATTTTTGCTCCTGGCTGTGTACCGATTCAGTTGGAAAGAAGTGCTTCAGTTCGTCGTCAATATATATAGCTAAGGTAACGTTTTATCGTCAAAGTTAAATTAAACGCGAAAGTTTTGATGTTATTATATATTTAAAGCTTGAAAATATTCTCAGTTCTTGTGTTACTAATTATAGAATTTTCAATCACAGTACAATCATCATCGCAAAAACATATTTTCTCGAGTTATTCATGGTTTCACGTGGCCTGCTTTACATACTTGGGCATATTTAAGTTTATTACAAACATATTTTTAAAAAGTGTCTTTGTTATTTGTCCTTTCAAAATAACACAAGAGAAAGAACAAGTATGACGGATATAGTGAGTGCGTTTAGCTATGTCACAAGTGAAATCGCAGACGTATTTCTTGAGTTTGATCTTCATTAGTGTGGTACAACAATCATAATGACATTATTGCACAGTGGAATGAGGATCTTAAATGCAAACATGTCAAAATGGAATCATCAGACAACGTGTTGGGTGTTTTCAGACTTTGATAGTGAAGAGACTATAACCATGTTCCAACATTGCCAGACTGGGTGTCAGTTTCTGAATTAGAAGAGACGGAAAAGGGCAGTGATAGATTTTAACGATCTTAGTGACGTGGATCTGTCATCAGACGAAGAGTAAATGGAATGGGAGACCTCCCCTGAAATGAGCAACCTGGACAATCAGTCAAGCTCTACTAATGATGATGACTTTTTGTCAGCAGCTGCCATTGCTGTTGACGTCTGAAAGTTTATTGAACCCAATGGACCAACCCCTCTAAGAGAATATGCCACACCAATGTATTATTTTTATTAGCTGCTTGAGGAGAACTTGTTCCACTTACTAACAGTCCAGACCAATAGATATGCAGCCCAGCAGCATGAAGATATATAGCAGTGGACAGGCACCAACACAGAAGAAAAACAAATCTGTTACTGAACTCTTCGCCCTCTTTAGAATCAATTTATGAAGACTGATAGCAGGTGCTGGCATCTTTTGTAATAAAAACACAATGCAAGGGGCTCAAATGGAAAATTCACCATATTTACATGGACATATTTTTAACCAGCACTGAGCTGTTCTGGACACTATGTGCGAGGCACAGTTAAATCCAACTTAACTGGTTTCCATCAGGAGCTGCAGGGGCCCAGCATGATACATATAGGACACAGCCTTTTGTGCCACCCTAGGAATTTGGTTGCAACTGTTAGGAAGGATTCTTAATAGAAATGTCTTTTGATCACACTGATATTTATTTTTGTATCTTCTTTTTGTATATCTGCATTTGCATGTACCTATTTACCTTTCTACTACAAATACGTGTATATATATATATATATATATATATATATATATATATATATATATATATATATATATATATATATATATATATAACATAAAAACTGATAACGGCGGAAATACTAAACAGTTTCTCAACATTTTGGGCTAAACAAGCTTCGTCAGGGAAGAAACAATTTACATCAACAAAACAAACACTAAACACAAAGGTTAAGAGAATTTATTGACTCCTACATGTTTCAATGACAGGGAAATGAACAAACAAAGGATAAACAAAATAATAAAGAAAGAAGACAAAATTAAAAACCGGACTAAAACGGGCAAACTACATATCTATATTATGCTGCCATCAGCCCAACATAGCTGTGTAAAAAAATTCAAAGAACTGTGTATCATCCCTATCACGCAGAGGACCAAAGAGGTTATATATATATATATATATATATATATATATATATATATATATATATATATATATATATATATATATATATATATACATACATACATGCATACACACACTGAACATTACAAACTTAACAGCAGTTTATATTAATCATTATTTTTTTTAATACTTTATTTTCAACATGTTCATTGGTGGATGGCTTACTTTGGAGTTATGATTTTTTGTTCAAGGAAAACTAACGGTAGACAATATGAAATTTTCAAATCATACTTTTCAATCCAGAATTGATGAAGAATACGTTTTGCTTTAATTGATACGTGGTTTTACAATCAGATGTTCAAATGAACATGTACTTAATAATTCTGTTCCTTTTCTGAAGATACATGTTTCAAGCATGATGACACACAGTAAATTTAGGATTGCACATTCAGCAAGAAGTAAAAATGCAAAAAATGGTTAATAGTTTAGTTTTTGAACTCTCAAGAAACAGATTTTAGGTGGAGATTAAGTATATTCATCCCGGAGAGTAAATACTACTTTCAATATTTCATATATGGAATTATGGCAGGTGGAAATACATACAAGTATTTATTTTTGAAGTATCAATTTTGTTTATTTACAAGTTCATGTTCTGTCCACCAACACTGTAGCAACTCGAAAGAAGACAGACATTCATAGGCAAAAGGATGGATAAATGCTTGAGATTTTCCCAGCATCAGTAGTCCATAATTGCTAGGTCCATATGGGTGGTGTTGACTGCAGCTTAGGTCCAAATATCTGGTTGGAAGGACCAGTTATAAATGGTGGAAATATTTTCCCCACTTCCTCATCAATGCCTTTATTATATTGTATGAGACAGGCACTTTGAAGAAGACTAAGAAGTAAACGCTTCTGGAATTCCAATTTGATGTTGACTGAATACTGACTGGGGAGTTTTTCAGGCTCAAAGAAAGAAAAGTTGTTCCTGCTGCACAGACTGCACATCTTTGACACTCTGGCAAGATTGGGCAAGAAGTGGAACACATGCAAGCAGTGCTCCAAAATCATAACCGAATAGTTGACAGTAAGAATTGGCTAAATTTGATGTACACATCTGCCCTGGTGTCTGTTTTTAGGCATACCACCAGTAGCTAGGAGTACAGGAATAGTAGTGTTGATATTAGTGACAATTGCTTTATTTATTTGCCTCTTCAGACTATTTGTGTGAAATCATTATGAGTGAATTTTCATATTTGTATATTTACTTGCATGTGCCAAATTAAAATCTCCAAATTTATAGTTGTATTTTACTTCATTAACTGTATTTTTCGAGGACTGCCATGCATGCATATCGCATTCCCATGCAATATACCAAAGAATAGCCATTTTGAGTTAAATTATTTTCAATGGTAAGATTATTCTTACAATATATAAACATTAGTTATCAAGTGTATTCAGATGTATGAACATACAATTATACAGTTTATACTATTACTAAAATCTCAATAAAATTTGACACCTGAACCATATTTTTTATTTGATCTAATTTTAATAAGGACAGACTTTTTGTACAGTGTATGGTATTTCAGTGAGTGAAAGCTGCCACATTAAAATAATTTAATTTTTTAAATTGACACACTGCGATAAATTAATATTTTTCATTGAAGAAAATGATTGAGGTCCATTTTGTATCATTACAAGTATTGTAGAAATGCTTGCCGTTACCATGGCAACCAATGTTCTAACACTGTTTATTTATGATGTTTTATGTCAAAACATTTGCATATGTAAATGATACTATAATATATTTAATCTTATTGTATGAATCAGTTCTAATAGTCATAAAATCAACCCACATAGGCAGACATGCAACGTATGCTTTATGTGTATATTGTGGTTAGGTTGTATTACGTTTCTGTGACACTTATACATAGAACAACACAAAAAACACAACATATACTTGAAAATGTCATATTAGTTGGTTCTTTTTATGCTGATATCATTGTTTTAATTTAAAACATTTGTTTTTGAAGGCTTATTAAAGCATTTGAGTTATGTAATACCAAAAATACATTATTTAATATTTGTCTACTATATTTGTTGCCATGACAACGTACAAATTAAACTTGCTGCACTCTGTTGTTGTCGAAAATATTAAGCTTATTAATTCATAAGTCTAATATGTAAGTTTTATCACGTTAGGACAAAAACTGTGTGAAATATCCTTTCTTGAATACAACATAGTAATTAGATTGTCAATTTGAGTACATCTGCCAAAAATCATGAGGAAATCAGGCATGAAATGTATTGGATACCTGAGGAGGAAAGGGTTAATATTTTGGTATATATTTTATGTATTGAGTATGGTTATGAAAGAATAACGAACATTCACGGTTTGCCGTGCATACAGCACACCATGCACTAAAGCCGGATTCCCATAGGGATAGTTAAATGAAAGATTACCGAATAAAATATAATGCCTTACTCACTAAATAAACGTTACTTCCCAGGCGTATGTCACATGACTTTTAATTTTTTCCTCACACACATATATTGAGAGAGAGAGAGAGAGAGAGAGAGAGAGAGAGAGAGAGAGAGAGAGAGAGAGAGAGATGAAATGTTGTTACAAATTATTTACTGACAATGAATTTAGGAATACATAATAATTTCTTTGTAAAATCCATTAATCCCTTTAATTAATTCCAACGGATTCCATTGTAAGTGCTCAGATCAAGAATGGTAATAGTCTCTAAAATTTATGGAAAGACAAATACTGAGTTATAAGCTAATTATCAATTTGAACTTTATTTAAAACAACGGTTAAAAATATA
Organism: Margaritifera margaritifera; assembly: GCA_029931535.1. NCBI lineage: Eukaryota > Metazoa > Mollusca > Bivalvia > Unionida > Margaritiferidae > Margaritifera > Margaritifera margaritifera. Next base: position 746,250 of record JAQPZY010001686.1, read on the forward strand.
AGGACAATTTCTACACAACAGACATGTGCCATTTCAGATTGAAAGCTCGTGTATTGGCATTGGTCAACAGAGAATAAAATGTCATTTTCTTCTCAATCAGTACCGAGTACGTCAATTCTCTTCTCAAGTACCGAATTGCTTGTCATTCTCGAAAATAAAAAAGATGCATAAATCAGATATGGATTATAAAACTGGTCTACAATTTTCAGAAGTAGTCTGCTTCAGAGATAAAATTTGCTATTTTATAGGGATTTTTATGTGCTGAATTCAAATATGACAATTAAAACAACTTATTGGCTACTGTTTCCAAGATATTTAAGTTTTGACATTTTACGTCTATGTATATTGTGTACATAGCAGAGTTTTAATCATAAATTGTAAACCTAGGTCTTTTCATGTGTTTTTGGTTGCTTTACATGATAATATTTCACCCATCCTGTTTATGTAACACTTTAAAAAACAGCAAAAGGGTTATATAAATAAAAAATATATTGAAACAAAAGTAAAAACACTATTATGTATATATAAGTACATAGTTTAGTCCTTATTCAGTGTCTACTCGGCGCTTCTTGGCCTGTCTCTTGTATTCATTAAATGGAGCATCTCTTGTCACTGTCCAGCAATAGTCTGCAAACATTGATGGGCTCCATTTGCCCTGATAGCGTTTCTCCACTGTTGCAATATCCTGGTGAAATCGCTCGCCGTGCTCGTCGCTCACTGCTCCGCAGTTCGGTGGAAAAAAATCTAGATGAGAGTGCAAAAAATGTATCTTTAGTGACATGTTGCAACCAAGGCTTTTGTATGCCTTGAGGAGGTTTTCCACCAATTCCCTGTAGTTGTCTGCCTTGTTGTTTCCGAGAAAATTTGTTGCCACTAACTCTAAGGCTTTCCATGCCGTCTTTTCCTTGCCACGCAGTGCACGGTGAAATGCATCATCTCGAAGAAGTTCACGAATCTGATTACCAACAAAGACACCTTCCTTTATCTTAGCTTCACTTAACCTTGGAAATTTTCCACGGAGGTACTTGAAAGCTGCTTGTGTTTTGTCCATGGCCTTGACAAAGTTCTTCATCAGACCCAGCTTGATGTGCAAGGGTGTTAACAAAATCTTCGTTGATTCAACAAGTGGTGGATGCTGAACACTTTTCATCCCAGGCTGCAATGACTGTCGGAGTGGCCAATCTCTCTTGATGTAGTGGGAATCTCTCGCACGACTATGCCATTTGCAGAGAAAACAGCAGTACTTTGTGTATCCAGTCTGCATACCAAGCAAGAGAGCAAAAACCTTGAAATCGACACAAAGCTGCCATTGATGTTGGTCATAGTTTATGCACCGCAAACGTTGTTTCATGTTTTCATAGGTTTCCTTCATATGGACTGCATGACCAACTGGAATTGATGGCAAAACACTGCCATTATGTAGCAAAACAGCTTTAAGACTCGTCTTCGATGAATCAATGAACAGTCTCAACTCATCTGGATCATGAACGATGTTAAGGGCTGCCATCACACCATTGTTGTGGCAGGCTACAAGATCACCTTCCATGAAGAAGAATGGGACAAGATCCTTTTGACGGTCATACAACATGGAAACCCTAACATCACCTGCCAGGAGATTACACTGCTGTAATCTGGAGCCCAACAGCTCTGCCTTACTCTTGGGTAGTTCCAAATCCCTGACAAGGTCATTCAGTTCACCTTGTGTTATGAGGTGTGGCTCAGAGGAGAAGGATGGGAGAAAATATGGGTCATGTGACATTGATGGTTCAGGAGTAAAAGTTTCATCCTCTTCCTCTTCCTCGTCTGACTCAAGTGAGAATGATTCTGGTGCAGCAGGAACCGGCAGTCCTTCTCCGTGGGGTACTGGGCGTATAGCCGATGGAATGTTTGGATAATGCACAGTCCACTTTTTCTTCTTTGACACACCTTTCCCAACTGGAGACACCATGCAGAAGTAACAATTGCTGATATTATCTGTTGGCTCTCTCCAAATCATAGGTATAGATTTCCTTTTCCTGTTCAACTACTGGCGAAGATTTGTTGCACAAGTGCTGCAGCATATGTGTGGGGCCCACCTCCTGATCTCCAATTTTGCAGCCAAAATAAAGGTGATAGGCTTTCTTAACCATAGTGGTTATACTGCGCTTTTGTGATGCACAAGTCACTTCACCACAAACATAGCAGAAGTTATCTGCATTGTTCACACAAGTACGAGGCATCTCTGCTCGCTTTGGCTAAACAGAAATGTGTCCCTTTGCAAAATCAAACACTGACAAATAAGAGAGCACGACACTGTATGATTTGTAGAGCTGATATAGGACAATTTCTTCAGCAGAGTGATGTAAGCTTAGTTATGATTGCATCATCCAACGCTTATAGGAATAACATGATGCAATTCATATCATGTATGACGCAAAACCAGCTTCAGATTGCATCATTCATTGTTTTGCCTAAAAAGCAAGTACTGTCCAAACCCAGTCATAGATTTATTCATAGATCCAGTCAAAGACGTCTTTGAGTCATTTCTGGTTTAAACTGAGATCCCTTCCCTTTATAACTCACTTATCGTCCGCCTTTCCCAAGTCAAGGGTCGTACATACTGACCCAGTATCATATCTTTAAAACTAGAGCCAATCAACAATTTTAAGCATCATTTTCGTTCTCAGTGACCCAGAATTAGTAAAGTTTGACAACATTTATTTATTTTGGCTGTAGACCAGTGATATAATACACAATATACGTATTATAACAAATAAAATATATACAAAGTTCAATTGAATCTATCTTCAATATCGTAACTGATATATCATAATAAATATTTACTTTCTGAAGTGAATAAATATTGCAACAGTCAAAACCAATCCGTATCCTGACTCAAACTATCATTTACGCAGACATAACGTGAACTGGAAATTTTTATCTGGTCACTATAGAATGGAAAACTTTAAAAGTGTCAAGTCAAGAGGTTCTAGACGTAGATCTCTCTGTGAAAAAAACATTAAGATATATGAAAAGGTTGTTTCTTCTTGCACGTTGGGTTCTCTATTGATATTGATATTTTCAGAACAAACAGTAGCCAAAGATTTCAAAGGCATGTCATTTCATTCAAAATTGAACATCTTGAAAGACGCGCTGTTATTCTCTGACAAGCAGACACATTTTCTATTTTTCAGTATGGGTTATGGGAAGAATCGGAATCGGGTGACAAACCTGAGTGCGTCAGAGCTCTCAGAGTACAGTGGAAACTCACAGAGCGATCATAATTAATAATTCAAGAGTTTCAAAGATCACGGAATTCACGAGTGAACATGACAGTAGTATGATACTAGTATAGAAAATGTAACTTCTTATTCACTTGATCTTTACCCTTTGCCCCCTAACATCTGACCTTTACCCTAGGCCACTGGCCCTTAAAAAGTTTTCAAAATTATCTTGGCCACTGACCCCCTTATTGAAAGTATATCTCCTGTCGCAGTGGTCGTCAAACTTTAATGAGAAAAACTTGGCTGACTAACAGCCCCTACATACCTCCAAAAAAAATATGTATTAAAAAAATACGAAAAACCTTGGCTCACTAACCCCGAAATTAAAAACAAATGACTGGCTTATCTCCAACATTTTTCGAAAAACCCTGGCTCAAAAATTGTTTTGAGCGTAGCTCCTGGCTCAGTGGTGGTCAGCTTTTCATGAGCAAAATTCTTGGCTCAGTGGTCGCCCAAAAAGATGTTATAACAATAAAAACCCTAGGCCACTTTTTTTACTTCTTTCAATCCATTTACCACACTCACATTTCGTCTTATAAAGATGAGAATTATCCATTATATATAATATTCAACCTTATCTTTATGTCATATTTCAACTAAGTATTATGTCCTGGTTTGTTCTTTCATGGACTATATTTTTTCATATACAACTTGATAGTCAATTGGTCTTTAACGTATTCACAGCCCAAAAGATACAAAATTATGAATACAAACCCACCAACAGCTGGGAAATGCATTCTTCTTCTTTTCCATTCAGTTAAAAAAAATATTCATCATTCTATAAGAAACATGGGATAAAAAAGTTCTACAAGAAACATGGGATAAAAAAGTCGGCGTGTATCGCCTAATTTTATTAATTTTACTATGCAGTGAATACAAGCGCACTCGTAAAGACGTTAAACATCTATTCACTATGGCTACATAAACAAGGTCAATATTATTTTACAGGTATTGAGTATTCACTATGGCTACATAAACAAGGCCAATATTATTTTACAGGTATTAACTATAAATAGCTCAAGATTATTCAACCGGCATATTTGCTATTATTAGAAAATATAAACATTATCTGGTAACTTAAATATTAATCTATGAACCTATATACGGTGTTAATCGAAATAATTCTGTATTTATGAAATATGACACAAATAGAGTCATACATGTATGAACTAACAGATATTTACTGCATTTGATGCAAACTACAGGATAATATCTAGTGTGTTTAAAACGAGAGAGAGAGAGAGAGAGAGAGAGAGAGAGAGAGAGAGAGAGAGAGAGAGAGATATGGCCGTATAAGGTGTGTTTACATTGTGGAATGAACACGAAAGAAGAGTGAGCAACGAATATGTATGCCTATATGTAATGGACTAAGATGCTAAGAAGTCTCAAGCTCTTTTATAATTGAATATGTGTGTTTTGCTTTAAACCTATTATTTGTTCAATTTCATAGTAATCAGCTAGATCTGAGATAAATGGTTGTATAGACGGGATTTTTTCTTCTTCTCGAATTAGCATGCATAATTGTGTTGCTTAGTAGATATTAATTAACAATTTATTAACTTCCTATTATTCCGACTGACTCCGAAAAGACATTGTATATATTCATGTCGAATTCCAGCTGTGTTTCACCAAGAGAATCATTAAGTTTTCCGTAAAATATGTTTACATGAAAGCAATCCCAAAATAACTGAAGTATACTCTCTTCATTCATTTCGCAAACATCACACATCGAAGAGCCAATGCTTTTACATTTAAATAAGATTTTATTCCTTGCTTTAATACGCATAAGATATTTATATTGAAACGTTTTCAATTTAGTATCCAATTTAGTATTCATTGTGCATTTGATTGGAATATCGAGTATTTGTTCCATATTAAAATTGTTATTTTAAAACATACTTTACAAAGCTTTGTTATAAGTTATTTCTGTTTTTATTTGGTCAACTTTATAGATATATAAGAAATTATAATTTGATCTATTCAATATTATTTTCCTAAAGGATTTACTTTTTTTTAGGACGTTGACCCAATCCTTCGGAATTGAGGACGCAAGTGTGTAATACTTTAAAAAGTCGGATGACGGAGTAACGATCACGTATTTCTTGAAATTAAAAACAAACATATCTCTTCAAAATATAGGCCTATATATTTCATGATAATACGGGACATCAGGACTGCTTAGATTAGTCTACCTTGCATAAAGTTAGATGTTAAGTTAAATCAGGCTTTATTTTTATATGGTTTTAATTAAACAGTCTTTGAAATTTCACCGTAGGGTATGGAGGTAGAACGCATTTCATATCAATGTTCGAATCTCCGTCACAGCATAGTTTTCATATTAGTTCAGTGCTGTTGTTTATTTTCACTGACCTGTGATGCAGTTATGACACAAAACTGGTGCCAGTGATGTGAGTTGATATTGGTTCGATTACAAGTGATGCGAACTTCCGGTATACATAATACTTAATGGCAATTTGCAGATCACTACAGCTGGACTATCCTCTTTAGTTTCTAGCATCAAACCTAGATTCTATAGTCGGGGTTGTAGTCGACTGTGTAATTTGAACGAATCGATCCGACATGCCGGCCAATTTGTTGTCAGAAAGCAAAACGAATCTTGTCCTTAAGGACATCTAAGTACACCGTAATTCTTAAGTTTGTTGTCATGGAGGGCTGATAGGCGAGGGTGAGCAGTCGAGCTTTTGCAAACGTTTTAGCAGAAAACTGACACTTAGAGCGATTGTACCATTTCAGATACAATCGCAAAAATTATTTTTTATTCTGAAGAGCACATGCTAAAGCTGACAAAGACGGCATTACACGTTCTCGTTCTATCCTGAAAAATGCAAGATATAAAATACCTTTTCGGGAGATTTTGTTTGCCTGATCATTCAAAAACTAACCGTAAAACAATACTTATTTGGGGGGGGGGGGTCGGGGGGGGGGGAGCCTCGCAGTGAAACCCGTTTGTTATATGGGTTGTAGTCATTGTTGTTACATTTCGAAAAGTATGACCTAAGATTGTATGCTAAGGCTTTTATAATTTCTTATTATGATTACATTTAGTTTTAAGTAGGACCCGATATAAAGTAGACGTGATGACAGATGTGTGGGTCAATATATGATATCAAGGCTGTACAAAATTTATCCAGCTACTTGTCCACGACAAGTGACTTGTCCTGACAAATTTTGAACTTGTCTCGTTGTTCTGGTTCATATCTGCTTCATTTTCCAATGTTATATGCCTATAACGCTGTCTTAGAGCAGCTTATGCATTTATGTGGGTAAGACTATTGTACTCTTCGTTATTAGGTAATGGATTATGTACTAAAATGTAATATACTTATGTCTGTTATATGTGATATGCTATGGCATATAAAAGCATTTTGTTTTAGTATGACTCGTCTGTTTATTTTACTGTTTTAGTTGCCTTTTTGTCAGATTAACAACTAATTGTTATTATTCCCCTTACTATGGCAGAGGTCACCTGAACTGTAGTTATTCCTAGTCAACAGGTAGTCAAAAGACAGAAATCATCGGGGTAGTCGGTGACCGTCGAGAAGTAGACGAAAAATAAATATTGCAAAAAGAGCTCGACAGGCAATATTTAGGTTTGGCAGGGTCTAATCTGCCGGAATATATTTTAATTTTATTTTACATCTGATACTATTTAAGAATATGCAAGACAAAATGCTCTTTTTTTGTTTAAGTGTGGTTAGCATTGCAGATAATTCGTAATATATACACCCTTACTTCCTTATCCTTGTGATGATGTAAATTTTGAACTTCCAGTGTTTCCATATCAAACATTTACGATTCACACATCAAGCACGAGTGACACCAAAATCAAAATTTCTGGATATTGATGTAACTGTGTCCATGTCTACACTACAACACAGCAAAATGTCATAACGTTGCATAAACAATTCTACATGTATCAAAATATATGCAAACCAACTAGGAAGCAGATTTAAGACAACCAGAGTGCACATATGTAAAACAAATTTGCATTAAAGCCATTATATTCGTAACAATACTAAAGTGTGGGCAATATTTCAGATGCATTTATTAGTTTAACCACGTCAATCAACTTTTGTTCTCATATCCTTTTTATATCCCTTTACCTGTAACCGATAATTAGTCTTCCAGTTGTTTCTCAACGAGAGTACTTATACAATAATCAACAATTACGATTTGTCTACGCAAATAAGGGTCGTCTTACAATAACAAGTGAAACAGTTAATACTTTGATGGCTATGATGGGATAAAACTACCATTCCTTAGATGAGTATTCCTATTGACCATTTGAAACAATTTGCTAAAAACGAGACCAAATGTTATAATCAAATCACGGAAATATAGCGGAAAAAGAAAGAAAAATATATTAATGTTTCTAAGGATAACAAGGTTTGGTCAAAAGTGAATCACTTGCGACATTCCATGGCAGTAAGAAAAGTTACATGGAAGCATTGCGAAATATCACTAAATATGAAGAACTATTGCGCTGGTAAAATAGTTCTGATCCTTATTACCACAGAGATGAATCACAACTCATATGTTTTAGTATAAAACTAAAAGCCCAGTTCTTCTTTTCTCACGACTAAAACATTCATGGAGATTATTTATTCCATCTTATCATTATTTGTAACTCATACATAATATGTGGCAGCCGACCGCATCAATTGACCTAATTTCCACGTGGCTTTAATATAACTATTTTGCAACCCTAATGAGGAAAGTTTGACTGAATTTACTATTCGATGGAAATGCAGAGTTGCAAATAGAGTTAAGTCAAATGCGATTTGAGATAATTAATTGTTCATTATCCCCACCTTTAGCTGGGAATAATGTGATACCATCTGTTCATGACCAAATCTTTTGTCCATGACCAAATCTTTTCCTAACCGTTAGGTATTAATTTACGAAACTTTGTAGTTATATTGCCTTTGGCTAACCATCTACAAGAATGTGTAAACCTTGGCTCCCACACATGAAGTCCATGGGACGGGTCAAAAGTCAATTGTACGCAGCTTGAATTACAATGACATTTTGAAATATATATATGTATGCAGTACTAGCAGAAAAACGCATCAACTACAAGACATATTTTGCATTATAACCGCTGGGTTCACTGTCTATGGGTGGGGGTGAGTACCTGGTTTGGGGTTGGGCGGTGGTATATGTAATAGAAAGCGTATGGGGTTGCTATATTGAGTCATTATAGTTGCTCCAGATTTGTCGTGCACTCGTTTATTAGAATTACTAAACTACTTCATTAGTTTTGATGCATGCAAAATTTTTTAGTTATTGCAAGTCAATTTTTTTGAGATATATATATATATATATATATATATATATATATATATATATATATATATATATATATATATATATATATTAGAACCGGTTTTCAACATGCTTCCATGAAACCAACACATTGGTAAAATGGTGTTTTTGGTAAAATATAATTTATGCTTACAGCGTGGTGTGATTTCCCTGCGTCGTAGAGGACACGTGGTATTTAAAGATAAGTTCGTATTGTTTCCTCTGAACTTAGGATAGAAATGCGCAGAGTTTGCTAAACAAATTTTCAGTTAGTTTCATCACCTCTGGTAAAGTTTGGACGTGTAAACTCCTGCTCATTTTCCATCTCTATTTCCTTTTAAGATGCATTCTTCGCCACCACTTTGACCAAGTGCTTCGACGACAAAGGAGCTGTAACTTATTGTTCACCCCAAGGTAGAGGAAACAGTTAAAATCGGAGAAAATTCGAAAATGATGATGGTGTGGGTGGCTACAATTTTCAACACGAATGAGATGGAGTTTCCACGTAAATTTGTACTAGAACTGATGAAAATAACTGACAATTATTGTAGCAAAATATCTACACATTTCACCCCACCCCATCTGACTTTAAAGACCAAAACATACAAGCGTACCCGGAAATCCCACACGTGTCCCTGATTGCAGGAAAATCACAGTACGTTGTCAAAAAAATTTGGATTTTGCAGAGTTCACCACCAGTTAAACTAATATAATAATGTGAATTCGTGTACATTTGTCTTCACTGGATTAATTTTTTTTAAAATAGGCTTCAGCCAAGGCAGCAGTTGTCCAATTTATTTCCTCGACCGCTGTAGCGGAAGGGTTTCCAAAATCACAAAACTTGATGTGCGTATAAAAACCAAACTAACTCAAGAACCGGTTGATGTATTTCAAAATGAAAGTAAGTGGTATTTTTGAGGATTATAAGAAACATACCCTTCAAGCATTGGTGCTAGTTCAACAATACAATTTTAGAGTATTGATGCACTGAATATTACAAATCCTATTACTTTATTATGACCAGCATCGATCAGCAGGCAAGTTTTATTTCTATGCAATGAAACCCTAAATCAGAAACAGCCTCTTGGCATACTGATAAGGATGATGAAGTTGTTCCTCTAGAAACCACTGCACTGCAAGATCCCCAGAGCACTCAGGTCTCGGTGGACAGGTTTTTGGTGAATTTTCATCGGACTAAGATGGATTGCAGAAAAATGAAAATAATTCTACATTGAAGATACAAATACAAACTAACTAATGATTCTTGCGCAAAGTATGTTGTACAATTTTAATTAAGATATTCAGGTTAGTTTTTTGTACAATTGATAGATTTTACACTGTACCAACTCTATCCCAACCCCTCTTTTATAGTGTTACTTTCTGACAGTCAGGTGTTATTTTTATTTGTTCCTTTGACAAGTGGCTCAAACAAACCATATGGACCCAATACATGATTAAAGTTCACTGTCATGATAACATATTGGCATGCTTCTCATTACCCCTCAGCCATATCGATTTTGAGATATTTACATCTGTAACAGACACACATAAACACGTAAACCAAGCTGGTCATTCATTTGAAGCCCAAGTTACGCATTTGATCTACTGTGCTAGTCTAATTGTCAAAGGTAGTCCCCAAGCAAACCAATCCATTTTCAAGCCTAACTCACAATGTAATCCAAATTGTAGATTTAGTTCCTGTGTGAATTTATAAACCATAAGTCTCATGCTTATTACGCCCATGTTCTCTGCTTTAAAACATTAGGGGGTGTCAAAATACGAAACTAACCAGTGAGACCTCAGGTTGGTCATGCTTTTCCGGGCTGGCTTGAGAAACAAATTGGCAGAAGCTGAAGAAAACCAGTGAGGTGTGTGAAGTAAAGGCGAGTATTTTGCTTATTTTATCTGAAAATCTGAATCGCAGGTGGAATATTCTTCACCAGTCGTATATGGAGACATTGTTGAAATGCGGTCTTGTGAGGAAACACCAGTAGGTCAATTACATCTCACGCATTTTTTTAGAAAAACAAAGCATTTGATGTATATTGTACAATCTTATAGTGTACCGGCTGGTCACCTCAGAAGCAACGGTTTTGTCAAAATGATTTAGTAGAAGTTGTACGGATTGGTCCTTTTCACGAATAAGATAAAAGGTTTCGTCCATATAGTTTCGCTGAAAATGTATCGGAAGAAATTAATTGCGTGGGGAACTTCAAAGACAAAAAGCTATAAATGTGGATAGTAATTATCATCTATTTATATTTACAATCCTATTGTTAGCATCTTTTTGTACGCAAGGAATTGTTCATACTGATTTATAATGTCTCATGTATGTTTTTACGATATCGAAAACATTGGGTTATTCATCCATTTAGCGTTGTTTTCCTTAGAAGTTCAAAATTATGCGTATTCTAATTTCAGATTTTTAAAAATCAGGTGCTACAATTGTAGTTTCGAGGAGACAGAGTCTGCCTGAATGACTGATTACTGTGCAAAAGTACATTCTAATCGTATGCTCAAGATTCTCATAAGACAACTGACTCACCAAACTGTGACTGCACTACACCAATTTTCAAGTAAATTGATCTATATTAAAGGTAGCCAACAAGACAGCTTTAAGCAAAGAATCTTATAACATCTGCTCTTTTTCTGTCAAAACTGTGTATATTAAATCTACAGATCATCGGGATGAGGCAATGCGGCCTATCGATAACCTAAATGATGACGAAATATAATGAATAAACGTATTTAGGAATTGTCTAGTTTATAGAATCATTGACCAGTTGCAAAATTGGCCAGCTTTTCATCGCTTGATATATAAAGGTCAATTTCCTCTTGACAACATCTCTTCTCATTCTATTTATTGATGAGTGTAGTTTCAGATTTGTGAACAATACAGTTTTGATGAGGTATTATATTGGCAACCAGAGAAAATGGCTGCGTTTTATGAGTGGGATTGGATGGTTAGAGGTTGTTGGATATGTCTCATTGGGACGTCGGCCCGATTCAAAATATTGGACTTTCACATTCTGCCTGTGTATAGTTGCTTCTGTTCATATTGCTTCCTTCCAACAGGTAATAATATTCTGATATATATGTTACGTATTGGCTAACTGGTCATGAAAGCATAACGAGCATTCGCGGTTTGCTGTGTACAAACGTTCGCATACAGGAAAACATGCACTAATGCAGGATTCCTATAGAGATAGTAAAGCATTTAAATGAAAGATTTCCTATACTACTATTTTAATAATCGTATGCATTAAATACAATCTTATATTTACTAAATACACGTTTCTTCCCAGTGGTACGTCATATGGCTTTTTTATTCTTTCTCTCACACACATATAACACACACATATTTTGAGAGCGAGAGAGAGAGGATGAATTGTTATTAGAAATTATTTATTTACAATGAATTTGGGAACGTATAATAAATTCTTTTTTTAAATCCATGAATCCCTCTGGTTAATTCATGCAACGGGTTCCATTGTAAGTGCTCAGATTAAGAATGGTAATAGTCTCTCATATTTAATCGAAAGAAAAATACTGAGTTGTAAGCTAATTATCAATATGAACTTTATTTAAAACGACATTAAAAAATATAAGGAAAATTTCCACACAGCAGACATATGCCATTTCAAGTTGAAGGCTCGTATATTGGCACTGGTCACCAAAGAATAAAATGTCATTGTCTTTTCAGTCAGTACCAAGTGCGTGGGAATTGTCTTCTAAAGTACCGAATTGTTTGTCATTCTAGAAAATAAAAAGGATGCATAAATCATATATGGATTGTAATACAAAATATACATATTATAACAAATAAAATATGTACAGAGTTCAATTGAATCTATCTTCAATACCATAAATTATATATATATATATATATATATATATATATATATATATATATATATATATATATATTTTTATATATATAGTAAAAAAGTACTAACTTTTTGAAGTGAATTAACCTTGCAACAATCAAGACCAATCTGTATCCTTACTCAAAGAAATCCACTGCCTAACAGAAGACGGAGTGGGACCAACTCGTGTAATGCTGAGCTACAGCTTTGTGTTTCACCTATCATTTATGCCTAACAGAAGACGGAGTGGGACCAACTCGTGTAATGCTGAGCTACAGCTTTGTGTTTCACCTATCATTTACGTATACATGACGCAAACTGTAAATTTATATCTGGTCACTATAAAAGTTTAAAATTGTCAAAGGCAAGAGGTTCTAGACCTAGATCTTTCTGTCAAAAACATTAAAATATATTAAAATGTTGTTTCTTCTTGCACGATGGGGATTCTATAGGTATTTTTAGAATAAATAGTAGTCAAAGATTTCAAAAAGCAGGCCATTTTACACAGAACTGAACTTCTTGATAGATGCAATGGTATGAGAGAGAAGAGAACTTATATGTCATCAATGGTCACCACTTGATATTCTTCAACCTCCATCATTTTGTTGCTTAAAATCGAAATCGGGTGACAAACTTGAGTGCGCCAGGCTCTTACAGTACATTGAAAACTCACAGAGCGATTACAATTAATAATTCAAGAGTTCCCAAGATCACGCTATTCACGAGTGAACATGATAGTAGTATGACAGTAGTATAGAAAGCGTAGCTTCTTACTCACTTGATCTTTGACCTTTGTCCCCTAATATTTGACCTTCACCGATAAACCTAGGCCACTGGCCCTTAAACATTTCCAAAAAAGACGTATGCCACTGACCCCCTTATAGAAACATAACTTCTGGCGCAAAGGTCGTCACATCATAATGAGAAAAACCTGGCTAACTAACCAATCCCACCCCCACATAGCCCCCACCCACCCAATCCAAAAACAAAAAATAAAAAACAAAAACAAATTTACTAATTTCACTGTGCATTGAATACAATGGCACTGGTAAATGCGGTAAACATGCATTCAATATGGCTAGATAAACAAGGCCAATAATAATGTTACACGTATTAACTATAAATATCTCAAGATTATGCAAACAGTGTACTTATTATTACTAGAGAGAAAAAATTATATGGTAACTTAAAGATTAATCCGTGAACCTATATACGGAATTAATAGAAATAATTCTGTACTTATGAAATATGTGATACTAATATAGTCATACATGTATGAACTGACATATATTCACTGCACTGAGGTAATACGTGTGTGGCTGATCAGGCCAATTTTTGTGTCTTGAACTGTCTGTGGCACACTTGACAGGAGATGCCGCTTGGGTTTGCTTGATCAACATAGGACGTGCTGCGGTTCAGAGATTTACGCTGCTCACGCTTCTGCACTGCCTCTGCAGTTCTCCTCCGTTCAAAGTATGTAGCTCCAGTATGGATGAGACTCCGCCTGATGGAGCGATCCTGTGTGATATCTTCCCAAGACTCAGAGTCAATGTTGAAGTGTTTCTAGGATGATTCAAGGGAATCTTTCAAGCGTTTCTTCTGACCACCCTAAGATCACTTTCCCGGGTTTAGATCCCCATAGAAGATCTCCTTTGGTAGTCGCTCTTCTGACATCCTGGAGACGTGGCCTGCCCATCTCAACTGTGATTTCATCAGCAGAGTGTGGATGCTTGGAATGCCTGCTCGAGTGAGAACCTCAGTGTCTGGCACCCAGTCCTGCCATCTTATCCTCATCAGTTCCCTCAGACAGCCCATGTGAAAATGGTTCAGCTTCTTGGCATGGCATCTGTTCACCTCCAGTTTCGCAAGTATACAGCAGAGTCGGCAACACAGTGGTTCTGTAGACCTTAAGTTTGGTTTGTAGACTGATGCACATAGTCTGCCAAAGGCCACACTTGCTTTAGAAATTCTGGCGTTGGTTCATCATCGATGTGGACTGCACGTGACAGTGTACTGCCGAGATAGGTGAACTTGTCCACTGCCACTAGGGTTTGTCCATTTACTGTGATGGTAGGTTCTACATAAGGCTTTCCTGTTGCAGGTTGGTGCAGACTGATTGTGAGACCGAAATTGTCAGAAGCTGAAGAGAAATGGTCCATAATATGTTGCATGTCAGAATCAAATTTGGCATTCAGGGAAGACTCGTCAGCAAACAGGAGATCACGAACAGTCACTTCCTGTAACTTCGTCTTCGCCTGTAGTCTCAGATTTAACAGCTTGCCGTCATTTCCGTATCTGATGTCGATCCCAGTGTCATAGTCACGGAAGGCATCAGTAAGCATGGCAGAGAACATCATACTGAAGATGGTTGGGGCGATCACACAGCCTTGCTTGAATCCATTGGTGACTGGTCCAGATGACTCACCATCATTCGCTAAACAAGCAATAATGACATCATGGAATTGCCTAACCATCACGATGAATTTCCCTGGGCAACCAAATTTTGCCATGATCTTCCATAGGCCTCCACGGCTGACTGTGTCAAAGACTTTTGTCACTTCGATGAATGTCGTGTACAGGTTGGAGTTCTGTTCCTGGCATTTCTCCTGGAGTTGACGAGCTGCAAACACGATGTATGTGGTCCCTCGTCACTTCCTGAAGCCACACTGACTCTCTGGCAGGAGCCCTTGATTGATGTGATGCAGAAGACGATTCAGCAGAATTCTGGCGAGGAGTTTGCTGGCTATTGACAAGAAGGTCCAGATTGACTTGAAGAGTTCAGTCAGTTTCTGTGCCATGTGCTAGCCTCCAGCTTTATAGACTTCAGCTGGCATAGCATCTTCTCCATGTGCTTTGGCATTAACAGCTGGTCGATTGCTTTCACAGTTTCAATCAGCTCTGGAGGATCAGCATGTGATATGTTGAGTTCCACTTGGGACAGTCGATCAACTGCCTCCTCTCTGATAGATGACTGTTGACTGAAGTTGTTCCTAAAGTCTTCTGCCCATCATTGAAATATCTTTTCTTTGTCAGTTAGCAGCGTGGCGCTGTCAGCACTCAGTATTGGAAATGTTCATGATGACATTGGCCCGTAAATTGTCTTCAAAGCACCATATAAGTTCTTCGTGTCATTCCAGACAGCGTAGGACTGAATCGCATCTGACTTAATGCTCAGCCACAAGTCTTGCAACTCTCTGAGTTTGCATTGGACAGTCCAAATGTTCTTGAAAGCTGACTTCTAAGATGATGAAGTGCTGTTTTCTAAATAGGCCTTCTGTAGCCAATGTTTCTCATTCAGAAGTCTCTGTATGGCAGCATCGTTCTCATCAAACCAAACCATGTCAGGTCAGGCAATACCTGCCACCGTAAGTAAGAGTAGACGGTACTACCTGTGACTGTTGATCCAGAGTGGACAGCTACACCTGTCTCCCTCTGAAAAGTCCATTCTGGAGGATCAGGCGCACAGGCATATTTGCTCATAACCCGACTGTGAAGGCAGATGGCAAAAGCTGTGAGGACAGCTCAGGGCATCAGCTCATGTGCAGTAGGAACTGGTGGCCGGCCATTCACTGCATCCGGACGTGTCTCCACACGTCTCGATATTTTCTTGCTACTGGATTCAGACAGACCTGGACGAGAGAGTGTGGGTGACTCTGCGCAACTTACCCTTACTTGAATCCAACTCACGCGCAAGTCATGACACTATTCCCCTCCCCCAGCAGATACCTTCAAGTCCTGTGGCGATTGGCGAGCGGCAAAACAGCAGGTGTAGATACACTGTGAGTTGTAGCTGCAGACCTGCATTGCATAGGGTCGCTTTTCACTTGACCGAAGCAGCAGTTGAACTCGGCAGCTCCCTGAGTGAATGAGAAGCCCTTTTTATGATCACACTGCTCACCTCCGTAGTATGAGGAAGGGGTTAAAAAAGATTCTCTAAACATTGCCTGCTTCACCATAACCCTGGTCAGTATACCGCTTCTGACGGGGTCGAACATCTAACAAGAAGACAAAGGTGACGTAACTCTCACCATTGGTGCCTGGAACGTACGCACACTTATGGACAGTACATCAGCAGATAGACCAGAGAGAAGAACAGATCTAGTTGGTAGAGAACTGACCAAATTCAACATCAGATAGCATCCCTGAGTGAAACTCGTTCTAGCTTAGGAAGAACAACTCACCGAAGTAGGAGCCGGCTACACCTTCTTCTGGAGTGGCCGAAGTAAAGAAGAGCGACGTGAAGCTGGTGTTGGGTTTGCCATCAAATCACAGTTAGTTAGCAAGCTTACAAATCTCCCAAAGGGCGTGAATGACAGACTAATGCAAATAAGACTTCCTTAGTCTGGAAAAAGACATGCAACCATCATAAGCGCCTATGCATCCACCATGACCAACCCAGATGAGATCAAGGACAAATTTTATGAAGACCTGGAGTCTCTTATTGCAGAAGTACCAAAGGCAGACAAGCTCCTCATCCTTGATGACTACAATGCTAGAGTTGGCACAGATCACCAAACATGGCCAGGGGTCAATGGCAAAAATGGACTTGGCAAATGCAACAACAACGGACTCTAACTACTGAGAAAATGACCTGAACATGGCCTCCTAATCACCAACACAGTATTATGCCTGCCAAAACGCAACAAGAGGTCTTGGATACTCCCAAGCTCCAAGCACTGGAATCTTATTGGTTACGTCATCATCAGGAGAAGAGACAGGCAGGATGTTCTAGTGACGAAGGCCATGAGAAGTCCAGAATGCTGGACTGACAACATGCTCATACTCTCCAAGCTTAATATCCGTATTCAGCCGAGCAGACGACCACAAGGCAAAACGTGGCCCAAAACACTGGCGCCAAGTTGAAAAAGGAGAATGTGAAACAGGCATTTGTCGAAAAACTGTGCAGCCAACTGGATACAATCGATACAAACTTCGAGAATATCGAGGAAAACTGGGCATCCTTCAGAGACTGTGTACTCAACAGCATCCAAAACCCTCAGTCCCACCACACGTAAACATCAATATATATATATATATATATATATATATATATATATATATATATATATATATATATATATTAGAAAAGATGATTAAGAAAACAACGAAAATCATACAACAGAATTTTCTGTTTCGAGAAAATAGTTACAAAAGTTGATGCAAACAACAGGATAGTATCTGGTGTGTTTCAAACGAGAGACAGACAGACAGACAGATATGGTAGCATAAGATGCGTTTACAGTATGGAGTGTTCACGCAAAAGAAGTAAACAATGAATACGTGTGTCTATATGTGATGGACTAGAACGCTCAAAGTGGCCCCAACATATTTTCCACTTTACTCAGCGTGTTTTGTTTAAAAATTTTATTTTGTTTTCAATTTCATAGCAATCAGCTAAAACCGAGATAAAGGGTTGTATAGACGGGATCTTTTTATACTTGGACATTAAATAAGAAGCCAAAAACATGATTTCCGTATAGAAAGTTGCATTTTGGTCACGCGGGTTCTCAGTTCCAGGCAGACATAGTTGATTTACAAGCAAATAAAAATAATAATAATATTAATAAATAATGGTTATAGATATATTTTGACAGCGATAGATTTTTCTTTTTCTTTTTCAAATACGCCCGGGCTAAAAATGTAAAACGAAAAAGATATATGACATATATCATGCCTTTATAGAAATATTTGAAGAGAGAAAACCATAGAAATTACAGTTCGATGAAGAATAGGAATTGTATAACGGAGAAGTCAAGGAAGTATTGGAGAAAGAAAACCTCGAGTATTTTTCTACTTACTCAGATAAACAAGCGTCTGTAGTAGAAAGATTTACTCGTACTCTTAAAACTAAAATGTGGAAGTCTCTTCCTGAAAATAAAACTAGAAAATGGTTATATATATTACAAAAACTTATTGAGGGATACAACAAAAATTATCATCGATCAATAGACATGTCGCCAATTGAAGCAAGCAAGGAAGAAACAACAGCTAAATTATGGATGAACCTATTCTGTTATCTTACAACAAATGCATATGGAGCGCCGAAATAAAATTGGTGAGAAAGTCAGGGTCTAGCAAGAGAAATCTTCTTTTAGTAAAAGCTATCTTGCTAGCTTTACGGAAGATATTTTATAATCAGAGAAGCAATTTTAGGGGACGCTGTAGTATACAAATTAGAAGACTAAAATGGAGAGAATATTGAGGGAATATTGTACGATGAGGAGTTATCTTTATATGACAAGCGAGAGAGAACATATTAAATAGGACAAAATACATGGCATAAAATGTGCGATGGTAAACTGGAAAGGATATGGAAAGGATATGACGAATCTTTTAACAAATGGGATTTGGAAGAAAATGTTATCTCACAGAAACTGTCATGGCGTCACTAGCAGTCCTAAAATAGACTCTGATTATAGATTAATCGTAGTATTTATATGTAAATAATTGACATTTTATAAATGGATCCAATTACATGTAATGAGTGTTACAAAATTAAGTCTACTGATGAAAAGGAACGTCGAAAAAGCTAAGTACACGCGATGTAAATATTGTGCAGATATAATAAAATCTCAATGGTATTATAGTGGAGAAAATGATAAAACCAACAAAATATTATGAAATACGTATAGATATCCATTAGTTCATCAATAACATATTTTATTTAACTTTACATATTGATAAATTTAGGCCAGGAGCTAGAAAGTCATATATATATCTTTCCAGATTTGATTTTAAAAAGCCTGTCCTTGTGTACAAAACAGTGATAATAGATGTTTTTAAATCCAATAGAATCAATTATAAATTCACCAAGAGATATACCGTGTGGACCACACAACTGTAACGTTGATAAATATAAGCATTGTTTTCATAATTTTCTAATAAAAACACAAGATATAAAACAAATGTGAAAATTAATTTGACATATCCGTCAATGTATATGAACCAATAGAACAACGTATAAGACCAGCTAGAATAACGGAACAAAAAAGAGACATGCATGTAGATCTTTTAATCATATTTGAAAGAGACAGTTGTCATTATTGTGGATAAAGGGTTTATCTCAAGAAAAAATAAACAGAAGAAAAATAATTTTTAGAAGTATTTTGACTTTTTTAAAAATTCTGAACACAAAAGAAGCATACAATCAAACAACTGATACAATAGACATAGTGCCAAAAGAGGGTTATATCGTTAAGTTTAAAAACTACCCAAATCAACTAAAAGTTGCTTTTGCTCTTTGTTTTCATTTTGAATATATAACTGAAGCAATAATTAATATTACAAAGAACTAAATTACGTTAAAATACGTCTTAGACAATTAAAACTGCAAAAGCACACACCAGCACGATTTTACCTTTATCTTAAATCGATTCATAAGGAGTGTCAACCAATATTTTGCAGAGGTCAAAACTGTATAGTTCAATTTTATAAATACCTAGCATCAATTGCAAAAAAACGTTTATCAAGAATTAGATCAAGTAAAGCTGAAGAAACTATATTAAGTAACAGAGAAAAAGCATTATAATTCTACCAATATAGGCCATATATGTGAAAAGGAGACAAGGTCCGACTAAGCCAATTACAAAGTAAGAGATCATGATCACTTAACTGGAAAATACAGAAATCCTGCGCATCTAAATTGTAATTTAAATTATAAATATCCAACAATATGTTCCACTGTTTATTTATAATCGTCTAGATAAAAACGATCTAGACGAAGTAGTATCAATAAGACCAAATAATGAGGACAACAATTCGTATAGTAAAGATTTTGCAAACGATAACTTGAAGAACAATGGCGACAGCCCCCCCCCCCCTCTCCAAGAGGTTTTTGTGAAGAGAACAATAAGATTTATAGATAGTTATCGGTTTATGGGTCAATCGCAACAGCAACTTGTTAAAATCTAAAGGATGTTAAATTCACATAAAGAATAAAGAAAAATTAGTTATCCAAGGGCATAACTATAGAACCTAGAGTTTTGAGAAACAATATTTATCCTTACAAATACAAGGACTCTTTTATAAATGATATTAAAACTGAATGACCGCCAATCGATAATTTGTTTTCTTTTTCAAAATTATTCTGATGAACAGTTAGCTTAGAGGATTACGAATATGTAAAAGATGTTATCAAACATTTCAAATGAAATACTCTTTGCGATCTTCAAGAATTCTACGTAACAAAAGTATATTTTAATATAATGTGATATTTTTGAAGAATTCGGATGTGTGTATGAATAATTGCCAACTGGACCCAACACATTATGTTTGTGCACACGGACAGGCTCACGATACCAGTTTGAATATTAGTAACCTAGAATTATTATTCATAACCGATTATGATATGTTTTTAACGATTGAATTCTGGAATCAAAGGAGGAATATGTATGCTACCAAACAGCTACGATAAAGCGAATCATGAGTATTATAACGAAGTTACCGGAAATAATGGAGAAATGGAAATACCACTATCAAGGTCAAGGTCATGTATGATGCACCTACTTACCAATAGTTTGTATGGCTGGGTCACGTGTGCCCATTAGAAATTTTAAATGAGCAGACGATTACGCAATAAAGGAAATTAAAGAAATATGATGCATTGGAGTGATCAAATGCATTTGGATAAGTTGATTTGGAACAACCAACAGATTTTCTCGACTGTTTTAAAGATTATCTCTTGGCACAATAAAAAAAATAATTCCCAGTGAGGATGATTTATCTCCATCACAAAACAAATTGATACAAGATAAAAAAGGGTACAAAACCTTCAGTAACAAAATTATTATGTACTGTAACAAACAAAGAAAATTTATTAATATCGAAATGTAACGTTACATCTACAGTTAGGAATTAAACTAAAAAAGATACATATAGCAGTTGTATTCGGTCAAGAGCCGTAACCAAAAACATGCCTAGACCTTAATACATCTTTGAGAAAAAATCAGTTAATGAATAATGCTGTCTTTGGAAAACAAATGTTAAGTTTAAGAAAGGGATCTAATGCAAAAATATGTACTAATAGCACGAAATGTTATAAACTTTAAAAGGATATTTCATTTACAAGATATGGTATTAGTTAGTTTAAAGAACAAGAAAATAAATGATCGAAACTGTTTGATGGTGGCTTTATAGTCAATGCTAGTAGTAAGTGAATTACTGATGTATGATTTAAACCGCAACAGGCTAAACCACCAATTTAGTGTCAAAAGAAAGTTATTAATTGAGTTATTGTGCCTAAGTATAAATAGATTTTTATAATGATATGAAACAAATATACAGTTTTACGATACAAGCATTAACAATAATTATAACAGATATGGAATACCATTAGCTAAAAAAAGATGCTGAATTGTTTAAAGATGAGATGACTAGTGTAGCAACAGAAGAATTTTGTGGACTTAGAAGTAAGATATATGTTTATAGATCTGACATAGGAGGCAAAATGTTTGTAAGGATATAACGAAATATGTTGTAAAAATGAATCTCACATTATATGTGTATTAGGATTGTTTATCAAACCAAATAATAAATCGCCAAAAAATGAATTTAATTAGATCGCACGTACCATGCTACGATAAATAAGGTTGCTCTTTCACCATAGGATGTTAAACGTTCTTTGGTTGATAAGGTGAAACTTTACTTTAGGACTGTAAAATTAACTAGGTAGTCTCTTGTTAATCTCCTACCACGTTGTTATCGAACGGATAGTCCAGCCTCAATAACAGTTTTATTTATTTTGTTTTATCTTAACTTTTCAACTATTTCATCTCTACTAACGACTGGTACTGCATTATTTTCATTAAAAATGTTTTCCATAGACGTTTTATCTTGTTAGTAAAAGACTACTATGAATCTAACATTTTCACTACGATGTTTTATGACAGAATTATAGCTTTGTATTGTTACCCATAAAAAAATATTCCATAATGCCTACCACTGAATGTTAGCTTTGTTAAATTCCCACAATCGTCTATCAGAAACAACGTATTAGTTTTCTGGTATACACTAATAAATAATTCTAGCCATTTATCTAATGTATTACCAGGTTCTATTAGAATTACATTCTTGTCCCTAAAAAGCCATTTTATGTTGTAAATGCTATTGTATATAACGGTTGGACACATAATTACAATAAAATCAAAACAGATTGTATATTCTGTTTCAATCAGATCTAGTGCAAACTTGGTCTTTCCGCAATTTGTAGCACTATATATAAGGTTTTATAGTACATGGAGTGTATGTAATACAGCGATCTGTTGGATTAAGATTTGTACACACACTGTTTTTTTTATAATAAATATTGTTCATGCCTTGTCACCCTATTTATTTAGTTAAATTTAGTTATACTTATTCTAGGGCGTCTAAAAACGTTAATAACATTTCTCACCCTTTGCTCCAACACCAGCACACCTTACAACTGCAATACAAACATTTTCATAAGTTAACTGTTCCTTAGAAGGTTGCTAGAAATCATTAAGTTCAGGTTTTACTAGGTTTTTCTAAAGCGGCAGATGGATTAATAAAATAATATAACTAAAAAGCTTGATCCCAATTATTTAAATACCAACTAACCAAATCTTGTTGTCATAATTTTTCATTTATGTAATCAAGTATCTTTGTTCTTTTTTCATTGGACTAAATAGTTTCTCTCTGCAATTCCTCAAGTGTTTTATCGTATCTATCTCTTTTGGCATCAGCTTCACTAGGATCAAATACCTTTGATAGAAAATTACTTCCTGTGAATATTAAAGCCTTAACAATTTCTCCTACGATTATTACTGCTGCTCTTGTAATTTAGTACTACATTTTGATACTGTCCCCCAAATTCTCAACTTAAGTCTAAACGATCAGAAATAGTATCTGCAACAGCTACAATTGAAAAAATGACATATTTTCTTTTTCTATATAAGATGCTTTTGATTCTTTTATAAGACATTTTCTATCTTTAGCTACTGGGAAATTAATATGTAAATTATATCCCAGTAATCCAGTATAAAATTAAAACTTATGCGGAGATTTGATGTTTAACTTTTAAAACATTTGTACATAAACGTTCTTTTTTATTCGAATAAGATAAATATCTTCAAATCCAAAACGATATTCAGAATTTGTCTCATGTATATAACTTGCATTCAGCAAAACATGATGGATTATGCCTGAATCGATAGGTACTAACTACTGTAATCTCAGCATCAAATAAATGAAAAAACAAATTTTTTTGTTTGCAATAGTTTCATCTTCTTTCTTAACTTCAATACACAAATATACTTTTTGTGTTGCAATAAGGCCGTAACTCCTTGTGTATAAAGAAAATAAAAATTCATATACTGCTATGTATTTCAGGATTAGATTTAACATCTGGGTTTAATTGAGTTTTGAATTTCAGCATATCTTCCGAAATAGCAGTTCTTACTAAACAAAAAATTGTTTTTACTCAATGCTAAAAGACGTTCATATGCTTGATCCTTAAGTTCTTCTGCTTTTGTTCTGATCTTTTGTTCTATTTCATTACTAATTTCTTCTTTAGTTTTGTTTTTATCAATTTTTTAAGTTTTTATGTCATACTCTGATTATTAACTGTTAAATTCTTATCAGCTGCTTCTCTTTATGTTTTAATATATTTCAAATTATTATCCTCGAATGTCATATGTATTTATCCATCAACACGTCTTTATACAAACCTATTAGTAGCTGCATCAGTTAATTTTCCTGGTTCACTTAAATAAGTATTACCGTTGTTGCTCTATTTAGTTCCCTTATCATATTTCTGAGTATTTTAAAGTTAAATCACTAGGACCTCTTAAACATACTAGCTAAGGTGTTAATGATATTTATGCCATTATTTATTTTTAATTAATTTGCCTTAGCTATTCTAAAGATATACGTAACTGGCAAACCTTTCCATCCTCGCCTATAATGATAATACATGTGTATTCTGTCACCAATATACAAATATAAGTTTCTAAAAGAACGAATATCAGCTCCACGTCTTCTAACAAAAAAAAAAACACAAATGTTTTCTCCTAAATCAGACGGTTTCAATTCCTTTATTCTATACTATTTTGCATGTTGATGTCCTCCAGGTAAATATTTACTACAACTTCTGCATTTATATTTACAACATAAGAATGATTTTATTATTTATATATTATAAACTGTTTAATCATATGTGGTTTGGGTGTTTAAGTTTATAAAAATTTAATATAAACCAAACTTAGTTACACTAATAGCACAATAGTCTGCGGAATGTTTACGGCGCAACCTGTATTAAGCAAAACGTGATTGAGCATTGTCAAATCTATACATAGTAGCTACTGCCTGTGGTGTTGAGAAACCAGATAATGTATCAAGAAAACCTTTTAAAAGTAATATTTTACCTACTACATATCTAGATTAAACACATAACTCTCTTGATGTTAAAACACTTTTGTATAACGAAAATCAAAAAGTAACACACTTCCATGTAGTTCATTATTAATTTATTCTTTCACTTAATGATCAAGTCTTTATATATACGTCATTATTAACTTCTGTTTTCAATCTTATCTGTTTCTTTCCTAATTTCTTCTGTATCTATTATTATCTTTTGTTCTATATCATTAAAATCTCTTCTTAGTCGTCTCAACTTGTTATCGATTTCGTCAATACCTCCTTGTATCACATCAATATTATTAAGAAGTTCCCATTCTGTATATACTTTACTATCTTTAAGAACTTTTTCTATTCCAGCAGATAGTTCATTCTTGAGAGTCAATAAGCCCTGATGTTTTAAATCATTTATTTCATTCCTTAAATCTGAAATAGATAAATCGTAGGCTGTTTTTAAATCGTGCTTCACTCACATTCTTCAAATTTCTTTTCCTCTGTAATTGTAAAAGACCTATTGATAGTTTTCACCCTTTCTCACAGCCTTTTCACAACATCTTTAAACTCATTAACTAACTTTGTAATATACTCATTATTATACCTTTTCATCGTTTAATTCTTTCTGCAACTGTTAAAGTTGTGATTGTAATGTACTATAATTTTCTATAGACTTCGTTATCCCTCCAGATCACTCTCTAAGGCTGATATTTCAGCCAGTTGATTGTAATAACTGTTGTATGTTGCTACATGTCTTATGTTTGATTCTATCCTAACAGTTTCTAAAGCTATTTGATAGAGCAATTAATTCCTTGATAAATATATCTTGAGCATCTGAAATCTTTTTTTTTCTTTCTCAGACTCTCCTTCCACAATAATGTGACTAGACTTTGTTGTTAGGTAACTTGGCTTTGCCATTGAAGTAACGATATTGTTTACTGTTACGTTCTTACAACCATAATTTATACTCACTAACCATCACGTTAAATTCGTCGGGACTTTTTTTATTATTGCTTATTGATTTACTCAACATTTCATCAATAATATTCAACTTAGTTATAGCAGAGGTTACAGCAGAGGCTACAATCTTATCCTATTTTGAAAACATCATTGTATACTAGCTTGTTTTTTAAAGCTTTTAAAACAAATCCTAATAAAGTTCCACCAAACCCTTAAGACATCAGAGGTATAATGAACCGAAGGCTACCAGCTGCTGCAACATTTAAACTAGCATAAAGCTGCATGGTAAATAGTGTTCATTATGTTGTTTGTTCGCTTGCCATTTATTATTATAAATGTTATTAAATGTACTAATTACTGCACCATTATATTAACTAGCTAATTAATATGTTCATCTGGTAATTTACAGCATTTCTGGAAATATATTTACTTGACTTGACTCTTTAGAGGATATGTTAGCAGACTTCACCGTTCACTTGTTGTTGTGTTTTTTTTTTTTTTTTTTTTTGCTTTTTTTAAAATAAAGAAGTAAATAATGTAGCCTATTTTAAAGACATGTAGTTTTTCAGTTGTTTCCCAATTTCAACTCTACGAGGATTTAATACCTTTTGTAAATTTACCTACTCTTTTGATTTAGGTACCTTTCAATTTTCTTCAGATTTACTTTCACCACCTTCCATTTTTTTTGGAACAAAAGTAATTTTTTTCAACAGGTATTTAAGTTATTTTGAAGTTACCTTTAAATTATTTTCAAATTACCTTCAAGTTATTTTCAAGTTACCTTCAAGTTAATGTCAAGTTACCTTCAATTTATTTTCAAGTTACTTTCAAGTTTCCTTCAAATTATTTTCAAGCGACCTTCAAGTTATTTTTAACTTACAAATATCTTAATAAGTATTTATTGTTGCTAACTTTCTAACGTAATTACGTTTTAGTTTTCAAGAACTTGCTTGCTTTCCTTTTTTAAATTTTTGCGCTTGAAAGTTATTAAACTAGAACTTAATCCTGAAATTGGTCATTCAATTGAAACAGATTAGAACCCACTATAGTGTCTAATTTCGTTTGTTGTTAATTACTCTTCTTTTAACTCTGTTATTTATTTAAGTTATCAATTGGAAGAAATTTACTCATGAAAGATGTTATTCCTAATATTATTGCATCTGACAATGACATTGATATTTTAGCTGATCTAGCATTCACAAACATTTTTCGTATGCTTTCTTGTTTTATTATCAATCCATTCTATCCAACTCCCTATCGGATAAGTATTTGCCAGTTATTCCCTGTAATGTTCTATATACTATAGTAATTTTTAATTTATGTTTGTAGGCATCTGTTATTCCGTCTTCATATAAACTTCTGACGTCAATATCTTGCTAAGATTCTAAAAAGCCTAATTCTTTTTCCAAGTTGATTTTGATTCATTCAGATAGCGTAATATGGCGGAAGTGGTTATGGTTACGTGATTGAAGAATCTCCTAAAGAACATGAACCTGATGATGATTCAATACCTACTCTGGTCCTTCTCCTCATCCATGTGGAAAATCTACACTCCCTACGCCATCTACACCAACAGTTCAATAATTATTTATTGATCTATGCAAAGAAGATATCAAATATAACTTTAAGTTAAGCCAAGAGAAGTAGATATTAAATAAACCTTGGAATTGAAACAATGTATTATGAACAAATTGGTAGTCCTGATATCCTGATATTGCTCAACTATCTCTGATTGGCAACCACAAAAAAAACAAACTATATGTAATAAAAAGGCGGAAGTATGTTTTTGGAATCATTAGGTTGGAGAAGGGAAAAGAGAAAGAAGAATTTGGGCTAAACGAGAAGTCATTCCACGAATAGAAATGACTATACTTAAAAATAATACAAACGGGCAACATATAACAGTGCTGCTGAAACAGATTTGTTAGAATGTTAGAATCTTTACATGAGATAGCAAAAATACAATAGAATTTAAGTTAGGGAAATATAGAGTTTATAGAATCAAATTGAAAAACTAAAAATTTCCTGTCACTAGAAATGGTGTTATGTATAATGTTTATATTTAACTTTGTCCTTGATGGTAGGATGTAAACAAGTTGTTTACTTAGAACTCTAGGTCCTGGTTGCTTTTGTTTCCAATTTGATTGTTTTTTTGTGGTTTTTTTCACTAGAATTACTTATTTTTGTTATGTAGGCATACGATTTTCCAGACAATTCTGTCAGGTGGCTTGTGTTTATATATAGGGAGTTTGGTAAGCAATATTTCATTCTTGTTCTAATGGTCAGTCTATGAATAATCATTTTAATAGTCAGATGTTTATAGCTGTGTTGTGAAAATCAGAGCAAATTCAGAGGAATTATTTTATTTAAAATATTCACTGGAATTACTAAAGTGCTCATTCTCATTTTGGATTGACACATGACTGTGGGTTTTTTGTGAATTCATTCAAAGATATTCTGGATTACATCATTCAGGCATATTAGGACATTAAAGGCTACTGGAATTCATTTGGAACATTCTATATTTGGACTTGTAATTAGGACACTTAGGATTATTGGATTATTTGGATTTTAATTCACAATATTGGAAGTGTCTTTTGAATTTTCACTTTAATTGTCTAGAATAAATTGCTTGCTGATTTTACTTACATTGTTGGTTTCACTTTCTTTCTGATTACATATTTTAGGCCATAGAGTCGTAACAGAAATTGTGGACTCGTCCAGGATGTGCATTTCTTCAAATTACAATTTAAATGGAATTTGTTTTGGAATTTACATTGTCTCTGCTATTTCACCCGTTTGAGAAATCTTTAGTGAAACCAGCAAGCATTCACAATATCAACTAAGGTTGAGAACTTTGTTTCAAGTCTTACCCAGGTAGGGTTAGAGTCTATGAAAAGGGACGAGTTGCTTGAGCTTGCCATACATTGTGATCGTTCTGAAGCGAAAGCGTCTTTGACAAAGCAAAAGATAAAGAATATTTTAATTCCATATTTGGTGGGAAAGGAAAGTTTGGATAATGGTGCTTTGGGTTTAATTGATAAGTCTGTATCTGGTTTTTATTGGAAATTAAGGAAATTACAGCTAAAAAGCCAGATGGAATTAGAATTAAGAAAGCTTCAGCTTCCGAAAGAAATAATGGAACTACAAAATCAGAAAGAGGAGAAAGAGAGGGAAATACAAATGCAGAGAGAGAAAGAAGGAGGAGAGGGAAATACAGATGCGGAGAGAGAAATAGGAGACGGAAATGCAGAGAGAGGAGAATGAGAGGGAGATGCATACTTTAGAAAGACAAGTCCAATACAGATTAAGGGAATTAGAAGTGGCAAGCGGAGCATTCCCCCCCCCCCCCCTTTAAACACAAGTTCAGGTTTTGATGTTAGCAGATATATTAGATTATTGCACTCTTTTCGGGAAAAAAAGTATATAAATGCTTTCTTCACTTTGAGAAATTTGCTGAAAACTTGAAATGGCCAAGAGAGCACTGGGCTTTGTTATTACAAAGTGTACTTATGGGCAAAAGCTCATGAAGTCTGCACTTCACTGTCAGTACAATAAACACTGATTATGATGTGGTTAAGGAGTACATCTTGAAGGGTTATGAGTTGGTACCTGAGGTATATCGACAAAAGTTTAGGAATTGTAGAAAAGAAACTTGACAAACTCATGTCGAATTAGCAACGGAAAAAGAACAACTATTTGATAGGTGGTTCTCAGCCAAGAAGGTTAATCATGATTACGATAACCTCAGACAGCTCGTATTAATTGAAGAGTTCAAGAGGTGCGAGGTGCATCCATGGTGATGCCAAGACATATCTTGATGAGTAGAAAGTGGTAACTTTGGAAAATGCTGCTCGTAAGGCTGATAATTATTCATTGACTCACATAATTTCGTTTGTCAATAAGTCTTCCTCTCAGCAGTTTTCTGATAAATAACCATTTCAGTCTCAAACGAGTACTTCCAAGTTTCAAAACAACACAACTGTTAGAAATCAAACATCTGATAAGACTTATCAGAAATCCTTATCTCTTCCTACGTACACTTGCTGTAAAAAGAAAGGGCACGTCATTTCTGATTGCTTCAGGTTGAAAAATAAGCAACAGAATCAAGACAGCGCTATTCCAAATGCTCTCATTTCAAAGAGATCAAGGTCACGGTCTTGTATTGAAAGCAATACA
Source organism: Margaritifera margaritifera (assembly GCA_029931535.1). Lineage (NCBI taxonomy): Eukaryota > Metazoa > Mollusca > Bivalvia > Unionida > Margaritiferidae > Margaritifera > Margaritifera margaritifera. The sequence continues at coordinate 776,209 of JAQPZY010001686.1, forward strand.
TTTGTTGGGTCAAACAAAACTCAGTCTGATTCTATTTTGGAGACTTATGAACCATTCATGTCAGAAGGTTCTATATCACTTATTGGTGATTCTGCCAAACTTATCCCTATTAAAATATTAAAGGACACAGGAGCTTCTAAGAGTCTTTTGTTATCAAGTACTGTGCCTGTGTCTGAGAAGTCTTCTTCTAGTGAAAGTGTACTTATTCAGGGAGTAGAGTGCAGCTATGGAAATATTCCTCTCCATACCGTGAATTTGGCATCAGACTTAGTTTCCGGACCTGTGTCTGTTGGGGCAGCGACTTCTTTACCTTTAGAAGGTATCCATTTTTTACTAGGCAATGACCCTGCTGGAGATAAGATCGTGGTTATTCCACTTGTAACTGACAAGCCTTGTTTGGATCAAAAAGTTGATCCTATTGAGACTGAAATCCCTGATTTGTATCCTACTTGTGCAGTTACCGGAGCTATGGCAAAACGATCTCTTGAGAATGATGTTGATCAGGAAATTATTCCTTTAACTGACACATTTATTGGTCAGTCTTTTGATGATGTCATTTTCTCTCCTGATATTGATCAATCAAATGATCTTTTTATAACTCATTCTCTCTATTCAAATCAGGGTGACAAAAGACAACCGCTCGTTGCCGAACATGTACAAGATCCTGAGATCTCCTGTTTGGGCTATTAGTGAAACTGAAGCCATACAAGTTTCAGTGTGTTACTTTGTAAACAATGGGGTCCTTATGAGAAAATGGAGACCACCTGAGGTACCCGCTGGTGACGAATGGTCCGAGAGTTATCAAATTGTCCTTCCGAGGTCATATCGACAGGAAATTCTTAGTCTAGCCCATGAAACTCTCTAGGCTGGTCATTTAGGAGTCAGTAAGACTTATCACAAGACCTTGAATCATTTTTATTGGCCAAAACGTAAAAGAGATGTTTCTAAATACTGTAGATCTTGTCACACTTGACAAATGGTAGAAAAACACAATCAGAAGATTTCTAAGGCTCATCTGCAACTTATTCCTGCATTTGACGAACCATTTAGCAGAATATTGTTAGACTACTTCGGTCACTTACCTGAGACAAAGTCAGGCAACTAATACATGTTGACCATCATGTGTGCGTCTACAAGATTTCCAGAGGCAATTCCTTTGAGAAATATTAAAACCAAAACGATTGTAAAAGCTTTGGTGAAGATTTTTACACTTGTTGGCCTTCCCAAATCTGTCCAGTCTTATCAAGGGTCCAATTTTATGTCTAGAATTCTCCAGCAAGTTATGCATGAATTAGGCATCCAACAGTTTAAATCTTCTGCCTATCATCCTGAAAGTCAATGAGCTTTGGAAAGATTTCATCAAATATGAGGGTGTTCATTCGTTGTTGTTTGCTGTTAGGGAATCAGTTCAAGAGTCATTGGGTTTCAGTCACTTTAAACCGGATTTTGGACATACTGTCCATGGACCATTGAAATTATTTAAAGAGAAACTTCTTTAAAATGAAGATGCAAAGATTAATCTTTTTGACTATATCTCAGATTTCAAATTTCAAATATAAAAGTTGTCAAAGGCTTGTGCAGTAGCAAGAACTAATCTTTACTCTACTCAGTCAAAAATGAAATCAAGGTATGACAGAAATTCACAGGAAAGGAGTTTTAAGCCTGGTGAGAAAGTTCTAGCTCTTTTGTCCATACCTCAAAATCCCCTTGAGGCTAAATTGTATGGTCCTAATACACTTTAAACGAAAGTAAATGACTTAAATTATATCATTAATACTCCTGAGAGGCGGAAACAGAAACAACTTTGTCACATAAATATGTTAAGAGAGTATTTTGACAGAGATAGCATAGTTAGTTATTCAATCAATCTAGTTGTACCTGTCCCACACAGTGAGGATGTCAACGATGGAATACAATCTGACTGTAGTGATTCTGGTTTAACCAACCTTCGGAATTCAGAAATATTGAACAATCTGGACCAGAAACTTTCACATCCACAACAACGCGAATAAAATGAACTAATACAACAATTACATGAGTATGAGCACTTGTTTCCTCATGCTCCTACAGGAACAAATAAAATCTATCATGACGTTGACATTCTACACCTGTGAAACAGCATCCTTACTGGATGAATCCTCTCAAACAGAAATATTTGAAGAAAGAAATTCAGTATTTACTGGAGAATGATTTTATAGAACCAAGTAAAAGTAACTGGAGTGTACTGACTACAGAAAAGTCAACAGTGTGACCAAAACAGATTCATTTCCAATGCTAAGAATGGATGATTGCATTGATAAAATTGGAAATGCGAAATATGTCACCAAGTTTGACCTTTTAAAAGGATTCTAGCATGTTCCACTCACGGAAAGGGCAAAAGAAATTTCAGCATTTGTAACTCCTGATGGGCTTTATCAATATAAAGTGATGTCTTTTGGAATGAAAAATTCTCCGACAACATTTCAGCGTCTTATGAACATGATAACATCTGGTCTAGATAATTGTGACTCGTACATCGATGACGCCATTATATACAATGACACATGGGAAGATCACTTGGAAACCGTTTGGAAATTCTTCGATCAACTCAGTGATGCAAATCTGACAATTAATTTAAGCAAAAGTTAGTTTTGCTATGCTTGTGTCACATTTTTAGGACATATTGTGGGACATGGTAAAGTTAAACCTGTAAAAGCTAAGGTCAAGGCTATCTGTGAATTTCCTGTGCCTGTTTGTAAAAAGCAACTGATTTTTAGGTTGGGCTGGGTATTATCAGAATTCTTTTTTCAAATTTGTCCATAATTGCCGAACCTTTGACAAATATGTAGAGTAAGAACTCCAAGTTTCATTGGTCTGACCAGTGTCAGGAATCCTTTGATAAATTAAAGACCATGTTTAAGAATGCACCAGTTCTTTCTGCACCAAATTTCAGCCAATTATTACAAAAATGACTGTTGATGCAAGTGATGTAGGGGTTGGTGGAGTATGTAATCAAGAAGACAAAAATGGTGTGGATCATCTAAAAAGATAAACAAGCACCAGAAACATTATTCCGCAATTGAGAAGGAATGTTTGGGTTTGATATTGGCTTTAGAACATTTTGAAGTGTATGTTACCTCTGCTCTTTCTCCGGTTATTGCATACAGTGATCACAATGCCCTTACTTTCATCAACACAATTAAAGATAAAAATCAGAGATTGTTGAGATGGAGTTTAATACAACAGGAATATAACATTGACATTCAACACATCAGGGAAAAAGACAATGTGATCGCAGAGGCACTCTCACGTGTATAGAATTACTATATTGCTTTATTTTGTGTAATTAAGTCGAGTGACATTTATAAAGACATCTTCATATGTAATTTTGATCATTATAGTATCATATGCATATATAAAAGAAAGCTTTATTGCATAAATCTTTCTATTTTATGAGGGGAGGCATTATGTATAATGTTTACATATTTAACTTTGTCCTGGATTGCAGGATGTAAACAGGTTGTTTACTTAGAATTCGAGGTCAGGGTTGCTTTTGTTTACAATTAGATTGGTTTTTCCACTAGAATTACTGATTTTTATTATGTAGCCATATGATTTTCCAGAAATTATGTCATGTGGCTTGTGTTTATATATAGGGAGTTTGGTAAGCAATATTTCATTCTTGTTGTAATGGTCAGTCTATGAAGAATCATTTTAATAATCAGATGTTTATAGTTGTGTTATCAAACTCAGAGCAAATTCAGAGAGAGGAATTATTTATTTAAAATATTCACTGGAATTACTAAAGTGCTCATTCTCATTTTGGATTGATACATGACTTTGGGGCACATATAGTTGGTCATTTAACAGATATAGAAAATAACATAGAGAAAATATTAATAACACAGAGTCAAAACAATATGCTGAATATTTATTTGGCTTAACCTAAAAAACAAAGCAGTAGAATTGCATGGTATAATTGGTAATCTAATATGCTGGCTTCTAACATAAGTTGTTTGTTGGATTCAATGTTGGATTCAATGCATTATTATATGGTAATGGTATTGAGAATTAACATCCGTTTTGAGTGGCAGTTGCATCAATGGCCCCGTTTTTATAACACCTCTTTTGAAAACAGGTGGTCCAGAGATTTTGTTGCTGTAACTATTATTGTTGACGCCTACTAAACAATGATATATGCTCATAAAAATTTGAAGACCACCGAGGCAGGAGTTACGCTCATACAAATTTGGTGACAACTGCATCACAGGATTTACGCTCATAAAAATCTGACGATCAATCAGACAGGATTTTTCAAAAGAATTTGGGGGGGTTAGTGAGTCAGTATTTTTCATAAAATTGTGTGTTTGTGAGCCAGGTTTTTGTCCTAAAAATCTGCCGACCACCAAGTCGGGAGTTACACTTTCTATAACGGGATAATTGGCCTAGGTATTTTATTAAAAATTTTAGGAGCAGTAGCCTAGGGTGAAGGTTAGTTTAGGAGCAGTGGCCTAGGGTGAAGCTGCTCATAAAAATTTACAGGATAATGCATGAACGTCAAAACCCCTCGGATATGATGTTGCACAATACAATCTCAGCATTGATACAAACGACATACGCAAGTAAGCCCAGCAAACCCTGACAAAGTGTAACCTAGACTGCCGTCATGTGACCTATAATTCACTTTTCATAATTCACAGAGTGAAATTATTGAAAATAGTGATAACTGTTCAGTAAATCAGCCTCACATATATAATAAACAGTACTTTATTTCAGTATTGTCAGCAAGAGATGCACGAGAGCGATTGGGTTTGCATATACAAATGACTGTCTAGTCATGCAACAACTAAGCTGAGAAAATGCGAGATAGTGGACAGCACATTAAATAGTATTGCCTCTGTATATGGTGAAGAAGATTGCAAAACTTAGCATGTAGGCCGATTTTCACCTACAAAGATTTCGACAATGCACAGAGCTTTGATTCCAAACATTGACTGTGTGTAAGAAATCTCGAACCTTGTGGAGGAGAATTTTCGCCTCAACTCCTCCTCCTCCTGGCAGGATTTATAGATGAAGCGCTAGCAAGCTTTGAGACTTAAAGCTGTCTTTTAGTTTTAATCTTTATCAATGTAACTATTCAAATGCTACCATTTACAAGATGTATATGCATCGGACTTGTCAGTCAAGTATATAGTTATATACTTTCCTCACAATAAAGAATAACTGGTATTATTTTGCTAATTCTGTCCTAGGAGGAAAAAAAGACATTTAACAGTATTATGTAAAATGCATCTTCTGCTTGTTGTTCATCTTGAATTCCAAATACTACATTGGAAGATATTAGTATTGAACTCGCCTTATTTTGAGAAACCATTATTTTCTGATTAGACTTACCATGACCAATTCTCTATAGCCTTCTTTATTACCTTGAGTGCAAGCCATCGGCACAGTTTGGTCAAGATACTTGCTATAAAACAAATGTTAATTTGCAAAATCCAATTTTTTTCTACAAGCCACAATGACCATGACCTTTATCATCTTCCATGCCTTATGTGCAAACCCTCCACAAACTTTGGTCAAGGTACTCAAGTTATTTCTCAAAAATCATATTCCTCTTTTTTTGACCCCAAAATAAAGAGGCTTCCTTCTTACTAAACGTGTAAGTTGTCAACAAACTTTGGTGAAGGTACATGGTCAATAACTGAATTTGTTGTGCTGAAGCCATTTTTCTTCATTGACACAGTGACCTGGACCTTTGATCTTTTGTGAACAAAATAGATTCTCCCTTTCTCCAAGTGCAACCCATTTACACAGTTTAGCCAAAGTCGGAGATGTAGAACTAATGTTATTGTGTGGAAACCATTTGTTCTCTTTCAGTCACTGCGACATTTACCTTTGACGCTCAGACCCCGAAATCAATATGGTTCTTCCTTTCCCCATATGCACGCCAGCCACAAAGTTTGGTAACATACATGGTGGACACCCCGAGTTATTGTATGGAAAGTAAATTAATATATGATAAACTCCACCTTATTGCAGGCATATAACAAAGCAAATTAATGGCATAGTTTATGCTCTTAATGCAGGGCTCCAGGCAATAGTGGCACATGGAATTTTCAACATGAACATCGAGGAGTTAAAGGGTATTCAAGGTCTTGATGTACTACTTGTAATTTGATATTTAAAAAAGTTGGTGGATGTTCAAAATAACTGCATTATAAGTCATCAAAACCCAAAGAAAAATATACACAGGTGTCTTGACAGTCATAATAATGAAATACACTCAGGTGATTATGAAATAACACTTAAAACACGAGTCCTTTCTCCAAAAGATACTAAAAAACAAAAGGGGTATTTCTTAAATGCAGCTTTGTGATATATATATATATATGTCGAATAACAGTCCTTTCAAGTGCACTGGGTACAGCAAAGGGTCACATGGGTCAGGGATTGGTTAAGATCAATGTATAGACAATTTCCAGGATGCAACGAGTTATAAAATTTATTTACCAATACATGAAAGAATATTTCTTAGAAAGGGAAAATTTATGTATAAAGTGTCTAGAAATGCCATTCCTGTCTACCTAAGCAATATATTTCACCAAAGTGATGTTGATGGTACTCCAAATTTAAGGTCTGTTAAAAGTAAAAATTACATTATACCAAGGCCAAAGAAGGAATTGTTTAAAAAGGGTTTTCAATATACTGGTTCACTGGTATGGAACAACATTCCCAGTGACATAAGGCAGGCTACTATTTCTTCTTTTCATAATCAATGTCTCAAATGGATGAAATCTTAAGACAATCAAATAGTTTTAAGTAATATAAATACCTCCTTGTAAAGGTTTTTCTTTTTATTTCATATACTATTTTTTCACACATTACTGCTAGAATGCCTACTTTATTCCATATTTTCAGAGAAAGGGGTGTGTTCTAAGTAGATATTATTTTCTGTAAATTATTTTGTTACCACACATTTACTCCTTCTACTTTCAGAAGACTTCATCCAGACTTTACAATTCATTTGAATTTCATTTGTTTCTTTGAGGACTGTTAAAATAGTCACATGATTTTTAGCTCAACTGGCCAAAAGTCAAGTGAGCTAATGGTATGGCTTTTTGTCCATCGTCTATCATCAGCCATCCGTCTGTCTGGCAACACTTCTTCGTGAACACTGTAGAGACTTCATTTCTAATCAGACTTTGATCAGATTTGGTACATAAGTTTATATAATTATGTCCTCTGATGAGTTCGATTATGAGCGAGATCCATGTATATTAATGAGGTGGAAATCAAACCTGCAAACTTCTGGTCACAAGTCCAATGCCTTAACCACTGAACCACTTCCCTTGTAATGTCAAGTATGTGTATGTACTTTCAGGGTAGGGCTATGAACAGTTTCTAAGTTATAAATTAGGGTCTGGGAGAGATCCAGGGGAGAATACTGGTTCTAGAAATGACTTGTCCTTTTCATGCAGAGAAATCAATTCATATTTATATATGATCTAGGAAAGAAGATAAATGACGTCAATAATAATAAGTAATGTAGCAACTATGTGCTCCAAGCTTCTCATTCAATACATGTATGAATGCAAATTCACAACCTCACATATGTCAGCTACACAGGTGAGCAATAGAATGCCAACTTAGGCCTCTTGTTTCACTTGCATCCCAACTGTTGGTACTTTAAATTGCCTTAGCATGTATATGTATATATATATATATATATATATATATATATATATATATATATATATATATATATATATATATATATAATTGAAATAAAAAAATAACACTAACATGATAATTGTGTGTGACTAGTTTCGCATTGACCGTATGCTTCTTCAGGCACAAAATATTTTGAAAGAAATGGATGACGTCTGTATATTTATAATCAGTTATGTCATTGACATAATGTCATAAATGATCTGCATTATCCTAACAATCTCTTGTATAACAGGATCAGAAAGATACACGAGTCTGTAATGAAAACTGAATCAGTGAAATAACAATGTAGAGACAGACAGTCATACATACAATTATATATCTATAAATGATATATGTGTACTCTTTTATTAAAATTGTATACAATTTTATATAATGCCTTAGTATTCAGGCCATTGGGATACAAAGTATCTAACTGATGAATCAGTTATATATATATATATATATATATATATATATATATATATATATATATATATATATATATATATATATATATATGTTTGGTATTTTTTATGGTTACACTCATTAAGAAAACTGATGGCATTATTGCTCCCCCTTTTGGCAGTCAGTATCATCTAAGATGCCATTTTATCATCATAGTTGAAACCAATTAGGCATGACATCTAAAAAATGTTAACATTACTTCCATTACTTCCCTTCAACATAGTCGTGTCTAACTTTTGTAAATGCAATGCTTTTTGTGTTTATTGTTTGTTTTCTTTGTCTCTGTTTTGTAATTGCCTTTGACGAAGACTATATGATAGTTGAAAGTGCTTAGGCTAGTTAAAAACTAGTTTTTAACTGTTTATTCTCAGTTTGTTGCATTTATCTTATAATAATAATGACTTTATTTTATTTAGAGAAGGTAACTTAATTAGTTACAGAACTAATATACCTTGATGCTTTCTGTTATGTACAATATATACAGCACAATGTGATATATTTGGTTTTACACAAATAAATTTAGTTAGTTTGAAAATCAAAGTTTCTAGCCCAGAACATGCACAAGCATCAGGGAACACATAAACATATATAGAATATCATACTGTATTGAAAAATTAATCTGAGAAAAAGATGTATAAAAGCAGAGAAAAGCAGGAGGTCAACTCATATATGACCAGTTGCCAGCTTGCACTCCATATTTGTAATTTTATGACCTCTGAGCCTTAAAGTCATCTGCAAGTGGTCTTGCTGAAAAAGTCTTTGTACCACTTGAAAAAGTGACATATACCCAGTTTACGTGCACCAGTTTAACTGTGCAAATTTACTTAGATATGTACTTACTTTCGTAAATGTTGTACAGTGAATGGATTTGCACACATGTAAATTTGTATTGATTATTTACTTTGCAAGACGAGTCTTCAATAAGTGTATCTGACTTTTCTATTCAGGACTGTGTAGAATTTTATAATCACAGGGCTGAGCACATTTTTTTTTCATCCACTAGTCCCGGACTAGCGACTTGGAAAATTTTACTTGCCCGACTTCAAAAATGAATAGTCCGGGACCTCGGGCTATGGGATTTGCTCAGCCCTGAAGATGATCAAGAAGAACCTGCAAGTCTTCCCTCCCATATTTCAACAGAGCTGCCCTCATGAGGAAAGTGCCTGTAGTCAAATGCTCAAAAGTATCTCAAAGGTTCTGCTTATGTCTCTTTGGAGAAATAGCTACCGTACATTCAGTAGCAGTCTTACGTTTTATCCCTCTACTTTCACAAACATTTTCCTTCTCCAAATCGCCCTTATTACCTTCCTTGCGAAAATAATTTAGCAAACTCATTTTATCCACTTAGTAACTATCAGCTTGCTTAACAACTACTTCTAAAGTGATCACAACATACATTTTCTCTTTTAAATATGAACAGAGACAGCTCATTAATTAGCGTAATTGTTTCGCTTCAAATGCAATATCGCACGTGGAAGTTAATCATCTGTATAATCCATTAAAAATTAAAAGAATCATTACTGTCATTTAATCAGTTCATAAAGGAAATCAACACTGATGTTGATAAAGTACCTTTCATTAATTTAATTACACTGACTCGCTGGATTAAAATCATAGTGAGCCGCTCGTGAGGATCTGGCTTGAGTAAACACAATGCAACAAAGTCGCTTAAAACACTGCTAATTGATCATACTGGCTTTCTTTTGTTTGAAGTGTTTTGATTTGTCGATAATTTGGTCACTTAGCTCAATATGCAGTCAAGTGGTAACAGAACGTGCACATATGCGAAAATTATCACTGACCACATTGATGTGTTATACAGAATGTAAATGTATACATGAAGAGGGGTAGAATCAAGTATTCAGCATGCCTGGAGGGCATGATTGGCCAAATAAAGGTAGATTCAGTGATTAAAGCACGAAAAAAAGGACTTGCCCGACTTTTTTAAAAAGCACTTGTCCCGGACTAGCGACTTAGAAACTTTTACTTGCCCGACTTCACAAATGAATAGTCAGAAACGTCGGGCTATGGGATTTGCTCAGCCCTGAATCAATTAGCTTTGGAAATACCCTATGCTCACAAATAAGTTTTCCAACAAATAATACTTTAACCAAGTTATCAAAACTTCACTCAAAATGGGACAAGTTATATTTAAATGTATTTTGACAGTTTGTGGTTAAGAAATCAAGACTCATTATCATTAATATGGATAATTCTGTGACTTTTTATTTAGCTGTTTGTAATTTTATAAATATTTCAAACAATATGTGTAAGCCACTTTTTGAAAAGAAACAAATGTTTGTGAAAATATAATGCTTGTTTCACTGGTTTAAAAGATTGTGTTTTCAAATACAAGGTGGTGTACTAAAGAATGTTGTACCATTTTAAGATGAATTAGATGTTGATATATCAACTGCAGAAATACAGGCTATTTCAAACTTAAATCGAAACAAACAGTGAGGAAATGATGATTTATCAATGAATATTTGATATATAGAAATGATACTCCATTGCCAAATCTAGTGACAATTATTAGTTAAATTTTTGCTAGTGGTCTATTTTCGAGTTTTTAAGGTGTTACTGTGCCTATTTTTACATAGAAGAGGGGAATGATCCTAATAATTATAAAGGCATTAGCTTAGTTAGCTGTATGCCTAATTTATTTACAAGTGCAATGAATAACATAATTTGTGAGTGGTCAAAAAAATTTGAACTCATTAAGTAAATAATGGGTACTGTTTATGCAATTTTTATATTAAGTAGTACAGTCTGTATATAAATAAAAGTCAACATCTAATTGCTTCTTTTGTTAACTTTGCAAGAGTTTTGATTGTGTTGTCAAAAAGGATTATAGTACAAAATTCTTAAAAGTGGTATAACACTACAGTTTTGCATAATTTAAAAGTGGCATAACAGTCAATACTACAGTTTCACCAGTGATTCAAAATTTTAAAGCACCTTCCAGCTCAGGTCTACTTATAAGAAAATAATATAATGCAAATGATATGGACTCAGACCACTATAATTGTCCTTCTATTTTACATAAAACCATTCATATTTATAATTCTAAGTTTGCAACTATAAATTATAGACCCATGTAAATATCTGCACACATTAACACACCTAAGGTCATAATGTAATGCACATTTGAGATGTTGATATAATTTGACAAAGATAGAATAACATCAAGCCTATGTATTCTCATCAAAAAAATGAATCAAGATAGAATACTATAAAACAAGATCCTTTACATCTTGGAGCAAAATATCCTAAATATCCTAGTGTTAAATGTCTTTAAACAAATATAATTCTCCAGTTACAGCAGAGATATTTGTAATTATGTATGCTGACATTCAAAACGTGTTCCTATTGGGTAAGATAACATGATTCTGAAATTACTCTCTTCACCTGACTCTGATATTGGAGGTTTCTATCACATCTGGTGTAGAAAGTGCAAAGTATTATCAAATACAAGGAAACATGTAGATAGGTTGGTATGTGCCTGTTCAAAACACAATGTTCACTTTATTAAAATTTGTGGATAAGTTGAACTTTCACTGCTCAAGTGACATACCCTGGTTGAAATCCAATCCAAAGATGTTCAATGTTAAATTTAATCAGCTCAGATCAAGTACTATTGAGCATAAATTATTAGTCTTTTTATGTTAGTAACACTTGCCATACAGATTGAAATTCCAATCACAAATATAAATAGTAAAGGTCAAAATGGATTAATGTATTTTAAGCAATTCACTGAATATTAATTTAAAGTTTAAGCCATTTTAATAATGGCAAGAAAAATTGCTGTCAACTTAGCCCTACTGTATATAGTTGTAAGACCTAGATGCGAGGAAGCTCTCTAGCTATTTCAAAGAACCATGTCTACAAGCTTGGTCAAAATTGGCTATGTAGATCTGAAGAAGTGAAGAAAATGGCTTCCTAACTAGTTGCAATTAAAGCCACACTTTTGCTATGGCTTCTATCATGAATAAAATTTTGACAATTCATTTCTTAAAAACTTTTTAAAACAAGAGTGATTAAAACTGGCTCAGCCATGCTGGAGAAGTCAAAATAAGGTTTTCCATCTTATCAGTATCGGAGCCTCATTAATAGGGAAGCCCCCTCAGATAATTTTTTTTGTGGAACATGTCCTAAAACATTCTTATCAAGTTTAATCAAATTAGTTCAGTCAACCTTGAGCACAAGTCAAGAAAAGCATAATGTTGATGGACAGATGATAGACAGAGGTATGACTGACACATTACCATGTCATCAAGAAAAGCATAATGTTGATGGACAGATGATGGACAGAGGTATGACTCACACATTACCATGTCATCAAGAAAAGCATAATGTTGATGGACTGATGATGGACAGAGGTATGACTGACACATTACCATGTCATCAAGAAAAGCATAATGTTGATGGACAGATGATGGACGGAGGTATGACTGACACATTACAATGTCATCAAGAAAAGCATGATGTTGAAGGACAGATGATGGACAGAGGTACGACTGACACATTGTCATGTCATATGCTTACATGACTTTTCACCAAGTAAGCTAATTAGTGGCCTTTAATAGTAGACGTAATGAAAGACTTCCCACAAATCTTTAGTTAATACTGGAACCATTTGACCCAAATTCCATTTGACAGACTGTAAGTATGGAAAATAGTTCCAATAAATGACATTTTTAGACTGAATCTTACATCAAAGAATTGTAATTCCCTTTCAAAAGAGAAAGTGACTTATTTTTGCCTAACATTTTGGGTCAATCCAATACCTTGTGAAAAGTACATCTCTCTCTAACCAGTGACAATAAAAGTCAATTACTTTTTGTCTTAACTATTCTCTTATAGTTTCTGTTTGTAAACAGCTGCTTTCTATTATGGAGAAAAATATACACTGTTTTTATCCAGCAACGCTACAAGGGATTTTCCATGAGCGTCTTCAAATTACACTATTCAGTGTTCGATTCAAATTCATCTTTCCATACAACAGAAGTAGCGACCATATCTACAGACAGCATCTCACTGTCTTCAACTTTTGAATTCTTTTCCATTTTCACATCAAGGGCCGAACGATTCATTTTATCCATGAAAAATAAATGTCCATTCTTGGACATTTTACAAGAGACCAATTCCAACATTTGCAAATTAGATGTCATCACTTCATCTCCTAACTTTAACCACAATGCTTCTTCCAGATGGACTTCCTTCATTACAAGGAGTTTCACTTTTGATAATTTTTCTACTTTGATAAAACAATCCTTAATGTCCAAGTGAGCCAGTGACAATTCTTTTAACTTGGTAAGTCTCGCCAAAATTTCAGACAGCTTCGTCCATAACCAGTCTTCCATCCTAAATTTGCAAAGTGTCAATTTCTCTAGTTTGTGCAGGTGTCTTAAATCAGAGAATACCACGGGAACATTTCCAGCATGAATGCTACAAATAGTCAAGATTGTAAGATCTTTAAACTTTCCGATTCCCTGGAGGAGATCATTCACAACCCGACCTGATTGAGGCACTTGTTCTATTTGTACAATATGGGGAGAAAGACACTCCATATGCTCACTCAGTGTTAACCAAGAGTTTTCAGACATTGCATTCTTGATGAGCTGTAGTGTTTTGTAGGGTTTGGTGCCAAATATTTTTATAAATCTCTTTGAATTTTTCAATTGCTTAGCTTCATGGTGTTCACAGCCATACAACTCTTGATCACTGGCATTTTTTATCTTTCCTGTTCCTGTTTCCTCTTTCACATTCACAAGGTCAAGTATGTCCATCTTTGGACACCTGCAAAGACTTTTAAGAAGTGCCGGCAAGTGCTCTCCAATTTGCAGATTATGTAATCGGACTCTGTGGAGTTTAGTCATATCCTGTATGCCTTCTGCTAAACGTCCCCAGCAGTAAAATGCCTTTTTGCTTCTTAGTGCAAGTATCTGTGCATTAGAATTATCTTTTGGACAAAATTCCAGTGTCAGGAGATCTTTGCAAGTGCTAATTGCCTCGATAATATATCCTGTTGTTTTTACATCTATATTTACAGATTTGATCACGAGTGTACGAAGCTGTGAACTGATTCCTTTGTTCCATTCTTGTTCTTCATGTAGCAGCAACGTGCAGTTCTCAATGTCAACTTTGAGAGCTTGTAAATTGGGCAATATTGGTAGTCGGAATATAATTTCATTTTTATTTTCAGGAAGCTCCAAATCAAAGTGTGTTAGCTTTGTAATTTTCAACCCTTCAGTAAGAATTAAAAGTTTTGCATTGCTTAGCTCATCCATACACATTAATGTCTTAAGCCATTTCGCTGGTACTCCTCCTAGCACGGGATTATTGTATTCTATATCGCAAATTATTTGTTGGTCTGATACCTCACTTTTCTCATTATCTTTGTCAAAAATCGTACTTATATCCTTTATAATCCCCTGTCCAATATTTGGTGCCACTTGACATAGCATATGAATCATACAACTGTTTTTGACAACAGCCTTCTTTGTTGTTATACATCTTTTGAATGATTCTCCATTTCCCATGGTAATTGATAATGCTACAAACAAGTCAAACAATAGGGTATGACAGAAGATAATCTGGGATCTTGTTCTTTCCAATTTGTCCCTAAATGTTTTAATCAAAATTCCAGTTTCAAGACAAACTTTGACATCATTTCCATAGATCATTGTTTTGGTTTCCTTTGTTGTGCTCTTCTCATCGGTGTCAACATCAATTTGTGAACACCAGAGATTTCTGGCTACATCACTGATAACCTTTAACAGATAGCCACGGTCTCTCAAGTATTGTTTATCCTTTGTCTTTGCAATAAATACTGAAATATCAAAGTGTTGTTGCTCCAAGACTTTGCTAATATTCGCCTTATACCATTCCCTCGTCATGGCACGTCGTAGGTAATTTTCTACGATCATAAGAAGGACATCTGTTAAATCAGCTAAAATAGCTTTACTCTCAATCCAAAACAATATCAAAGACAAGCACAAAAGAGGGATATTACACATGCTGTGCACTTGGATGTGATTTGCAAATTTCCAAAAGTGATCAACATCTAGTTTTTCACCAGGAATCCGACAGAATATGTCTAAAATTTTGCTGGCATATTCCTTGGATCTTTCAAGACTCATCCCCTGTATCTTGAAAAATCGTAGTGATATTCCATCTTTCTCCTGTAAGCCTTCTAAACCATTAGGCCTGGATGTAAGAACTATGGAGCATGGAACCGTTTCTTTCTCTTTTAATAAGTTCACAATGGGATCAAGATTGCATGTTACTTCATCCAAACCATCAATCAAAAGTAGAACAGATCCTCTGTGTTCCGAAATACAACTCCTGGTACGTTCAAAGTAGTCTGCATCATTGGCAAATAATGTATGTCTTAAATGTTCCAAGAAGGATGCATCTTCTATCCTCTTTTTCAACTGAATATACAACAGAATTTCAAACCTGGCAATATCCGGAATACTGGAATCCTTCGTGTCTAAATTGGATTCTTTATTGCCATGATATTGACACCATTGGTGAACAAGATTCTTGCACCAAGTGCTTTTCCCACTTCCACATTCACCAATAATCATGGCTGGAATTAGCCTCGCATTTTCTGTATAGACACTGCTAAATATTCTAGATGTAACATTCTCTGTGCCTTCTTCATCCTGTATTATTAATTCACAGTACACCTCCGATACATCGACAAGGTTCTCCTCATAGCATGCAGATAGGGCTACACCCTTCATGGTTTTATATTGGTCAATTAGATGTCTCCTGATGTCTCCTACACCTGTGAAAAAAATCTTAGCATTATCTTAAAATTTGAAATACTTACAAAATTACTTAGTTCCATATTCAAATGTTAGCTAAATCATCGCTTGTTTTGTAATTTACTTGTCTGGTATTTATGAATTATATTTTGGGAAGATTTACAGTAAAGGTTAAATATAAAGAAAATTTTAATAAATCTTCCTTGAATTTTTCAACCATGAAATTCATCTTTTGTACAATTTACTCCCACCGAATTCAGGAAACTCGGTGCTTAAGTTTATATGTTGAGTCATATTGTTGAAAACTTTCCTATTGCATAATTTCCTTTGGCTATGGCTATGTCTCTGTTAACTGTGAACTCATAACAGAATAAGACAACCATCTGATTGTGGAAATGTTATGAAATTGTTGCTTTAAATGTGAAAGTATTTTTTTTATTTATCTTTTTTTTGTACTACATACAGTCAAAAGTTGCAATTTTCAATTCTTTTAAAGTGGAAGACAAATAAAATTTCAGTGTAATGCAGTCTGAAGATTAGATATTTTCTGTACTTCTTTTTTGCTGTTTAATGTGCATAATAGATTATAAAATAAACTTCAAAATCTCAGACCTTTTGCCAATACCTTGGGCTACACCTTATTACAGTATTTGTTATCTCAATGATCATCTGAAGTTTTTCTCTGGTAGTTGTCAATGGGAAGGTGGCCCATTGGTAGGTTATTTCCAGCGATCTTAATCATTTTCAGTGTCCTTTAAATTTCTTTATTTCATAATCTAAGTAAATTACTTTAAAATAAACCCTCTATTTTAGTGAATTTATTGTTCAATTGTTATGACACTTGTGATTTCTACCATATGGGTCGTGTTGTGTGTGCATATGGGAGGGGTGTGTGTAATGCCTGTTGCAATTTTTGCAAAAGTATCATTTTTTGATGTGTGAAGTATGCAACAAGATTGTTACAGGAACAATGAATATTAGGTTTTTAAGTTCAAAGAGTTCACAACAACTTTAAGCTGACACCTCATTATTTAGCCATTAAATCTTCGCCTTACTTAGCGTTGTCCAAAAAGGTTTTCAAAGTAAATGATGCAATATGTATCATCTATATCTGTTATATGCAAAGTAGACATTGTAGGATGTGAAGATTTACCTAAGATTTCCTAGATGCATGTTTCCATAAGGAAATTTTTCACATTCCTTTACCCTTCCTATGTTTATAATTAACGGAACAGCAATCTTTTCAAATTATTGATTTTATGACATATTAGCAGACTGACTCTTCTGTTGAAATCCATATCACATATCTACAAAAAAAAAATTTCTAAGTCCTCCTGCTCCATTTGATGCATAATCATATCTCTTAAATAATATCAAAATGTTAAGATTTTTCAAATTAGTTTTTTTCAGAACATTTTAAATGCTGCTGAATAACACTCCTCATTCATTAGTTCGTAATATTAAAGTGCCACAACTAACCATGCATACACATGGTCAAGAATAAATCTCAATGTAAATCAAACTTGTAACTACTCAGTACCAATGCTGCAGTTATACACTTGCCCTTATTGAACACACTTGAGTCAAGTAACCCACACCAGCCAATTAGAATACGGTTCTTCACAATAAGCGTGGGCAAAACATAAATAAAGTTTCATCCACTTATTTGGAGTCTCTTTAAAATGTAGCAACTTTTCGACCGCATACTTTCCACAGAATATACCTAAATTCTTATTGTATGACAAGTCCTTAACATACCAGACTGACATTGTTGTTCTCAAAAGAAAACAAATTTACAATAATTGAAGTGGAACTGGAAGGATGGAGTATTAGGAGACAAGTATGTAAAGGTTTCATTGCAGAATCCCATTAATCATCAAATAAGAAAACAAAGATGGATTTTTGGGGGGATTTTAGTTACTTCATCCAATTAAAATTATGCATGTTTTAACATTATCATTTAAATTTCGTTGTTCAGCTAAATTTTATTTTAATTACATCAGTACTATTTAAATTAGATTAAAATAAACCGCACAGACTTAAGCTATCCAAGAAATCAGTGTTTCAGAATGAAGCAGTGGTGTCAATAAAAAGTCCAATGAAAGGAGGGAAGGAAGAAGACCTGGATGAAGAGAAGCATAGAAAATCGGAAGTGAGTAACCAAGAAAAATTTGTTGGGGACACCCGATAAATATTATTAAACTGGGGTGTGGGTTTTCATTAAAAAAATATATAAGTAACTTAAGCGGTTCTCAAAGAATGGAGAAAGTGTCTTAATGCCCGACTGCTTCATCAGTTCATCGGATCTGTTAATTAGATCTGGAAGGCAAGTGGGACAACTGATAACGGTAGAACATTACAGTTAGCTTATGAATTTTAGGAGTCTATGAATCGCAGCTGATAATGCATTGGCTTAGGTCTTCGCTTAAGTATCCCCAACATGAGCAAGTGGAGTGAAAACATATTAATGATTATTTGCAAATTATGATATGCCAATCTATCAAACCAACTTTGATACAAATAAAGTTAATGATTTGAGTCACTAAATAAAAGTACAAAACATTGTTTTATGAGTGACAAATTTATAAACTCAATTTCAATGGGCTTCCAAATTAAGTCAATGGACCTGTATATGTAAAAGAGAGAAAAAGGTCACTTTTTATATTACCAATTACTGGAGTTTTGTCCTTTTCCAGGAACTCATCTGAAACTGTTCTGCCAATCTTAAACTCTAAAAATGAAAAATTGGAATACAATTTTTTTTCTCCAAAAGGAGTATATACGTCTTAATCAATAACAAACATAAAATTATAATATCTTATTTTATGCTAGGTAGTGAAATACTGGATTTTCCGAGTGATATAATTGTGATATTTCACTGCAGTAAAAAAATATCATGATATTTTTTCACTACCAGTCAATAGCTCGCGTGGTGTAGTGGTATAGATGGCCACTTCGCATCCCGGCGAACCGGGTTCAAATCCAGCAACAGACACAATTCTTTTTTGGTTTCATTTTCTTTTTATCTGATATTTTACCTTGAATTGGGAAGAAGCATAATGTAACTACTGATATTTTATGTGCAAATATACACAAAACAGAGCAAAACATAAACGGCAAACTGCTGACATTATCGCGCGGGATGCAGTAAGAAATCAGCTACTTGAGTGTGTTATACAAATTGATAGACAATACGCTTGAGCATAAAATAAAAAGAATATTTGCTTTCTCCGAGTGAATAACGGATATATTTCATCTCGTGGGTGAAAAACTTAAGTATTTTCACTCGTGGCTTCGCCACTCGTGAAAATACTGAGTTTTTCACCCACTCGATGAAATATATCCGTTATTCACTCGGAGAAAGCAAATATCCTCTCTTTATTTATTATTATTATTTGTCCTTCTATATTTTTCAGGAGTTCTTAAACCAAATATGATATTATTAGCAGTTAAGTCTACTTGCATACCACACTCACTCAGCCGTGAAGTGAAATTATGTAATATTGTTTTTACAAAAGGTCAATCGAAAAATAAATATATCAATGTATCTAACTGCTTATTACAAAATGAGCAAAGACATGCTGCTGATATTTTATTTGCAAGCAATCTACCATCTGCATAGACTATTTGATGAATGATTTTGAACTGAAAACTCTGTATCACCTGTAACTCTGTACAGTATGAATAAGTATGTGCAAAGCTCAAGATGTTATCACTGTCATTTTACCTACTAAAGAAAGATTTCTAAATGACCAATTTGCTAAAAGCTTCCTAGCACCCTCTGTAATTTATCAAAATAATATCTTGTGCCCCAAGACTGAATGGAATTAAAAAAATAAATCCTTCTTGATTGCAGATAGTACACTTTGGTGTCCTTAATTCTTCACCACAGCTCCTTGAGACAATTTGTACTACTTGTATTTGTTAAAATTACATCTAAAGCATTATAGAGATGTGTCATCATCAGCTAGGATAAAAGTACAATCATGTGCATACTGATCTATTAAATATTCTGAATTGTTAAATTTATTTTTATATTTGTATTATTATTTATGGCAGTACTTAACAATCACACAGCTGTAATAAATAAGTATGGTGCGAGAAGGGTCACCATCTCTGACTCCCCACTCAATGGGGAAAAGTTCTGAACAGTATCCATTATTTGGCACACAAATGAAGGTCATGATAAAAGGTTTTTAATCATTTAAATTTAAGGACTGATGAACTGAATAAAAAAATTTCAAAAGATTCTGCAATAAAAGACCCTTCTAAAGAATTAAAAGCTTTTTCAAAGTCATGTAGGGGCAACACTGCTGGGATATCTTCCTCGCTTGTTTTTCAACCAAATCATGAATGAGACGTGGACAATCTCCAATATATCTACCTTTTATAAAACCTGACTGAGTTTTTCTAATTATATTTGGTAATAGTCTTTTTTAATTCTATTTGTTACAGCTGAAGATGCAATTTTGAGATCAATATTCAAAAGAGACATAAGTCTCCAGTTCTTCAAATATAATTAGGATTTTCTTATTTTTTGGAATACAAGCAATGACTCTTTGTTTTGTGTAACAAACAAAGAATTAGTTTCAAATGCATAATTCAGATTTCTTCGTATAAAATGCCCAATATATGAACAAAAGGATATATAGAATTCTATAGTAAAACCATCTAAGCCAGGTGATTTTCCATTTTTCATATTTTTCAATGCAGAGAGACATTCTAGTATCAAAATTGGACCTTCAAGTAAGTCCCTGTGATCTGCAAAAAACTTATTTACGAATAGATTCAAGGAGTAAAAGAACATACTTTTTTGATTATCATCAATTACAAGATATCTAGATGAATACAGAGTTTTACAGAAAGATTTTTGTTTTGGGAGAATGGTGTTCATATCAGTTATATCTATCCCATTACCAAGAATTATTATTTGTATCAGTTTTCTGTAAAATGTTTTTTTTCCAAGTTTAAACAAAAATGCTTTTTCCACTCTCTGCTCTCAATATAGCATTTGCCCTCAGAATAATGCCTTTAATTTTTTTTTCTCTAAGCCTCTTTAATATTGTTTCTAAAATAGCAATTTCAACATATTTATCATCAAATTGATCACTGTCATACAAGTTCTTAAGTTTTTCTCTATCTTCTTTTCCTGGTGATCTCTCCGTTTCTTCTTGAAATATGAATAAGATACTGTTTTTTCACGTGTCATTATTTTTAAAGTTTCCTAGAATAATTGATTATCAATAGAAAAATGTAAGATGCATATATTTTTAAATAGATGTAATTTATACTGATCATTTATTTCAAAGATACAGCACTTTGCTGTATTTACATATTCAGGGTCATTCAAAATACATGTACTGTTGTTGCATTTCCATATTCCCCACCCTCTTTTCTAGTCACAGAGTTTAAAACAAAAAGAGATGGGACAGTGATCTGACTTGCAACAAAGACCAATATCAGCATTTCTGAGGAATGTTTGAAGGTTAGAAAATACCAAAACACAGTGCAACCTAGCTTGTTTATTAAAATGACCAAGTATGTTATTTTTGTGCTGGAATTCCCTCAGGCCACACATCTATCAGATCAGACTCTTCTATTATTGTATGCATTTGATCATACAAGTACTTGTCACTTTTTGTGTATAATTAACAGTGCCCATATCGTAATTAAAAGGTGCATTCCAGTCCCCATCTACAATTATGGAGGATTTTCAACTTTAACTATCAGTGCAATTTAATTCCTAAAAACAAATATGAGTAATCTTCTTTTGGTTCATATGCTCATGCCAAAATTATGTTAAATTCATTTATTTTATTTTGGATGTCAGATCAGCATCATTCTGATATAAAACTAACCAGCCATGATAAGAAGTCTGTTAGTGAAACCCCATCTCAATATGACCATCCAATTAGGAGGAATTGGGATAACAAGTGTTTTAAGATTTCCGACATAATGGATGTTATATTGACACCATTTTCAATTTGGATCAACTAGACAGCATAAGAAGTCTTTTAGTGAAAACCCCATGTCAATATGACCACCCATTCAAGAGGAATAGTGACAACAAGATTTTCAAGATGGCTGCCATTAGTGATGCTCAAGGGGCATCATTTTCATTTAGGATCAACTAGACATCATAAGAAGTATTTTAGTGAAAACATCCCATTTCGATATGACAATCCGTTCAAGTGAAGTAGCAATAACAAGATTTTCAACATGGTGACCATACTGGATTGCAAATTGGCACCATTTTCATTGAGGACCAACTAGATATCATAAGAAAGCTGAAAAACCCATCTCAATATAACCTTCTCCGCACAAAAGGAGGACAGAAAAATATTTTCAAGCTGGCTGCCATAGCGGTAATATTTGATGTCTGAGAGGCACCATTTTCATTTAAGACCAATTGGAAATCCTAAGATGTTTTTCAGTGAAAACCCTATGTCAATACCACAATTCATTCAGAAGGAGTAGCAATAACAATATTTGAAGATGGTGGCTATATTGCATGTCAGATTGGCACCATTTACATTTAGCACCAACTAGACATCATAAGAAGTCTTTTAGTGAAGCCTCATGTTGATATAGAGATGTTGCCAGAATAGTATCTAAAGGGAGAAGCTCCCAAGGGTGTCACCAAAATAAGCAGGGATTAGAAAATAAATGAGGGGGAGGGGGGAAACAGCCATAGTTCAATATTTACCTAACAGATAAATATCCGTCTCTTTCTTTCTTCCTGCTCCACTTTGTTAGAGCTCTATTGAAATCAAAATCATCAAAAGATGTCTCCTCTAGTTGTATAAGCATTAATCTGTTGATCATTTCTGAGCTTAATCAGTTCCTTATTTGTGTATGAATATTGTTCTGTGCCGAGAACCCCCTTTCACATATACATAGCTAGCTAAGCCAGCTTGAACAAGTTGGAAAACTGTTCTGTATGGTTGTTATGTACAATTTTCAACGGCTCATAGATATTGTCTCTTGGATATGTCTGCTCCAAAATAATATTTTTCACTAACAAGAGCTCTGCCAAAGTTTCACTTTCTTGAATCAGTACTTTGCTGACTACTATGCCAGATTTCTTATCTGTTCCACAATGTTGTATTAGGGTTTAAGTCCATCAATGTCATAGTCAGCTTGTTCAGACAGACATATATTGATCCAAAATAAATATTCTTACTTTTTAATTTCATTTTAGATTCTTATTTATTCAATTTATCTTAACCCTTAGAGTGCTATATAGTTTTGTAGCACAAGATCTCTCAAGGCAGAACTGTTTTGAGAAAAGAAAGAAAATTGCACTCCCCCTGCCTGTATTTTAATTAGGCTTGGTATTCTGCCTTTTCAACATTTAATTTTGAAATACCACTTGATAGGGGGTTGAGCGGCATGCCGTCTGTTTATGTCCATCCAGCTTGTACATCAGACTCGTAATCAACATCATTTTCGGGTTCAAAATTACTCACTGGTATTTCCAATAACACTTTCCAGGTTCCAATAATCTCATATACTTCAAAACTTAAAAAATCACTGTCATCATCGCTATCATCAGCCAGTATTTGCTGAACAAAATCGTCATCTGAAGATGAACCATGTTGGGAGTCAGCCATTTGGGGTTTTCTAGGAGCCCTTACTTTAAACAAGCATTTGTAAAACTTCCTTCATGAATGCAAGGTTCAACCTCGACAATACTTGTTCCAGGGTCCAATGTGCCAATCAAATTTAGTTTAACAACCGTTCATGTCAAGCCGAAGTACTCAGATATGTAAACAGTTGCCTACTGGAAATATGTTTTTGAGACAAGCGCTACAAGACCTCTACTGGAGTCGCAACTTATGGCACAGCAAGCACTTTTAGGGTTAACAGTTAAATAAAAATTGTATACTGCGCAGAGTACATTTTATATGTGTGACTTTTAACTAATTTGGGAGACTTATCGTGCATCACTGCTTTCAAAGTGCACTGGTTTGTAGAAATTTTGCACGATTCGTGCACTCGCTCAACCTGGTAGCATCTCTGTTGTTATGACATGATGAAAAGTGATACAAATATTTTCAAGCTGGCTGCCATGGTGGTAATACTGGATGTCTAAGGGACACCATTTTCACTGACGACCAACTAGAAATCATAAGAAGTGTTTCAGTGAAAATGCCCATGTCAATATGACAACCCATTCAGAGAGTAGCGATTACAATATATTCAAGGTGTCTGCCTTGGTGGCCACATTGGATGTCAGACCATTTCATTTAGTTATTTCCTATAAAGACATCTTTTCATGTAATTCTAAAATTTTAATCGTTAAGTTTGAATCAATTCCACAAATAATTCCAAAAGTGTTTAGTAACTGAACAGTCATAGAATAAGTGCTCATTTTGTTCTATTCCCTCCTTACAAAAGGTACATTCATCATTATCACTTCAATTAATCTTTTTTAGAAACTGGTTTGTGGCAATATTTCTATGGAGAAATCTAAAATTAAAGCAAATCAGTTTTGTGTCTTTTGTACAAAGTTTAACCAAAACAAAAGAGTTGGTCCATTCATTTGCACCAATTGCACACTCTAGCTGCCTGGACCAAGTTTCATGTTTACCATTTGGTTTTCGTATCTTGGTTCTTATCAGGTCTTTATAAATAAATTTTTTCTTAACTCTTACCCTAAGGAGTGAAGTTTTGTCAAAAACTACATGAAAACTATAGCCACTTTCAAAAAACTTTTAATTTTCTTTTTCCGCTTCAGTGAGATCTTTGAGATGACAGCAAAGTACTGTATGAAATTATTAGTTTGTGTTTTTTGTTTTATTTCATCAAAACTTAACAGAGATCATTGTGCATCAAAAAGATGTTGAATAAGTACAACACCATTTGTTTTCCACCTTGTGTATGATTTAAAATTATCTATAGTAACTAAATTAAGAATATCTTGAGACAAGTATTCATGAACACTAGATGGTTCATTTTTACATTGTGATAATGCATAAATAACATCACACCAAAATATATTTTTAATTCATTTTGAACTTTCTTTCACTACAGTTTTTCCTAATTTAAATAACAGTGTACCTCCAAATTGTTTGAAATATTTGTTCAGAAGCCAGTTTTTGACATAAACCATCTTCATTTAGTAAACAAAATCTAATCCAGGAAAGTTTGATGCAACACACAAATGAGTGCAAGTGAATCATATTTAATCCCCCTTCCTTAAAAGAACCTATAAAAGCGTCTCTCAGTTAGACTGTCCCAAATAAACTGGAAAAATAATGTATTCAGTTCTTTTTCTATATGGGATGGAGGACTTGGTACAGCTGCAAAAAGATGAATGAATTTAGACAAAATCAAGGATTTTATCAAAGTAATTTTTCCAATAAGGCATACATTTCTTCTGCTCCACCAGCCAAGCAGTTTCTTTACTTCCTTCAACTTTGTCAAATCATTAAGTTCTACCATATCCTCCAAGTTCAAAAAGAAATCTACTCCCAGTAATATACAATTGGACAATTTATGGACATATTTTTTCATCATAAATTTTTTTATATCCAATCCAAATAGCTTTTGATTTAAAAACATTGCAGTACAGACCTGATACCAAGGTAAAGTCATTTAAAATCGGCATAGATGTCTTCAAGGACAAATGAAAACCATCTATCAGTGTACTGCCGTAACTTGAAATCCATTTCATTATAGAAAATGCCTGTAAAATATGTGTTCTTCTTTTTGGTTCTATTTGCAAGTTCAATTCCTATTAGAAATAAATAGGGTGCTAAAGGGTCTCCCTGGCGACAACCTCTCTCCAAATTAAAAATTTGGGGATAAGTCTCCATTATTAATGACAGAACTTTTTGATTTATTGCAAAATACTCTGAACCAGTGACAAATGAATTCTCCAAAGTTAAAAGATTTCAGAGCATTTTCCAAAAAGTCCCATTCAACCGAGTTGAAAGCTTTTTCAAAATCTATCAATAACAGAAGACAAGATTCATTTTTTTCCTCAAGATATTGCATCAGGTCATACAAAATTCTTGTATTTTCACCAATAAATCTCCCTTTCATAAAACCCTTTTGGTTGTCACTAATGATAAAAGGGAGGACTTTCTTGACCCTAATAGCAATAGATGGCGAAGCAATCTTGTAATCTACATTAAGTAGTGAGATTGGTCTCCAATTTTGTTTATGTATATCTCCTGTCTTTATCTTCTTTTGGAATGCAAGTAATGATTCTCTGTTCAATCATATATATATATATATATATATATATATATATATATATATATATATATATATATATAGATATATATATATATATATAAATATATAAGTACACAACATTGTTTACCAAACTATTTTTGGGGCGGGGGGGGGGAGAGAATTAGCTGCAGCTTCCTATAAATATTTTCATTCTCTTATTGTTGTAGCTGGTTTCCAATATGTATAGCACTTTAGATGTAGGTTTCCTTTCAAGTACAGTTAGCACCTGAAAAGTGGTTATAGTATACAAAATACTGCAAATGTATGTTGCTGAACCTTAGCGCGCTGCTGAAAACTGAACTAGCCTCTAGAACCTTAAAAATATCCCTCCTCCACTTGAACACTATTTGTGACAACTAATTTATCTTTTTTTAAATAAATTGTGATATGCTTCTACATTGATTTTTATGAATAGTTGGATGCATTTTTGTGTTTCTGCAAGTTTATATATATATATATATATATATATATATATATATATATATATATATATATATATATATATATAGTTGTTCAGTGTTAAGTAGTAAGCATGCCCGACTCCTCACAAACAGCAGGTTATGGACAAAAATCTGGCCAAGACCAGCACATGTCAGTTGCTATGGTGTGCTTCTGGACAAGGCACTTTATTAACACTGCTGTGACACTAACAGTTTTGACATGTTACTGTAGAATTTAATACCAATCCTTCAATCAATCAATCTATGCATACATGAAAGAGGAAGGCTAAATGGCTTACTTTCAAGGTGGAAATATAATTTTAGTCCTAAAAATCTAAAATTGAAAACCCCATTTTTAAGGCATGCTAAGTTTTTAGGTCAGCCTATGTTTTTCTAAAAATTACAATGGAGCCCCAGCAACAACCATCCTGACACTCACGCTCACAATTCAAGTTTGCACTTGGGATGTGCAGGACGTCTTTCTCATACAAATAAATATTGAAAATATTTGCACTTTATACAACTTATGAACAGTAGTTGAAATTATAATGATTCATTAGGAACTTGCATGGATTATTACAGTACTGTTAAGCATTATTCAGGCAAATCTGAAGCTGCAGACCCTTTTAAATACCAAAAGTATTTACTGCTTCTTGACTCTCACGTCTAACTATCCCAAAAGTTCTTCTAATTTACTGCTCCTATTGCGAGCAACTTATGAAGCTAATGTTCTGCTCTGTCCAAGGACCTGGACACTTGACTGATTCATAAAGAGCTGCTACAATTCAAATAATTATGTTGTGTCAAACAGATATTCCTCAACCTTTGAATTTCATCCAAAACAACTAAACGGAGTAGTCATTATGTATCTCTTTCTTTTATCAATCAATTTTTGCATGTTCAAGGTTCTTACCTGTGTAATTTATACATAGGTTACTGGAATCTACCTTGATACAGCGTTTTGAGTTTCCCACAGCACAGGCGATGTATACTTCTGGCTTAGGTTCTGACTTAAGGTCAAGGACACTGATGCGATCCTACAAGTAGATTAGACATGAAACATATGTCATAATGAAATATCTGTACAACTCATGATCATTACTGACTCTATGGTAGACACACATAAGAGAATGAAGCAAGAGCTCGATATGTTTAAATATTTAATATACCATCCCAA
The DNA here is from genome assembly GCA_029931535.1 of Margaritifera margaritifera. Classification (NCBI taxonomy): domain Eukaryota; kingdom Metazoa; phylum Mollusca; class Bivalvia; order Unionida; family Margaritiferidae; genus Margaritifera; species Margaritifera margaritifera. The sequence goes on from JAQPZY010001686.1 coordinate 804,000, forward strand.
CTCGATTCCTGGTTTGTGATCAAATACATTGATGCAGCCCTGGAAAATGAGAAATTAAATATATTCGGTGAAAATAAAAGATAAGATAACCTTATCCCCAATTTAGATATATGGAAGATTATGAAATGAAGAATACACCAAAAAAAACAAAAATAATAATTAAAATAGATATGACCCATCCTAATTACAAAATCCACAAGGCAATTTTATTGTTTACTGCAGAATTTGGTATTAGACGATAGTCTGAACTCTGAATCTTACGTTTCAATCATCCAGATATTTACAGTTTTGACCCTTGTAAGCCAGATGGTGATACCTTTGCAAAGTTGTGTCCTATATTTTGGAGTTATTATTCCAAAATAGAAGAATCCAAGAGCTTACACTGATCAATTTCTGAGTGCCACTCGTCCAATTTGGGGTCAACCTTGGAATTCCACAGCCCTCTAAGGGAAGTATTGCCCTTAAAGTGTCACCTTCACGAGTTATGTTTGGGATACATTCGGTCGTTGGTGGAACTGAAATTAAAAGTACTGATAATAAATTTAAAAAAACAAACAAACAAAAAAGCAGTTGATACAAACATGACCATTCTCCTCCACCATCTCCCACTAAATGGATGGAAAATTAGGAACTAGGTGTTTTCCTGAGTCAATAATATGTAAATCTTTCTTAAAATTGATATTATATAAGATCTTGCTACATATGAAATTTCATAGCTGACATAATTGAAAAAATATAAATTCTAGTTTTCACAGGCCATTACAATATTTTAAATCAATTATTACATCGAAACACAGGACTACTCTATGTGATCATGGGCCATAACTCTGTAAAAATAGTTTTACAAATCAGCCCATCATCAAACTCATCTGACACCTTGCTTCAGAAAATTTCATCAGTAAATGTGGTTGACCTGAAAGAAAACAAATGTGAATGTTCAGATTCCAGTACAATGCCTAAGTCATCCAAGGGCCATAACTCTGTAAATTAAAGTTAAAATAGTCTTTTATACCTTTGCTATGGTAAAGCTACTCAGCTGATTCCGTTCAAATCAGATACAAAAATGGTAAAGTTAGTATGTTTATATCCTAGTGGAATGCCTATTCTAAGTCTTTCAAGAGCCATAACTCTATAAATTAAGGCCAAAAAGTTATCATCCTCAAACTCGTCCAATATTTTCTTGAACTACAACTTCACTGAAACCTTTCTTGGAACCAAACAAATAAGTGTGAATGCTCAATGAACACTTTAGTTCATACCATAAAGAGATGCTAATTATATGCTGATTAACTGCCATAACCGTAAGAAATAATACAAATATACTCATCATCAAACTCTTCCAAGACTTTACTGAAGTGAAGCTTCACAGCCAGGTTGGTTAAATCGAGCAAAATTGTGAATGTTATAGTGCGCACAAGCCAGTGGGATGGCTATTCTAATTCATCAAGGAATATATATTTGTACAATATGTTCAAAATCGAGTAACTATCTAACTCGTTCAAGCTCTTGCTAATATGAAACTTTAGCATGAATTTTATTGCAATCAAACATACATAAAGCTATATGTACCTATAACCTGAAGATTGGTAACTGCTTCTAATGTATTTTTTGCATTTTCGATTTTCCAAATTTGCAAGTATGCCCCACTGTCTGAATGATTTGCTGCTCTTATCTTGATACCACTCTCTCCTATCTGCGTCAGCCGGCTGAAATATGGAGGGAATTCAACGAACCCATATCCCTTTAGCCATCTTGCCATAAGAGTACTCCTTCCTTTGTACCATACTCGGGACTTCACATTATGGGTTGAATTAGTCGTTGTGTTAGGCCACGTAAGACTAGCATCTTGATATTCGCAAACAGTTTTATGAACTGTGTCGAATTAACCTTCTAATGTTTAAGAAAAAACAGAAAAATTACTTATGCATAGGATAGCATCGATGTATTTTGTAAGTAAAATATACACAGTTGAAAATAATATATATATATATATATATATATATATATATATATATATATATATATATATTGATTATATATTAAAAGATTTTATATGTTTGGTGTTTTAAGGCACAACATCAAAACATGAAGGTTACATATTGCCATCGAAATTGGAGTATTTATAGGTTACTGCATTTGTATGGGAAAATATGAACAAGTTTTTCTGAGCTATACTGTACGACATTAGGAGTGCAGTATAGCTCAGAAAAAATGAGTTCATATTTTCCAATACAAATGTAGTAACCTTTTTATTATATACTCGTTTTGCTTTTCTACCTAAGGCTGAGTAATAAAAGGGACACACTACAAGAAACAAAGTAACTGAATTTCTGATTCCAAAGTAAATACACAACCATAGTTAAACCAATACACAGTAACTGTATTCATGCGCGCATGGTACTGCCCACTGACCTTTGAACTTGGTAGTGTACCGCACGCTCAGTCATTCGTTTAAAAAAGAAATCTCATTTTGGTCTACTTAAAATTGAAATTTAGAGTCATATTGTGAATGACTGCGCCTTGGAACAACTTTCCCAGTCGGTCTGGAATGGAGGGATTTTGTTTTTCTGTCGATTCAACTAAATTCTGCTTTTTTAGTTGTGGTGGGCTGGCGTTATTAGCTGGGTCGATTACGTACGATGTACATGTACCTGTACCTGTAGGGACTAGTCTTGAAAGCAAGTTGCACATGTGTTTCTGTTCTACCATTGATAGTTTCGAGTCATAAGGTGGACAACATATGAAATTCTTTTAATTGAAATTCGCAAGAAGATGCAGGATTAAATATTTTTTGTTATGGAATATCAAATTCATTTCATTTTGGAGTGCAGTAAATTCTCCTTTGGAATGTGTTTTCTCTTGGAAATGTAGTCTATAGATTGCAGTGCAGTTTCGCACCGTGGATAACAAAGTAGATTTTGAAGAAATTCAAGATGCAGAAAGATAAGTACATTTATTGCCATTCTTATTACCAGCTATAGATAACATATTTTTGTGTACTGTCACTTGCATGATCTTTGTTGGAGGGACCCCAGCTACATGACCTATATGACTTGTACTATAAATCCAAACATTTTCTCAAAAAATTAAAACAGGAAAATTGCAAAGCGGCTGAAGTTTGAGAACCCATTTCGCCAGCGGAAAACAGGTCTTCATTATCTTGGCTTATTGGCTCCGAGGCACTTGCTTTTTACCAAAACCCGCCTTCTTTACTTTGTAATTTTTTTGAACTTCGTTCTTGGACCGACTTGTAAAATGGGCAGTCTCTATGAGAGATGGAATATCCTTTGACCTTAAGATACCTTTCTATGCTATTTTTTAAAGATGCTAGAGAGCAGGACACATAGTCTGAACCATAAGCTAAATAAGTTTTTAAATGATCAGAATGATATTTTCAATACTGCATGTCTCATGTTTGTTGTCATAAAGCCACCGCTGGACATTGCGAATATCAAGTTCAGTCGCTTGCTTGGTTGAAAGCATTCACATCGTCAGCTTTATCATCTCTACTTTCAAATGGCTCAAACAGCTTGCTTAGTTCAACCACAGATAAATCTAATAAAGCAAAAGTTCTGGTGTCTGCTACGTGAGCATACATTGTTTGTTTACAATAAAAAGTAGTTCCTAAAACGCGATACTATTTTTAGACACACGTGTCGTGCAGTATGAAGCTGTGAAGTATGGAGAAATACTGCACAATTCTGACAATGCAAAGTCAATGGAGAAAAAAATGAGTATATAATAAAGTGCCTTAACAAAGGACACACCACCGCATCTGACTTGGGTTATTGCGAAGACAGCACTCTTCTGGTCACAAGTCAGGTACTCAAACTACTGAACCACTGTGGCAGAATAGATAAACAATCCTATCTTATATATGTGAATGGGTTACTTTCATCTTTCACTTTGTAATAGGTATAGCTTTCATTAAGACTGAACTCTTTTTAATAGTGCCTCAACTAGTTTAATTGTGTTATTTTAAAAAGACAAAATTAGTGAAGTGATGACACATGTCCAAAACAAAATTCAGAGTTTCCATTCTCTCTTATAATACAAGTACTGTAGTTGTCCATGTTCATTTCATGTGCTATTTTTTTAGTTTAAATAAAAACAGATTACTACAGATATGGACTTTTGTATTTAGGTTTTCATACTTCTGTACAGTAGGATGTTGTAATGTCTTGTACCTACCTATCGCATGAGCTATTCGCACATATATGAAAAGGGATGCCAACAGAAAATGCATTGCACGATGCTTCAGTAAGGGCAGCTTTCTTTCTGGTCTGTAAAATAAGATAATTATTGTTAGTTCTGCAGTGGTGTCTGTATTTGAGAAAGTAATCATATATCCCTTTTCCCATTCTTTTTATTTATAAACTTTTTTTTTTTACAAGTTTCTAAAGGTCGGTGTCCCGACAAAAGCGTGCTGTCAAAAGCGCACAGCTTAAAACCCCCAACAAAAGCGTGCCGACAAAAGCGCGCCGACAAAACCTTAAGAGTAGAAGTAGACATGAAAAGTAACATAATTTCTAAGTTCCAAATATTATTTGAATAGTCATTCTTCAAAGCTACTTGCGTACCTGAAACTGTATAAATAGCACACAAATATATTTAGGTCCAAACATTTGCACTTATGGAACGAACCGAATCACAGAAGCAGAAAGAACACATTTTATGTGATGGCTATTGGCTTAGTAGAGACGGAAATCGCATTCTGATGTTTGGCACGAATCAGAATCTGCTGCTTCTTGAGTAACATGACCATTAGTTTATGGATGGGACATTCAAAGTGTCGCCGAGCATTTTCTACCAAGTTTTCACTATCCATGCCCAGATAGTTGGATGTTTTTTCCATCAAGGCCAGCGTCTTTGGTGCAAGGTGCATGAATTTAATTTAGCAGATTCATCATTCGATGATGAAAACTTGCCCATGCACGTCAAAATGAAGCTAGCTCTCCGCTTCGTCACAGTTGCTACCACACCGGCAGCGTTTAACAAGTTGGTTGCATATTGAGATATTAATGAATAGATGATGTTATTTGATCTTTAAGGCCATATTGCGATATTAATTAATAAATGATGCTTAATGATCTTTAATGCTGTATTTTTTACTAGAGACAAAAAATGGTAATTGTTGTAGGCTTTCGTCTTTGCGCAATTATGTCGGTGCGCTTTTGTCCTGCGCGCTTTTGTCTTTGCGTGCTTTTGTCTTTGCGTGCTTTTGTCTGCACGCTTTTGTCCTGCGCGCTTTTGTCGGGGTGCCCTAAAGGTCTGAATGATATCTGCGTATTATTTCTTTTTTGTTTTTAGAACAGTCATACTTAATCTGCACAAGTGATAGATACACATAATAGTGTTATCTGAGCACAGCCACATGAAGAATTATAGGCTAATGCTTTCTATTTATTTTAGTCCACTGGATGATTAGCGTCCAACCTTTATTTTGTATTCTACATTTCTCTTTTGATGCCTTCCAATGGCTTCTGAAGGTGAGGAAAATCAAGATAGAATTAATGTACATTATAAGAAAGTATATATACAAATGGTACACCAGTAATTCTTGATATATGCCGGAAGATAAAATTGGTAGATGCTATCAGAAAAAAAGATTGATCAGTGAGAACATAGAATGGGGGTGGGGTTAAACCTTTTAAGATTAGTATTGTTTAGGACTGACCTTTAAAAAATAGGCCATTGATTACAGTTTCACCTGTATACAGCAATAAAATTAGCATGCCAAAGAAATGTTTGGCTTCAACTACTAAGGACACATAATTGACAGTAAAGCCATCCTGCAGTGGTGGTGTTGGTTGGTAGAGAGTTACATACATTTTACCTTCCATTATATGGTCTTCAGAATCTTGTAAACTATGTATAATTCATCTTGTTTATTGTGCAGAGAAAGCTCTTGTTCATGAAACATGTCTTTTATATCCTCTCCTTTTAAGTCCTCAAGTTTGAAAACTACCTGATCACCTATAAATACTTGCATGATACTAAATATTTTCTCTGTAAGGTTAGGAACGTATCTCGATTCCAATATTGATTTGTATTTCAAAAATCTGACTGTTTTGCCAATTTTGAATTTTGGAGTTCCAAATAAATTAGTTGTCAAATGACCGAATACATTGAGCTATAATTCTGACCTTCATTTTTCTGTGCTAGCTTCAAATGGAGTCATGACGTGTGATGAGTGATGTTATGCCCCTCAATGAGCTTTTGTAAAATGTCAACCCATTTTCTGGTTTCATTTTGAATGAAACGTGTTAAATCATTCCACTACGGATGCGTTTTTGTCATAGCAAGTTGAAATGTAATCAAATGTTTTCCTTTTCCAACAAATACTCAACTTTCTGTTGTAAAACTCCTTTCCGTCATCAAACTGTATCTTTGCAGGCTTTCTATCTTTGAAGATTTCTCTAAAAACGTTGTGTTTGTCACATCCCTTTTTCATTTTTACTTTTTCAGCCCAAGAGTATTTTGAGAAGACATTTATCACTGTCAAGATGTATTTGTATCCACTGTTGTAGTTTTTATATGCTTGTATGTCAACAATGTCTGCCTGTCACTGGTAATCCACGTGACTATCATCAACCTTTATGTAACAAAATCGTTTTCTAGATTTATACGCTTATTCCAGCATGTACCTGACCTTAGGCAGACTCCAATCACTCTCTTACCTAATTTTCTTTATTTTGATGATTTCAGCCTGCATTCCCAACTCTTTCAGTTTCGGTTTAATTTCAAACCAAATGTGACTCAAATCAAAGTTCAAGAATAAGCGTTTTCTTGACTAATGAATTACACAACAAATACCAATATTATCCTCTTCTCTTGCACAGTGTATGGAACTAGAAACATCAATATTTTATGCAAACTAAGCAAGGAAAGAGTAACAGTCGCCATTTTTTTTCTCCAGTTTCAAACCAAGCTGCTCTCTCCCCCAACAAAGACCTCGTGCTGAATGAATCTATTAAGCTCTGCCATATGTAGACCAATCAATCATGCGGAAAACGCACACATGCAGACATCATAGGAGGCATGCGCTCTCACAAATCTAGTTTCGATTTCAGTAACAACACAATATACCATATGTTTTTTCTTCAGCACAGGCAGAGATATAAGATTTCCTCACATTTTTACTCATGTTACCATAGGAAAATGTCCACACTCCAGTGTTTCCCTAAAACCCCTAGAAGGGCCTATCTCTTATCCAGGTTGTGTGGCTTACCCTGCTCACAATTCTGTAGTGTCGAATCTGGTCAATAAGATTCGTTCAGGTTGCTATGAAAGAATTTGTTGTAATTTTATGAAAAATCACAAGAGAAAGGCTAATGTCACAGCCAGGTGTATATAGGGCATTTCCAGTTCACAGCGCTAATGATGGATGAAAGACATGTAATATATATGTCAGATGGTACTGAATATAGCTGAAATTGAATAAAGGCTTATGTGTTTGTGATCATTTAAAACAATATATATATATATATATATATATATATATATATATATATATATATATATATATATATATATATATATAATGTCCTTTAGTCTGAGAATATGCAGAGTAAAAAAATCAGTTAAATTTGAGCAAATATTTCTCTATCTACTTAGGTATCCTAATGACCAGTCTTGTGAACTCATTACAAAGTATGCAAAAAAAAAAACCATGTGTTTCTTACTGACACTGATTTACTGTCTTTACATGCTTATAAGGAGAGTATAACTGCAAACCTCACAGACCCAGATTTGCTGGCGCATTATGCGCTCTGGGTCTATGCAATTTGCTAGGAGTAATCGGTACATCAAACAACATAGACCCTAATCTTGTGGCGCATTATGTTATAAGCGAGTATACGTTAGATATCAAACCTTCAGACATGAGAGCTCCAAGAAACTTTTAGTGTAGATGCTATTATGTAATGAATATAACCGAGTAGGGAAGTGTTGTTATGCAAATAATTTGATTTTGAATTTGCACTATGCAAATGTTTGACTAACAGGTGGGTAGACAAGACAATATGTCCTTTTCCCTGATCGAAATGACATGTGATATGCTTCATTTTGAAAATAGGAATCTTTCTAGTTGTACTCCAAATAATACTGAGTCAGTGCTGACAGTCAACAGCGGCATCCCTAGAACTTAGTATTTCCTTAAAAAATGCAAGATAAAAATACTTTGTAGAGATACTTTAGTATTTTGTCTGGCGATTAAAACTGTGAATATTCTGTTTTCATTTGGACATCTTGGTAAACCCCATACATCCTTATAGCAACGTCAATATCTCGCGTAAAATCGGAGTTTTCTTTCATTAAATGCATATTTGAACTGCTGAACGTACCTGGGAAATAATCATTTATATCATATTTTAAACAAATGTAAATATCACTGTTAAATCCAAGACGAAACTTAATAATATTTCACATGGTCCAAATCAGCCTGGAATTTGGGCTGAATCAGCCCGTGATTTGGGCCGAATCAGCCAGCATTCAATGCACTGAATGGAATTCTGCCCCCTTATTGGTTGACTGAAAATCAGATGATCAGTAGGCGTAGTACGTAATTTCATTCATCTCATTGCACTTGCATTTTAGGTATCATGGTACCAATTGCACAAGCCCAGGGGGGCGGAGCTAATGTGTAGGGAACATTGTATTCAGAAATAAACAACAAAACTAGCTGTGATTGGTGTATTATGTAAGAGTTGTAGTTTCTGTCTGGCTTTAAAAAAAAGTTGTCTCTCTTAGCAACATGTGAGATTATGTTAATTCATATGTAGATCATGTTTTGTATTTTTTATGATTTTTTAAAAATGTGATACACAACTCTGAAAATGTGTTTGTTGTGACTGGATAACTCTGACCCCTGTCTAGTTCTAGCAGAGTTATCTCTCTTAAATGCAATGGAGTACCTGTTTCTGTCACTGTCAAATTGACAATCTAATATTGTTCTCTATGACAGTGTGTGACACGCATGCTAAAGTAGAAGAGAAGGTATATTTATTTCACCAAATATTAACAGTAAGGTCTATGGAAAAACAATTGGTACCGTGATACCATTAAGAGCCCACTATCCATTGACTGATACTCCTAAATTGTTTGTAACGAGCCCCTGTGAGCGTGGGAAAATAGTCTGGCATTCTTTAAAGGTGTGGTAGTCAGCCAAACTTTGTTAATGAAAGCATTATCCATTAGAGATCCTCTATTTATTGATATTGTTATTCTCTTCGTTCCAGTGTTAGTTGACATTACATGCGATTCATTGTATATACATCCTTACCTCATTTTCTTCATGCTGATCAATACAGTTTGAAACTCAAAACCATGCTGTGGGTCATTAGCCTAAAACATTGCTTTCACAGCGTGCCTTTGAAGTTTCGTTTTTACTACATAAGCCTGGGTCAGACCGAAACAATCATTTCTCAATTCTCCAGTTTCTTCGTCTATATTCCAGCCACTATAGAATAACGAAAGAATTAACAATCATCCAAGGGCACACTTAATATATATACATTTGCCAATATCAATGCAAACTGACACGTTGAAAATTATCATCCACCATTTCGTACTTATGCATTACGTAATTACAACAAAGTAAAAATGTTCGATTCCTTGGATGGAATAAAAAGACCCCTAAGATTACGCATGCACCGAGCTCTATTCTAGTTTCGTTTTCAAGAAGCCAAAATTAGACATTATAGTGAATGACGTACCTTTCATGATTAGGCAAATTGAGATTAGACTTTAAATTATAAAATATTGCTAATATTAAAGGGACTTGAGCATTATCGGTATATTATGTGTACAAATTGTGTGTAACTAGCGCGTTTTTGGTCTTTACAAAAGATAACAGGTTAATACTTCCCTCTTTGTTTTTTGTTTTGTTTGTTTTATTTTTCCGGGGGAAGGGGGTAGGGGAGGAGACCTTAGGAAAAATCGCATCCCCGCACGTGGAATTCTTTATATGGACACTGTCTGCAGTGTGCGAACGTTCACCACAGCAGTAAGGAAGATTTTGAGTTTGAAAGGGAAGCGCTTTGAGAAGCGTATATATGTATACGCGAAACAATGTATACTCGTTTTACATGTTTGATCAATAATTATATACATATATTTTATTCCATATATTTTATTCCAAATGGCCATCAAAATATGTTTTCTTTCTTGTTTGTTTTATTAAATCATTAACAAGAAAAAACTGTCTTAAAGTAGCACATTCAATTGAAATATTTGAGTACGCGTATTGTTTTATTAAATCATGAACAAACAAAAAACTGTCTTAAAGTAGCACATTCATTTGAAATATTTAAGTACGCGTATTAGACTGACCAGTTCATTTTTCTGAGAGGGAGGGGCATTTCCAGCAACTGATATAGCTTAAAAAAATATTCTTGCTAATAGAAAAAAAAAAGAAAAAAACAACAACAACAACATAATGTCAATATTAAAATAGTTGAAAAAATAATTTATTTCGAGGTCAAAGGGAAACAAAATATCCTACCTCTGAACAAAATATCCCACTAACACCTCCAGCTCCAGAAAATGAAATGATCGGTCCCTAAAGTCACACACTCCCACGCCATTTAAGAACATCTAGTTCATCTGATTTCTACAAATCCCCTAGGCGTTGTCGTTAGTTTGATGTACGTGTTTTTTTTTTTTTTTTTTTTTTTTTTTTTTTTTTTTTTTTATTTGAAATCAAGAATTTTCTACAAATCGGCTGTACACTTTACATCTACGAAATCAATGTAAGAGCATCTATTTATTGTATTAAAAAATTATTGACTTACGAACAAATGACAGAAAACAAATACATATACCATGGAGTGAGTAATGTATGTATGTATGTATGTATGTATGTATGTATGTATGTATGTATGTATGTATGTATGTATGTATGTATGTATGTATGTATGTATGTATGTATGTATGTATGTATGAATGTATGTATGTATGTATGTATGTATGTATGTATGTATGTATGTATGTATGTATGTATGTATGTATGTATGTATGTATGTATGTATGTATGGGTGTCCGCAACAATTTTTCCAGGGGAGTGCAAAGCCAGAATTAAAGGGCTGGGCCTACAAATTAATGACAATAGGGTCAAGGGGAGAGGCAAGCTCTCCCAGTCGGATTTGGGTAATTTAATATTTTGGGGGTTTGTTTAAATCTCATTGCAGGCTTGCATCTCTCTCTCTCTCTCTCTCTCTCTCTCTCTCTCTCTCTCTCTCTCTCTCTCTCTCTCTCTCTCTATATATATATATATATATATATATATATATATATATATATATATATATATATATATATATATATATATATACACACACACTGCACCCTGGATTTTTTTTTTTAAATTGGAGGAAGCATTTGTCCCTCCCCCTCCCCCGATTTGCCCCGCCCCCTCTCCCCCCCCCCCCCCCCCCGCGGACGCTCATGTATGTATGTATTGTATGTATTAACTGCATATCAGCACAATCTTGGTTATAGTGTCAGAGACAACTAATTAATTTTATTAAATACCATATTTTAAATAACGAAGGTCGTTGATTAGCTGAAAATAATTACCGAAAATGTTTTATTTTTAGTAAAGTTTACGCAGTAGAAGGATAGAACCTAAAACAATTTTCCTTTTATCGCTCTCGCCGAATAGGTACTGGACGTAAACGGGGAGATCCGACCAGATTGGATTTTATAGTTTGCACCTACATGGGAATTGTTCTCAAAAACGAGTCGCGCAACATGTCATTTTTGGCGTTTTAAAATGTTCCTCTTGGATAGATTTTCATTTGGATCTCAGCTTGTTTTGCCTGTCTTACCACGAAAGTAGAGTAATTTGCCCAAATGTCCATGGGAACTGAGTTATCTGTAAAACCTCATATATATATATATATATATATATATATATATATATATACACATACATACATACATACATACATACATACATACATACATACATACATACATACATACATACATACATACATACATAGCGGTGAAAGGGGTGTTTGGCACTACATAGCATTTCGCGACTGGTATTAACGTTTGTCGCCATTCGCGTTTTGCCACATGCTTAGAATGCAAACACTAGTTTGAGGGGACGTTGACAGCGTTAGGCGACTAGTATTAATTGCACCCACTAGTTTGATGGGGTGTAAATAGCACTTGGTCACTAATATTAATGCTAGTCCGTGTCAGCGTTTGGCGACTATCTTCGAAATTAGTCGCAGATAGCGTTTGGCGAACAGTAAAGCAGGGAGGGGATTGATTGCTTAAAAAGACGGTTTTTAACTGGCTTGGTATCAACACTAGTCATAGTAAACACTTGGCGACTAGTATTAGCTTTGCAGCAGATAACGTTTGGTGACTAGTAATGCATGGAGGGTCTCGTGGTATTTCTTCTGTATCTTTGGCTGCTACATCCAGGCAGGGCGTCAGCGAACGCAGGCCACACCACTATTAAAGAGATGTTCATCCTATGATACACCCTGGAAAAATGAGGGAGTATAATAGATGCAAACGGTTTTTGGTTGGGAAAAACAGCCGTTTGTGGGGCCAGTTATATGTGGGAGTTTTGCAAGATTCACAAGGAGCAAAAACTACGCAGGGGGAGTGTCCTACCGGTTCCATGCCTGAATTGCGGGGTAGGAACTCAAGCACAAGCCTGACCGTGTCGTCCGTGCGGAAACAACAGGGCATTATCCAAACTGATGCGAGAAAGGCCATTGGTAGCGTGCTAAAGCAGCTACATAACACCGCTAACTGGGGATGCGAAAACCACCACCAAGATGTGCCCTCATGGAAATGCTATTTGAAGCAGAGTCACCCAACGAACACGGAGAAGAATGATCAGTCTCAACGACACGATAAAGTTCTTGCTTTCAGTGACGCTGGGGATGACAGGCAGGGAAATCAACTGCAGCCTAGTTAAGGTCGGAATAAAAGTCACATAGCACAACGTTCACAGCGTCCTGTTCCGCGGGAAGTTTACGAAATATGCGGGAAGCAGTCCAAGACGGTGCGCGCCTTTAGAACCATTGACAACGTCTAGGGGTCCAAGACCCATGCAGCGGAGCTGAGTACTATTACAACCGTCGCAGCCGTTCTATAGGCAAGATGTGCATTGGATGTTTTTGGATCGACGCGCTTGTACCCACCCTACTGCCGATAGCGGTGTTAGTGGTGCTTGTCGTTGCCACACTTCGACCTGCAAAAAATGTTGCCTGAGTTGATACTGGTGGCGCACAACCTGCTGCTGAGCCTTTGGCCATATCGAATGGGTACTATGACTCGAAAATCTGCGGCGGTGGTGCGCGAGGAAGTGATCATGGCACTATCATCAGAGCTCGTAAGACGGAGACTCAGTCAGAAACACCGCCGGGAAGAGGCCCGGTTGCGACAGGCTAGAGGAGTGAATACTACAGTTCAAGCTAAAACTTCGCCTAGCTTTTTATGAGATCCACGTGACCCTCGATGCTGCCTTGCGCTATTAGCGATTTTTTATATATATATTTTTTTCTGCCTTACTAAAGGCCACCGCGCCATGCGCCTTTTGGGCGGCCAGCCGTATTTCGTTCCTGAGGGTCGTGTACTTATTCATCTCATCCAAAACAAGCGAGAACTCGTCCTCACAAAGGTATTCCGGAGGGCGCGCGAGACCATTGCCGCGATGGAATTGAGCTTGCTATCTGGGAGAATCGAACTTCATTATGCTTTTGTGCCTTCACGCGGAGACGGCGGACCACATATTGGCCGGCAAGCTGGACGAGTCCGCACGAGAAACAGGCAACCTCCAGTGGGATTGCGAGTGAGGCGGCCGCCACGGTGGCCAGCACGCGAACATTCGCGACGCTAACGCATATGGCTAAGGTGCTGGACGCCGCCGCCGTCCCGTCTAACTTTAATGGACCCCGCATACCTTTCGCAGAGTGTACGCCGCTGCTCGATTTCGGGTCAGAGCTGCTCTTCAGGATCGTCGATCTTTTTCAGGCTGTAGTTGTGGAAACTCTTTTCAGTCTGCAGCTGGGGGTACATTATAAGCCATGGCTGAGTTGTGCATGTTTCAATTGCATTAGGTCAGTGTTTCGATGAGCAACTGGAATTCGATTCGTTGCTCTATACTTCTCGAGGTTTGCACGGCTTCGATATAATAGCTACTACCCGGAAATGCGAAGTCAAGGGACGACACATACAAATAGTTTTGTGTGCTTACTCTAACGCACTCGTATGCAAGCATGCGGTTGGGGAACCCGTCAACCTCGTTTTTGGCAGAATGGACCCTTAGTGTAACTTCAAATTCATTACCAAGTAAAAGCAGCAGGTGCCCACTGACTGAAAAACGGTAATGCCCAATGACTGAAAAACGGATAAACGTAGGCAGAACTTACCCTCACCAGACGGGGATTCCCACTAGAGTAGAACAACCGGTCCACAATTTTTACTTTCGTCAGAGAGATTACATTATCCGTCAGCAAGAAGAGTGATAAGTGGAGGGGCGCACAGACGGGTAGACATAAGCCTTCGTAACCACACCTTGGGGGTCAACATGTTCCACTACAACCACGATTTTGTTTGCGTTCATATTTAGGTAGTCCTTCATGGGGTCGGTTCCATTAACGCCTCCGTTGAAGACATCCGCATGCTCAGCGTATGATTTGGTTGCCCAAACTTGTGGGTCAAAAGAATCTGTCACGTACTTCGGCTCGGATTAAATCGTCGTCTTTGTACGCGCTGGTGTCTGCCGGGATAAGCCAGCCGAACGTCCTACAGTTTTCGGACTGCTGTGCGTCCTTTCCAGCAAATATAAGGCGTACAACATGATTTTCCCCCGAAACTGTCACGGACTTTAGCTGAAATTGAAAAATATTCCGTAAAAAAGGTATACAAAATTGACTTGGAACAAAAGTAGTAATAAGATTCCTAAACTGTCACGGACTTTAGCGGACACTGAAAGTCAGCAAAGAATGTACAATTTTGACCTAGACCAAAAGTAGTACTAAACTTCCGAGACTAAAGTAATTTCCAGAGACTAAAAATGTCCGAAAAGATCTTGAAACATGGTCGATACTAAAAATAATATTCAAATTTCTAAAATAATACGGAATTTAGCGGAGATTAAAAAGAAATTGCCCCAGTTGTAAAAAAAAAATTTAATAATATAAAAATGTACATATTTTACAAATCAAAAATAAACAAATTACACTGAATTTAGCTAAGGCTAAAAAATATCCGGAGAAATTTAAAAATTGCCAAAATGTTTTTCAAACTGTCAAAATAAAATTAACAATTTTAACACACAAAGTTTACAAAATGTAAATGATATATATAAAAGAAATTTTAAAATATTTCACTCCGTTTTGAGTGACCAACACCCCAAACTTACTAACGAAAACGCAACAGCTGAGGCGAGGGTGTGAAGGGAAACGTCTCTCTTAGAAAAAATTCAAAGATCGACAGAGCGAATGTGAAAGAGAATCTCCAAAAGACATTTTTTCTTTCAGAAAACGAGTCAACACCGTTTCTCTCTCTCTCTCTCTCTCTCTCTCTCTCTCTCTCTCTCTCTCTCTCTCTCTCTCTCTCTCTCTCTCTCTCTCCTTTAAAATAAATATTCTTTAATCAGCCCCGCTCAGTCAAACATTAACTATGACAATGGAGGATTAGCCCACGTCCCTTCCTCTTTATTTACAAATACCAAAACATTAAACATAAACATATTTACAAGGTTGACAACGTTGTGGAGTCAGACTTTACTTCCAACGATCTAGTACAGTGTCATTTTGCCATCGATACACACTTCGTTTCTGAGCTAAACAAAACAGATAGCCACAATGTTCACAAAACTACCTTTCTATTGTGTCATCGTTTCTAGATAAATCACATCCGAGAAGAATCCAAGACTGCGTTGATGAAGAAAATACACAAAATATTGTCCACACATTATCGAATCTGATCCTTGCAATATCACATTATTGAATTGAGTGGATACAGCACTTCTCATAAAGTCGATGATGTCGTCTTCCAGAGGAGGTAATCAATAAGAATCAAAATATCCCACATTGTGGTCGTTGGGAAAGAAGATGGCTATCCAATGGGTTTTGGGCGATGAATGTCGTCTGTGTTAATGACATAGGTTTGAACGTCTTTAGTTTTTTTTATGAGGAAGTTTATCTTTAGCACACACCACTGGATTTCGAGAAGTTGTGTGTATGAACTGCGAGTCAGAAGATGATGAAGTTCCCAGGTATCCATTTTTTCACAGGTAATGATAAGTCATGAGTTCACACTTGACTTTTCCTTGACAATATCTATCTAGTCAGTCGATGCATCGGAAGTCTCTATACTCTGTTGCAAGAGTGCTTCGATGCGTTTCGTTTCCAAAGAAGTCAATGGAGGTAAGGAATGGTCACTCAAGTCTTTATACCACCCTTTCAAGATCTTCTCTTCTGAGATAAGGGTCCAAGCGTCTACTTGATACTCTTCCAACTTTTCTTCTTGATTCATCATCAAATTTTTGTCGTGTTATTTCTTACTAGGATGATCGATTTGACAACCACAACAATGTTTTCTAGCCAGGCATGTAACTCTTTCAGTCAAGGGACGAGCAAAACAGGAAACTAAGTGTTGTTCCTGTTTTCGCGATCTTGACATAATGATTGTATTTTTTCTTATTTTTCTTCTTCACTACTTGCGGTTTGTGACTGCTGTTCTGGATAGAAAATATCATCTTCGCCTATCTACATAACTTCCTTTGTTTCTTAATAATCTATGATAACTTCTCTCAGACTGTTGATTTCCAGAATATTGTCAAATTCTGCACAAGAGATGACGTTCACTGTATTTGCCAGAGCTACTGGAAACTGACGTTTTACATGAAGTTGGTCTGGTTTTATAGGACGGAAATGTCCTTCGTCGCTGCCTTTGTCTGGTGTAACGTCAAAGTCCCACAAAGCATATCCTGGAACATAATCGTCGTACGAAATGCCGTGGCTACTGTTGGTTCCTAATTGTCCTGTGGCTTCAAACAGAGTCAAGTTAGATTTTAAGCAATTTTTTCTGGGCAAAGTAAGGTTCAGAGGGTCTGGTATACAACGTCCGGACATCTCGGGTGACTTTGACCTTGGACACGTTAAAGTGCTGTAACTCGAAAGGATTTGTTGAGGGCAGCATTACTGACAATGTCGATGAGTACACGTTTTGGTAATCAACCTTGGAAAACATGCTCTTCGAGTCCAGAGGCAATGGTGAACGTTTTGACTTCTACTCGTCGTAGAGGATGCTTGGCTGTCGTTCTGCTCAGAGCTTGACTGATGTCCTTTTCCCACTTTAGCTAATACTTTCACACGTCGCACGTAAAGTCTGTCATCTTTGATGTTCGTCTTGTACTCGTTAGCATCAGCCATCAAATGGAACACGGTACTACTTTTATTTAGTCTCAGACGCACATCCATTTCATTCAACAAGTATTTCTCTTCCAACCACTTGTCCAAGTGCAAACAATCCACCAGTTCTAAACTATGTCCTTCTTTGATTTTCTTTCGGCGGCCGTTAAATGCAACATTGTGAGCATCGTCATCTACCCTCAACTCTGTGTCGTTGAACTTGTTCAACATGTCAAGTTTCCACATCGAGATGTGTGTTGTTGACTTCTTTTCCGTACGTCGAGATTTTTCAGGTAAGCTCGGTAAGGGCAAGTGTCGATGCTGCAGCTCACCAGTTTATTATTCAAGCACAAATTCACTTCGCTGAACAACGTGTGCATGAAATTGTTGACGGGACCTACTCTGGCATCGGAGCCTGGATTGGTGCTGTCCGTTTTGAAAACTTTCACTTTCAGATTCTAGTAACTGTGATTCACATCGATGTAATCTGCAGTTTGTCCCTTGATTTCACAAATTCGATAGGTGCTGATGATGTTGTGGTCAAAGACTACAAGGAATGAAATTCAACCTATTTGGAATCTTGCATTGTCATCGTCGTCATTGGCATGGCAAACATACTGAGTTCCGACTTTCTGACTTGGAACATTTGCAATAATCTCGGTGCATAAACGAAAGCTGCGTATCTATGAGGTCTGAAGACTTTTCGACGTCTCTTTCTGTTTTGTATTTCTGTGGCGTAGAGGAGGAATTAATGCCTTCATCACGGATGTGAAGCGAATTTAAAAACGTGTCTCGGTTACCCAGGAGTTCTTTTTTCTGTTTTAATCAACACATGTTTTCCTGCTTTTGTTATGGCTTGTTTGCGACTTTGTTGGTCGATGGGTACGTTTTGTATAAATTCTATACCTTGCGTCAAAGTTACATCTTTTAAGGCAAGCAGTCCTCGAGTAACCATTGGTTTCAAGGTTGGTGCTACCTTGTGAAAAGCTGATTTTAACATATTTCTTAAACCATATCGTCGTTTTTGGTACATAGGATACATCTGTTACAATTCACTGGAGTACCGTTTTCGAAAATGTAGTTTTACGGTGACTTTTCCTTTCGAAAATACAATATTTTGTCTAAGATCTCCTTTAATACTAATATTGACACTGTCAAAATACGATTTACTGACAGGAAGATAATGAGAATGCACAAATTCTCGGTGGACGTGATACGTGTTGCCTCCTTCATCGTAAGCAGCTATGGCAGAATCCACTTTGATAGGAATGACTCTCATCAACGGAACAGCTGTTTCATAGGACGTTGTACTCGACGACATCAGAGCACACGAACATCAAATTCCGTCCTTCGTTAATTCTATAGGGTTGCGAAAAATACTTGTAGAATCGGTCGTTGTTGTAGATGTCTTTTGACTGCGGTGCTATGTTTGTGTTTCCACCCAGAATAGCAACCCAAAAAAATGGGAGAAATTCTGATAGTCAGCGTTTTGGCATTGGAAAAATCAATTTTCAGAAGATGAGCAATTTTATGGAAGTCCATCAGTACACTTCGGCAAGTTTTGTCCAGTGCTGTGCCAAACTAATCATTGAAAATAGCTGAAATCGTTTCGCAAGATGTTGAGCATTAAAATAAAATTCTGCGGGAAATCTTATGGAATATATATTCAAATGAGGATATGCTGGCGATGGTGTTTTGGATTCGTAAATGAAAGGGTCATTTTTGTCCGAGCGTTCTTGAACTTGTTCGTTGAATATTTCCAGGAGGAAAGTGGCTTGATCTCCAACCACATTCCTGACTTAAGTGGGATAAATGATTTCTACCAAGCTTTTTTCAATGAGCTTCGTGATCTAATTGTATGGCTTGAGAAAATATGGTATTGCAACAACATAATGTGTTGTTGGGAAACACATCAATCCATAGAACTGTCACGTGGTAATGTCAAATAAAATTGATTGTTCATAGTTCGATGGTTCTGGTCTCACTCGGTATCAAAGGATAATTTTCTAAAGAGTGTTATAGAGGATGATTGATGTGACTGGAACAGTGGTGACTAGCGTTGGCGTGGCTAGTGGCTACCGTTGTTGTTACTGTCGGTATATTTCAACGAAGGATTGGGAAGAATATAACCAATACAACTGCTGAGTAAAATAGTCCACAGTTATTTATCTCCATGTTGCAAACTAAAAGTTTTAATGGCTGTTCCAATGACACAATACACCACAATAATTTGGCAGGAAAAGATGATTTCATTGTTCGAGGTACGTTCCCCATACCACACTCACAGTGGTTGTTTTTGTAGTTCTTGTAGAAATGAACTCTGAGAAGGAGATTCAGCGGCGTTTAACGGCATGGTGGTAATTTTTATTTCTCTTTATTGTCACAGGATGAAGCTGGGTTGGGACTGGATAAGTGAAGACACCGAAAGCAACTGCGTTAATAAGATGTTTATTTATAAACGCAATTTAAAGATGAACAAATCTGACACCATTATAACAAAAAGATAAGGAAAATTATAAAGTTCCTAACATGGAACTATCAACAACAAGTAACTCAACGAGAAAAATCAAAGATGGATTTAACAAATGGAATTTTAAACAAACGTGAATAGCATCCTATCACCAATCGACAAATAAGAGTATATGATTTACACCCCAATATAAACAAGGTCTTATTAAGTACCAAGGGTGACCAAAGCATGTGATTTATGCACTTATCAATAGAATACTCATTTATCCATCAATCTGTTAACTCGTCAATTTATCAATTTAACAAGCGATGTTGGAATATGAATTTATGAATCCGTCGTTCATATAACGATATTGAAATGGGGATGTATGAAATTATGAATATGTCGTTCATATAACGATATTGAAATGGGGATGTATGAAATTATGAATCTATCACACATATAGCGATATTGAAATGGGAATGAATGTAATTTTGCACAGATAGCAATATTGAGATAACAATCAAATGGAACACGCAATAAATATAACTATCGTGGCGTCCGTTTGACTACCAAGATGTATCTACGGTTCCACCCGCTCTAGTCCATGGTCAAGGAGCCACCACGCATGGTCCACCCCTCCCAGTCTGTTGAAGGGTCCCTCGAGAGCCTTCACATTAACACAGACCCGTTGATCGAGAAGCCTTGGTCCCTCGCATCGAGAAAACCAGTACACTCTTCCGAAACAACGTCACCAGACACAGTGTATACGTCACACGAAACCACACAGAGTTCTGTGACTTCACACACCACCAAACCATACATATGGAACAGCTAAAAGTATAACAACTAAACCGTGTAGTACATATGACACGGTTAGTACTTTTGTATTGATATATGTTGCGCATGCGCGCACATGAATTACGCCTCGTTACACATTACATTAATCATTCAATGCATGCCGCGTATAATTAAATAATACCCGTCTGTTCAGTTACAACAAATAGCTAACTTGAACCAGCCTATAGGATTTCTAATATCTTGGCGTTGTATGACCTAGGTATTGACTCTCTGTAGAATTTAGAATAAATTATAAAACATCTAATATATGAAACAATTATGTCATATAAAACGAATAGTGATAAAGAATACAATCTTAAATTTCACATACCTCTACAGCTGAAGTTTTGCTCCCGTAAAGAGGTAAGCTTTCTGACAAGACTCATCGTAGTGTAATTTGTTTATAGAGAATTCGCTCTATATGTACTCTAGCTGTGACAGATATGCGCAGCAGCTAGGTACGTGAGTTTTCACTGCAGGCAATTTGCACGTGCAGCATGGGGTGAATCGCGCTCAGTATTTCGAAATAACTAGAGCCGAAAAAAATAAACAACCCCCGAGTAACGCTCTAGTCGGAAACGAAACCCGAATACATTTTTGATCACATATACATATTGATATACACCATACAATTCCGTGACATTTATAGTCGATGACTTGTGAAGCGGTAATCCAACAATATAAACTGGGTGTATATCCATTCCAGCGGACTTTCACTTCTTGGAGTCGACGTTTTCCCACTTTGCGTGTTCTTCGATCGAGAATGCTTTCGATATCGTACACGTCGTCTCCTTTCTTAGTCACTCGTTGTAACTCGGGCAAGTAAACAGTTCCTTTTAACACTTCTTTCATATTTTCAAATTTATAGACAGAGGATCACGTTCACGTACTTCTTCTGTGACACAAAACAATTTTGTTCTCCAGTTGGGTTAATAACCTTTGTCAAAAGTGAGTTTTTATTTTTTCCAATGCGAACCCATTCTCTAGTGTTTAACACTTCTTTCTTTTTCTTATCTTTGACGTTCCAGACCATCGATCAAACACAATCGCTTCGTTTTCAGGTGTCACTTCTTCTGGAGCACATCTGATGCTACAATGGTACTAATGATTGTAAGCTTTGACTAAACGTGGTGATACGTCGATGTATTTGAGAGTATGTTGATATGTAAACTATTTCCACATACGTTCTTTCAAAGCTCTCCAGGACACTAGATTTTGTTTCAGAATTTTCGGTAGTGAAAAAAATGGATGTGTCTGCTTTCAATTCTTTTTGAAAAGCTTGGTTCAGAAATTCGCTGTCTTTGTCTGTTTGCCATCGTAGAAGGCGTCAAACACTTTGTTCAAGACAAGTTTTAAATCTCGCCCTACCTCAAAACATGTCGTAGAAGTTAAAGTAACTACCCAAGCCGAATTTGAAAACACATCGATGACACAAAGCAAATATTTATAACCTCAATTGTATGATGTTAAATGAGAAACATCCTCTAAATCTGCTTGCCAATTACGATGGATGCCTGCTTCATTCGTTTTACTTCTGGAAAAATTGTCTTCGCATTGTTTTGCGTAACGTGTATGTTGATTGTTCTTGTAACCATTGTTGTACATCTTGAAGACGTAAACGTTTGAGTTTGGTTTTAGCTGCACGATACAATTTTTTAATGCTTCTGTAGCCAGCTGAATGAGCAGGATTGTAGTAAATGCTGGTTAAAAGTGTATCCATGAGGATGCTGTTTTTGCTGCTCTTCAATAAGTTAAGCAACTGCCCATGCTCTTTTCTTCTTGCATTTTTTTTTATTAACATTGTTGTACGTGTACGACTAGCAATAGGAGTAAACACTGTCCGAACAGGAGTGATCTGTTCTTGTTTGACGTCTTTCTTCACTTCTTTTGTTTTCCCTTCTGCTGGCCAGGTTGTGGACATTATCCTTTTGATCAAATCAATTCTTGATGTAGGTGTTGTCAATTTGGGTATTTTAGCAGCTGGAGTTTTAAACTCTTCCTCGAATTCTTTGTCTCATTTTTCTTTGTTAACCCCATAGCGGGGTTTATCATCCTCTTGGGAGCTGATGCTAAGGTTTGTTTTTCTCTCAGAAGTTGTTTCGTCTAAAGCTTTATGATGAAAGAGCTGAAGTCGTTCAATAATTGTCCGTACCGTTGCGATTTTTCTGTTTTTGACAAATCTGTTCGATCTGTTTGATCCATCAGTGATTGTAGTTCTTGTTGTAAGTGTGACATCTCGGGGAAATTACGATTAAGAGGTAAATGGGTTGTCAGATGTTAGTACCAACGATGGAGTTCCATCATTCGTTTGTAAGTAACTAAAGGTAATTTGCATTCTTCTATAAGATCGAAGAGTACAAGTGTGATGTCTTTCTAGAAAGGTGTGTCCTTTTTATCTTTTTCTTAATCATCTCACCACTCCTCCTAAAAGAGGTCCAGTAATCGATCATAACAAAGGAGCAGCCACTTTTAACAATGGTATTATCATCATAGGTACAAATCCTCCTCGTTGACTGATAGGCAATTCTTTCTCACCATTTGAGAAAGAACGTTACAATGTCGTCCTAATCGCTGTTTATGTATTATCTTTGTCAAAGACACCGTTCCTTTCGAAACGTTCGAAACAACAGTCACACACGGTATCGAAAATTTCTTTAGGTGCTTTTTGGATTATATGTTTTCGCATTGGGACATTGGATTTGGTAAGTACAGATAAAACATCCCAATGTTCTTCTAAGCGAGGAGGGAGTCCCTTTTTTTCATTTTTCGGAAGATTTCATTGGACGATGGAATTAGTCTCCACTGATTGTCGGAACAACGTATCAACTTCACTTTAGGCACTACTGCTATGCCCAATTGACAGGACCTCCTTCTTGGCACCAATAGTAAAACAAATTGGTACGAAATCTCAAATAATCTGGAGTGGTCGGTTTTAAATCGATGAGTAAATACGTATGAGATGATTGAGTGGCATTGTCGTACGCATAATTCAACTTTGGTGTTCCTAACTGTTTGGCTAACACTTGCACTTGAGATTTATCATCTCTTGGACTTTTAAACAATACAACATGATGCACTTAGACTTTTAAACAACATAATGGGCATTGAGACTGATGGTGCGATGTGCTTTGCTTTGTTGAAACAAATTTTGAGTAATGTGAATAAATAATACTATCATTTTCGTGGAAGCCACATTTTAATTTTTTCTTCGTCTTCTCCTAACATGTCATCGCAATGACAAGATGTGTTTGATTAAAGTCAGACACGATCCCATCGTCTTCGCAAGGAATGCCTTCTACAAACGAAATGGATTCTCATTAACTTTCTTGAAGTAATGTGTAAGCCGATTGCCAGTTTTTGTAACACCTTACAATACATTGGGGTGGACGATCAAACAAATTCGGTTTTGCCTGAACCACTCGGTCCAGCAATTAACATTGATAACTATGATAATCTAACTTATCGTCAATCACTTGGAAAACAGAGGAGGAGGAGCATTCAGCCATAACTATGGTCCATCAACGGCACAAGACATTTTATACATTTGATACACGTTTATTGTTTTTTCAAAAGTGTCACCACAAAAAAACATATTTACATTTCAAGAATTAAAACACGAAAACACATAAGGCATAAATGACTCCGTTCATCAATGAGGCACAAATTAAAATCACCAAAGCTGCATATCAACAAAAAATCTAAGTACACGCTCTGGTGTTCTTCTTTTAGTCTCTGTCGAATTCAGTGTCTCCAATATCTAGAGTAATGCCATTTTTTACTCATTCTTTTCTATTTGTACAATGCTACTACTCTCGTGGACTTGTAATAGTTCTTCTTCTTCCACTGTTTCTAAAATTGTTTTCCAATTTTATGTTCACTTCTTGCGCTGACTCTAAGTCTAATTATTGCATTGGATTAATGACACACAATGTCTTTGGCATAGTCAGCCACCTCTTGTATCCAAGCATCGAAGCAAGAGTTTTACAGTCACGTACATCTTTTCAGTCGTAAATTTGTTTGTGCAACCAACTAGCTATCACACTTCTTGGTAAGTGTGAAGCGTGGATTAAGTTCGACAAATGCCTTTTTCACACGGAGGTACACAGCTTGTTTTGATCACAATTCTCAACACTTTTAATACAATTTGTCTTTCTTGCACAGATAAAGTTTTGGTAGTCATGTCTTTGCTGCATGTACTGTTCATAAATAGTCCACAAGGAATTTCCTGGGAAACGAAATCCGAGAAAAGTAGTCATTAACACACACACCACACGGCGTCCAAAATTCAATGGAATCGTACGTGGAAACAGTTCTTGTAAAAGGGTTTGTTAATCTTCTAAGTATTGAACACTGTCATTAACTTCCTTCTACTGAATCTGTTGCAACACTGAGGACGAAAGTCGTGGCATGGGACGCTTTTATGTTCGTTCTTGACTGAGATGTCGTTCTTTTTGATGAAATATTCACACGTTTTCTAAATGGAATCTGTTGCTAAAGGATATCGAAGAAATTCGGTTATTACCTCACTACACATCACACGCCGTGAAGGAGTTTCGTCTTGAGGTGATACCTTTTGTAAAAGTTTTTTGTATTCTTGTACGTTTTTAACTTTTTTCCGGGACTTCATTCCATGGAATTCTATGTATCAGTGCCACATTGTAGGTAGACGTAGCGACATCCAAAATCTTACAGGAGGCACGTACTCGTTAATGAAAGTCTGACCATTTGAACATCTTGACACTAATCTTTTTATAGTATTCAAATACCAACGGTTATACGTCTATGCGGGCAAAGGATGCAATTGTTCTTTGAGTTTCACTTGAATCTGTACGAGCTCTTTGTAAATGCGTTCTCGTAGCTCAGGAGGGAAACATCGACTTCTGTCTTCTAAAGTATCCGGTCACAAGGCACAGCATCGCACTCGAGTTCATTATCAAAGATGGAGTCTGGAGTGGGTCGCTCACTTGGTTGCTGTGTTGAATTATTCATCATCTTTTGCGGTAGACGTTTCTATTCACATGCATTGTTGGTCTTGGAACTTTTCCCTTTTTCTATACTGGAGATCAGCGTGTCCTTACGGTAAAGTGTTGTAGTCTTGAAATCACACTCGTTTCTGGTACACAATTTGATAGACTTTTCTAAAGGTCGACGAATGATTTGGTTGTTTTGAAAACGTACAAGTTTATATGGATCTAATGTTTTCACGCGAAAGTCTTGATCTTGTCCGGAATGTAATTTCAAGACACCAAAGTTCACCACTTGACTCGATCAATAGTTCAGTGTCAGTCCTTTGATTTGTATTTGGTATGAATTTCTCCCTTTCGGTCTATGTATTGGTGTCCGTAATTTGTGGGGTCACCGCTACCAAAACTGACAATAGTGTCTTCTGGGTGCTCGTCCATCCATGCACCTAAACGATCCCGTTCGATTGTTGGGTGTTAGCTATGTGGGCGATGAATGTACATACAACTGTCCGTGTCAAAGTACAGGACTCAGTCTCCTTAAAGTTGCAAGGCATTATATGATTTTAAACGAGCATTGGCTCTCACGTATGCTGCAATGATGACATTGCTAAACGCATCAGGTGGTGCAAACTCTGCCGCTTTTTCGTAACTCACGGAATTGTGTATGCTTTATATCAATGTATATGTGTGATCGAAAATGTACTCGGGTTTCGTTGCCGCGTACAGCGTTACCCGAGGGTGGTTTATTTTTTCGGCTCTAGTTATTTCGAAATACTGAGCGCGACTCAACCCATGCTGCATGTGCAAATTGCCTGCAGTGAAAACCCAAGTATTACCATATATTAGCATATTCATCACAGCTCGGGTACTTATAGAGCAAATTCTCTATGTTCAAATTACATTACGACGAGTCTTGTCAGGAAGCTTACCACTTTACGGGAGCAATCTTCAGCTGTAGAGCTGCCATTGTGTATAGTTTGGTGAGGTGGAGTCACAGAACTGTGGGGTTTCTTGTGACGTGTTCGCTGTGTCTGGTGACGTTGGCTCGGAAGAGAGTACTGGTGTTTTCGATGTGAGGGACCAAGGCTTCGCGACCATCGGGTCTGTGTTGGATGAGAAGGCTCTCAAGGGATCCTTCAACAGACTGGGAGGGGTGGACCATGCGTGGTGGCTCCTTGACCATTGACTAGAGCGGGTGTTACCGGAAATACATCTTGGTCGTCAACTGGACGCCACGATAGTTATATATATTAAGTGTTCCATGTTATTGTAATTCTTACTATTGCTATCTGAGCAAATTTTCATGCATTCACATTTTTAATATCGCTATATGAGTGATAGATTCATAAAATCGTGCATCCATTGTTCAATATTGCTATATGAGTGATAAATTCATAAATACGTGCATCCATATGTCAAATATCACTAACTGAGTGATATGTTGATAAGTGTATAATTCATGCGTCCATCTTGTGGATAAATTGTTATGATGCATTATTTGTAGATCTTATAATTCTATTCGTTGATTAGTGATAGGACGTTATTCACGTTTGTTTAAATTCCATTCGTTAATTCATCTTTGATTTTTCTCGTTTAGTTACTTGTTGTTGATAGTTCCATGTTAGGAACTATATAATTTTCCTTATCTTTTCGTTATAATAGAGTCAGATTCGTTCATCTTTAAATTGCGTTTATAAATAAACATCTCATTGACGCAATTGCTTTCGGTGTCTTCACTAATCCAGTCCCAACCCGGCTTCATCCTGTTACACTTTGTTTAATGACATCAGACACGGAGATGGATAGCCACTAGCTTCTTGTTTCAATTTGAGAAATTGGTTGACGTAACCTGATAAAATTCCTGGACTCGAGTCGTCGTCCTTATGGTATTGTTCTGTGGTAGAAACGTGTCAAATTTTGTATACTTTTAACAGGCGGTATCCACGATCCAGAGCATGAAACAATTCAACACTCACCCACGTTCGTGTAAAAGTGCGTTCTTCGTCCTTGAGGCAACAAGGTTGGTCTTGATAACATGTTTCAGCACACGTATGGCATAAAAGAAACATCAGTTTTCCTTGGCAATGCTGTGGTAAGACAGGATGGTACAAGTGGGTTGGAGTTAAGACTTTGCATTTGATCAGTCCTTTGTATTAACGAATGTGTTCCACGTTGATGTGTTCTGTTATCATTTCCGGGTGCCCAGTAGGGAATCGCTGATATTTGCACACGCAAGGATACAAAGAGCACACATCGATGTATTTAATATCTTCTCCTTGAGATTCGAACAGCAAACGTGTTGCATTGGTTCGTCCTCCAAACAAACTGTAACGTGGATTCAAAGGTTCGATGTCCATCACGTCGTAACTTTCGGCAATGCGTCTAAATTCTGGATCGGTTTTGAAACGTCGATCGTACTCGTGCTCCCACATTTCTATCACTTGTGCCCTTGTCTTTCTAACTTCAGGCGTCGTTAGTATGTTTGCTCGTACAACTCTCCCATGGTAAACTCTGAGAAAGGACTTTTAGGTTTCGTTGAGGAAAACAAGGAGGGCATCCGTGAAATAAACATCCCTGGAACTCGTAGACGATCTGGGCTTTTCTAAATCCCAACCATCTACAGAAAGACTTTCCAATTTTCTTTCCTCACAATTTTTAGCATGTTGTATCCATTTATCCTCACTTTCACACAAGTAATGCAGCCAACACAAAACTTTGCCGGAGTATCGACGGCTGTCTGAGAGTTATTATTGAGGGGGTGTGATGGCTAGTTAGTTCTCAATCATGATTTTTTTTCCGTAGACTAATCCACACACTTTGGCGACGGTAGAAGCTTCCTTCAAATGATTGATGCCTCCATGATCCAGAAATAATTGTGACAATTTTCCACAGCAACGGCGTAAAATGTCTACATCGGATCGGCAATATTTCAACATTTCTTTTTGAAAGTCAAACGGGTTTGAAGAGTTAGTTTGGTACCAAGCATAGAATGCTTCTCGTTGTTCTATGTGTATACCGTCAGGGTCGTAGTAGTGAACGCCAGGCAAATGCCGGAGCACAAGGTGTTGATTAGCTTCGTCATTGAAAAAGTGTAGAAAATAGCCTATTGCCATTTCTGTCATTCCAAACGTTTTAGGCATTCTACTCAAAGACATGGCTAAATAACTTATGGAATCTTTAAACTGTACTTGTCACACTTTCCTGTAGATGAGTTTAGCTCCATTCATGATAACTACTGGGACATTCGATGCTTTGTTCTGAATAATATTTCAAAAGAAATTGTCCATTGTATCCCGAGAAAATGTGAGTCATCACTGTAGCATATCGATGGCAGTCCCTGTACCGCTGAATGTCCTCTTCGCTCCAAGTGTCGTCGATAGGGTCTAAAATACAAAATTGGAAAGAGTGCGGGGTCGCAGAAAGGTTTTTTCACGTCCTTCTAGAATCTTACTACAATTGAGACAGTGAAAATATATAGGTTCTTATATGCACTTCTCCCAAGTCCGATGAACTACGCAAAAATAAGGAACGTCAATGCTAGTTTCTTGTGTACATTCAAAATCCAAAAAGATAAATCTACTTGTTTCTTTTTGTTCTTGTTCTGGTCTTCCTTGAAATCTTCCTCCAGTTCATTCTCATATTTTTGAATGTAGCAATTCATGCTCAAAGTCCATGATTTGGTCACAAAAACGGCAGCTTTTCTTTCCTGAACAAACGTATGCCTTTGAATTATTGGTTTGAATAAGATGTCCACAAGTGGAGCACAATCTCAATAATTCTCAAGCACTTTTCTGCTGGTTAACCTGTTTCATACGATGATGTTCATAACAAGAGGGACTAACAAAGGTTCGCTTGCAAGAAGAGCAATGAATTCGTTCCTTCCCTTTAGGAATGCATGGTTTGGACGCTAAACAACCCCGGCATCTATCTCCACAATAAATGTGTGGTCCCGACTGCAAAATCCTTGGTGACATTTCTCGCAGTAGTATCCGTATCCGAGAAATTCTGTGATACTAGCAATAGCATCGAAATGCTCTTCATAATGATACACACGAATGTATTTTCCGTCTGGGAAATCGGGTCCTCTAAACACGAGAGCTCCGCGAAGGACTTGTGGGTACACTTTCAAAGTAGAACGGGGAACCAACACGTCTTGAAGTTTCTGCATTTCAGGAATGCTACACAACATCCCTTTAGAAATGCCTGCTTGCTGCAAAAGGAGTTCTGCTTCTTTTTGTTGTTTAGCTCTGTCGGATTTTCTTATGCTCTCCCATGCTCTGTTCCATTCTGCGATCTCGTTTTTCTCGGCATACGTTCATCCCACGACGATGGCACGGGCTAAGAACATCTGGTCTTGTGAGTTGTCAATTTGGACGCTACTGCGTTTGGTAGTGCGAATGTCATCTACCAATAACACTTTGCGTCGTCCGCTACCTCTAGGTGGTGAAACGTGGGTCGTGTGAAGAGTAGCTTTTCCATTGGTCATATTAAACTCGTCATTGGATTTGTTAAACGTGTTGAATTTTGTCAATGACGTTGGAAGGTGTTATTTCTGCCGTTGTACTAAACTCGATCCAAATAGAAGACTTCAAACTGTGTTGATGAATGGAGAATCTTGGCATTGTCGGTTCAACGTCTCTAACAAGGAATCCCACAAATCTGTAATGAAACCGACTGCTTTCTCTGGTGGCAATTCAGACATGAACTCTTTAAATTTCACCGTGTAAGTGTAAGCGGTGATTCTAAATTTTATGGACGTCAGTTTTTGCGTCTCTCGAA
Source organism: Margaritifera margaritifera (assembly GCA_029931535.1). NCBI lineage: Eukaryota > Metazoa > Mollusca > Bivalvia > Unionida > Margaritiferidae > Margaritifera > Margaritifera margaritifera. The sequence continues at coordinate 834,422 of JAQPZY010001686.1, forward strand.
TGTATACATAATCCTCGAGAGCTACTAAACGACTTTTGTTTTTTAGTGGATCTAGACACTCTTGGTCTTGTGGCAGAGGAGGTAGAGGGTATTGGTTCAGTCTCACTCATGTCATCTTTGAAATCACTGGCATGCACTTGTGCTAACACTTCAGTTAGCATATGAGGCGACACAGAGAGTCGTTGTAGTCGTCTCTTGGCTTCTCCTTCTGGTTTCTCGTTGGAATAATGTAATCGTTTCATCTTGATTCCAAAATTTGATTTGAATAAGTTTTACACATACTCGCTCCTATATATATAGTGAGAGTTTCTCACCCTAAGAGTATAAAATTCATTCAGATTTCAGACTGTGAAATAGAAGATGGAAGAGTCAAAACAGATCGCTCTTCTCGTCAGATATTTACAGAGAGTCATTCGAAAGTATACTTCGAACAAGACTACGGACTACTCCACTCGAGATAAAAGTCAAGATACTTGCTATGTCTGTCAAGAGAAAGGACACTGGGTTCTAAAATGTCCACAACGTCAAAGCAAAGGAAAGACAGGAGAAAAGAGAGACAAAAGTAAAGATACCTGTTATCATAGTAAAAAAAAGGATATTGGTTTCAGAGTGTCCCAAGAAAAAAGAGAACAAGCAGGAGGAGAAACAGGAGGAGGGACATTCTTCAGAAACAGAAGATAAAGCGATACCCGTCAAGAAATGCTACAAAGCAAGACCAATAGAAGACAGTGAAGAGGAAGAACCCATACCAGTGTAGAAATTGAAAAAAGAGACAGACAGAGAGAAAGAAGAAGAGATGGACTTTTGTGATGTTATGAAATTTTCGTTGTGATTCTGATTCAAAAGAGAATATACCAAAGAAAACTTGTCTTTTTGTCTTGATCTTTTAACTTTTCGTGTGGAAAAGAGACTTAAGCACACTCACCATTTAATCATGGGGAAACGGATTTAAGTGTTACTTGATTTGGCAATCACTGAGTAGTATCTCTTTTCTAAGAGATATAGGTGGCCCTAAAAAGGAGCTTTGTGGGGATTTTTTTTTTTTGGTTAAAACTTATGGACTTGACATCATCAGCTTTAACTGTTCCAATCCCTTTCCACAATCAAGTCCTACTCCTCCTGCTGCTGTTGCTGCTTTGGTAGTGATAGTAGTAACTGTTGCTGCCGATGATGGCATCTCAGTGTCGGTGAGAGTGGATGTTGTTATAGAAGATTGTTTATAAATCTTGGCACGTGAAGGTCTCTTTCTCTTAGGTTGATCAAAAGAAATCTGATACAAATTTTCTCAAATACTCTAAATGCGCCAAAATGTATAGTAGCAGAATCGCCGTTTTGTTTTCAAACCCTTCCTTCTGTCTTTCACAATTAAAAATTTTCCTTTTCTCTACTTCCTCTTCTCGTTTCCTTATTTCCTCTTTTTGTTGTTGTTGAATAACTACTTCTTCTGATTCTTTCTGTCGTTGCAAACAATTCTCCAATTCTTCCTTCTGTCTCTTTCTGAAATCATCCACCAATGGTAACGATGGAGATGGAGATGAAGTACTACCGTTGCAGGCAAACAGTCGTGTGGAAACGAAAAAAAAAATCAGCCAAAGCTAAATTAAAGTCATCCTCTTCTGGAAGAAAAATACTGGTTACAGCTGAATTAGTAGTCGTAGTCATGGTACAATCACTCCGAGTATAGGAGGTCTCCGCAACAGGCGCACCCCAATGCATTGTCTTAATGTTATCAGACATAGATATGGTACTCAAACTATGCCGCAATGGTAACCGTAGGAACACTAGTGTGCCTATATATTCAGTTTGATTGGATGAGAGACCCCAAGCTCTGACTGAAGTTTGTAACTCGCGTTTTGATTGGTGGAACATTTCAATCTGGTCTTAGGCTGTATATACATGCGCATTCTCCTATGGTGTCACCTGATCTCAAGACAACTCAAGCAAGATGTGGACTAGTGTAGAGTCATCAACCATTGTTTCGTGTATGTTGTTTAACCCGGAATACCTCATGTATGTGAAGGTATCATGGGCCATCACAAAGATTACGGAGACAGCTATCTGGAAGAGAAGAACTGATTTGGAAAAACAGGAGTGTATGAAGAGATTATTGGTGTATGGACATGCAGTGAGAAGAACTTTGAGGAGAAGAACAGTGAAGCGGTGTGGTATGTATTAATCCTCTTCTTTGGTTAACAAACCCAAAGTCCCTGTCCAAAACTTGTAACTTTAAAAATATTGTTTGTGTCTTGTATGTAATCTCAGAATTTTAAACACAGTTGGCGAGCTATAGCTGAATGCACCGATCAAAAAGTGATTAACAAAAAAAGTCAGATCGTCAAAGTTGAGAGGCAGTCTATCTTCTCCATCAATTCAACATGCTCCTTGCTGAATCCCGTGGTTCAAACAACACTGAATGTATCAAACGTGTGATCGAACAAAAATCATTTTTGTTTGATTGATGGGGGAGTAAAGTAAACTAAATTAGTTGCGTAAAGAAATTGACTTTTACTGTTGCAGTAGTCCACATTTTAGTGAAGAAACTGACTTATAGCATACAATTTAGTGACGAAACTGACTTGTAGAGTTGCACTAACACCCATTTAGTGAAGACAACATTACAACAGACTTTTGCTGTTATAATAGCGTACAATTTAATGAAGAAACTGACTTTTACTGTTGCAGTAGCATGCAATTTAGAGAGAGAGAGAATAAAACTACCTGTTATTGTTCCAGTAGCACACATTTTAGTGAAGCAACTGACTGTTACTGTTCCAGTAGCACTCATTTTAGTGAAGCAACTGACTGTTACTGCTCCAGTAGCACACATTTTAGTGAAGAAATTAGCTTTTACTGTTCCAGTAGCGCACATTTTAGTGAAGAAATTAGCTTTTACCGTTCCAGTAGCATACATTTCTGTGAAAAAACTGACTTTTATAGTTGCAGTAGTATCCATTTAGTGGGGGAAGAACTTACTTTTACTGTTACAATAGCACAACTTTTATTGAAGAAACAGACCTTTACAGTTACAATGGCACAAATTTTACGGAAGAAACTAATTTTTACTGTTCTAGTAGCAAACAATTTATTGCAAAAAACTGACTTTTACTGTTCTAGTAGCACACACTTTAATGGGAAAAAAACTTACATTTACTGTTGCAGTAGCATACAATTTAGTGAAGAAATTGACTTTTACTGTGCAGCAGCACAGAATTTAGCGAAGAAACTGACTTTTCTGTTGCAGTAGCGAATATTTTAGTGTAAAAGCTGCCTTTAACTTTGTCAGTAGCACATAATCTCTAACGGCATATTGATGGTATAATATGGGTGTTGGATAGCAGATAACTGGGTAATAGTCACTCTAAATGGCTTGTTGTATAGTAGATAGCTTGCTGTTGAATATTAGTACCTTGGATTCTGGTCATTCCAAACGGCGTGTTGATTGTATAGTGTGGGTGTTGGATAGTCGATCACGGGGTGTTGGATAGTAGATAACTGGGTAATTGTCAGTCAAAATGTATGTTAAACTTATGGATGCTTTTAATATTACGTTTTCCCTTGCTGCCATATAGGACCATAATGTTAACATTTGTACTAAAGGCTTAATGTTAGATTCCCATTAGAAGCCCTTTCGACTCATATATGTTAAACCAATTGCCATTTTTAACATTACATTTCCCGTTTGACCCTATAATTTTTTCAACATGAAGGCGTAATGTTAAATTCTCGTTTGACCCTTTAGAGACCTACACATGTTAAACTTTAAGATATTTTTAGCATTACATTTCCCTTTAGACTCTATAGAGGCCCACACGTGTTAAACCTACTGGGTAATGTTAAATTCCCGTTAGACCCCATACAGGCACACACATTTTAAACCAATGGACCAGAGGAATAATGTTACATTCTCGTTATACATCATACAGGCCCACACGTGTTAAACCTATGGACTAAATGCGTAATGTTAAATTTCCGTTATACCCCATACAGGCCCACACATGTTAAACACGTGGACTAACATTGTAATGTAAAATCTATGGACTAAAGACCTAATGTTAAATTTTGGTGAAGAAAAGTTTGTATGTTGCGCTGGTAATTGAACCTTTGCTACACATGTTTTGCATGATCGTTCGATTTAATCAGGTTGAGTAGTTTTATAATCTCTATTTTAGTAAGCCTTAAAGTGGTACTATAGTAGGATATACCTACACTAGAGCTCGTGTGCCGCATGTTTGTACCAATAAAAAAAGCTTCACGTTTGTGCAGGAACGAATGAGGTAATTTTTGTAAACAAGTTGTCGCGTTGGCTTATCAGTGTTATATTTCCAAGATATGACAAGGAAGTCGAAGAAGTATTAAATGACAAACAGAACAAGAAAAAGAAATAGAACTGTCTTGTGAATTGTATCTTTTGTGAATTTGATTGTTCTCAAGAGACTGGAATTCACATTCCTAACTTTTGTGTGGCTCATCGCGCTTGCGATAAGCGCATTCAAGAACCTTTATTTTAGCAGACATTTTTGTGAAAAGAAATTTTCACTGTTACAAAAGCACCCATTTTAGTGAAGACACTGACATTTACTGTTGCAGTAGCACACAATTTAGTGAAAAAACATAAACCTCTTACCCCTCTTGTGTGATAGTATATAAGTATATTTGTGGGTATAGTGTGAGTAAGAGCTCCTACCCATCGCTGGAACTCCTACTTTAATATAAAAGTACACCAAATCTTACGCCGATCTTGTTTGTTTTTGATACAGTGTAATCATCGCGTTCTATAAACTGGGTGCTGCAAAAGTTCACAGGTTAGCAAGTACAAAATGTGTACTTAAAGTCAGATCATGGATACAGCATTTTAGAAACTGCAGTGCATCAATGAATATTTAATCTTATTCCATGGATGGTTGGAGTTTAGAAAAGCCAGATCGTGTATGAAATTCAGGGATGTATCGGTGTGATTTTTTTTTAAACGGCAAAACTTAATTGAGTGGATATAATGTATTCATATAATACGTACAATGGATTCTAGTCGTAGTTAGACCATAGTTATTTTATTTATACCCTTCTACAATTTACGTAAAATCATTTCTTGAACATTTTTCTTGAATAAGTGATTAGTTATTTACAGTGTGCGATCGTAGTATTCTGTTATATTTTAGATATGCATTATGAGAATATTTTCCAGTTTTTTTACAAATTTAAACTGCGCGATCGCATGATACAAAACTTCTAGACACAAAAAAGTAATTCTTATTCAAATACGTTTACAATGCTAAGAAAAAACGATAGTAATTTACAATTTTTTTTACAATATATCGTTTCTGTTTACATAGGATTCCACCATGTAATTTTATGTAAACGTTAATGTATCATTCCATCTTTCTTTCCATAGCCATCATACCACATCTGTGACTTATCGTACTTGCAACAAGTGCATTCAAGAATCTTTATTAAAATTGTAGCGTGATTCCTTCCAGATCAAAACACATTGCCATACGGTTAGCGCTCTCCAATATAAAAACGTTCAAAGGCAAAATATTATTGTGAGTACAAACGCTCACTGAGAACGATGAATTCGATACAGAAACAGTTGAACGGACCCTAATAAAAGTTCAACGAAGTCAAATACGATGCAGCTCCCTGTGAGCAGAGTGGTGCTGTCCCCTGTGACATCAACAATGTAATACGACCTTGCCACTCTAATATCGAAAGCGATGCCGTTCATTTCCCCTTCTATGATCTCATTCACACACTCACAAACCATTCTGGACACCACTAGCTCATAGAAAATTACATATCAGAAAGGAAAACACGTTTCCTGTGGCTGTGTCTGGCTATGAAGATTTCGAAAGTCGATTCCAGACGTTCAGCGGGAAATGGCCTAAATATCTGGAAGGACATAGTCCTCTATCTCTAGCGGAGCAGGATTTGTCTACTTGGGACAACGATACCAAGTACAGTGTTTCAGTTGTGCTGTGAAACTTCACGAATGGGAGAATAACGATAAACTTTCCTTCCATTGGTGAGTCCAGAATATGATTCTCGTGGATACATTAGAAGATGAGAGAATTCGTAGTTTACCCTCCTCAACTGTTAAAATGCATTTACATATATGTTGTACAAAATCAAGTGAAACGGAAAGAACCATTTCATTATTTACTCTGAGATATAATTATGAATGGAAAAATGGACTTTTGTGATGTGTTTGAAATTTTAATGTAATTCACAATGTAATTCACAGGAATATACCACAAAAAAACTAAAGTATCTCTATGCCTTGATTTGTTTTTTAAGTATGGATAAGATATAAAAAAAGCTATTATTTCTTCTGTACTTTCACTCCCTGTGCGCTCTCTCTCTCTCTATCTCTCTCTCTCTCTCTCTCTCTCTCTCTCTCTCTCTCTCTCTCTCTCTCTCTCTCTCTCTCTCTCATTGAAAAAGGTTGGAATAGATCTTTAGCTTGGCGAACATTTTCTAACCAAAGTGTCACGAAAAAATGAACTGACATAAGTTCTGTAGTTTTCAAACATTAGCGCTGAAAAATGTTAGAACTTTACAATACACAGAAGTCTTAGCTTCATTCCAAATTCTGGTTTAACAATGTAGCAAAAATAAAAAGCTGGTATAAAAAAACAGTTCATAGGCAATATTTTGCACTGCGTGTCTCCAATCTACAGCAAAATAAAATTTGGGGGGGTGGGGGGAGTCGATCATTATATACGAGCCGATTGGTTAAAATTATTGATAACAATTTATAACCTCAATATGTCTCAGATGATTTTCAGCCGTCCTCAGAGAGAGCAATTACTGTTCGCTCCAGGCCTTGAGTAAGCCGAAGTTACAGTCAGTTTATAAAAACTATCTACTGGCATATCGTAAGAAAAACTGATGAATGAAAAATGTGCTTGAAACTGGATAAATATTTTTCCAAAACACAATGGGCTAATAGTAAAATGGAAGATTTTAATAAGAACGTTACATCTACGCTTGGCAAAATAGAAAGATTATAGTATAGTCGCAACTCAATCATGTGAGATTTTACAAAGATCGGGAATTCTAAAGTGCGTGTATGGATAATATGAAGTGTGTTAGAATATCTATTGTCGCAAAAGTAGAAACCATGCTATCAGTAAAATGGATTTTTTTGCGATTCACACAACAGATTCACACACGCACACACACATTTTATAATGAATGAACTCTCTCTCTCTCTCTCTATCTATCTCTCACTCTCTAAACATGACCATTGGAAAACTACTCTTCACATGACGCACATTTCAATCCTTTTACAGACTTGAGTTTGGAAAACTCATTATTGAAATTAGCACCTAACTCTTTGGTGCGGAATTGAAAACAGATGTTTCAAACATATGTAGATCCAGAAAATGCCGCGGCTCATATGGTTTTCTCCACAGAGGAGATTGCATCAAGGATATGTCTATACTGATAAATATAGGTTTGATCATGAGCATTCAGATATTTAATGTTATTAAATTTGGAATATCGTGGTGTTTGCGTAGGCTTACTATGAGAGCTGAATTAATACCGTGAATCCTATACGAAGTCAGGTGAACGCCGACGCCATATTGTCATGTGATCAAAACAAATAGCCGCATATGGAGAAAGCTCTGTAATCTAACCGTGGCAAATGTATTCCTTTAAGTTTCTGTTTGTTAGTGACACAATGCGAACTTTACTAATACTTTCGATTTGAACTATAGCAGTCGTTACCTTGTGTTCAAGTTTAAAATAGCAATTCGGTCATATCATTATTTTACAAATATTTTTACAAATAGTTTTACTAGTGGGCAATGATGAGGGAAAGGAGTACACACAACGATATTTTGTAAATATTGCACATTTTCCACTGCGTCATCTAAACATTCCTTCTCCAATCGATTTCTTGATATGTTTTACGTCGAAATTAATATGAGGTGATGTCTAACAGTCCTAAGTTTGCCGAAGATTAAGACGACAATATCAACCCTCTTCTACGAAGGGGTGAGGGTAACGATTGTTTTGCAAATATTGCATATTTCACACTGTGTCATCTAACAAATTCAATTTGCAATCGATTCCTTCAGCAATTTTACATCGATATTGATATATCGTTCTACATGACAGCCTAGATTTTGTCAAATATTAGGATCGAAATACTAACCATCTTACACGAGGGGGTCAATGTGACGATATTTTGTTAAATATTGTACATTCCGATTGCATCATGTAAATAAATTCCAATTACAATCGATTCCTTTATAAAGTTTACGTCGGAATTGATATATGGTGATAGATGACAGCCTTAATTTGCCCAAGATTAAGACCAAAATACCAACGCTCTTCTATGAAGGATAGCGGGAGGGGGGGGGGAGAGGGGGTAAAGTGACGATATTTTCCAAAATACTGCACATTTCATACTGCATCATCTAAATGTTCCATTTGCAATCGATTCCTTGATCAATTTTACATTGATAATGATATCTTGTTCTACACGACAGCCCATATTTTACGAAAGATTAAGACCAAAATGCCAACCATCTTCTATGAGGGGGTGAGGGTGACGATATTTTGGCAAATATTGGACATTTCTGACAATGTCACCTAATAAATTCCATTAGCAACCGACCCAAGCAGCTCCCGCAACTGCTGCCGGAGGGGGGAAGGGAGGGAGCGAGGGGCCAGGCCCAGTGGGGGCCCAAAATTCCCTTCAAACAACTTTTTTTATTGGAAGGGGACCCCAGAATTAAGTTGGGATGGGGGGCATACTTTTTTGAAACGCCACTGCTTGAATAATTTTACATTGATATAGATATATCATCATACATACATTATATTCATGGTGTGTCATTAGGCACTGTAGATTACTTGCCTCAGCATGATATAAACTTTAATGTGCTGCTGTGTTGTAAGATTCCCCAAAACTAGCCAAACATGGCAGATCTTAAAAACCCTCTTCAGAGTATAGACATACTGTGTTTCAGTTGTGGATTGAAGATCCACGAATGGGAGTATAAAGACTCAGCTTTCCTGAAACATGCCATAAGGTCTCGGTGTTGTCACTACTTTCCTTTGGTGGAGCATGATTATTATCCGCATGGATACTTTATAAGAGAACATTCGTAGTTTGCCTCCTGAGCTACGAGAACGCATTTACAAAGAGCTCGTACAGATTCAAATGAAACACAAAGAACAATTACATCGTTTACGACATAGACGTTTCAACCAGTGGTACCTGAATGCTATAGGACGATTGATTGTTTTGAAAGTGTTCAAATGGTCAGATATTGACCAACTACCCATACCTAAGAAGAATTTCGATGCTACAATTTATACATACAATATGACAGTGGTACGCGGAATTCCAGAGGACAAATACTAAGAGGGTTACAAAAAACGTTTAAAAGATGTGTTACCTCAAGAAGAGACTTCTTCACGGCGTGTGGTGTGTGAGTCAGTGACTGATCTGGTTACAAAAAGTGGCTATCGGCTTACACATTACTTCAAGAAGGTCAAGGAGAATCCATTTCGTTTTTAGAAGGCATTCCTCGCGAAGACAATGGGATCGTGTTTGACTTTAGTCAAACACATCTTGTCATCTTCTATGACATGTTAGCAGAAGACGAAGAAGAAATTAAACTTGGTTTGCACGAAAATGGCGTCATCGTAATGCTAGTATTATTTACATTTCTCAAAATTTGTTTCAACAAAGTAAAGCACATCGCATCATCGGTCTCAAAACCCAATAAGTAGTATTGTTTAACAGTCCAAGAGACAAATCTCAAGTGCAAGTGTTAGCCAAACAGTTAGGAACACCTTGGTTGAATTATGCGTATGAAGATGATACTCAAACACCTATTTACTCATCGATGTAAGTGGAGCAGAGGAGGGCCTCCCAAACCAAGTCGCTACATCGACAGCATTCTTTGACAGTCGGTTAAACAGAGGATTGGGACAGTGAAGGGAATCATCCTCCCTCATCACTATCCTAGCTCCATCAATCCCTGGGGTGGAGAAAGATGGAGCAGAATATGTGCTGCTTGTGGAGCTAGACCCGGGAGGTGTGGACGCTATGTGTACTAGACAAAACGGTCCTTTTAAGGGCCACCCAAATCACTAGAAAAGAGATATACTAATCCTATTTGCCAAAAACAAAATTGTTTGTATGTTTTATGTATGTATGTGTTGTGTGTCATTTTATTTCCCCACAAAAACTAAAACTTAGGATTCCTTTTACCATTTCTTTTGTGTGATAGTATGTTTGTATGTAAGGGTTTTGTAATGTGTCTATAACACTTCCTACCCTTTTCGTTGGATTGTAGGGGTGTGTTTGTGTTTGGATAGTAATAAAAAAGCGGGTGCTGGATTTTATGTGTGGTGTGTTGGATTGTATCTAACAATTTTAACATTACCATTCCCGTTCTGCCTGCGAATGTCTCCAGCATGTTAACGTATAGGCTAATGTTAATTCCCGTAGTGCCCCCAAAATTTGAAAAAATGTACGGGACACAACGGGAATTCAATATTGGGAAGGATTTCCCATTGTGTCCCCAAGTGATGTTAACCTATGGACAATTTTAACATAGGATTTCCCATTGTGCCCCCAAGTGGCTCCCGCATGTTAAACTACGGCGTAATGTTGTGCCCCGTTGTGCCACCGAGAGGCTCATACAACTACTCATTTCAACATGGCGGCCTAATGTTGAATTCCCCTTGTCACTATAAACATTTTAACCTGATTAAAATAGGATGCCCCTTGTCGCTAAAGTGGCACACTATCCTACTCATATATAAGATCTTTTAAAGTGCCGAGTGAGGAATAGTTGTTGAAGCTGTAGTTTCAGAAATTAGTATAAATCTTTTTTATATTACAAAAATGCACACAAATGTTTATATATACAAAATTGAATGTTTAATATCATACAATTAAAGTCTCAATATCATAAACTTAATCTTTAAAATAAAAAAATTTTATATTTTGCATCTGAATATACCTTGAATATATGATATGACACATTTGATATTTTGTTATTATAAAATAGAATAAATATTTTAAATGAGATTTATGATATCAAAATAATTTTTATATCTTACATTATTTATTGATATAATGAAATAATAGTTTACATAAAAATCAATATATTATATAAATAAGAAAAAACATTTTATGTCATAAAATGAGTATTTGAAACAACAAAATGATGCTTCATAAAACTTAAGCAATAACAGCAACAAAAACCTTGAGAGGACTGCAGTAGCTGAAACTGAATGCAAAAACTATTTATGTTGGTAACAAGGGAAAATAATTGCTCTGAATTAAAAAAGAAGAAGGGGACAAATACAAAAAATGTATAAAAAAAAAAAAATTTAAAAATCGTAAGGCTAAGATCCGTCCGCTACTAACATTGCACCATGCTCATATCTAAAGCTTTAATGTATCCCACAATTCTGATGTTTCCAAGATGGCTGCGCACATGCCCTACATGTGTATTACCGGTAGATGTCGACAGATTAGTAATTTTCAGCAGTTTAGAAAACTTTACAGTATTTACTCGCGCAAACTGTCATCGTCAACTCAAATTATAATCAACAAGTGTGTTTATGTACCGCACAAAACTTGTATCTCGTTTTTCACAACTGACAATGTTCCAAAGTTGACTGATGAAATTCTCAAAGCAAAACTTGGCCAAATTCCACCCGAAAAAGACAGTTCAGATGGTGATCAAAAGACTGACAGCAGTCAGGATGAAAAGAAGAAAGGAAAAAAGGAGTCAATATGGTCTGGTAAAAACGCTTGGAAGATCGGTCTGGGATTCATGAGTGCCTATTTCGTTTGTCTGACTGGATTTGTTATTTGGCAGTGCGGTAAGTTTTCAGCGTTGTCAGTTATACAGAAAGATTTTCTGTGTTTTAGAGTATTTTACTGTCTAGGGTACGAGTGCAGCAGAAGTAAAGTGTACAAAGTGCGGCAAGTAAAACCCGTTTCTCGCTCCGACGAAACGTTGATTTATCAAAGTGATATGATAAAACCAAAATACATAACGCTCTGCAATTTCCCCAGTTTGAAATTATTTAAAACCTGTAATCTTCTTCACAAAATATTGAATTCATCAGTATTTGCAAAAATTCTTTCCGGTTCTGGATACATGGGCACTTAGATATAAAGACAGAAGAATACACCCTGTATAAGGTGTAGACAACTACTTTTCAGCTATTAAATGAAGGACTTGATACACACCATTGACAATAAGTTACAATAGACTTTTTTTTAAATTACAAAATTACACACAAAGATCCAGTTTACTCACATATCAACTGAGATTAAACTTTCTAAGAAAATGCATGAAAAAGACAAAACAGGGACAGTAGTAATTTTTATTGTACTTCTTGATGCCATGTAATCATTTAAATGACAAAAATATTTGTACATAACTTAAAAGAAAACATTTTAAAATAGCTTAAATTTACTTTTAAAAAACAGCATTTGAACATAAACTACAAAATATGCCAGACATTTGGAAAATCTCTCTCTCTCATTGTTCAGTTAACCCTTTAGCTACTACTGCCATTTTTATGCATCACCTGTAAATAGCTCCTCAACCCCAGTGCCGCATATATGCAGTGCCGATAACACTTGTTTCCTCCTCACTGACGCATTTATGCATATAGTACAGCACTACTCAAAATCCCGGTGTTGCATATATGCGTACCTTAATGTTATGTTAACTGAATGCTGATTGGTTGAAAGTACAGTAGTTTACATATTTTTGATTATCATAACCAATCAGAGAACTGTTTTCTCAACATTTTGATACAAGTTTGAAATGTGAGAGGTTAAATTTAGACACAAAGGAAGGGCTTTTCCGCACTTTACGAAACACATGTAGTTGAGAGAAACAAAGATGGATTCCAATTCAGATATGAGCGAGTTTGAAGGGTTTAATGCAAGCAATATAGAAGAGTTTAATGGATCAATCTTAGAAACTGAATCAGATATTTATGTTAGTCCAGTTTCTACACCAGATGTAAGTGATTTTGAATCAGATGATGAGGAGCCCATAGTCCCCCTTGCACAATGGAGTGATGACAATGCCGTGTTCAAGATCAATCATTTTGATTCTGATGTTGATTCAGCTATTGAGCTTGGACCACCAAGCAACGAGAAAGATTTTTTCTAAAGTTTTTTCCTGAATGTCTGGTTAAAGAAACAAACAATTATTATATGTATATATGTAAATATTGGATTTATTTTGTGGGATTCAAAACAGTCTACATGACTGGGATTTCTTATATGATGGGATATAAGAGTGGAAATGTATCGATAACAGACACTATACAAGGTAAGCTGTTTTTTATTTCATTTTAATCCAGCAATAACTAATGAAATAAATCAAATAAATGTAACCATGTTTTTATTGTCAGTTTCTGTAGTAAGCCATGATGATGCTTTAGTATTCAGCCTAGCAACCAGCCTCAGTAGTCTTTAGCAGCTGATATGATAACACTCAGCAGTAGTGAAGGTGCACAACAGCTGTAGTAGCTAAAGGGTTAATACCAGAAGATCAATGATCATATCACAAGATGACCGAAGAAACAGCGTGTAAAAATAAACTAAAACACATGCACGACCATTGGGAAAATATTATTATTATTATTATTATTATTATTATTATTATTATTATTATTATTATCCTGTCTCTCTCTCATTGTTCAGTGAATAACATAGATGTACCAGAAGTTGACTGAAAAAGCACATTGCATATGCATAAACGAATTTTCAATACGGTATTTGATTTCGAATCGAAAATAAATCATAAACTTCTTTTAACATTTAATGAGGACAAAATAATTTATAAGTGTTTCTTTTATTTACTTACTATACAGGGATTTACAAATGTTATAAAAGTCAGCTTGCGCCAAACATAATATCCCAATATGAGTAAAACACAAAAGTACAATCAAATATGTGATATTTTAAGGAAAATCACGGCACCTTAAAACTATATGCCAATAATTAAAGTAATAAAAATATATATGTAAATAATACATGTAGATAAATATGTAGATGAGAAAGAGTTAAAATGCAGATGTAGTTAAAAAAGCAAAAACCGACATGTACTTGTATATAGACAGATAAATGTATAAGCAGAAAAGAGTTTGGAAATAGCTATACCCTAAGGAACCTCTCTCTCTCTCTCATTAATATTTTTAAGTAAGAGAGAGAGATACAAGCCCTTGAACTGAAAAATTAAACAACCAATAACAGAACTGAGTTAATTTAATTTTAATCATGTTTTAATTTATAACATGTTTCTTTATCGACTTAAGTTTAAATGATCGTGCAGATTAAACTATCCAGCCAGTAAACAAAACACGGCAAAAATGAGTCCATTACTAAAATATTCCATAAGTATCAATGATTTCACTCACTGCTTTTTTTTCTTCTGGGATGTGTTGAGTCCACTCATGTCTGCTTTCGCTTCCACATTAACAAATTATCATCTTAACATCGACAACATGCAACCAAATATTTGACAAATCGACTTTTGAGAATAATTTAAGGATACTTATTTTTATCCATTTAATTATTTGCCAAGCAGTAAGTATGTATTGATATCTTGTAATTATCACGTAAACAACATATTATAAACACCACTTGTGGGTGCTACATTTTCATAACATTAATCACGCTTTGAATGAAATCCTCCTGGTAGTTAATCGCTAGAGACGAGTGATTTTTATTTCCAAACACACCTGTCAAAGAAATCTCACGAGTTATATTATTAAAAATTAACACCTCATCACATTAACATCGGCAACATGCATCAAAATAATCTTTGACAAGCCGATTGTTTAGAATCAGTAAGCTGATAAACTGTCCGAAGCTAGCTTTAATGTGTTTAAGTACATGAAAGTCGTCGAATTCCAGATACGTACAAATATTACAATTTAAATGTAACTGGTAAGTTCAAATATAAATATTTATTCCTTATTTGTCAAAACTTGCTATAAACAGTAAATATTCACATTATCACATCTGCGTGAGAAAATGCATGCCTGACCTTGACATTGACTACAAGATTTAAATGACATACTGTTGATCATAGATGAAAAAAACTGTGGCCAGTTATGTAGAAGAAGAATGTGGTACATATAAATGCTAAATAAAGGTGCCTGTATATGTACTGTGGCGAGATCACAGGGTATAAAACTTGCAGAACATAAAGCATTAAGAACTGAACATGACCCCGTGTCAGTAAAATAGCTCGCACAGAGTTAGTGTGTTATGTATTTTACCCAGACCACCGACGTTAAATAACATTTCTTGGACCTCACTCTCTGGCAATTTTTGGGACATGCCCGTGGGCAAGTGCATTGCACACCTGAGCTTGCCCGAGCTGAATTTGAGCTTGTCACAGGAGTTGGGCAAGTAGATTTGTAAAATCCTGCTATAAGTAAAACTGGAATAATTCAAACATATGTAATAATGGCATTTTGTAAATGACTAGATCAGTCAAAGTTCCAGAACATGATTTCACTACCTATATTATCAAACTCATTCAACTTATTTAAGTACACACAACAATTTCCCTATATAATGGCTATTTAAATGCAGTTTGGTCAAATTTCAGTCATAATGTGACTAACAAAATGGTAACAAGCTAAGATAATTAGATGCATGGTGACCTCATTTATACAAATGAACCTTCCTCATTCTCAAGCTCATGTGACATCTTTATAATATTGCTTACATTCCTAATTTTTTAAAATTCCAACATAAATGTTGAACATAGACTGGTAAGAAGCTGGGTAAGTCAGATTCAAGATAACCTCATTTATATGCATGGATATGCCTCATAATCAGATAATCCATTTAATATTACCGTCTATACTCGCATATAAGCTTGGTCTAAATGCAAACAACAAAGACCCTGATCTGCCATCGTATAATGCAGCGGCAGATCAGGGTCTATATTGTTTGTTCTACTGAATAGTCCTTACAAACTGCATAGACCCAGATCTGCTGGTGCATTCTGGGATGGCAGATATGGGTCTGTGCAGTTTGCAGTTGGTATGGGCTTATACACGAGTATATACAGTAGGTTTTGATTATATCAACCTATATTCTAAGTTTGGTCAAAATCCTAGTAAAAAATGTGGCTTCTATAACAAATTCTGCCGATGAAATGGAATATGACGTAATTACAATGCATGGATCTTGCTCATTCTCAAACTTGTCCAATATCTAAATGGTGTTTGCTTAAATTCCAGGTTTAGTCAAAATCAAATCATAAATATTCTAAAGTGGTAACATTGAATGTTGACAGACGGACGACAGGCGGATGATACACAACAAGCCATACCAGAAGCTCACTAGGCCTTATGACAAGGTGAGAAGAAAAAAACCTGATTTCTTTATTTCTTTTCACTTACATATATTTTTATTCTCAGTCATTACTTGACCTTCAGGCATGTTGTTCACTGCTGAGGATAGAAGTAACTTAACTTCATGATGGATGTCCTTTGAGCAGTAGCTTTGGCAATTACAAGTCCTTTTCATGAATTGGTGGCAATGGTGGAAAACTTGTATGCAGCCCTCATATAGATTCTGCCATTATAGTGCTATGACTTTTTATTAAGTTTCTGAAAGTGGCACTCAAGCCAGAAGGGGTATATCCTACTGGAATACTAGCCATATCTGTTACCAACTTTAAATATCTCTTTTTATCTGTAACATTATTGTGTAATTTGGAATCAATTTAGTCAAGCTCTGGTACCCAGATCAATGATGCATTTACATCAGTAATATTTGTGTCTTGCAAAGCCACTCGGAGTAAAACTGGTGAGATATATCTTTAAAGGGACTTATTTTGTACATGTGATAGCCTTTTATGCTTTTTGTGAATCTTTTATCAGTATGGATGACTTTCTTGACTTTTCATTTGAGGCTTGTGTGGATTTCTGCAAAGATACAAATTGGTGTGATTGGTGTACTATATAGATCACACTGTATTTTACATTACAGAAAACATTTTTTGTGCTATATATTATGGTAAAAATTCACATCAGTCAGAGTATGAAACGATGTTTTTTTCACTGATAAAGGGTTAAGATCTTATTAAAACTCATTAAAAATGTGTTCTTTGTCAGATCTTAGTAAAAATGTGTTATTTGTCAGATCTAATTAAAAAAATGTGTTATTTGTCAGATCTCAGTAAAAATGTGTTATTTGTCAGATCTCAGTAAAAATGTGTTATTTGTCAGATCTAATTAAAAAAATGTGTTATTTGTCAGATCTCAGTAAAAATGTGTTATTTGTCAGATCTCATTAAAAATGTGTTATTTGTTGATGCACTAAAGGATTCCAAATATTAAACATTATTTTGATCTACCAAATCTTTCAAATTTGTTTTCAAACCACAGATTAAAAATATTTTTACAAACTTGAAGAAGGGGAGGGAAAACTAAAAAGTCTGCAAATTCTGTCCAATATAAGAATGTGTAACATGATATTATTTGTTGCCTTTTTTTTCCCCCCGCTGCCACCTAAAGGCATGGAGGCAATATATGGTTAGACTTGTCCATACATCCGATCTTCCCTTCGTGCCATAATTGGTTTCTGACCAATAACTAAAAAACACTTGCATATATCTCAACAAAAGTTTCCATGCAGCTTTATATTTAAAACATATGGGTTGAATTAGAATTCCAATAAGTTGCTTTATGACTTATAGCCCTTTCAGTAGCTTAGCAACTGCCCAGTGGGCCCCCGAATTCCCATCAAATAACTATTTTTATTGGGACAGGGCCCCAGATTTCACTTTTGTGGGGGAACTCAGAATTTTTGGCTATGCCGCTGGGCCCTTTGTTGACTTTACAAATACTAAATTTTTTTTATTCCAACCAGTAATTACAGAATCTTTGTATCTCAACTAAATTTCAGATGCAGCTTTATATTCTTAAAACACAGGTCGAGTTTGAATCTGAATAATATCTATCATTTTGTTCATGCATTCTGACCCTTTATTCTTTTAGAATAATCATACAAAATTGGTTTTCAACCAGTAAATAAGAACTTCAGTCAGATAGTTTTTACTTGCTGAGATATTTCACTTAAACTTTAAGTAATGCACTCTAATGTAAAATACATGTACTACTGAAAAAAATCACCTACATGATTCTGTTCATCCTCTACCAGTGAAAAGTGGAGGGGTGGGTATAGCATTAGTCTTATCTGTACTTGCATATGCTACAGTAATAGTGGATACATCTGTGTCTGGAAACTTGTCCAGTTCTAGATTCTAATTCCTTGTATTTATGTGGATCATGACTCTACAAGTAAGCGTGAGCAAGAGAGTCATTGTCAGTTACTACAAATATGACAAAAGAATTTCTCAGAGCTCCCTGGAATAAGTGCATCACGATTGTATTCAAAGTCACTGGGAATACATTGTTCATGCCGCCAAATAAGGCGCTTGTTACACTGGGCCCAAAACATGCTAACACAATATTACATGGAATACATTGCTCATGCAGCCAAGTAAGGCGCTTGTCACACAGGGCCAACAACATGCTAACACAGTCTTCTTCTTCTTTTTCAAAAGCTCCATGACAAATTGGATAAATAGTTTCTGTAGAGTGGGAAGAAGTGGCAGTTTTCTTGTGAGATTTCCCTGGATTCTTCTCAACAGTAATTTTGCTTCCTTTCTTTTGAACTTTTTCCTTTTTCTTTACATACTTAGCTCTGACGTCTTTCTTTCTGTTTTATCTCTGGCTGATTTTACTTTTGATAGTGCCATTGTTCTTATTGCCTGTGTTGATGTCAAACTGTTTAGCAAGAAATCAACAGCTCTGGTTAGCTTTTTGTCTTAGACTGCACACTTGGAAATATCAGAAGTTCTGCAAAACAGGTGATATACTACTGACTTGGATCTTATTTGAAGTATGTTGAGACATCAGAGTATTGCTGCTGGTTTCTTGTTTGTTGAGAGAACTCTGATCAGGAGAAGAAAGAAGGTCTACTGCCTGAATTAATATATCGAGGCAGGAATGTACTGGTATATCAGTAGTCTTGCTCATCTGAGGTGACTTTCGTTTGCTATTGTCATGGTCATACCAAGATGCATGTACTAGGATTTCTGGACGAGTATCTTCAACCAGTACAGCTTTCTTTGGAAAGGTCTTTTCTTTAACTTTTGATACGCAACAAAATCAGGTGATTGTCCAATATCAATGCTTTACAAATCCACTTACCCGACTCCTGGGACAAGCTCAAATTCGGCTTGGACACTTGGGGGGAGGGGGGAGAGAGAGATCAATTCATACTGCTTTATGTTCTGCAAGTTTTATACTCTGCAACCTCGCCACAGTATATATAAATACCTTTATTTCACGTTTATAAAACTGCATTTTTCAAATATACAACTGCCCGCAGTTTCATGTACTGATCCTTTATTTCACACAATATACTGACAATCTGTCATTCCCTTGTAGTCGGTGTCAAGGTCAGTCTCGTATTTTCTAATGCAATCATGACAGTGTGAATGTACTATATAAAGCAAGTTTTTGACACGTTGGAAATAAATATTTATATTTTAATTTGTCAGTTATATTTTAATCATAATATTTGTATATATATGGTATTCACTGACTTTCAGGTCCTAACCTAGCCACTGGCAGTTTATGAGCTCTGAATGTGCCAAGATTGCCGACTGTGAACAGTTGGTGTGTCAGGGATTGTTTTGATGCATGTCGCTGATTTCAATGTAACTAGGTGATAATGGTTAATAATATAACCGGTGAGGTTTCTTGGACAGGTGTGTTGGGAAATAAAAGGCACTCATCTCTAGCGATTAGTCACCTGAAAATCTTAAGCCCAAAAGTAGTATTTATCATCCTACATAATTATTACAGGAGAGCGATACCTGCATACTGTTTGGAGAATAACTAAATGGATCAAAAGTGTTCTTGAATCGTTCTCACAAGTCGGCTTGTCAAGGATTGTTTTGATGGATGTTGCCAATTTCAAGGTGAAAATTGGATGACATGGAAGCGGAAGCAGACATGAGTGGACACAACACTACCCAGAAAGAAGCAAGAGTGAATTCATTGATATCGTAATATTTCAGCGATCTCATATTAAAATCTGCATGATCAATTGAACTATAAGTATAAATTTATATAAAGATAAATGTTAAGATATATTACAACATAATCAAAATAAGATTAACACAGTTCTGTTCTTGACTGTTTAATTTTTCAGTTTTAGGTCTTTTACCTAAACATCACTCTCTCTTCAAAATCTAGACATTTCCAAAACCTTATGTATCTATACATTTATCTGTTTATTTGTATATGTTTATATGTTTATCTTTGCTCTTCTAACAATATTTACATTCTAACCCTTCCTTTCTTTCCTCATCTACATATGTATTTACATATACTATGTACATATATCTTTTTTGATAAACTTTAATTATGAACATATTGTTTTAAGGTGCTAACAAAAATGACAAGAAGACTAAAGTTCAATATTTGTAAAATATAATGTGATTTCCTTAAAACATCCTATGCTTTATTTTACTATATTTTACGTACTTTAGTTGCAATATTTTTGTCAGATTTTAGAGCAAGCTCAAATTACCAAAGGGCAAGTTCAATTTTCCAGTCAGTTTGCCCTGGGCAAGCTGACTTTTATAAAAGTTTTTAAAGCACTGAATGTTATAACCATCTTGAACTCTGCTCATATTTTGATCTTGTGAGAGTGCTAAGAACTGAACAATACACATGAAATGCTGTGGGTGTTGCAGTCATTGTGGTCTTCTCCACTTCAGAAGCATCTGATTTCTGTGGAGAAGGTTTCTCTCTGGCACTTTCAGATGTCAAAGATGGCTTCAAACTTTAATTGCAAACACAATTTCTGTTGACAGGATAAATTCCAACTGATTGGAAACTTCCAGCAATAATACTGGCTTTATAAAAGTAGAACTGTGCTTATGCAAATTTTGCTGAAAAGTTTCTCTTACCTATTGGTTGATCAGGAATTGATTTTATGTTTTTTCGGATATTGAAATCCCATTGCTTTTTTCATGGTTTATAAACACCTTTATGTAAGGGCTGCATAAGATATGTGGCATTACCATCTATACTTGCGTATAAGCCGGGCCAGATGCAAAAAACAACATAGACCCAGATCTACTTGTGCATTATGCGGCATCAGATCTGTGTCGATGCAGTTTGCAGTTGGTATCGGATTATACGCAAGTACAGTACAGCTCACGTGATTTTTCGGCCCTCCGCGCATCGCGGTGGGGTACTTAATCCCCTCCACTTTAGCTCCGCGATAGCACTCCGCGGTGGAGGCATAAATTGGCATAAATACCTACAAATCACCAGTCCGTTTCGGCAGGCACGCTGATGTAAACTCCACCGTGGAGGGGCTAGTCGACATTACTGATTGACATTTGAACAGCCAATGAATTAAGACCACCTAATGAAAGACTGAGACGTCAAGAGTGATTTACAACCGGATACCATCTGAAGAATCAGTCGTTTTTATTTCGATCATATATTTGGACAATAAAAAAATAATTTCAAAAGTCTTGTATATTCAGTACACATTACTGTTTATAAAAGGTTGAATGACTTCTTTTGCAATAAGTTTATAATTTTAATTTATTTCAAAGAAATATGAACAAACTTATGCACTGACTTGACGAGAAGCACACATTGCTGAGCCTCTCAAGCAGAATAAATTTATCATTTTGTTCCAAAGGAAAGTAATTCTCTGAGATATGGACAATTAAAATCCAAATTGACATCCGCGTCTGCTTACCCCCCCCCCCCCAACAAACCTAAAACACTGAATTTACACTGAAATGCAAACCGCGTGCTTAGTCTTTAAGCAGTAATAGCAGAGTCACGAGGCTGAATATTATGACTGCATGTATACTGTAAGGGACTGACCATTTAATATACGGGGTTTATATGTTGTTTTGTTTTTTTCGACCGGGATATTTTTTGTTCTTTCATCACAGTAATTATTTATTTTAAGTGAAATATGGAACGGATTAACAACTGATACGGGCCAATTTGTGCTCTGAACTGTCTATGGCACACTTGACAGAAGGTGCCGCTTGAATTTGCTAGATTAATAGAAGACGTGCCGCAGTTCTGAAATGTATGCAGTTTGTGCTTCTGTACTGTCTCTGCAATTATCCTCAGTTCAAAGTCTGTAGCTCCAGTATGGACGAGACTGCGCCAGGTTGAGAGATCCTGTGCGAGATCTTCCCACGAACATTTTGCCATGATCTTCCCAAGTCCCCTCCACGGCTGACAGTGTCAATTGCTTTTGTCAGGTCGATGAATGTCATGCACAGGTTGGAGTTTTGTGCCTGGCATTTCTCCTGGAGTTGACGAGCTGCAGACACTATGTCTGTGGTCCTCTTCCTTTGCTGAAGTCACACTGACTCTTAGGCATGAGCCTTTGATTAATGTGGTGCACAAGGCGATTCAGCAGAAATCTGGTGAGGATTTTGCCGGGTATTGACAATAAGGAGATGCCCCGATGGTTGTCGCAGAATTGTCTGTTACCTTTTCGCTTGTACAAGTGGACGATGGATGCAACCTTGTACTTCTGGGGTATAGTTCCTTGAGTCCACATTGACTCAAAGAGTTCAATCAGTTTTTGTGCCATGTGCGAGCTTCCGGCTTTGTAGACTTCTGCTGGTATAGCATCTGCTCCAGGTGTTTTGCCATTGGACAGCATGTCAATTGCGTTCTCAGTTTCAGTCAGTGTTGGGGGATCAGCAAGTGATATGTTGATTTCAACTTGAAGCAGTCGATCATTTACCTCCTCCCCGATAGATGACTGTCGCTTGAGGATGTTGTTGAAGTTTTCTGCCCATCTTGGAAGTATCTTTTTTTCTGTCAGTGACTAGTGTGGTACTGTCAGCACTTAGTATTGGAGATGTTTCTGATGACTGTGACCCGTAAATGCTATTCAAAGCATCATACGAGTTCTTCATATCATTCCTGAATCTCATTTGCCATGAGCCATGCAACTCTGAGTTTGCATTGGACAGTCCTCTTCATGTTGTTGAAGGCTGCCTTCTTGGATGATTAGGTGCTGTCTTGTAAATAGTCCTTCTGTAGCCGATATTTCGCATTCATAAGTCTCTGTATAGCAGCATCGTTCGCATCAAACCAATCTTGATGTTTACGTGTGGTGGGACCGATGGTTTTGGATGCAATTGAGCACGCAGAGTCTCTAAAGAATGCCCAGTTTGTATCGACATTGTCGTAGTTCATATCGATTGTATCTACTTGGTTGCCCAGTTCTTCGACAAATGCCTGTTTCACATAATCCTGTTTCAATTTGGAGGCATTAAGCCTTTTCGACACTTTTTTTGTCCTCTGGTTGTCTGCTAAGCTGAATCTGGATATTGAGATTGGAGACTATGAGCCTGTGGTTAGTCTAGCATTCTGCACTTCTCATGGCCTTCGTTACTCGGACATCTCACCTGTCTCGTCTCCTGATGATGACGTAGTGAGTGAGATGCCAGTGCTTGGAGAGTGGGTGCATCTAAGATGTCTTGTGGCAGTTTGGCAGGTGGAAGACTGTGTTGGTGATTAGGATGTCTTGTTCAGAGCATTTCCTCAGTATAAGAAGTCCGTTGTTGTTGCATTTGCAAGTGCCATTTTTGTAAGTGACATATGGCCATGTCTGGTGATATGTGCCAACTCTGGCATTGAAGTCAACAGGGATAATTGTGTGCCTTCGATACTTCTGCGATAAGAGACCCCAGGTCTTCATGAAATGTGTCCTTTATCTCATCTGGGTTTGTCATGGCGGATGCATAGGCGCTGATGATAGTTGCATGTCTTTTTCCAGACAGTGGGAGTCTCATTTGCATTAGTCTGTCATTCACACCCTTTGGGAGATTTGTGAGCTGCTTGCTGACTAGCTGTGATTTTATGGCAAACCCAACTCTAGCTTCACGTCGCTCTTCTGTACTTCGTCCAGTCCAGAAGAAGGTGTAGCCGTCTCTTACTTCGGTGTGTTGTCCTTCCTCAGCTAGGCGAGTTTCACTCTATCTGGATGTTGAATCTGGCCAGTTCCCTAACTACTAAGGCATTTATTCTCTCTGGTATATCTGCTGATGTACTGTTCACTAGTGTGCGCACATTCTATTAGTGCTTATGTTGATATAATACTGCAGCTGTAAGGTTGTTTTATTGGGGTTTTTTTGCTGGAGAGTTTTGCGTTCATCTAAATCTGAATAATGTATTTGAATGATATGATATACATTTTTATGTCAGTGTTGAAGTGATTTTATCTACCAATATAAATCGTTTTGAGCAAAAACTCGAAAAAGTTTATTCTTACTTATTCGGAAGTAAATGTATTAAAAATTAATAAAGAGATGAATAATCAAAAACTTTTCAGTCTAAAAAATCTAAAAAATTATACTAAAAGAATCTTGAACAGATTATGTAGAGTCAATGGAACACCACGATTGAATGAGTAATTAAGAGAAGGAAAATATTAACAGAGTATTCCATGTCTTACATTTATTATTGCTAGCTACAACCACAACTTGTTCTTTTTATAATGTAATTTTTGTAACAATTTGTTTACCTTAACCTTCTTTATACTTATTTAAGGTCATTTATTTCTACTTCTAATTGGACTCCTCTTTGCACAGAAACATGTATATTGAACTTCTACATGTATAGTAGTAGGTGAACATAAGTAATTATCGGAATTAAGGTAACTAAATGTTCGGAGTTCAAAAATTATGATAACAAAAATCTTCACAGCTAACTGGACGAAAATTTCTTCTTTATGTTTGTTTTTTTTTTTTTTTTTCTTACAAGATCTTGATTTAAATTACCTAAAATGTAAACAAGATAGGCTACATGTAAGCCAACTTCTTTATTATTATTATTATTATTATTATTATTATTATTATTATTATAATTATTATTATTATTATTATTATTATTTCGTCTGTCTGTTCATTACTCGAGAAGCTTACTTGCATATTTATTGCGGAACATGTATAATCGTTCTAATGTGAATATATATTTTTCGATGCATCAGAAAGCAAAACCAATCCAAGTATAATACAACAGTTTTTTATTTTATTTTCATTTTAAATTTTGTTTAAGAATACGTCATTTTAGATTGAATAGAGAATGATCTTCTTCGTCTAACGTCTCAGGTTATGGGAATTTTTAAATGTGTAATTTCATATCAGTATCAGTCGAAAAATCGTCTAATTCATCTGTCATTCTAGCTAATAGAGAATTAACAAAAGTTTGAATTTAAATAGATGAGCTGGATGAAAATGTCAAGATTCAAGCAGAGTTGAACAATTAGTTTTTTTAGATCCCCTTCTCACCATCCACTCCCAACTCCACCCCATCTCCATTGCTAAAGTAATCACGCTGAATGAGATCCAACGTGGAATTGCCATATTCCTGAAATCGGAATCGTCACATTTTGTGAACGATAACAATGTATACAAGTTTTATCGTAATCTTTAAACACCTCCTCAGTAAACACATAATGCAAAGTATGATAACTTTATTTAGGTACCCGGATTGCAACGGAAGATTTTAACACTCTATATGTGAGACTTCGTAAATACATCAATCTCTTTCAGTTCACAGCATTATTGATATGGAAGACGAGATGCATAGAATTACATTGTGCTGGATGGACCTCGACCAAACAAGCAGCAACAGCGAAGAAAAAGACACACAAAGTTAAACCGATAGGTGAAGAATTTTTTCTCTTATGTGGGTACTTTGAAACATGAATATTTCTGAGAGTAAAATGAATTTTTTAAATAATTTTGATCAGGATGGGGACCAGAAAAAGATAGAACTTGAACCAAAATAATTAAGAAAGTGTTTTTTTTCTGTTGCTAAAATATCCAAGCGGTACATACATACATACAATCCTATATACATACATACATACTATGACTGAGATATAAACTGCATTATACATAGTAAAAGCGCTACAAGTTTACGTGATCATTCAAAGATAGATTGCGTGTTCGAATTTGTAGGTAAAGTTTGAAAATGTACACGCAGAAATACCACCACTGATAAACAAGCGGATTTGATTCAAAAATATTAATACTTCACAATACACACGGGGAAATAATGTGTAAAAACGTTCGTTGGTTGGTAGCGCTTATTTCGATCCTAGATAATCATGTCCACTCAACAAATAGCAAGTATTTTAAGATGCCCGCTTTAATCGCAGTTCTGCCGTGCAAGTCATGAAAAATTTAAAATTTGGATCAGCTGCAGATAATTAGCCCGGTGTAATTTTATCTTCGTGTTTTATACCTTTTTTCTCAGGCTTTCTAATAGCACAATGAATTATGAATGTCCTAATAATAACGCCTGCATATAAATTCACTAATTAATGCTCCCTCTAGAATTTTGGTATGGATTGCTGCTCCAAGGAAGCTTGCAGGACTCACTAGCTCCAACCATAATGTTGAAAACGTTATCTAGCTGCTTCAAATCTTTGGGATATATATCATAACTTACAAAAGAACGCTCGATCATTCAGTTTCAAATTTGCAAAATGTGTTCCTTTCAAGTTGACAAAGTAGTAAATCGTAAAATATGAAGTCTCATATTTTACTGAAATGTAATTGGCCTTTCAGGTGTAATCTTTTAGGTACACAACAACTATGAACGTGGAATTATATTATGACTGAGAAATTTATTTTACTTTATATCTTTAGTTTTCTTGTACTGTATATGGGACATCTTCGGACGAGAAAAACCAAGGAGATCTGATATATTTAGAAGTTAGGACATGTTTTAAATGCAAAATGTGGCATGATCTAATTGGTGAAAATCTTTTTTACCTCAATTTGAGAAATACTCACAAGCTTGGTATAAGTAGGTAATATTTATTCTGAACATGAAAAGAAAATTATACACAAAGAAGAAGAAGAAGAGGAGGAGATTGAGTGGAAGAAGAAGAAGAGTAAACTTAATTTGCAATTATTAGTTCTTTTGTCTTTCATTTATTTATTTATTCTAAGTAACTTTATTTTTTATTATTTTTTAGGGGGGGGGGGGCCTTTTAGTGACAACTTTGATCTCAATGCTCCTTTTGGGACAACTTCATTCATCTTTCTGTGTTTGTAGCTTCTTTTGCCTCTGTACCATAGACGATCTCATAGTCTTCATGAGAGCTTCTTTATGTGGAACATTCCAATGTAGCAAGGCCTCACGATCTCTAAATCATCTAATGACGTATACTATCTTCTGGAGGAGTTTGAAAAAGGGGGTGTTCTTTATCAGTACATGGATACATAGAGTTGGAATTAGTATAAAATTCTAGATGTCAGAATGCTTGGAATGTTATTTATTTAGGAATTCTCAACCTAATTTGCCAGAGTTTACTTGATTCCCTCAAATAATTATTTTGTACAAGCATCCAATGAATGCCGGGGATGCCAGTCAAATCTCCAATTCCTGGTTTACAGGATGCTGTGGGTACATACCACAAAAAGTACCACACAGTAATGAGATTAGGTTTTACATTTTTGGATTTCTTTACGCTATGGCTCTGCATTTTCTGTCATTTTACCTTTTTTAAATGTAATGTTTTTTTTCTCTTTCTTTACATTCTCATACCTACAGCACGAACTCCCGATTCGCATGTACTTTGTTCTTTGCCAATAATTTGTACTAAGTAGTGTCACACTGACTAGTACCAAGTCTTGGTTATAGCGCCTGATATGTTTTAACACATCAAGTCAATTTTAGTAATACATTCATCCAAAGGCAATTGTTTAAAAATATTATTGTAATAACAAAATAGAAAAATGTACAAATATTACTTTAAATTTAAATAAAACCTATTTACTTTACATACTTCAAAACATTAACAGTGCTTGAAAAAATCACATATCAAATGCAAATGAACGTGTGTTCTATTAAAACCAGTCATATTCAGCATCAGAAGGATGTGATATTTTGGTCGATAACAAAAGTCTCGAAAAAGTCACTCAGTCTTTGAAATCAGCAAAAGACTTAAATAGTCAATTCTTAACATCGTTTGAAACAGAATGGACTCTGGAAAAAACAAGTGTACTTTGTTCTAAGCTATTGAAGCTTCTATTCATTAGCTGACACTCATGAAATCAAGCCTTCTGAATATTTCTTATCGATGCAGTAGACATTTGAAATCATATTTCGCTAAATGACGTCGACTTTTTCTTACTCCGGTGGCTACTCACTTTTGATCCAACAATCTACCTTTCATTCTAACCACACGACCGCTTCGTTCAAAATGTCTCGTTGTTTCCACGTCGATTTCTCTCAAGAGGCATCACTCCAGTCGTCGGAAGATGAAAGCAAAAAATCGTCATCGCTATGAAACAAACGGAAGAAATTTGTGGGAAAAGGTTATATGTCAAATGACCGACTTTTACTATTTTGCAAACTTTTGGTGGGTGAACGTAGTCAGGGACTATTGCGGATCACTTGTTCAGTACATTTGAATGTTTGGTGGTGCCGCCATTTTGAGTTTTTGTATGATACTTTCTTAATGATAAAGAAATGCCGTAGTTGTTTGAAAAACTATAAAGCTATGAGGGGTGAATGTGAACTGTAACCACTTGAATACCATTACAGATACAGACCTCGCATTTGAAATATGAATAGAGAATTGAATTATCTACAACTTTTGTAGACCACTATTCCACATTTCTTGACTTCTTGTACTCTTTTTTCGAGCTGGAATTTGGCCAATGTATTTACACAAACGGATGTTATTAGTGGGAGAAAGTTATATGTCAGATTACCAGTTTTTACTATTTTGCAAACTTTTGGTGGGTGAACGTAGTCAAGGACTATAGTGGATCACTTGTTCAGTACATTTCAATATTTGTTTGTGCCGCCATTTTGACTTTTGTATGATATTTTCTTAATGACAAAGAAAAGTAGTAGTTTGGAAAAGTACAAGCTTTGAGAGGGTAAATGTAAACTGTAGCAGCTTGAATACCGTTAAAGATGAAGACCTCAACTTTCAAATATTAATAGAGAATTTAATTATCTACAACTTTTATAGACCATTATTCCACTTTTCGTGACTTCATATACCCTCTTTTTCAGCTGGAATTTGGCCAATGTATTTACACAAAAGGAATTAAATAGTGTGAGAAAGTTACATGTCAGATGACCAGTTTTTACTATTTTGCAAACTTTTGGTGGGTGAACGTAGTCACGGACTATAGTGGATCACTTGCTCAGTACATTTCAATATTTGGTTGTGCCGCCATTTTGAGTTTTGTATGATATTTTCTTAATGAAAAAGAAATTTCGTAGTTGTTTAGAAAACTACAAGCTTTGATGGGGTGAATGTGAACTGTAACAGGTTGAATACCGTTACAGATACAGACCTCACATTTGAAATATGAATAGAGAATTGATTTATCTACAACGTTTCTGGACCACTATTCCACTTTTCTTGACTTGTGATAGACTCATTTCGAGCTGGAATTTGGCCAATGTATTTACACAAACGGACGTAATTAGTTAGAGAAAGCTATATATGTCATATTACGAGTTTTTACTATTTTGCAAACTTTTGGTGGGTGAACATAGTCACGGACTATAGTCGACTACTTGTTAAGTACATCTGAATGTTTGGTGGTGCCGCCATTTTGAGTGTTTGTACGAAACTTTCTTAATGATAAAGAAATGTCGCAGTTATTTAAAAAACTATAAAGCTATGAGGGGGTGAATGTGAACTGTAACAGTTTGAGTACCTTTTCACATACAGACCTCAGATCTGAAATATGAATAGAGAATTCAATTAGCTACAACTTTTGTTCACTATTATTCCACTTTTTGTTACACACTCTTTTCGAGCTGGACTTTTGGCCAATGTATTTACACAAACGGAAGTAATTAGTGGCAGAAAGTTATGTCAGATAACCAGTTTTTACTATTTAGCAAACGTTTGGTGGGTGAACGTAGTCACGGACTATAGTGGATCATTTGTTCAGCACATTTCAATATTTGGTTGTGCCGCCATTTTGAATTTTGTATGATGAAAACGAAATTTTGTAGTTGTTTCAGAACCTACGAAACTATGAGGGGGTGAATGTGAACTGTAACAGCTTGAATACCATTACAGATACAGACGTCACATTTGAAATATGAATAGAACATTTAATTATCTACATCTCTTGTTGACCATTATTCCACTTGTCTTGACTTCTTATACCCTCTTTTCGAGTTGGAATTTGGCCAATGTATTTACATAAACGGAAGTAATTAGTGGGAAAAAGATATATGTTAATGACCTGATTTGACTATTTTGGAACTTTTTGTACGTGAACCTAGTCACTGGCTATAGTGGATCACTTGTTAAGTACATTTCAATATTTGGTTGTGCCGACAATTTGACTTTTGTATCATATTTTCTTAATAATAAAGAAATGCAGTAATTGTTTGGAAAACTACAAGCTGTGAGGGGGTGAATGTGAACTGTAACAGCTTGCATACCGTTACAGATACAGACCTCAAATTTGAAATATGAGTAGAGATTTAAATTTGTTACAACTTATGTTGACCATTATTCCACTTGTCTTGACTTTTATACCCTCTTTTCGAGCTGGAATTTGCCCAATGTATTTACAGAAAAGGACGTAATTCGTGTGAGAAAGTTATGTCAGATGACCAATGTTTACTATTTTGCAAACTTTGGGTAGGTGAACGTAGTCAGAGAGTATAGTGGATCACTTGTTCAGTACATCTGAATGATTGGTTTTGCCGCAATTTTGATTTTTTGTATGACTCTTTTTAATGATAAAGACATTTCGAAGTTGTTTGAAAAACTACACGTCTATGAGGGGTTGAATGTGAACTATAACAGCTTGAATACCGTTACAGATACAGACCTCACATTTGAAATATGAATAGAGAATTGAATTATCTACAACTTTTGTAGACCATTATTTCACTTTTCTTGACTTCTTATACCATCATTTCGAGCTAGAATGAGGCCAATTTATTTACACACACGGACGTAATTAATGGGAGAAAGCTATATATGTCAGATGACCAGTTTATTCTATTTTGCAAACTTTTGGTAGGTAAAAGTAGTCACAGACTATAGTGCATCACTTGTTCAGTAAATTTCAATATTTGGTTGTGCCGCCATTTTGAGTTTTGTATGATATTTTCTTAATGATAAAGAAATGTCGTAGTTGTTTGTAAAAATAGAAGCTATGGGAGGGAGAATGTAAACTGTAGAAACTTGAATACCTTTACCGATACAGACCTCACGTTTGAAATATGAATAGTGAATTAATTTATCTACAATTTTTCGTGACCATTATGCCACTTTTCGTGACTTCTTATGCTCTCTTTTCGAGCTGGAATTTGGTCAATGTATTTACACCAACGGACGTAATTAGTGGGGAAAAATATATGTTAAATGACTGGTTTTGACTATTTTGCAAACTCTTGGTGAGTGAACGTAGTCAGGGAATATAGCGGATCACTTGTTCAATATCTGATTGTGCCGCTATTTTGAGAGTTTTGTATGATATTTTCTTAATGATATAGAGTGTAGTAGTTGTTTGGAAAACTACAAACTATGAGAGGTGAATGTTAACTCTAATAGCTTGAATACCGTTACAGATAGAGACCTCAACTTTTGTTGACAATCATTCCACTTTTTTCTTATACCCTCTTTTCGAGTTGGAATTTGGCCAATGTATTGACACAAACGGGCGTAATTAGTGGAAGAAAGTTATATGTCAGATGACCCTTTTTTTAATACTATTTTGCAAACTTTTGGTGGGTGAACGTATTATTATAATGGATCACTTGTTCAGTACATTTCAATATTTGGTTGTGCTGCTATTTTGTGCTTTGTATGATATTTCCTTAATGATAAAGAAATGTCGTAGTTCTCTGGAAAACTACAAAGCTATGAGAGGATGAATGTAAACTGTAAGAGCTTGAATAACGTTACAGATTCTGACCTAAAATTTGAAATATATGTAGAGAATTTAATTTTCTACAACTTATGTTGACCATTATTCCACTTTTCTTGACTTATTATGCCCTCTTTTCGAGCTGGAATGTATTAAATGTATTTACACAAACGGAAGTAATTAGTGGAAAAATTATATCTTAAAAAAATGACCGGTTTTGACTATTTTACAAACCTTTGGTTGGTGTACGTAGTCAGAGACTATAGCGGATAACTTATTCAGTACATTTCAATATTTGATTGTGCCGTAATTTTGACTTTTGTATGATATTTTCGTAATTATGTAGAAATCTGTGATGGGATGAATGAGAACTGTAACAGCTTGAATACCGTTACAGATAGAGACCTCAAATTTGACATATGAGTGGAGAATTAAATTGCCTACAACTTATGTTGACAATTATTCCACTTGTCTTGACTTTTTATACCCTCTTTTAGAGCTGGAATTTGGCCAAACTATTTACACAAACGGTCGAAATTAGTGGGAGAAAGTTATATGTCAGATGACCAGTTTTTACTATTTTGCAAACTTTTGGTGGATGAACGTATTCAGGGACTATTGTCATTTTAAGTTTCTGTATGATACTATCTTAATGATAAAGAAATTTCGTTGTTCGTTGAAAA
Source organism: Margaritifera margaritifera (assembly GCA_029931535.1). Lineage (NCBI taxonomy): Eukaryota > Metazoa > Mollusca > Bivalvia > Unionida > Margaritiferidae > Margaritifera > Margaritifera margaritifera. Next base: position 867,096 of record JAQPZY010001686.1, read on the forward strand.
ACTACGAAGCTATGACGAGATGCTTGTGAACTGTAACAGCTTGAATACCGTTACAAATGCAAACCACACATTTGAAATATGAAAAGAGAGTTCAATTATATGGAACTTTTATTGACAATTATCCCACTTTTCGTGCTGGAATTCGGCTAATGTATTTACACAAACGGACGCAATTAGTGGGAGAAAGCAATATATGTCAGATAACCAGTTTTTACTATTTTGCAAACATTTGGTGGGTGAACGTAGTGACGCACTATAGTGGATCACTTGTTCAGTACATTTCAATGTTTGGTTGTGCCGCTATTTTGAGCTTTGTGTGATATTTCCTTATTGATAAAGTAATCTCGTAGTGCTGTGGAAAACCACAACGTTATGAGAGGGTGAGTGTAAACTGTAACAGCTTGAATACTCTAAGAGATAAAGACCTAAAATTAGAACTATGAATAGAGATATCAGTTCTCTACATCTTTAGGCGACCATTATTCCATTTTTCTTGAGTTCTTATAACTTCTTTTTGAGATGAAATTTGGCCAATGTATTTACACAAATGTACGTAATTAGTTGAAGAAGATTATATGTCAGATCATCAATGTTTACTATTTTGCAAACTTTTGGTGGGTGAACGTAGTCAGAGACTACAGCGGATCACTTATTTAGTACATCTGAATGTTTGGTGATGCCGCCATTTTGAATTTGTGCATGATACTTTCGTAATGATAAAAAGCTTTCGTAGTTGTTTGACAAACAACAAAGCTATGAGGGGATGAATGCGAACTGTAACAGCTTGAATATCATTACATATACAGACCTCACATTTGAAATATGAATGGAGCATTGAATTATCTACAGAACTTTTGTAGACCATTATTCCACTTTTCGTGATCTTATGCCCTGTTTTCGAGTTGGAATTTGGCCAATGTATTTACACAAACGGAAGTAATTCCTGGGAGAAAGTTATATGTCAGATGACCAGTTTTTACTATTTTGAAACCTTTTGGTGGGTGAACGTAGTCACGGACTATAGTGGATCACTTGTTTAGTACATTTCAATATTTGGTTGTGCTGCCATTTTTAGTTTTGTCATGATATTTTCTTAATGGTAAAGAAATGTCGTTGCTGTTTGGAAAACTACAAAGCTATGAGGGGGTGGATGTAAACTGTAAAACCTTGAATACCGTTACAGATACTGACCTCATATTCGAAATATGAATAGACAAGAATTGAATTATCTGCAACTCTTGTTGACCATTATTCCACTTATCCTGACTTCTTATATCCTCGTTTCCAGCAGGAATTTTGCCAATGTATTTGCACGAATGGAATTAATTAGTGGCAAAATGTTATATGTCAAGTGACCAGTTTTTACTATTTGTCAAAAATTTCGGTGGGTGAAGGCGGTGAGGGATTATAGCGGATCACTTGTTTAGCACATTTGAATATTTGGTTGTGCCGCCATTTTGAGTTTTGTATGATATGTTCTTAATGATAAAGAGATGTACTAGTTGTTTGGAAAACTACAACCGTTGAGTGGGTGCATGTGAACTGTAACAGCTTGAACACCGTTACAGATACAGATCTCAGATTTGAAATATGAATAGAGAATTGATTTATCAACTATTTTTGTTGGTCACTATTCACTTTTCGTGACTTCTTATACCCTCTTTTCGAGTTGGAATTTGGAAAATGTATTCACACAAAGGGAAGTAATTAGTGGGAAAAAGTTATATGTCAGATGACCAGTTTTTACTATTTTGAAACCTTTTGGTGGGTGAACGTAGTCACGGACTGGAGTGGATCACTTGTTCAGTACATTTCCCTATTTGGCTGTTGCGCCATTTGAGTTTTGTATGATACTTTCTTAATGACTTGTCGTGACTTCTTATACCCTAATTTCGAGCTGGAACTTGGGCAATATATATACACAAACGGATGTAACTAGTGACGGAAGGTTACATGTCAGATGACCAATTCTTACTATTTTGCAAACTTTTTGTATGTGAGTGTAATCAGGGACTATAGTGGATCACTTGTTTAGTACATTTCAATATTTGGTTGTGCCGCCATTTTGAGTTTTTGCATGATATTTTCTTAATGACTTGGGCATGTGTGTCGAATGCCATCAGACGCACTATCCAAAATAACCTCACGCTGGACACCAGACGAAAAGCCTAAAAGGGGCTGATTTTCAGAACAGTCTGTAACAATAGTAAAGATCCAGTTGCATCTGCCTAATGAGGAATCATATCGAGAGTCAAGTAATACAGAAGTTTAAGTTTATATTACGTTTTTTACATATAAATTTGTAAGTGCAAGACAATTAAAATTAGATTTTGTTTCTATAAACAAAATAGGATGGTATTTGCTGAGTATTGTATATAATTTACGATAAAATTTGATGAATCAATATCACATACATTTCTAGCTTTTGCATGTTGTACACTATTTGTCGAATAAACGAGATGTTACAGCTGTGGTACCATTTGCGCTTTATTACCATGCTTGAAAAATGTGAAAAGCGATTTAAATACTAATGTTAAATAATATCTTTTAGGCATGAAGATGTGCAGCAATAAATAAGTCTCACAGTTGTATGCGGCATAAGGTTAAAGCTAATTTTTGTCCAACAAGAAATATCTACTGCAAAGGCTATCCAGAAATCAATATTGGGAACAGTTGGAATAGCCAAACAGGACAACATCAATGGCGACAAACTGTATACGTCATAAGGTTAAAGACCATATTTTCTGTCCAGCCAGAAAAAAATCTCTATACATGCATGGACTAGTCGACAACGGTACTGAGAACAGTTGTACCGTATACGTAATACCGTCAAAGGTCATTTTTCTTGTAAGATAAGACAAAAAGTCCATGACTGTATATCAGACAATAGGAGCATTAAAGAGGCTACAGTAAATGTATACCTCATAAGGTCAAGGCTATTCGTCCTGTCCAGTAAGACAAAATCCCCGTGAACGTATACCAGACGACAAGAGCATTTAAGCGCCCACATTAACTGTATACGTCATAATGTTAAAGGACATTTGTTTATGTTCAACAAGACTAGATTTCTTTCCATGTATCGAACTAGTCGGTAAACAGTACTGAGAGCAGTTGCACTGTATACGGCATAAGGTTCATTGTATTTTTTTTCTTGTGAGCAATAATTTATTAGTGCATGTATCACACACATGTTTTTGAATATGTGAATTCACACAAAGGGAAGTATGTGAATATGTTTTTTAAATTTCAGAAGATGGAGATAAAGGACTAATTAGAATAATTCGGAAGTTACTTAAATAAGTTGATAGACAATATTAAACTAAGGATAGCAGCAGAGAATCAAGAGGATCACAGATTTTGTATCAACGTATTCTTGAGCTACAAAAATGTGTGGCGAAAAATTCCAAGGATAAAATTGCAAGGAGTAAACTAACTACAGTCCAATTTACCAAAGAGACAAATATATGTAAATCGATAAAAATCAAGGACAGACAACGGCTTATTATATTGGAAAATTAAATTGAATTGACAAGCAGCAAAACGAGCTTGAACCTAAAACAATTCGTTCCGCATTTTTCTTTTCGGGGTAGGGTGGAGGTTGTTAGTTGCTTGGATTTTAGTGGCACTGGACATGAACAAATTAGCATACTGAAAGTCATTAGTGGTAAAAACAGGCTTGTTGATGATAAAGAAATAGTTAGCCATGATAAGTCATACACATATGTGTATTGTGTTCAGCCAACTTGTTCAGTATTGCAATAAGATAGAGCACACCACCTTAAATGTTGATTTTGTTTTCAGAAAATAAAAATTAAATTAACTAAATAAACAATTAAGAGTGAGAACGATTTATGGATGACAATATTAGAATTTTCACGCTAGTATGGAACAAACAAAGGAATAAATGGATTGTTATAGTAAACAAGGTTGACTTTGTCAAATATTTAATGTATGTTTCGGATATTTTTAATGAATATTGTATAGTTTTTCGAGATTAACATTTTATCTTGTGTCAGCGACCACATAAGCATTTACTTTTGTTCTTGCTATCTTTTCAACCTAGAAACAGATACAAAAACTACTGACATTCCTTTTCTCTCTGCCCATCCAACATTAATGCAAAAAAGTGAAATATATATTGAAATATTTTCAGTTAAATCAATCGAAATGAATACATCAATAATTGATGAGCCAATACCTAAACAAATAAGAACAAAGTTACAACCCCATTCAAAACGTCTTTCAACTAGAAAAGATTTCAGACCTATAACTAGACAGAACCTACACAGAATCACAAGGAAAAGACTCAGAGATTCATTTAAAGAAATTTTAATCAGTGCTGATTTTTCAGCAGCAAAAGACTTAAAGATCATACTTTTGCAATGACCGACGACAGGGCATAATTGAAGAAAAAAATAAAATTGAATATAGACATTTGTACCACAGAATAAGGCCTCTTAATTTAATGAACCGACGTGAAATGGATAGTATCATTGAACTTTTATTAGACATTATTACATATCAAATTGGGACATAAAATGAGCGAAAGTACATCATGGACATTTCATAGCTTCGAATATTTAACAATACACATAGATATGTATCAACTGCTCAGAGGCAGGCCACATACATGCTTACCAGAAGAACTTAAGGACAAAAATGCTTGTATGAACGCAGAAAATACAGATGATAAATGATTATTTTATGCAGCTTAATCAATTTGGTATACTCCTGGAAACAATCCACAGAGACCATCAAAATGAAATTCGGACAGACACGATTACTGGTTCAGACGATATCCGGTAAAAATAGAGGATATTAGAATATTTTTTATGAATTTGATATATCTATAAAGGTTTATAAAGTTGTTGAACCATGTTACATAACATTATTTAGAATTACTGAAATGGAAGTAGAAGGATAACTACACAGATGGAACGTATCACTATGTTGGAATAGAAACAAAAAAAAACAAGATTGATGTCATCACAGGTAAACAGACATCATGGGCCCAGACATATGTATAACAAAATACTTGTTTTTCCATGTGCCAGAAAAACTATCAGAACACAAAAGACCATGTAACAATATAGATAACTATGTAGATATAATGCCTGAAAAGGTTCAGTTGTGAATTTGAAAAAACTGTCAACATCAATTAAAAGTTCCGCATGTTATTTATTGTAATTTTGAAAGTATCTTTGTACCAGAGTTGAAAACTTGTAAAGCAAGAAAAGAAATAAATGTTATAAGGTGACAATGAGGTTTGTACATAGCTTTAGATTCAAGGGATAGTCATTAGAACAGCTGGCACAAAATTAAATTGAAAATAGTGATAAGATAACAAACTATGGTGAGTAAGAAAGGTCAAAGTCAACGTCATTCATTATGTACCCATATCCTAACAGCCTCTAGGCGTGTGCCATAAGCCACAAAATCAAATGTCATGCATGCTTTAATTCCCTCATGTTCAAATACACCATTATTTTTATATCATTCACATTCTAGAAACTCACCTTGTAAGAAACAATACCTAACGTTTTCATGCTCTTTAAGACTACTATTTATAAATTCTGCTTCCTCTATTTCTTTTAATGGCATAAAGTCTGCCCCCTTATTGGTTATATCAGAAAAATCGGGTTATAAGTAGGCGTAGTACGTCATTTTCTATCGACCAATGAGAGGGCCGTATTCCATTCAGCTTGTTGCACTTGCATATTAAGCGGGCGCGATCATGACCATGTCGACCGGTAACGTGGGAAAATGGTCTAGCATTCCTTAAAGGTGTGGTAGTAAGTCAAACTTTGTGCCGGCATAAAAAGTAGAATGCCTGAGCTAAATATCGGTACCAAATGTATTACGCTATGCGAAGTTTAGCTTGAAATATCAGCTTCGATTCTTAAATTAGGTCTCGCGAGAAAGGAGAGAAGTGTCCTCCCTTGTAGTTTTATATAGTACATGTATGATTGATAGGTAAATTGTAAGCAACAATACGAGCCCCTGTGCAAATTACAAGTAGATAGTATATTTACAAAGTAAATTGAAGCCAGAAATGAAAAAGATGAGGTGAAAGGAGATAAGACACTTATGGTGACAATATTAATTCCCCTAATAATATTCCACGATGTTCTTGTCGGCGTCGTTCAAGCATCACTAACATTGCGTATTCAAAATCAAATCATCTGTCTGTAGGGGTGTGACGGACGGACGAAAACGCGAATACTAAATCATTCTATTATCAGAGCCATGTAATATCCAAGATTGGTTTCAATTGCGGTCAGATAACCAGTGTTATGCTTTAAATAGTGCTTTATGAGGGCTATCAATTACATAGCTTAATATAATTTTATATTGACTCACTACAGAACATTACACTTCTCAGCACGACGATGATAGATAGGTGATATCTCTCGCGGACTTTGAAACATTTGTTGTATTTGGGAAATTAATAAGCACATGATGAGCCGCATGCGTCTTAGTGCATAGGTCGAGATTTTATGATGACTTCTTAATTTAAATTCATTTTGATGTAATAACTTGTGGGAACTGAAAGGGTTCATACTTGTAAGGTTTTAACCAGCTTCGTTAGAATCGTGTAACTGGACGCCTACAAGTGTAATCATGCAAACGAATTGATTCAGGGACAGTTTTGTTGTAAATATTTCCTATCTTTTCATATTATGGTGCGGAATTCTTACACCATTTCTGATTCGAAATGTTCTTGAAAGACATTCTCTTTATCCTATACTGTGACTGCACTATGGCTGGAGATCTTAATGATTAATGCGCATTGGAACTAATGCTTTGATGTGAAAAACTACCTCCTTCTTGGCTAGTAAAACCGCTACGGAACTGATTCAGTGAAGTCTTTTTAACGGTAATCTATTAAACTTGTAACCAGACGAAGCAAGCGTTTCTTTGAAACCTAATGTCATGGAAATAACGACCGACAATCAGACAGCTGCTGAACTTAATGACAAAATGGCCAACCTTTTGCTACCATTTAACATATTCATGGGATTGATCGTGGCTTTAGGCATTTTGGGGAATTTGCTTGTGTTGTATGTTTATGGATATCGCTACCCTAAGTGTAACTTCAGGTATTTTGTCCTTTGTTGTGGTACAATTGATCTTACTAACTGCATACTGGTTATACCAGGAGAAATATACACAGATCAGTTGGTTTGTGTACGAAAATTCCATCGTCTGCGCTATCAAGTCATACCTTAACTCGGCAGCAGTGTACGCGTCCGTTTGGACGTTCTTTCTGATAGTCGTTCACAGGTACAGAAAAGTGTGCAAGCCATTGAGCTGGCAAATACCAGTTCGTATTGCAAAGAGGTGTGCATTTGGAGTTATCTTGCTTCCACTTCTGTTTGCAAGCCCGGTTACTTTCTTGTGGGGCAAACATACCGAAGTTGCTAAACTCAACAACAATACCAATATAACAACAATCCTGTCTACGTGCGAGAAAGCTGACAAGTACAAAGACACAATATGGCCATCTGTGTTCATTCAATACTGTTACATGTTGCCGAACGCCATTTTGACCGCTGTGACATTTATATTGTATGTCCTAATCGCTGCAAAACTTTTATCTCTAAGACGAAATTTACCCACTGCCAGTGTCCTTAACTGTGATGAAGCCGGCTCTAAGAGGGTGAAAAAGACTCTGATGATGTTCATTCTTACCCTAATCTTTGTAGTAACCATTACCATATACTATGTCCAAATTTCGAAAGTATCCGGTTCCAATCAAGTGTTCGAGAGAATGTCCAATAGCAATTTGACTCTATTTTTCATCTTTCTTCGTGTCTACTACATCAACTGCGTCATCAATCCTGTCTTGTATGGAATCTTCGACTTCAGATTTCGAGAAATACTCAAATGTTTTGGTGTTTCCTTTATGATCTAGATCAACAGAAATAAATAAAGGGATCTTCCTACTAGGTACAAGACTGCCTTGTTCCTTAAGAGGGACTTTTCAGGATTCACGGTACTAATTATAGGTAACAACTGTGAACCAGTCTAGAAATGGGTGAAGATTTAATAGAGTATATACGGGTTTGGTGCTCCATAATTAGTTAATAATTAAAAGTAAAATTTTAGTAAAAAATTATTTTGAGAGCTTATCCTATCTGTACCTAAAAAAAATAGAGACAAGATTCTATTGATGCAATTTTAGTATTTTTATAGACTTGACTTAGGAACAGTCAATAACAACAGTAGCAGCTGATTCATTAGGTGCAGAATTGATAACACATGTTTCATGTACATGTAGATCCAAAATATGGTGCGGCTCATGTGGTTTTCTTAACACAGAAGCTTGCATCAAGGATGGGTCTATACTGATAAATATAGATTTGATCATGAGCATTCAGAAATTTTAAGTTATTGAATTTTTAATATCATGATGTTTCCATAGGTTTACTATGGGAGTTGAATTAGTACCGTGAGTCCTTCACTACAGAACTCATTTCTTTGACATTGGAAGGTAGCCTCGTTAGCAAAGCCAGTAAGTGTTAGATTTGAAACTATCATTCAGAATATTAGTTTTAAGAATGAGATCCTTGGAACAAAGTTGAGCTTGAGACATTGTATAAGGAGTAGTATACGTACTAACTTTGAACTTTACTGGTTTCTTAAGTGGATACTCGGCTGAAGTATTGTCATCCTTTCGTATTCAGATCTAGGGACATCACGGTCACCTTGGTTCCTTCCGTCGTTACTATCTTAATCGACTGCGAATTCTGCACCTGTATCAATTTCATATGGAAATATGAACATACAGTAGTCTGTACATAGTGAGAAATTTAGCATGGACAAATCGAGACACTAAGAATATTCTTACAGCAATTCATGCTTAGATTCCGCTTTTCTAATCATGTAAATGTTATAAAGAATTGACATTAATGTAGTGTGTTACGACTCTATGGTCTAAGAAAAATGTAACAGAAAGAAAGTGAAACCAACAAATCAAGTAAAAATCAACAAGCAATTTATTACTAGATAATTAAAATGAAAAATCAAAAAGTCACTTACAGTAATGTGTTTTGAAATCCTAATAATCCAATAAGAATGATTGTTCTAATCACAAGTCCTAAATATAGAATGTGTCCTTGAATGTTATTATGTGCCAATGGTCTCCAAAGTCCTGATGTACTAGAAATCTTGATGTGCTGAAGTCAAAATGAAGTATTCCAAAATCTCTGAATAAGTTCACATAAATTCCAAAATTGTCAATTAAAAATCCAAAATCCAAAAGTTTATGAGCACTGTTATAATCCAATGAATAATAAAAAAATAATTCCTCTCTTAGAATTTGGAATGAATTTTCACAACTGTAATAGCTCTTTACAAGACTGATGGTAATGTCGAACTGAAAAAATGTCCACCAAACATGGTATATATAAAGATTGGTCACATGACAGAATGTTCTAGATTGGTCACATGACAGAATGTTCTAGAATGTGTGTCATCTTAATGGAATTTTTACTTGTAAACAAAAATCAACCTTGACCTTCAAATTGAGAAAACATATTGATCAAAACAACCTAATTCAAGGACACTAGTTATACATGTTTTTCCTGACAAACATTAAGATTTAAGCAAATATTAAAGTGAAGAAACATTTATAATTTCCTAAAACATTTATAACATTATATAAACATCATACATAACAAGTGTTATAGCAAATCATTGGTAACTAGACTGATGAAGATGCATTGATTTTTTTTTACAAGTTGTCATTTATATCACGATTTAACATACACTATTTGGTCTAGATAGATTGTATAAATTTTATTTTTTATGGTTTAAGTCTGTAACGTATTATATCGAGTGTTGTACAATTCATTGTGTGTGTGTGTGTGTGTGTGTGTGTGTGTGTTTGTGTGATTGATCTCTATAAATAGGACTTTCGTTTAAGCCGAATATCATTCTTTTCAAGATTTGCTTGTACAATCTGGCATTACTTGTGCTAATTTCTGTTTTTCACCCAATTCATTTACGCCGCTCTTCCCCACCTCCCATTCTGCAATCCTATATTGAATTTGTTAAAGCTAGAATGATTCACACATAGTCTCTAGCAGCATCTTCAGGAATCCACTGCACATGCATATTATAGATGAAAATGTGTAGGTTGTGGCCATGATACATTTCAATATTACCCCTCCATTCTTTTTTGGTATAGTCGATTTGAGCAGCTGATCTAGTTAGATATATACTATAGTATTCGAAGACCAAAGCATTAGATGATGTCAATGTGCGTAAATGAATTGTGCGATTTTCTAACAGTAAGCAAATATTGTGTATGTGTGTCTACTGCTGTTGATGAAACCGTGGCAAATTTCATTAAAAGTTCGCACAATAATGGCATTTCTAATAATAGGGAGAAGACTGTTGCTTTTCTTTACAATTCTTACTGATTAATGGGACGAGTCGAGTCATACACCTCATCAAAGAGTGGAGCACTGCTATGGGCTCTTTTTTTGTCAATTGATGTTAAAGCAAGCAAGTAAATGATATGTACTGCCTTTCACGCTGGTTTTAAATCCGTCTCTAATTCATATTATAAACTCTATGATCCGTACCTAGCGAAATATCAGTTTACTGAACAACGTCTCGTGTAGGCCTTATAAGTGCCTAACAAATTATTAGTGATTATAGCTCAACCGGTAGCACGTCTCTGAACATAGGGTCAGAGGTGTCAGTTCGAATCCACTCGCTGATCATTTTGTTCTTTGTTTGAAATGTGTTACCAGTGGCATTTGTCTGATGGCCTTGGGTGGGTGGGTGTGCAGGAGGGCGCAGAATTGTCTTTCGACTTTGTTTCTCTTACGTCAAGATAATTTCTTTTTTCAACTAATATAATGGATATAATAGGTTCTTTTTTTCATTGAATCAGAGCAAGAATATATTTTTCCAGCTATCTGAGGGCCGGACATTTTTTGTTTGAAAAGTCTAATGCCCTCCACCTCCACCCCCGCCCCAAAAAAGTAAATTTAAATGGTCTTTTCATTACCTTCTCGCAAAATTTAGTTTGTATTCATTATGTATTGATAATATAGTTCTATAAAATGGACATTTGATGAATGAGCTATTTAAATTTGTCATATATATATATATATATATATATATATATATATATATATATATATATATATATATAATTTCCTATGTACCCAGTTATAGATACTAATCCTCTTGAATAGTATGCAAACACTATGAGTATATTTGCTTTGTTCGAAAAATTGCGTGCAAGCTGAGTTTCATTAACTTTACAGTTATGCGTTGGAATGATCAGCTGTAATTTTTCTATCAACATGATTATCATACTGATATCTTTTAAATAAAAACAGTACATTTGAAATGTGAGAAAAGTGTTCACATGTTGTTTTTGTCTCTGTGATTTAACTTCCGCGATACAATTTTTAACATTCTTTTCTCGTCTTTTTCATGACAGTAGATATCCGCATAAGTTGAACGAATGACATTTTTGCATTCTAAAATGTGAAAGAAAATTCATTAAACAGCTGGAAAAGTGGTGCAGACATAGTCAAGTAGTATTATATTTGAAATATTTAAAGCAGTTTACCTAAGAAAAAGTGAAAAGTACATTGAAATAAATAATAACTTCGACTTCAGTCAATACATCTTTACATGTAAACATTTTTCAAAGTCGAGTACATTTTAAACTACTTCCGTTGCATTAGATTCATTGTGTGCAGAATCGTTTACACATTTTCATATGAAAAGCCAAGAAGGAGTTTACGTGATTAGTCTGGTCTTTTTAGTTGTGATAGTTTAACCAGAAAGGCTGCCAATGGTTATATCAATGCACCCAACCATCGTCTGCTGTAATTAGAGACACAATGAATCATTGTTTTTTTAAACCGGAAGAACAAGTTCAAAATAGTTGTGATTGAACGGCAGCTATAATGTTTGAAGCACTAGATCGAAAAAGGGAGCGTTTGAACAAATGAAGGAACTTGGTTTCTGGCTGTTGTTGTTGTTGTTGCTGTTATTATTAGCAGTAGTAGTAGTATCAAAGGCGGTTAAAATCATAAGCACAGGTAGACTTTAGTATATTTTCCCTAAAAGATCTTATTTTGAAATTTTACACCAAGTCGGCAGTAGAATCTCGAGATTCATCAAACACAGTGTCGCACTATATCAAGTTTTATATTACATTTTAGTCTCTGTCAATAGTGACGTATTGCTTTTCAGAACAATCTATCTCAATAATAAACTTCCATCTACATCTGCCTAATCAGGAATCATGCCGAAAGTCAAGTTATACAGAATTGTTAGTTCATAGCACTTTTTTCACATTTAAATTTCCAAGTGCAAGACAATTTAAATTAGATTTTCTTTTTTTTCAACAAAATAGGATGCTATTTGCTGAGTATTGTATACAATTTAAGAAATAATTTGATGAATCAATATCACATATATTTCTAGCTTTTGCCTGTTATACACTACTTGTCAAATAAACAAGCGTTTTTACAGCTGTGATACCATTTGCGCTATATTACCATGGTTGCAAAATGTTAAATGTGCTTGAAATACTAATGTCAAATAATATCTTTATGTGGCATAAAGTTAAAGGTCATTTTTGTCTAACAAGAAAAATCTGCTGCTAAGGCTATCCAGCAAACTATATTGGGAACAGTTGGACTCGCCAAACAGGAAAATATCAATGACGACAAACTGTATACGTCATAAGGTTAAAGACCATTTTTTCTGTCAAACAACACAAAATCTCTATACATGCATTTACCAGTCGACAACGGTACTGAGAAAGTTGTACTGTTTACATCATAAGGTCAAAGGTAATTTTTCTTGTCAGACAAGACAAAAGTTCCAAGACTGTATATTAGACAACAGGAGCATTAAAGGGGCTACAGTAAATGTATACCTCATAAGGTCAAGGCTATTCTTCCTGTCCAGCAAGACAAAATACCCATGAACGTATACCAGACGACAAGAGCACTTAAGGGCCCACATAAACTGTATAAGTCATAATGTTAAAGGACATTTGTTTATGTTCAACAAGACTAGATCTCTATCCATGTATCGAGCTAGTCGGTAAACAGTACTAAGAGCAGTTGCGCTGTGTACGCCATAAGGTTAATTGTATGTTTTCTTGTGAGCAATCATTTATTAGTGTATATATTTTTAAATTTCAGAACATGAAGAGAAAGGACTAATTAGAGCAATTTGGAAGTTACCTAAATAAGTTCACAGACAAAATAAAACTAAGGATAGCAGCAGAGGATCAACAAATATTTTATCAACATATTCTAGAGCTACAAAAATGTATCGGGAAAGGTGAAATATTCCAAGAAGTAAAATGCAAGGAGTAAGCTGACCACAGTTGAATTGACTAAATTTGAATGAAAAACATTTCTATGAGAAGAGACCAACATATGGAAATCGATACGAATCAAGGAAAGACAATGGCTAATTATAGTGGAAAATTTAATCAATAAGCAGGATCACGAGCTTGAACCTAAAACAATTCGTTCGGCATTTTTCTTTTCTGGGTAGGGTGGAGGTTGTTGGTTGCTTGGATTTTAATGGCACTGAGGGTGAACCAATTAGCAATCTGAAAGCCTTTAGTGGTAAAAACAGGCTTGTTGACGTTAAAAATGTAGTTGGCTATGATAAGTCATACACATATTTGTATTGAACTTCAGCCAACATTTTCACTATTGCAATAAGATAGTATACTCCACCTTGAATGTTTAATTTTTTCAGAAACAAATTAAATTAATTAAAGAAAGAATTAAGAGTGAGAACGATTTATGGATGACAATATTAGAATTTTCACGCTAGTGTGGAGCAAACAGAAGAATAAATGGATTGTTATAGTAATCAAGGTTGACTTTGTCAAATATTTAATGTATGTTTCGGATATTTTTAATGAATATTGTTTAGTTTTTCGAGATTGATATTTTATTTTGTGTCAGCAACCATATAAGCATTTACTTTTTATTCTTGCTATCATTTCCAAATAGAAACAGATACAAAAACTACTGAAATCCCTTTTCTTTTTGCTCATTGAACATAAATGCAAACAAGTGAAATATATTTTGAAATAACTTCGGATAAATCAATCAGAATGAACACATCCATAATTGATGAGCCAATACCTAAACAAATAAGAACAAAATTACAACCCCATTCAAAACGTCTTTCAACTAGAAAACAATTCAGACGTATAACTAGACAGAACCTACACAGAATCACAAGGAAAAGACTCAGAGATTCATTTAAAGAAATTTTAATCAGTGCTGATTTTTCTGCGATAACAATCTAGATTTGTATATATTTTTCATATAATTTTTCATCAATTTGCTTCTGAAGAAACTCAGACTTATATATCAAACTTCTGAAACGACCGACGACAGGGTATAATTGAAGAAAGAAATAACATTGAATATAGACATTTGTACCACAGAATAAGGCCTCTTAATTTAATGAACCGACGTGAAATGGATAGTATCATTGAACTTTTATTAGACATTATTACATATCAAATTTGGACATAAAATGAGCGAAAGTACATCATGGACATTTCATAGCTTCGAATATTTAACAATACACATAGATATGTATCAACTGCTCAGAGGCAGGCCACATATATGCTTACCAGAAGAACTTAAGGACAAAATGCTTGTATGAACGCAGAAAATACAGATGATAAATGATTATTTTATGCAGCTAAATCAATTTGGTATACTTTTGGAAAAAATGCTCAGATACCGTCAAAATGAAATTTGAACAGACACAATTACTGGTTTAAACGATATCCGGTAAAAATAGAGGATATTAGAAATTTTTTAATGAATTTGATATATCTATAAAGGTTTATAAAGTTGTTGAACCATGTTACATAAAATCGTTCAGAATTACTGAAAGGGAAGTTGAAAGAGACGTTGATATAGTATTCATATTTCAGTATGGTGACCTTAATAACTATACAGATGGACGGTATCACTATGTTGTAATAGAAAGAAGAAACAAACACAAGATTGCTGTCATCACAGATAAACAGACATCATGGGCACAAACATATGTTACAAAATACTTGTTTTTCCATGTGCCAGAAAAATCATCAGAACACAAAAGACTATGTAACAATATAGATAACTAAGTAGATATAATGCATGAAAAAGGTTCAGTTGTAAATTTCAAAAACTGTCAGCATCAATTAAAAGTTCCGTATGTTATTTATTGTAATTTTGAAAGTATCTTTGTACCAGAACTGCAAACTTGTAAAGCGAGAAAAGAAATTAAAGTTATAAGGTAACAATGAGGTTTGTACATAGCTTTTGATTCATGGGATAGTCAATAGAACAGCTGGCACAAAATGAAATATAAAAAAATAGTGGTAACATAACAAAACTATGGTGAGTGAGAAAGGTCAAAGTCAAAGCCATTTATTATGTGCCCATATCCTAACAGCCTCTAGACGTGTGCCATAAGACACAAAATTAAAATATCATGCATGCTTGAATTCCCTCATGTTCGAATGCACCATTCTTTTTACATCATTCACATTCTAGAAACTCACCTTGTAAGAAACAATCCCCAACGTGTTCATGCTCTTTAAGACTGCTATTTATATATTCTGCTTCCTCTATTTATTTTAATGGCATAATGTTTTCAGCTGGTTCCCAACTGTAAAATGGGTCATCATAATCTTTCCATTTAACGAGTTTATGAATTGTACCGTTCATTCTTTTGGTCTTCAAAATCTTGTCACCTTCCTAGAAGTCATCATGCTTGTCATGCAGATATAACTCTTGTTCATACAACTTGTCTAGAGTATGAAATGATTTCAAATTATTATTCTGTTTTTGCTCAACCGCCTTCTCCGTTGCACTTGGCATCCACTTTTCTCAATACTCAGCAGCTGCGCTAACCATCTAAGTCTGTTTGCTCTAGAGTAAGTACATGTATTGGGATTTTAAGAAAATTTGAAATGCATCAATAAATAACGGAAGCAGTGTCTATTGTAACTGCAATTAACATTGTTAATTAAATATTTTACAAATGTGAGTGAGAGAACAATATATATATATATATATATATATATATATATATATATATATATATATATATATATATATATATACATACTACTGTTCTTACAAGAGACAACCAAAATGTATAATTCTAACAAATTTCTAACGAATAAAGTCAAAAAAGGAAGATAATTTGATCAAGATAACATTACATGTTAATATGACATAAAATCTTTGCTATCAAAACATGACACGAGGATTATAGATTAGACGCATTCCCTAGCTTCCATTGGTCAAATTAATCTGATCGCCCACGTTCAGCATATTTACTGCCGATAAAACGAACAGGTGTCAACATTTCTTGACCTATATTTAATAAATGTAACGAAGTTAGATGCTCAGTGTTAGTACAACGCAAGTGGTTTAATTTAAGTCAATGTATTCTTTACCTCGTGAACATCAGCAAGACAAAGTTTATAAAAATGAATCAGAGAACAAACAATAACCACGTCGTCATCAACAACGATCACATAGAGCAAGGGTCCTCACATTTGTGAGTTTATGAGAGAGTGGCGGGCACCAACCAATTAACTTGACCCATCTTTTTATTTTTTATTATTCATAATAACCTCTTCCGCTGGCACACAAACAAATTTGACGTGCGCCATGGCGCCCGCGGGCACCGCGTTGAGGACCACTGCCATAGCGAGACGTCAATTCAATAATCAGCAAAGCCAACCCGTCCTTCACCATACTGAAGAACATCTGGAAATCAAAGCAATTTGGAACAAAATCAAAGCTAATGATCTTCAATAGCAATGTCCTCAGTGTGTGTGTGGTTTTTTTTTTGGTTTTTTTTTTTGCTCTGGGTGCTGGAAGCTTACAACAAGAAAAGTTAGCAATCTAGAGACCTTCCAAAACAAGTCTCTGTGGAGGATCCTAAATCTTCTGGCCAGTAAAAATCTCAAACAGTGAGCTGCATCAGAGGACAAATGCAAAACCAGTTGTCCAAACAGTGAACAGGAGGAGATGTAGATGGCTTGGGCATGCGTGTCTAATGCCACCAGACACACTAGCCAGAATAGCCTTACGCTGGACACCCAATGGAAAGCGTAAGAGGGGTCGGCCCATGGAGACATGGCGAAGGACAGTTAAGAAGGAGATGAAGGTGTGTGGCCTGACATGGAAAACCATCATTAGACAGGCCGCAGATTGGCAGCAGGGGCGCTATCTCGTGGAAGCCTTATGTGCCAAATGAGGCACGAAGAGGATTCAATGAATGAATGAATTCTTTATCTCCTTGTCTTCTATATTACAGGATTGGGGGTGGGGGGTGGAGGGTCACTAACTATATAAGTATGGATGATCCGACAGTCGGTAGTAGGGGTTCAAGATCTGTCGGAAAGGAGGTTAGAAAGTGAATTCTGGATAGCAAGTTTTTCTATGTCTGTCACTGGATACAAATTAAAAGTAGATTGTAATTTTACAAAGTAAATTGAAGCCAGAAATGAAAAAGATGAGGTGAAAGGAGATAAGACACTTATGGTGACAATATTAATTCCCCTAATAATATTCCACGGTGTTCTTGTCGGTGTCGTTCAAACATCACTAACAATGCGTATTCAAAATCAAATCATCTGTCTGTAGGGGTGTGACGGACGGACGGACGGACGAAAAAGCAAATACTATGCCCTTCTATAATTATCGCAGCCATGTAATGTCCAAGATTGGTTTAAATTGCGGTCAGATAACCAGTGTTATGCTTTAAATAGTGCTTTATGGGGGCTATCAATTGCATAGCTTAATATAATTTTGATATTGACTCACTACAGAACATTACACTTCGCAGCACAACGATGATAGGTGATATCCCTCGCGGACTTTGAAACATTGGTATTGGGGACATTAATAAGCACATGATGAGCCGCATGCATCTTGATGTATAAGTCGAGATTTTATGATGACTTCTTAATTCAAAATCATTTTGATATAATAACTTGTGGGAACTGAAAGGGCTCATACTTGTAAGGTTTTAATCAGATTCTTTAGAATCGTGTAACTGGACGCCTACAAGTGTGATAATGCAAACGAATTGATTCAGGGACAGTTTTGTTGTAAATATTTCCTATCTTTTCATATTATGGTGCGGAATTCTTACACATTTCTGATTCAAAAAGTTCTTGAAAGACATTCTCTTTATCCTGTTCTGTGGCTGTACTATGACTGGATATCTTAATGATTACATCGCTTTGAAACTAATGATTTGATGTGAAAAACTACCTCCTTCTTGGCTAGAAAAACCGTTACGGAACAGATTCAGTGAGGTCTTTTTAACGGTAGTCTATTAAACTAGTAACCAGGCGAAGCAAGCGTTTCTTGGAGACCTAATGTCATGGAAATAATGAATAACGACCGACAATCAGACAGCTGCTGAACTTAATGACAAAATGGCCAACCTTTTACTACCATTTAATATATTCATGGGATTGATCGTGGTTTTGGGCATTCCGCGGAATTTGCTTGTGTTGTATGTTTATGGATATCGTTCACCTAAGTGTAACCAGTGGCGTCACTAGGGTTGGCGTCACCCAGTGCGGTAAACTCAAGGTGTCACCCCCTCTAGACTTCCCCCATTGACCTCCTCCGAATCCTCCTGTACCAGACCATACAGAATCCATTTTGGTGTCACCCAAATGTGATGGTGTCACCCGGTGCGGCCCGCACCCCCCTACTGACGCCACTGAGTGTAACTTCAGGTATTTTGTCCTTTGTTGTGGTACAATTGATCTTACCAGCTGCCTACTGGTTATACCAGGAGAAATATACACACAGATCAGTTGGTTTGTGTGCGAAAATACCATCGTCTGCGCTATCAAGTCATACCTTAACTCGGCAGCAGTGTACGCGTTCGTTTGGACGTTCTTTCTGATAGCCGTTCACAGGTACAGAAAAGTGTGCAAGCCATTGAGCTGGCAAATACCAGTTCGTATTGCAAAGAGGTGTGCATTTGGAGTTATCTTGCTTCCACTTCTGTTTGCAAGCCCGGTTACTTTCTTGTGAGGCAAACATACCGAAGTTGCTAAACTCAACAACAATACAATATAACAACAATCCTGTCTACATGTGAGAAAGCTAACAAGTACAAAGACACAATATGGCCATCTGTGTTCATTCAATACTGTTACATGTTGCCGAACGCCATTTTGACCGCTGTGACATTCATATTGTATGTCCTAATCGCCGCAAAACTTTTATCTCTAAGACGAAATTTACCCACTGCCAGTGTCTTTAACAGTGATGAAGCTGGCTCTAAGAGGGTGAAAAAGACTTTGATGATGTTCATTCTTACCTTAATCTTTGTAGTAACCATTACCATATACTATGTCCAAATTACCAAAGTATCCAGTTCCAGTCAAGTGTTCGAGAGAATGTCCAATAGCAATTTGGCTCTATTTTTCATCTTTCTTCGTGTCTACTATATCAACTGCGTCATCAATCCTGTCTTGTATGGAATCTTCGACTTCAGATTTCGAGAAATGCTCAAAAGTTTTGGTGTTTCCTTTATGATCTAGATCAGAAGAAATAAATAAAGGGATCTTCCTACTAGGTACATGACTGCCTTGTTCCTTAAGAGGGACTTTTCACAATAGAACTAATTTCTTTGACAGTGGATGGTAGCCTTGTTAGCAAAGCCAGTAAGTGCTAAATTTGAAACTATCATTCAGAACATTGGTTTTAAAAATGAGATCCTTGGAACAAAGTTGAGCTTGAAACATTGTATAAGGAGTAGTATATGTACTAACTTTGAACTTTACTAGAACTTAATGCTAAAATTTGTCATTCAATTGTAAAAGAAAAGAACCCACCAAAGTACCCATTTCCCTTCGTTGTTAATTACTCTTCTTTTAACTGTTTTATTCAATTAAATTATCAATTGGAAGAAATTTACTCATTAAAGATGATATTCCTAGTATTATTGCAACTGAAAATGACTGATATTATAGCTGAAGTAGCATTCACAAAAATTCCACATGCTTTCTTGATTTGCTATGAATCCATTTTATCCAACTCCTTATCGCTTCAGTATTTGCCAGTTATTTCCTGGTATGTTCCATTTACTATACTAATGTTTTAATCCTGCTTGTAGGCATCTGTTATTCTGTCTTCGTATATAGTACAGACGTCAATTCTTGTTTAGATTCTAAAAAGCCTAATTCTTTTTTAAATTGATTTTGATTCATTTAAAGTGTATAATAGCGGAAAGTGGTTATGGCTACGTTACTGAAGAACCTTCTAAAAAAAAACCTGATCCTCCTCCTGATGATGCTTCAATACCTACTCCTCATCTGTGTGGAAAAGCGAAACTCCCTACACCAACAGTTCAATAATCATGTATTGATCCATGCAAAGAAGATATCAAACATAATTTTAAGTTAAGTCAAGGAGTAAATGTTAAATAAACCTCATTTTAAACTCGTGAATATAACACCGTATTTTGAACAAATTGGTAGTCCTGATATTCAGCTGTCTCCGATTGGCAACCAAACAAAAACAACAACAAAAACAACAACAACAACAAAAACGATATGATTTAACACTATATCTAAGAACAAGGTGGAAGTACGTTTTTGGAATCATTAGGTTGGAAAAGAGAAGGAAAAATATGGACTAAGCAAGAAGTTATTCCACCAATAGAAATTACTATATTTAAAAATAACACAATAGAGCAACAGATAATAGTGTTGTTGAAACAGATTTGTTAGAATCTTTACACGAGACAACAGAAATACATTAGAACTAAGTGAAATATTAATTTGGTAGAATCAAATTGATAAAGTAAAAAATTAACTAGAAAGATCTGTAAATAGAAAAGGAAATGTTCACAGATTGTTTACTGATCAAGAAGAAGGAGAATAAGGAGGATATTTACTTGTTGTATGTTTTTAAAAATCAGCAATGAAAACAGACCTTGACATGAATGACGGCAATGTAACGAAAACATAAGATGCTATTGTTAAAGAAAAAGATCCAGCTAACAAAGCTAAATTAAATTAGGCATTACCAGGTTGCAACAGTAAAAGTGCATAAACAGTTGGTCATTTAACAGATATAGAAAATAACTTAGAGAATATATTAATAACATTGAGTCAAAAATAAAGGAGAAGTTACCATTAGGTGAAAGGTTAAACGGCTGTTCAAAAATAAAGGTTTAACAGTTGCTACCGTTTTTACATCTATTGGTATTAAAGCAAAACTCTTGGCCTAACCATATCAAATTTGGAAAAAGATTAACATGCGGTAGTGGCAGAGGTAGCATCGGAGGCAGCAGCAGTATGGTGGTTCGTTCATTGATAAATTAAAAAATGGTACGAAAAATATTGTTGAATATCTATTTGACTTGGGCAACAAGACCAGCAGCAATGCCTGGTATAATTGGTAATCTTATATCCTGCCTTTTAACATCAGTGCGTTATTATATGGTAATGGTATTGAGCATTAAGATCCACTTGCAGTGAGAGTTGCCTTGGTGGCCCTGATTTTATAACAACTATTTTGACAACAGGTGGTCTAGGGATTTTGTTACTGTAACAACTATTTTGGCAACTATTTTGTACAAATGACTCTCTAGTCATGCTACAACCAAGCTGAGAAAATACGAGATAGTGGACAACACATTAAATAGTACTAAAGCTGTATATGGTGACTAAAATTACAACAACTTAGCATGTAGGCCAATTTTCACCTATCAAGTTTCTGACAATGTTGAGAGCTTCGATTCCAAACATTGATCTTGTGCAAGAACTCTCGAACCTTGTGGAAGAGAACTTTCACCTCTACTCCTCCATGAAATGTTAGCATGCTTTGAGACTTGAAGCCATCTTGTAATTTTAATTTTTATCAATATAACTGATGAAATGCCATCATTTACAATATGTATATGCATCAGACTTATATGGTTGTAATACTTTTCTCAAAACAAAGAATAGGTGATATTATTTTGCTAATTCTGTCCTCATAGGAAACAAAAGGCATTTAAAAATATTATGTCAAATCCATTGTCTGCTTGTTGTTCATCTTGAATTCCAAATAATACTTTCCATTTAGATCAACACAAACTATTTGTATGTCAGCATTTTCATTATTCATCAAAGTAAAGGAATTTGACATAAAGTTCTAAATGATCTGACATTCTAAAAGTAAACACACCAATGTTACCAGTTTCTATTATTCTGATCTTTAGAAATTAAAAACTTAACACAAATGATCATAACCTGTTATCTATTTTGTATCCCTGTGCACTTGATCATAGACTTAAATATGGTCCATATCTAGTGGTCCAACATTTAGCAGCCGTTACACGCAGATGCAGCTCAGGAAACACTGTATTGCGAATTTGGGTGTACTTTCATGAATGTAGGGTTTTATCAGCAAAAATTTAATCCAGCTTATATTCTGGACATTTAGCATCCACATACATAACCTAAAGGCCTGATTTAAGTGTTATTGTATAACTGCTATGTCAAATTGTAACCTATTTTCAGTGCAATTTAAATAAACATTTTCAGAGAATATAGTTCTCAGATCTATTCACAAAATCATAAGTTTATCATAAGAATAAACATCGCTAGCAATGTTTAGGAAGCAGAATTTGGACTTTTGATGTGTTAAATTAGCATTTTCACTTGTTAATTCTTAAAATTAATTAAAGAATATCAATCTAAATAATTTCAAAAACAAATGTTACATCAATACACCTCTTTGCAAATACCTACTCTACGTCTTTGGATTAAAATAAAGATTTTTTTGTTCTTACACCAGTAGGACAGAACTGATAAACACCCTTCCTCATTTACAGTTTACGTTCGTTTTTGCAAGGTTTTATAGGTTCTGAAGATGAAGAGCTTGAATACTTTTTTTTATAGAGAAATCAGTCTATATATCCACACAAAACTCTGGAAGATATTAGTCTTGCAAAGCTCTTTCGTGATCATAAAGTTCTGTCTCACAAAATAAATGCAGAGACTATACAAATCAAGCCAATCAAACCAGTTTTTAAATACAATTGCAAACTAGAATTACGTGTCATGACTCAACTCATAACACCGCATACTGTCAACATGAGCAATAATCAACATTTCTTACTGTGCGCATGTGCCTAATAGCTTCTAGACCAAGTAAGCTAGAGCGATCTGTAAAAAGGCATATTACAATCAAAAATAACTCAGTAACTTACATTTAAAAATACAACAATGTTACCTTCCATCCTTTTGGATTTCTTCAAATTGTACAAATGAATGTTCAACCCAAGTTTCATGAAAATATAACACCAAGATAAAATCTCAATGTTATTCTTTTCATTTAGAAGCAAGAGTACAGTGAACAGCCCTGTGTTGAATAGTCCTTTCCCCATGTAGTTTGGTAACTGTTGATAATGGACAGCACAAGTCGTTGATCAGAAACGAGTTTTATTTTTTCAGTCACAATGATCTTGACCTCTGACTTTTGTTGCATTGACTCTGAAATCAAGACAGTTCTTCCTTTTTCCATGTGCAAGCCAGCAACAAAGTTTGGTAACTGTCTATGATGGACAACTCGAGTCATTGTATGGAAACTAAATTAAGAATATAATACAATCTACCTTATGGCAGGCATATAAAAAGGTGAATTAATGACATAGTTTACGCTCTTAATGCACAACTCAGGGCGATAATGGAACGTGGAATTTTTTACATTAAGGGTATTGAGGGGTTTTTCATCCATGGATTACCTCCCCAGCAATCAAAGTGATTTGATATACAAAACAAAGGAATAAATTGATTTAACTTTCTGTTAAAGATAAAAAGCATTAGTCTTATCATCCCCTTCTATTTTTAAAATATTTGCCAAGTAAGATGTATGCACATTGGGTGTACCAATTCTGTGCCCTCAAAAGTATACACAAATTACATTTGGTGACAAAAAGGACTTGCCCCCAACTTTGGTACTGACACTCAATTGAGGATATTACATGAAGATCATATATTCTTGGCTAATAATGTCCTCATATCAATCCATTTTATCAACAGCATTGATAAGTTTTTATTTACCAGTATACACTTGGAACCACCACCACCTACCACCACCGAAAAGTATGTTTCAAATAAATAAACCCAAGCATGTGATATAACTGAATCTCTATTGAACATTATTTTCTTTCTTTCTTGTTTGACTTATTTTTTCATGAATACAAGCATGGAGATTTTTTTTTTAACTTTTAAAACATAAGTTGTCAGGATTTTACATGTTCCCCTATATCACCACCTGACCTGGTGTATGGGGTATTACCTTGAATTATTTTTGCATCCTGATCTTTACATATGTTCCCTTACTTAGACACAACACACACACATGCACACACACAGACATACATTCACAATTATTATTATTGTACATAAAGAAAAACAAAGAAAGAGAAAGAGAGGGAGAGTTTTCAAATTATATCAGTTGATCAGGCATGAAGTGACATTATATATTACAAACACATTATACACTATAATATAGATCATGCTATAAAATGTGCATTTGAATTATAACACATATTTCTTAGTTAGTGGTAGAATAATGGTTCCCACTGTTCCCAAATCAACATAAATGTTTCTTTCTTTTAAGATTTGATTGCAATATAATTTTCCAAATTATAGTGGTCTTTAAGAAAAAATTTCAACCATGTAATCTAGGCACATCCCCTTTCATTTTACATATAAAGATGTAGTATTTGGCTAGAAGGAAACAAAAATACAAAGGTTGTTCATATATTCCATCTGTACTTATATATCCCAATATTACAGTCTTTGCACTTGGCACAATATCTATGTTCAATTTATTCTGAATCCAGTGGGACACATCATTCCACATCCTGTTTATCACATTACATTCCCAAAACAAGTCCAGTATTGTTTCCGGAATTTTTTTTTTACAAAAAGTACATTTATCTGTATCAGACAATTGTATTTTACACAAAAATGAATTCATGGGCAAGATTCTGTGACTAACACGAAATTGAAACCATTGTAATTTTGAGTCTCTTGTTATTGTAAAAACTTTTAGTATATATTTTCGGCCACACATCCATATTCAAATTGAAATTTTCATTCCATTTCTTTTTACTAGTTTTCAAAAGTGGTTTGTAAAGGTCTTTACACCTTTTATTGCTATGAAATACAATTTCCAAATGGAATGGGATCAATGGTCTGAGCAGTGTCATTATATCTAACTGTAACTTTGTACATAACAACTTTACACATTGAATTATACCTTGAAAAGTAAGGAAATTCGTGTTGAGACCGTATTTAGCTTTAAAATTATCAAAATCAATAGGTGTTCCCTGATCTGTAAACATATCACCAATATAGATTACATTATGTTGAAACCATTTGTTATAGAAAATTGGTACCTTGTTTACCCTTGTAAGTGAGTTTATCCATAAATTTGTTTTCATAAGATCTTCTCCTGTACGGGGTATATTTTTCACTATTTACAGTTTCCAAGGAAAAAAAACATCATACCAGAAAGCATTTTTTTGTTTTTTTGGATAATATCATTACATTTTCATCTCCTAATAAAAACAGGTATTTAATCTCACATATCTCATACTCAAACAAATTTTTAAAAATTCTGTTAGACAGAAGAACCCTACGAATCCAAGTTATTTTCAGTGCTAATATAAATTTATCAATGTATATCATTGCCAGGCCACCTTCAGAAAAGGTTTGATACATAAACTCTCTTTTAACTTTGTCCACTTTTGACTGCCATATAAAGGTGAAAAATAATTCACTAATTCCCTGATAAAAGTTTGCGGAGAAAAATTTACAATAGTGTTGAGTGACCAAGTCCCATCATACTATACTCCCAAAATGGTGATAAGAATATTGTTGTACAACATATAAGATCTGTAACTGACATGTGGCTTATTAAACTCAACTTCTGACCTTCAATGTCTTAAAATCCTCCACTAGAATATCTGTATACCCTTTATCATATCACTGTTTTCATAACACTATATATACCAACTTATAAGTAGAGTCAGACTGCAAGCTGCACAGACCTAGATTTTCCATTCCAAAATCGCCGGCAGATCTAGATCTAGATGCATTTGGTTAGGAGTAATCAATACAGCAAACAACACAGATCCTGATCTGCTGGCACAATAAACACAAAAGAAAGTATTGCATTTACAAACGTTAGACATGACTATGTCTAATGGAAGTATTGTTTGAAAATTTTAGATGTCACGCTTAACAGGTTTGACCTCTTATGATAAATGGCATCCTAGTTGGTACTGACCTACAAAAGGAGGAGCAATAGTGCCAAAAGTTTTCTGAATGTAAAGTGATGTAACCGCAGATTATATTCCAGATAATTGTTTGTGAAATGACAATAATGACCATACCAATAATAATACCAACAACACCAAACACACACACTCACACTCAAGTACCAACAGCTGGGATGCAAGTGAAACAAGAGGCCTACGTTGGCCTTATATTACTCACCTGGGTAGCTGACATAGGTCAACTTGTGAATTTGCATTCACACGTTTTGATCCCTTTATTTGCATGGAAAGGACAAGTCATTTGTACAACCAGTAGTCTCCCCTGGATCTTTCCCTGCCCATGGGGATCAGACCCTAATTCGTAATTTAGAACCTGTTCATAGCCCTACACTTAAAGTACATACACTTACTTGGCATTATAAGGGAAGTTAATATGTGCAATGAGCATGGATTCCTGGATCTGTCCTTACATCCTTGGGACCCCGCCTGTGGAGTCATGACCTTGAAACCACTGAACTACCCACCCAAGGTAACTGTGGTGGCTCAGTGGTTAAAGCCTTGGACTTGTGACCAGAAGGTTGCAGGTTCGATTTCTACCATCTGATCAGCATGGAATCTCATTATTATGCATAGATATCGCTCATAATCAAACTCATCCAAGAACTTATTTATATAAGCTTACATAACAAATCTTATTGAAATTTTATTAGGAATCAAGCAGAGTGTCTGCGAAGAAACATTGCCAGATGGATGGATGACTGACGATGGACAACAGACAAAAGGCCAGACCATAAGCGTACTTGGTTTTTGGCAAGGTGAGCTAAAAATCATATGACTTATTTTTTAAAAACATTCCTCAAAGAAACAAAAATAAATTCAAATGAACTGTAAAGTCTGGATGAAATCTTCGCAAAGGTGTAGGAGTATATATGCGGAAAGAAAATTATTTCCAGGCAATAATGCCTACTTAGAATACACCCATTTCTTTGAAAATTGGCATTAAAGTAAGCATTCTGGTAGTAATGCGTGACAAAATAGTATTTGAAATAAAAAGAAAAACATTGACAAGGTGTGATTCATTTGTTTTAACTATAAAACAGGATGATTTGAATCAATCAGAAAGGCTCATATAAAGTAATCTTTTTGTATGTTTTTTAGTCAATTCATGAAGATTTTAAGGCAGCATAAAAAAGTGAATATATATCTCACTGAAAAATAGTAGGAGAAAAATTTGAAGGAGACATGACTGCACTTAAGAAGTTAACGTAATTAGAATGAATTATTATATGCATTGAAAACTATTGGATTTAGAAAGTTCCACATTCATAATCACAAGAAAATCCAAAATATGGAAAATGATAAATATGGACTCCTAACACAGATGTATGCACTAGTATAGACACTTATCATTCATCAAATCAGAAATTAATACAAAGATAAATATATGCACATGAAAACATAAGGCTTCAAAAATATCTTTAAAAATACAGTTTTCAAACTTTACACGAGTTTAAAAAATGTTTCAAATGACACAAGATGATACCATGAATTTTCTTATACAGTTTTAAAACAAAATTCCACAATCACATTGATTACATTCATCAAGAAAAATGGTTTGACTGATCATTGTGATAAAATTGTTCAGGTCACCATGCAGACTTTAGAACTTTTCAAATGGTATCATCAGCAACCATTTTGGAATATACCAGATTTTCTATTACTTATATAGGGCGTAAGATAACTGAAACATGTGATTTTCATCCAAATAAAAGTAACAATATATACATATAAATCAATAAGCAAACCAGTAAACATACTTTATATCTGTCTTCACTGGAGGTGTTTATTAACTTTTTTTTCAACATAACTTGTTAAAAATGGCAAAACTAGTTGACTGATACATGACCAGCTGCCAGCTTGCCCTCCTTATAGGTAACTTTATGACCAGTGAGCCTTAAAGTATTCTGCTAGTGGTCTTGCTGAAAAAAGTCTTTGTACCACTTAAAAAAGTGGCATATACCCAGTTTACATCTACCAGTTTAAGTAAATCTGCAAATTTACATACATATGTACAGTACAGCTCACATGATTTTTCGGAACCCCACGCTTTGCGGTGGGGGTGGAGAGTGAGTGGAGAGGATTAAGAAAAATCCCTCCACCATCACTCCATGCGTCCTGACGGAGTTGCCGTGGCGTCTCGCGGAGAATAGACCTGCACACCACGCTTTCTCGCAGAGTCGCATCCAATCACCACTGCGGAGTGGATGTGGTCTCGATAAAATGGGCGTGATTTACTGTTCATCACCCCTACAAGCAGAGGTTGAGAGAGAGATGGGGGGGGGGCACCGATTTATCTACATAGTTATCCCTCTGGGGAGAAATTCGCTAACTTTTTGATACTGAAAAAAACGTAGTCATTTAGTTAATTATAAATATTTCCTTGTTCTAACGAAGATAATGTATGATACATAGTGCCAAATCATATTTTAGATGATGATAACGTAATGACAATGCCTCGCAAACTGTATTAATACTACATTTTTCGCAATGAATCTAATTTCTTTTTCTTCAATACTATGTTATCGGAATCTAAACATGCATTCATATCCTTATTTCTTTTTCAGTAAACGCAATACAAAATTTTAATGATCATATGAAAGTCAGTGATATTGTACTACCTGCAAGGAAGAGAATGATAAACATCGAACAAATTAATAACAAAGCTGCAGTCATACTTGACTGAAGTGAAACAAAATCGCACAAGTTCCGATGGTTACTCCATGTATGAGTACTCATTCACATATTGTATGATTTTTTCTGACATCCAATCGCTTAAATAAAGCATTATTAAGATTTCACATCGTTATTTTATTTTAAACTGTACTATTTTGCATTAATTACCAAAGTAGCGGGGTTTTTTTAAAATCACAAATGGTTGCAAAAGGTCATCCTAGATACATGTAGTTGACACGTGCAGCCTAGCACAGAAGCCATCAACACTGCTCATTTTCTTTTATATTGACGTGTTAATTTCATGTGCTAACTGTTAACCTAAAAGTACAACAGCAGCGCTTTCTTTGCCATTGATTTGACAAACTTGCGCATCAGATGAAATTAATGTTTAACTTTTTCTTCTTCTGTTCATTTTCCTATTGCATACTATGCATAATACAGAAAAATAAGATGAATAATTTTAGATCATTAACTCTTCTTAGTAAAGTTTCCCTCCCTCCCTCCCGTAAAAAAATATGGAATCCAAATCACTACTGCACAAGTTATTGTAAACTGAAATCTGGAAAAGTTCGCAAGTGGTAAGAAAAGTAATACTGTACTAGCTCTCTAGCCGTAAAGCAATATACCACATACAGATACATGCTCAATAACCAAAGGATCTAACAGTCACAAACAGGAAACTGCATTCTTTAATATCTGCGTAAAAATAATTAAAAGAGTATATTTTGTTTTTATATTTTCACCGTAGAAAAATGAGCAAATAATAGGATACATGTGGAGACAATACATCCATGCAAAATGCTCTAAACTTGTTGGAAATTAAAATCTCTGAACATCTCCGATTTTAAAATTTTCCACATTATTTTTCATTTCGGTAATAAGCCAAGTTCAGATTAATTACTAACAATTATCAAACTTCCGTTGTTAATGGCGGGACCATAATTGCGGCTGTAAAGTACAACGCACCAAGTCAGATGGCTTCGTGTGATAAAAACACTGTTCCCAAGCTGAAACTTATATCATCCATTGATGCAAACCCTTGTTAATATTTTACAACAGTGTTCACAATGGTCACTGCCTTGATTTCTGTAGAACATCCGCTGAAGTCAAGTCTTTATTAGGGAGAGACAATTCAATTTTCCAGGGGGGGGGGGGGAGTAAATGCATGAAAACAATTGTCTTTCTCTGATTCTGTAGTATAAAAAGATGTTAATCCGTTCCATATTTCACTTACAAGAAAATAAATATTATGAAAGAACAAAAAATATCCCGGTCGAAAAAAACAAAACAACATATAAGCCCCATATATTAAATGGTCAGTCCCTTACAGTACACAGTCATAATATTCAGCCTCGTGACTCTGCTATTACTGCTTAAAGACTAAGCACGCGGTTTGCATTTCAGTGTAAATTCAGTGTTTTAGGTTTGTTGGGGGGGGGGGGAAAGCAGAAGCGGATGTCAATTTGGATTTTAATTGTCCATATCTCAGAGAATTACTTTCCTTTGGAACAAAATGATAAATTTATGCTGTTTGAGAAGCTCAGCAATGTGTGCTTCTCGTCAAGTCAGTGCATAAGTTTGTTCATATTTCTTTGAAATAAATTAAAATCATCAACTTATTGCAAAAGAAGTCGATCAACCTTTTATAAACAGTAATGTGTACTGAATATACAAGACTTTTGAAATTATTTTTTTATTGTCCAAATATGATCGAAATAAAGACGACTGATTCTTCCAGTGGTATCAGGTTGTAAATCACTCTTGACGTCTCAGTCTTTCCATAGGTGGTCTTCATTCAGTGGCTGTTCAAATGTCAATCAGTAATGTCGACTAGCCCCTCCACGGTGGGGTTGACATCGGCGTGCCTGCCGAAACACGGTGGTGATTTGTAGGTATTTATGCCAATTTATGCCTCCACCATGGAGTGTTGTCATGGAGCTAAAGTGGAGGGGATTAAGTCACCCACCGCGAAGCATGGGGTTCCAAAAAATCACGTGAGCTGTACTGTATGCTTACTTACTTGTGTAAATGTTGTACTGTGAACAGATTTGCACACGTGCAAATTTGTATTGATTATATACTTTTGTGCGATGAAGTGTATCTGACTTTCATGTTCATGATTGTGTAGAATTGTATGAATTGCTTTGGAATTCACCCCATGCTCACAAATAAGTTTTCTTACGAGTAATACTTTGACCAAGTTATCAAAACTTCACTCAAGATAGGACAAGTTTCATTTAAATGCATGTTGAGACTCAGTGGGTTATAAATCAAGACTCGTTTGATAATGTTGTATCAGATATTAATATGGATAATTCTGTAACTATTGATTTTGCTGTTTGTAATTTTACAAATATTTTAAATATGTGCTTTTAGAAAGAAACAAATGTTTGTAAAAATAGAATGCACATTTCACTGGTTGGAAAGATATTGGTTTCAAATGCAAAATGGTATACTAAAGAATGTGATACCTATTTCTAATTGTTAAACGATGAGCTTGGAAATTTATTACATGAAGAAGTTGAAATCTTTATTCATGACACTGATAATAATTCTACTGTCATTCTCGATACAATAATCAAAGAATTAGATGTCGATATATCAACTGCAGAAATTAAACAGGCAATTTTGTACTTAAATTGGAACAAACAGCGAGGAAATGATGATTCAATCAATGAATATTTTATATATGGAAATGATACTCTTTTGTCACATCTAGTGACAATTATTATTTCAATTATTGATAGTAGTCATTTTCAGAGTATTTAGAAAGGTGTTAGTGTGCCTATTTTTTACATGGGAGATGGAGATGATCCAAATAATTATAGAGGTATTACTTTAGTTAGTTCTATGCCTAATTTATTTACAAGTACATGTAATTTTTATATTATGTGATATTGCCTGTATATAAATAATGGCCAATGTCTGCATGCAGTTTTTGTTAACTTTGCAAGAACTTTCATCTTGTTATCAAAATGGATATTAGTACAAAACTCCTAAAAGTGGTATAACAAGCAATATTACAGTTTCACATGATTTCTTTTTTTATATTATCTAATAACATTTATAAATGTATAAATATTAAAACTGAAACATTTGCTTGGAGTTGTGCAAAAACACCCCTCGTGATTTAGAAGCAAACTAGCATATTTATAAAACCAGACAGAACTATAAAAATATCACATTCATTTGGAAACGGTTGATAATGCATATTACGAAGTTTTATTTAGGCAGCTGGTGTTTGTTTTATATCTCCACTCTGCATCCACGAACTTTTTGATTAACCCTTTGTTATGGAATTATATATCATTTTTCTTTTAAATAATGGTATAGGTTTATGATCTCTGCATAATAGTCTAACAGCTGTTGTCTTGCAGAAAGTACATATACGGTATTTTAATGTGACTCAGTACATTAGGTCGTGGGAAGAATTGTCGCTTGTAACATTAGTATATCACGTGATTTAGCGCATGAGGGTATGAACTTCTGACCTAGATTCTATGATTCTTCAGAGTCAATACGTTATTGACTGGTAAAAACGTTAGTACACTGGTACTTTAGAGATGTCACGCATAACCTAGTTTCTGATTGGTTTGGAGAAGGTTGTTTCTAGAAGGATTAAATGGGTTTTTATTTCGATTCTGCGTATTAAGAGATAATAGGATTTATAGCAGCATTCTGGCATTCCTAGCATAGTTTGACAGCCTGAGAATTCATAAATGAATTTGGTTCATTTTGTGTGTGGATATTCTGTTTCAGTGATATATATATTATCATACAGTACATTCTGGATTAGTACTGTTTCTTAAACCTTAATAATTATACAGCTCCGTGGAATTATCGGAAACATTTGTAGAACTTGTGTTATTCCATATTCACAAGGACTATTTGGAATTTATAAAACTTGGATATAACTAATTCTTATTAACACATCAGTACACCAAAGGTTTCATTCGGAACCTACTTCATTCAGAATATTTGGATTAACTTCCAGATCAGTGAACTTGCGAATAATTTTGGACTTTTAAGGATATTCTATATTGTAAGTTATTTTTAATTCTTTCACTTTGATTGCTTGTTGAAATATTTTCATATTTTAGGAAATTAAATATTTGTAATTTAAATCTTGAAAGCTTGTTTGAGTCTTTTCTTTTGTTACATTACCGCTAGTCGTAACACCTTATATACTAATCCTTGCATGTATGTCTATCTAAATGTCTAAATTTTATTCAATTACATCCTTATAGTATAATAAGGTAACCTCAGTTCAAGAAACGACACATTTCTCAGCCAACAGGGGTCCTAACTCAGTCAAATTTAGGTTAAAGACAAAAACTGAACATGATTTGGGTTTAATTAATTTCCAAACTAAACTTGTTTTCAGTGCATTAAATGCTTGTAAAGTTGTGAAGCAGCAACAACAGTAGTGATTTCTTGTCAATTTTTTTTCAAGCTGAACAAAGGCAATAACTTTGTCAAATTTTGATAAAGAAAGTTACAATTCAGTTGGAACTAGTAGTTTATGTGTATTATGCTAAACCTTAATCTTGTTTCAGTTCATTAAGCCTTTGTAAAGTTATAAAGCAGAAGCAAAAACTTGTAAAGTATTTGATGATTATTGCATAAACAAAGGAAGGACAAAGCGCACACTATTTAATTCCTTCATAAAATGTGGTAGAGGTGTAGTAATCACGGAGGGATGGAAAATTTCAAAGCACCTTCCAGCTCCTTTCTACTTATAAGGAAATAGTCTAAAACACATAATATGTACTCAGACCACAATAATTGTCCTTCTATTTTACATAAAACCATTCATATTCATAATTCTAAATCTGCAAATATAAATGATAGACCCATGTAAATATCTACACACATTAACACACCTAAGGTAATTAAATCCTGACAGTTTCATCTGGAATGAGCCTGCTCATTTTTTTATATTACTATGGTAAACAATCGGATTTGCTGGGAAGAAAGCACAAAGAATGAATGACATGGAATTAGGTGATATTTTACATTTCACTGTGTTCATACCATTGATAATGTAATTGCACATTTGAGATGTTGATATTGTTTGACAAATACAGAATAATATCAAGCCTATGTATTCTCATCAATAAAACTTAATCAAGATAGAATACTATAAACAAAAGCCTTTACGTCTTGAAACAAAATATCCTAGAGTCAAATGTCTTTAAACGAATATAATTCTCCAATTTGTAATTTGTATGCTGACCTTCAAAACATGTTCCTATTGGGTAAGATAACATGATTCTGAAATTACTCTCTTCACCCGACTGTGATGTTGGATCAAAACTTTAGGTTTCTATCACATCTGGTGTAGAAAGTGCAAAGCATTATCAAATACAAGGAAACATGTAGATAGGTTGGTATGTGCCTGTTCAAAACACAATGCTCACTTTATTAAAATTTGTGGGTAAGTCGAACTTTCATTGCTAAAGTGACATACCCTGGTTGAAATCCAATCCAAAGATGTTCAATGTTAAATTTAATCAGCTCAGATCAAGTACTATTGAGCATAAATTATTAGTCTTTTTTTTTAGTAACACTTGCCATACAGATTGAAATTCCAATCACAAATATAAATAGTAAAGGTCAAAATGGATTAATGTATTTTAAGCAATTCACTGAATATTAATTTAAAGTTTAAGCCATTTTAAAAATGGCAAGAAAAATTGCTGTCAAATTAGCCCTACTGTATACAGTTGAAAGACCTTGATGCGATGAAGCTCTCTAGAACCATGTCTACCAAGCTTGGTCAAAATTGGCTAAGTAGATCCGGAGAAGTGATGAAAATGGCTTCCTAACTAGTTGCAATTGAAGCCACACTTTTGCTATGGCTTCCATCGGGAATACAATTTTGATAATTCATTTCTTAAAACTTTTGTAAGAAGAGTGATTAAAACTGGCACAGCCATCCTGGAGAAGTCAAAATAAGGTTTTCCATCTTATTGGTATCGGAGCCTCATTAATAGAGAAGCTGCCCCCATAAAATAAATTTGTTTGTGGAACATATCCTAAAGCATATTTTTACCAAGTTTAATCAAAATTAGTTCAGT
This sequence comes from Margaritifera margaritifera, assembly GCA_029931535.1. Taxonomy (NCBI): domain Eukaryota; kingdom Metazoa; phylum Mollusca; class Bivalvia; order Unionida; family Margaritiferidae; genus Margaritifera; species Margaritifera margaritifera. Next base: position 902,258 of record JAQPZY010001686.1, read on the forward strand.
CAATCTTGAGCACAAGTCAAGAAAAGAATGTTGATGGACAGATGATGGACAGAGGTACGACTGACACATTGTCATGTCATCAAGAAAAGCATAATGTTGATGGACAGATGATAGACAGAGGTACGACTGTCACATGGTCATGTCATCAAGAAAAGCATAATGTTGATGGACAGATGATGGACGGAGGTATGACTGACACATTGTCATGTCATATGCTTACATGACTTTTCACCAAGTAAGCTAATTAGCAGCCTTTAATAGTAGATATATTGAAAGACTTCCCACAAATCTTTAGTTAATACTTGAACCACTTGACCCAAATTCCATTTGACAGACTGTAATTTATGGAAAATAGCTCCATTAAGTGACATTTTTAGACTGAATCTTACATCAAGGAATTTTAATTCCCTTTTAAAAGAGAAAGTGACTTATTTTTGCCTAACATTTTGGGTCTTTCCAATACCTTGTGAAAAGTACATCTCTCTCTAACCAGTGACACAGTGACAATAAAAGTCAATTACTTGCGTTAACTATTCTGACAGTTTCTGTTGTTAACAGATTCTTTCTATTATGGAGAAACATATACATTGTTTTTATCCAGTAATGCTATATGGGATTTTCCATAAGCGTCTTCGAATTACACTATTCAGAGTTTGATTCAAACTCATCTTTCCTAATTACAGAAGTAGCTTTGACATCCTTGGATTTATTTCATTTCTTCGATGTTACGACCATATCTACAAACAGCATTTCACTGTCTTCAACTTTTGAATTCTTTTCCATTTTCACATCAAGGGCTGAACGATTCATTTTATCTAAGAAAAATAAATGTGCATTCTTTGACATTTTACAAGAGACCAATTCCAACATTTGCAATTTAGGTAATGTCATCACTTCATCTCCTAACTTTAACCACAATGCTTCTTCCAGATGAACTTCGTTCATTGCAAGGAGTGTCACTTTTGATAATTTTTGCACTTCGATAAAACAATCCTTTACATCCAAGTGAGCCAGTGACAATTCTTTTAACTTGGTAAGTTTCGCCAAACTGTCAAACAGATTCTTCCATAACCAGTCTGGCATTGTCATTTTGCAAAGTGTCAATTTCTCTAGTTTGTGCAGGTGAATTAAATCAGAGAATACCACGGGAACATTTCCAGCATGAATGCTACAAATAGTCAAGATATTAAGATCTTTACACTTTCCAATACTCCGGAGGAGATTATTCACAACCTCACCTGATTGAGGCACTTGCTCTATTTGTACAATATGGGGAGAAAGACACTCTATCTGCTCACTCAGTATTAACCAAGACGTTTCAGACATTGCATTCTTGATGAGTTGTAGTGTTTTGCAGCCTTTGGTGCTGAGTTGTTTAGCTTTGTGGTTTTTACAGCCATACAACTCTCGATCACTGGCATTTAATTTTAGTATCTCTCCTATGCCAATCTCTTTCAAATTCATAAGGTCTAATATTTCCATCTTTGAACACCTGCGAAGACTATTAAGAAGTGCCGGCAAGTGCTCTCCAATTTGCAGATTATGTAATCGGACTGTGCTGAGTTTAGTCATATCCTTTATGCCTTCTGCTAAACATCCCCAGCTGTAAAATGTCTTTTTGCTTCCTAGTGCAAGTATCTGTTCATTAGAATTATCTTTTGGACAAAATTCCAGTTTCAGGAGATCTTTGCAAGTGCTAATTGCCTCGATAATGTATCCTGTTGTTTTTACATCTATATTTACAGATTTGATCACAAGTGTACGAAGCTCTGAACTGTTTCCTTTGTTCCATTCTTGTTCTTCATGTAGCAATAACGTGCAATTCTCAATGTCAACTTTGAGAGCTTTTACATTGGGCAATATTGGTAGTCGAAATATAAGTTCATTTTTATTTTCAAGAAGCTGCAAACCAAAGACTGTTAGTTCTTTTGTAAATTTCAACCCTTCGGTAAGAATTAAAAGTTTTGCATTGCTTAGCTCATCCATACACATTAATGTCTTAAGCCATTTCACTGGTACTCCTCCTTGCTTGGGATTATTGTATTCTATATCGCAAATTATTTGTTGTTCTGATACCTCACTTTTCTCATTATCTTTGTCAAAAATCTTACTTATATCCTTTATAATCCCCTGTCCAATATTTGGTGCTACTTGACATAGCATATGAATCATACAACTGTTTTTGACAACAGCCTTCTTTGTTGTTATACATCTTTTGAATGATTCTCCCTTTTCCATGGTGATTGATAATGCTACAAACAAGTCAAACAGTAGAGTATGACTGAAGATAATCTGGGATCTTGTTCCTTCCAATTTGTCCCTAACTTTGTCCCTAAATGTTGTCATCAAAATTCCAGTTTCAAGACAAACTTTGATATCATTTCCATAGATCATTGGTTTGGTTTCCTTTGTTGTGCTCTTCTTGTCTGTGTCAACATCCATTTGCAAACACCAGAGACTTTTGGCTACACCACTGATAACCTTTAACAGATAACCATGGTCTCTCAAGTATTGTTTATCCTTTGCCTTTGCAATAAATATTGAAATATCAAAGCGATGTTGCTCCAAGACCTTGCCAATATTCGCCTTATACCATTCCCTCGTCATGGCACGTCGTAGATAATATTCTACGATCATAAGAAAGACATTTGTTAAATCAGCTGAAATAGCTTTACTCTCAATCCAAAACAATATCAAAGACAAGCACAAAAGAGGGATATTATACATGCTGAGCACTTGGATGTGATTTGCAAATTTCCAAAAGTGATCAACATCTAGTTTTTCACCACGAATCCGACAGAGGATGTCTAAAACTTTGCTGGCATATTCCTTGGATCTTTCAAGACTCATCCCCTGTATCTGGAATAATCGTAGTGATATTCCATCTTTCTCCAGCAAGCTTTCTAAACCATTAGGCCTGGATGTAAGAACTATGGAGCATGGAATCATTTCTTTCTCCTTTAATAAGTTCACAATGGGCTCAAGATTGCATGTTACTTCATCCAAACCATCAATCAAAAGTAGAACAGATCCTCTGTGTTCCGAAATACAACTCCTGGTACATTCAAAGTAGACTGTATTATTGGCAAATAATGTATGTCTTACATGTTCCAAGAAGGATGCATCTTCTAGCCTCTTTTTCAACTGAATATACAACAGAATTTCAAACCTGGCAATATCTGGAATACTGGAATCCTTCACGTCTAAATTGGATTCTTTATCGTCATGATATTGACACCATTGGCGAACAAGATTCTTGCACCAAGTGGTTTTCCCACTTCCACATTCACCAATAATCATGGCTGGAATTGGCCTGACATTTTCTGGATCAGTAATGCTAAATATTCCATTCTCAGATGTAACATTCTCTATGCCTTCTTCAACCTGTATTCCTAGACTTGTCATTTTTAATTCACAGTAAACCTCTGATACATCGACAAGGTTCTCCTCATAGCAAGCAGATAGGGCTACACCCTTCATGGTTTTATATTGGTCAATTAGACATCTCCTGATGTCTCTTACACCTGTCAAAAAAATCTTGGCATTATCTTAAAATTTGAAATACTTACAAAATTACTTATGTTCCATATTCAAATGTTAGCCAAGTCATCGCTTGTTTTGTAATTTACTTGTCTTGTATTTATTAATTATATTTTGGGAAGATTTACAGTAAAGGTTAAATATCAAGAAAATTTTAATAAATCTTCCTTGAATTTTTCGACCCTGAAATTCATCTTTTGTACAATTTACTCCCACCGAATTCAGGAAACTCGGTGCTCAAGTTTATATGTTGAGTGATATTGTTGAAAACTTTCCTATTGCATTATTTCCTTTGACTATGGCTATGTCTCTGTTAACTGTGAACTCATAACAGAATAAGACAACCATCTGACTGTGGAAGTGTTATGAAATTGTTGCTTTAAATGTAAAAGTACTTTTTTATTTTTATATGTTTTTTTTAAAGCTACATATGGTCCAAAATTGCAATTTCCAATTCTTTTAAAGTGGAAGGCAAATAAAATTTCAGTGTAAGTCTGTCTGGAGATTAGGCATTTTGTGTACTTCTTTTTGCTTTTTGACAGGCATAATAGATTAGAAAATACACTTCAAAATCTCAGACCTTTTGCCAATGCCTTGGGCTACACTTTATTACAGTATTTTTTTATCTCAATGATCATTTGAAATTTTTCTCAAGTAGTTGCCGATGAGAAGGTGGCCTATTGGCAGGTTATCTTCAGCCATCTTAGTCATTTCAGTGTCTCTTAAAATACTTTATTTCATAATTTAAGTAAATTACTTTAAAATAAACCTGTATTTTAGTGAGTTCATTGTTCAACTGTTATGACACTTGTGATTTCTACCATATGGGTGGTGGTGTGTGTGCACATGGGAAGGGTGGGTGTGTGATGCCTGCTGCAATTTTTGCAAGACTAGCATTTTTAGATGTGTGAATTATGCAAAAGGATTGTTAAAGGAACAATGAATATTAGGTTTTCAGGTTCAAAGAGTTCAAAACAACTTTAAGCTGAAACCTCATTATTTGACCATTAAATCCTTGCCGTACTTAGCATTTTCCAAAAATGTTTTCAAAGCAAATGATGCAATATGTATCATCTATATCTGTTATGTGCAAAGTAGATATTGTAGGATGTGAAGATTTACCTAAGATTTCACAGATGCATGTTTCCATAAGAAAATGTTTCACATGAATTTACCCTTCCTATGTTTATAATTAACAGAAAACAGCAATCTTTTCAAATTATTGGCATCCATGTATGGGCTCTAAACAGTCTTCACACAACTGATTTTATGACATATTAGCAGACTGACTCTCTTATTGATATCCATATGACATGTCAACAACAAAAATTGTTCTAAGTCCTTCTGCTACATTTGATGCATAATCATAACTCTGAAATAATATAAAATGTTTAAGATTTTTCAAATTAGTTGTTTTCAAGAATAAATTACATGTATTGTATCTCATTCATTGGTATGTAATATTATAGTGCCACAACTAACCAGGCATACACATGGTCAAGAATAAAGCTCAATGTAAATCAGACTTCTAACTGCTCATTACCAATGGTGCAGTTATACATTTGCCCTTATGGAACACACTTGAGTCAAGTAACCCACACCAGTCAATTAAAATACGGTGGGCAACACATACATAGAGTTTCATCCACTTATTTGGAGGTCCTTTAATATGTAGCAACTTTTTGACTGCATACTTCCCTCAGAATATACCTAAATTCTTATTGTATGACAAGTCCTTAACATACCAGACTGACATTGTTTTTCTCAAAAGAAAACAAATTTACAATAATTGAAGTGGAACTGGAAGGATGGAGTATTAGGATACAAGTATGTGAAGGTTTTATTGCAGAATCCCTTCAATCATCACATAAGAAAACAAAGGTTTAGTCTTGGGGGATTTTAGTTACTTCATCAGATTAAAATTATGAAAAATTTTAATTTCATTGTTCAGCTTAATTTCATTTATTTTAATTACATCAGTACTATTTAAATTAGATTAAAATAAACCACAAAGACTTAAGCTTACCAAGAAGTCACAGCATCAGAATGTAGCAGTGATGTCAATGAAAAGTCCAATGAGAGGAGGAGAGGAGGAAGACATGGATGAAGAGATGCACAGAAAATCTGAGGTCAGTAATCAAGCAAAATTTGTTAGGGATACCCTATAAATATTTTAAACTGGGGTCTGGGTTTCTATTTAAAAATATTTTAACAGCAAAATTTACGTTATTACAAAATATAAGCGAATTAAGCATTAATCAAACAATGGAGAAAGTGTCTTAATGTCTGACTGCTTCATAAATCTGGAAGGCAAGGGGGACAACTAATAAAGGTAGAACATTACAGTCTGTTTATGAATTTTAGGAGTCTATGAATCACTACTGATACTGCAATGACTTAGGTCTTCCCCTAAGTATCCCCAATATGAGCAAGTGGAGTGAAAACATATTAATGGTTATTTCACAATTATGATATGCCAATCTATCAAACCTACTCTGAAATAAAGTTAATGATTTGAGTCACTAAATAAAAGTACATAACATTGTCTTATGAGTGACAAATTTATAAACTCAATTTCAATGGGCTTCCATATTAAGTGGATGGACCTATATATAAAAAAAGAGAAAAATGTCACTTTTTATATTACCAATCATTGGAGTTGTGTCCTGTTTCAGGACTTCTTCATCTGGAACTGTTCTGCCAGCCTCAATTACCTCTAAAAATTAAAAGTAGAAATACAATGTTTATTCAACAGGAGTATATACGTTGTAATCAATAACATAAAATTATATTATATTTTTCAGGAGTTCTTAAACCAAATATGATATTATTAGCAGTTAAGTCTACTTGCATATCACACTCACTCAGTAGTGAAGTGAAATTAAGTAATATTGTTTTTACAAAAGGTCAATCGAAAAGTAAACGTATCAATGTATCTAACTGCTTATTACAAAATGAGCAAAGACATGCTGCTGATATTTTATTTGTAAACAATCTACTATCTGTATAGACTATTTGATGAATGATTTTGAACTGAAAACTCTGGAGTTCTGTATGACACCTGTAACTCTGGAAAGTAGTACATTTATCAATTTCCAATCATCGTATTGGTAAATTCTGATTTAGTGCAAACATTCCATTTGTTCTGGACTTTTAATGATAATTCCCTATATTTCCTTTTGAGGGTAAGGTTCTGCTGTGAAGCAATGTCAATATGTATGTGCAAAGCTCAAGATTTTTTCAATGTAATTTTACCTACTAAAGAAAGATTTCTAAACAACCAATTTGCTAACAGCATCCTAGCACCCTCTGTAATTTAACAAAATAATATTTTGTGCAAAAAGACAATGGAATTCAAAAGATAAATCCTTGTTGATTGCAGAAAATACACTTTGGTGTCCTTAACTCTTCACCACAGCTCCTTGAGCCAATTTGCACTACTTGCATTTATTAAAACTACATCTAAAGCAGTGTATAGATATGTGTCATCATCTGCTAGAATAAGAGTAGACTCATGTGCATATGGATTTATTAGATATTCTAAATTATTACATTTCTTTTTATATTTGTATTATTATTTATGGCAATACTTAACAATCCCACAGCTGTAATAAATAAGTATGGTGAGAGGAGGGTCACCATATCTGACTCCCCACTCAATGGGGAAAAATTGTGAACAGTGTCCATTATTTGACACACAAATGAATATGTCATGATAAAAGGTTTTTAACCATTTAATGACTGATGGACTGAATTCAAAAAATTTCAAAAGATTCTGCAATAAAATGACCATTCAATAGAATCAAAAACTTTTTCAAAGTGATGTAGGGATAACACAACTGGAATATCTTCCTCTCTTGTTTTTAAATCAAATCATGAATGAGACGTGGACAATCTCCAATATATCTACCTTTTATAAAACCTGACTGAGTTTTGCTAATTATATTTGGTAATAGTCTTTTTTAATTCCATTTGTTATGGCTAAAGATGCAATTTTGAGATCAATATTCAAAAGAGACATAGGTCTCCAGTTCTTCAAATATAATTAGGATTTTCTTATATTTTGGAATACAAGCAATGCCTCTTTGTTATGTGTAACAAACAAAGAATTAGTTTCATATGCATAATTCAGAGCTCGTAGTATAAAATATCTGACCAAAATGATGTGTAGAATTCTATAGTAAAACAATCTAAGCCAGGTGATTTTTTATTTTTGACATTTTTCAATGCAGAGAAACATTCTAGTATCAAAATTGGACCTTCAAGTAAGTCCCTGTGATCTGCAAATAACTTATTTATGAATGGATTCGAGGAGTAAAAGAACATATCATCAATTACAAGATACAGATTTTTACAGAAAGACTTTTGTTTTTGGAGAATGGTGCTCTTATCAGTTATATCTAATCCATTACCAAGAATTATTATTTTTATCAGTTTTCTGAAAAAAATGTCTTTTATCCAAGTTTTTAAAAAAAAATGCTTTTTCCACTCTCTCCTCTCAATTTAGCATTTGTCCTCAAAATAATGCCTTTGATTTTTTCTTCTCTAAGCATCTTTAATTTGTTTCTAAAATACAAATTTCATCATATTTACCACCAAACTGATCACTGTCATACAAGTTCTTAAGTTTTTCCTCTATCTCCTTTTCCTGGTGATCTCTCTGTTTCTTCTTGAAAGATGAATAAGATATTGTTTTCCCATGTACCATTATTTTTAGAGTTTCCTAGAATAATTGATTATCAATAGAAAAATTTAAGGTGCATACATTTTTATATAAATCTTTTTTATACTGATCATTTATTTCAAAGATACAGCACTTTGCTGTATTTACATATTCAGGGTCATTCAAAATACATGTACTGTTATTGCATTTCCATATTCCCCACTCTCTTACAAAGACCAATATCAGGGTTTCTAAGCAATGTTTGAAGGTCAGACAATACCAAAAAACACTACAACCTAGCTTATTTATTAAAATGACCCTTCTACGTATATTATTTTTGTGCTGGATTTCCCTCAGGCCACAAATCAATCAGATCTGACTCTTCTATTAATGTATGCATTTGATCACATGAGTACTTGTTACTTTTTGTGCATAATTAACAGTGTCCATATCATAAATAAAAGGTGCATTCCATTCCCCATCTACAATTATGGTTGATTTTCAACTTTAACAGTGCAATTGAATTCCTAAAAACAAATATGAGTAATCTTCTTTTGGTTCATCTGCTGAAGCCAAAATTTATGTTAAATTCATTTATTTTAGTGTCTAAAATGAAGAAATTGCCATCTGGATCCCTAATTTCCTTGAAGATATTACATGTTAATGTGTTTTGAATAGAATAGCTAACCTCTGCTGCTACAGTGGTCCCCCTCTTATAAGGCCACCCCTTCTGCAGCAAGAAAGTGGCCTTATGAGACGGGTGGCCTTTCTAGAGGGGGATCACACAGTTGTGAGAAATAACTACATATAAAGTATAAAAGATGTAACTAATTTTTATATATTTTATATTTTCATTTAAAAATCACAGGAATATTATCTGGTTAAGGACTCAATATGATAAAACTAATATCAATGAAATTTTTAAAAAATATGAATAATCATGAATCGTGGTGCAAAACTACATTGTCAGTAAATTCTGGGCACAAACATTTGGTTGTAACTATCCCTGTACGTCCGTCGATTCCGTCTTCCCACTCAATGCAGTTGAATGTATATTGACGATGTTTATTTGAATCTTTCTGACATAAAATTTCTCCGTAGTTATCAAAAGACTCTCCCTCTTTTCGTTTAATTTAATTGCTTTCACTTTTTGTTCTAAACCGAGAATGTCGGACGATATTTTGCGACAACTTAATCCTTCGCGGGCATTCACGCGTGAGGCACAGTGTTTACAACGGAAGTGAGTCTGTCACGTGATAGACTTTTTTTTCTTCTTCCCCAGTCTGGTACCTGGTTATTTACATATCATAATCTATTAGAGAGAAGCCACAAAGGCTAACATACCATTTTACTATCTGGCGACCGGATGTCACGCTGACTTGAGCTGAACAATGCTGTGCTTCTCAGCGGTTAGCTTTTGTCCTCTTAATAATTATCGGTGGTATTAATAGCCAGTAATTATCAAAGTGACAAAAGCTAACATCTAAGGAACACATGGCAGTAATTGGATTACTTAACTCTTTGTAAGGATTAAAGTTACTTTATTGGCATGTTGGAACAAAATGTCAATGTGTTGAATTGAGAAATTTAAAAATATTATCGAGATTTTACTCTGCAAACAACCATTATGTGGCCGCTCGCGGGGGTAAATTTGACCGCTTTTGCACTAAAATGCTGGCCGCTGGTCGCGTTAGAGGGGTGGCCGTCCTTGAGGGGTACTTTTGAACACAAACTCGTCGGTGCCAAGGGATTGTGGCCGTATAAAGCGGGTGGCCGCTGGTCAGGGGGGCCGTTCAAGAGGGGGACCACTGTACTGAAATAAGAGTAAAACCTGGTGTTGTAACCCCATTCACTTCTCCAATATGGTTCTATATTTTTGTAGATTGAATGTCTATGACAATGTAATGTCATATTTATCTCTAAATCTAGAAAAAATATCTCTGCTTTTAACCTTGTCAGAAAAAAGCCATCCACAATTCAGGTAGCCAGCTCTTAGATTACTCATACAAACAAAAGAGTGTAGAGTGAATTGCCAGAATAATACAGTAGGACTTATGATATTTGATATGACAAGCTGTTTGCTGATATATGATCAAAATCTTGTAGCCCATCTAAACCAACCTCTACCATTGTCCCACTTATAAACAGTCTCCTGTGTATGTTATCTATCATTTATACTATACTCAAAAAATCATTGTTGTTTGCTCTCATTATACTATAAGACACAAAGAGTGGAAAAGAGAAAGAGATAGACTAGAAAATAAATTACAAGTCATTAACATTACATTGTTTTACATAACAGTTTAAAGAATGTACTTATCTGTACAAATAACAGACCCATATACATGCATTTTTCTTACTGATGCCCATAATAGTTGTATTATTGTTCTCTTATGCTCTACTTATATATATATATATATATATATATATATATATATATATATATATATATATATATATATATATATATATATATATATATATTAAACAACCATCTCTCATATTCCTAAGAAACTCAAACAGATCAAATTTGGTTTTAAAAAAATAATTTATTACACGTCTCAGGTAACATGTTCACAAGATACATATATGTGCAGTACAAAATTCTGTCATGGCCTTTGACCTTGAACCTGATATCATCGATTGAAAATCACTGAACTTGTCTCAGACATTGTCAAGATAAATCCACATGCTAAGTTTAATTCAATCTATAATTAATATTTCCGGAGAAAAAAAATGAAATTATTTAAGTGGTATTTTTAAAGCTATATCTGCAAACTGGGATTGATAAACATCCATTCATACTTGTTTGTGTTATCATGCTGACACAATATCATGCTGTGCCAATACAGCTAACAACCCAAGTCAATAACTTTGACCCTGAAATCAATGTCATAGTGCTGACTATCAACTTGTTAATTGGAATTCAACTAAATACAAAGTCTGATCAAAATTCTTATGTTGATGTACAAGTCACTGTCATAAGCTCAATGAAGTATAAAACTGCAAGCAATGACTTTTGCCTTGATTCCAATGTTAATTAGGTATGGTTTCAAAACTCATTCACAACAGTGTGCATATGTTGTGGTGTTTTCTGCTCCATTTTCATTCAGAACCAATTAAATATGCACAAAGTGTTTTAGAGGTAACCCCATGTCAATACCACCATTAATGCAAGCGGATTACTTATTACAAGATTTTCCAGATTGCCACTGTGGTGCCATGTTATAAGTCTGATGAGCACCATTTTTACAACATGCCTATAATCTATATTGCTTTATTAAAAACCCCATGTCAATACAACCATCCATTCAGGAAAAGTAACCATGTAAAGATTTTCAGGACGGTTGTCAAGGCAGCCTTTTTGAAGGTTAGATCAACATCATTTTAATATAGAAATAACTTTATACTGTTTTACTGCTTAAAAGAAGCATCATTTTGTTAATATCAATATTTACATTAACAGGAGAAGTAGTTGTTACAAGATTTTTCAAACTTTAGGAGATCACATTGGCATCATTTTCACCCGAGACCAACCGCATACAGATAGAAATGTTTTCTGACAACCAAATGTTGATACATATACAGCCATCCCTTGAAGACGAGAAGTGATAAGAAATATTTCAAGATGGCTACCATTCATCAGCACCTATTTTATTCAGAACCAGAAAGGTAGCATAAAATGTAATTTAGTGAAAATCCCAAGCCTATATGACCATACATGTTTAAGAGAAGCAGCTTTAACAAGATTTTCAAAATGGCTGCCATGATGGCCATATTGGAGGTCTGATAGCACTATTTCCATTTGAGAGCAAATATATATTATAAAAGGTCTTTAAGTGAAAATCCCATGTTGCTACAACTATAAATTATGAAGCAGCAGCGATAACATAATTTACAAGATGGTCACAATGGCCATCATAAGAAGTCTAACAGTGAAAATCCCATGTTGGTATGACCATCCGTTCAGGGAGGAATAGATAGTTAAAAAAACAATTTTAAGTTGGCTGCCATGGAGGCCATATTGGATGTCAGATCAGCACAATTCTGATTTAAAACTAACCAGCCATCATAAGAATACTGTTAGTGAAACCCAATGTCAATATGACCATCCAATTAGGACGAATTGGGATAACAAGTGTTTTAAGATTTCCGCTATGGAAAACATAATGGATGTTAGACTGATACCATTTTTAATTTGGACCAACTAGACAGCATACAAAGTCTTTTAGTGAAAACCCCATGTCAATATGACCACCCATTCAAGAGGAATAGTGATAAAAAGATTTTCAAGATGGCTGCCATCATTGATGCTCAAGGGGCACCATTTTTGTTTATGATCAACCAGACATCATAAGAAGTATTTTAGTGAAAACATCCCATTTTGATATGACAATTCGTTCAAGTGGAGTAGCAATAACAAGATTTTCAACATGATGACCATATTGGATTTCAAATTGGCACCATTTTCATTTAGGACCAGCTAGATATCATAAGAAAGCTTAAAAACCCATGTCAATAGGACCGTCCGCAAAAGAGGAGGAGAGAAAAATATTTTCAAGCTGTCAGCCATACCGGTAATATTTGATGTTGGAGGGACACCATTTTCATTTAAGACCAATTAGAAATCCGAAGATGTGTTTCAGTGAAAACTCTATGTCAATACCGAAATTCATTCAGGAGTAGTGATAACAATATCTGAAGATGGTGGCTATATTGTATGTCAGATTGGTACCCTTTACATTTAGCACCAACTAGACATCATAAGAAGTCTTTTACTGAAACCCCATGTTGATACAGAGATGCTGCCACGATAGTATCTCAAGGGGGGGACCTCTCCACTTGTAACCCAAATATGCGGGAAGTAGAAAATAAATGATGGGGGGAGGAAATGGCCATAGTCCAATATTTACCAAACAAATAAATATCCGTCTCTTTCTTTCTTCCTGCTCCACTTTGTTAGAGCTCTATTGAAATCAAAATCATCAAAAGATGTCTCCTCTAGTTGTACAAGCATTAATCTATTGATCCTTTCTGAGCTTAATTTGTTCTTTATCTGTGTATGAATATTGTTCTGTGCTGAGAACCCCCTTTCACATATGCATAGCTAGCTAAGCCAGCTTGAACAAGTTGGAAAACTGTTCTTTATGGTTGTTATGTACAATTTTCAACAGCTCATAGGTATTTTCAATTGGATATCTCTGCTCCAAAAAATTATTTTTCACTAACAAGAGCTCTGCCAAAGTTTCACTTTCTTGAATCAGTGCTTTGCTGACTACTATGCCAGATTTCTTATCTGTTACACAATGTTGTATTAGGGTTTTAAGTCCATCAATGCCATAGTCAGCTTGTTCAGACAGAGGTATTTTGATCAAAAATTAATATCCTTACTTTTTTAAAATTTCATTTTAGATTCTTATTTATTCAATTTATCTTAACCCTTAGAGTGCTATATAGTTTTGTAGCACTAGATCTCTCAAATCAGAATTATTTTGAGAAAAGAAATGAAAATTGCACTCTACCTCCCTGTATTTTAATTAGGCTTGGTATTCTGCTTTTTTGACATTTAATTTTGAAATACCGCTTAATAGGGGGTTGACTGGCATGCCATCTGTTTTTGTCCATCCAGCTTGTACATCAGACTCGTATTCAACATCATTTTTGGGTTCAAAATTACTCACTGGTATTTCCAATAACACTTCCAGGTTCCAATAATCTCATATACTTCAAAACTTTAAAAATCATTGTCATCATCACTATCATCTGCCAGTATTTGCCGAACAAAATCGTCATCTGAAGATGAACCATGTTGGGAGTCAGCCATTTGGGGTTTTCTAGGAGCCCTTACTTTAAACAAGCATTTGTAAAACTTCCTTCATGAATGCAAGGTTCAACCTCGACAATGCTTGTTCTAGGGTCCAATGTGCCAATCAAATTAAGTTTAACAACCATTAATGTCAAGCCGAAGTACTCAGATGTGTAAACAGATGCCTACCGGAAAAAAGACAGATGACGAGACAAGTGTTACGAGACCGCTACTGGCGTTGTGACTTATGCTGCGGCAAGCACTTTTAGGGTTAACAGTTAATTCAAAATTGTATACTACGCAGAGTACATTTTTATATGCACGACTTTAAACTAATTTGCGGGACTTCTTGTGCATCACTGCTTTCAAAGTGTGCTCATTCATACAACTTTTGCGTGATTTTCATTTATGACCAACTAGAAATCATAACAAGTGTTTCAGTGAAAATGCCCATGTCAATATGACAACCCGTTCAGAGAGTAGCGATTACAATATATTCAAGGTGTCTGCCTTGGTGGCCACATTGGATGTCAGACCATTTCATTTAGGACCTACTAGACAGCACACAAAATCTTTTATCCTACCCAGGAGGATTTACGATAAAATGATTTTCATCATGACCACCACTGCATCCATATTGGGCATATGAGGGGCACCATTTTCATTTTATGACCAACAAGACCTTGGGATGAATGTATGCGTACAGTTTCATGGCAATCCTGTTAGTACTTTAGGAGGAGTAACGATAACATACTTATGCTAACAGACAAAACAAACAACAGATGGATGGAAAATGGACAACAAATGACAGGCCACCGCTTAAGCTTTCTGGTCTATGACCTGCAGAATTAACAATGCTTATAAAAAGCAAAGCTCTTGAAACAACAAGATGTAACAATGTGACAGCATTTCCTTATATACTGATCCTTACAGAAATAGATAGATAGATAGATAGATAGATAGATAGATAGATAGATAGATAGATAGATAGATTAGATAGATAGATTAGATAGATAGATAGATAGATAGATAGATAGATAGATAGATAGATAGATAGTTAAGATACAATATGACAAGGCATTGCAAGAAGACATGTAGGGATAAGATTGTTAACAAATCTGCTGAAAATCTTCTTGACCCGACTGCTGAAAATTCTCTTGAACTCACTTCTTGATCCAACTATAAAATCAAAGTGTCTTTTTGTCACATTACCTGTGGTATGGAGATCCATGAAAGCAATTCTTTCGCCAGCCTCTTCAGCTGTCTTCATAGTATCTGCACCTGCTAAAAATGGGAATTGCATTATATATATAAAAAGAGCGACTTTTTCTGAAATTATATATATATATATATATATATATATATATATATATATATATATATATATATATATACACACACAACCAAATGACAACAAGCAGTCTAGGCTAGTTAAAAACTAGTTTTGCACTGTTCATGGTCATTTTGTTGCATTTATCTTAATCAATCCCCAACACACGCGATCCCTTGCTGGATCCAGTGGACTTCAAAGAACTGTTATCCACATAATTTGTATTCTTTATATATATATATATATATATATATATATATATATATATATATATATATATATATATATATATATATATATATATATATGCAACCAGCCATTCATAAAAATCAATATCACCTTTTTTTTAAAAAATGAGTTGTCACACATGGTGTTCAAGTTGTTACCAATGTGTTCAAGTTTTACTTCTGTTGTATTGCATCTAAAAACTACATTTACTAGCAGACTTTATTATTTAGTGAATGACAAGGAAGAGGCATAGCCTGTAAATCCCTTGTAGGGAGAAGCATAATATGGCTAATACCATAGCATATTTTGATGAATTCAGTTTAATTTGAGACTACCATAAAATAAATATTCAGATATTTACCTGAATATTTCTTCTTTTTTATCCAATATAACAAAACAGCAACTGTTACGATTATAATTATAATAATGATGACCAGGACTGGAATCCACCATAAAATTAACCCTGTGTCACTCTCATTCTGTGGATGTGGCTCTGAAATTAAAGATATGATAGGTGTAAATGCTTTATTATGTTAATCCAAATACAAATTAATCAATCATATATTTTTATTTACTTTTAAATTGAACATAAGTTGTCAGGATTTTACATGTTCTCCTACATCACTGCCTGACCTGGTGTATGGGGCATTACCATAAATTAGTTTGCATCCTGATCTTTACATATGTTCCCTTACTTAGACACAACACACACACATGCACACACACAGATACATACATTCACAAAAATTGTACACAAAGACACACTCACATACAAACCCAAGGTGTTTTAAATTACCTGTTTGTTTGTTGTTGGTGGGGTGTTTTTTTTAAGTAATATTGTTTTCTTTGCCCACCCCCAAATGAAAGTAAAGAAAATGTAACAAACAGCTATAAAAAAAATCATGTACCTAAAGTTGACAATAGGGTCCATTGTTTCTTAAATTCATCATTGTTATTCATTTTGGCAACATATTTTTCCAGCGTTTTATATGATAAAACACAATTTTTATAATAGGTGAGATTTGGGATTTTTGATGCACAACATGATCTGTATATAGCATATTTTGCAAGCAAAATTAGGAAGTTAATAAGATCATCAAAGTTGTTATTTCCTATAAAAACACCTTTTCGTGTAATTCTAAAATCTGGATTGTAAGTTTGGATCCATTCCACAAATAATTCCAAAAGTGTTCAGTAACTGAACAGTCATAGAATAAGTGCTTGTTCTGTTCCCTCCTTACAAAAAGTACATTTATCATCATCACTTAAATTAGTCTTTTTCAAAAACTGGTTCGTGGCAATATTTCCTTGGAGAAGTCTAACATTAAGATAAAATTAAAGCTAATCATTTCTGTGTCTTTTATACAAAGTTTAGACAAAACAAAAGAGTTGGACCATTCATTTGCACTAATTGCACACTCTAGCTGCCTGGACAAAGTTTCAGGTTTACCATTTGGCTTTTGTATCTTGGTTCTTATCAGGTCTTAATAAATAAAGTTATTCTTTGCTCTTACCCTAAAGAGTGAAGTTTTGTCAAAAACTAAATGAAAACTATTTCCACTTTCAAAAGAAACTTTTAATTTTCTTTTTCCACTTCACTGAGATCTTTGAGATGAGAGCAAAGTACTGTATGAAATTATTAGTTTGTGTTTTTTGTTTTATTGCATCAAAACTGAATAGAGATCCTTGTGCATCAAAAAAGATGTTGAATAAGTACAACACCATTTGTTTTCCACCTTGTGTATGATTTAAAATTATCTATAGTAACTAAATTAAGAATATCTTGAGACAAATATTCATGAACAGTAGATGGTTCATATTTACATAGTGATAAAGCATAAACAACATCACACCAAAATCTATTTTGAATTGATTTAGAAATTTCTTTTAATTTAGTTTTTCTTAATTTAAATAACAGTGTACCTCCAAATTTTCCAAATATTTGTTCAGAAACCAGTTTTTGCCATAAATCATCTTCGTTTAGTAAAAGAAACCTAATCCAGGAAAGTTTTATACAACACACAAACGAGTGCAAGTGAATCATATTTAATCCCCCTTCCTTAAAAGAAGCTATACGAGTGTCTCTTTTAACCCTCTCAGTTTTACTGCCCCAAATAAACTGGAAAAATAATGTATTCAGTTCTTTTTCTATATGTGGTGGAGGATTTGGTACAGCTGCAAAAAGATGAATGAATTTAGGCAAAATCGAGGGTTTTATCAAAGTAAGTTTTCCAATAAAGGATACATTTCTTCTGCTCCACCAGCCAAGCAGTTTTTTAACTTCCTTCAACTTTGTCAAATAATGAAGTTCTACCATATCCTCCAAGTTCAAAGAGAAATCTACTCCCTGTAATCTATAATTGGACATTGACCAGTTAATATAAATTTATGGACATATTTTTTCATTAAATTTTTTTATTATTTCCAATCCAAATAGCTTTTGATTTAAAAACATTGCAGTACAGACCTGAAACCAAGGTAAATCATTTAAAATCTGCATAAATGTCTTCAAGGACAAATGAGAACCATCTAATAATAGAAAAGCATCATCAGCGTACTGCCCTAACTTGAACTCCATTTCATTATAGAAAATGCCCATAATATTTGTGTTCTTTATTAGTTCTATTGCAAGAAGTTCAATTCCTATTATAAATAAATAGGGCGCTAAAGGGTCTACCTGGCAACAATCTCTCTCCAAATTAAAAAATAGGGACAAGTCTTCATTATTAATGACAGAACTTTTTGATTTATTGCAAAATACTCTGAACCAGAGACAAATGGATTCTCCAAAGTTAAAAGATTTCAGAGCATTTTCCAAAAAGTCCCAATCAACCGAGTTGAAAGCTTTTTCAAAGTTATCAATAAGAGAAGACCAGATTAATTTTTTTCGTCAAGATAATTGCATCAGGTCATACAAAATTCTTGTATTTTCACCAATAAATCTCGCTTTCATAAAACCCTTTTGGCTGTCACTAATGATAAAAGGGAGGACTTTCTTGACCCTATTAGCAATAGATGGCAAAGCAATCTTGTAATCAACATAAAGTAGTGAGATTGGTCTCCAATTTTTTTCTTAAATTTCCTGTCTTTATCTTCTTTTGAATGCAAGTAATGATTCCCTGTTCAATCACATATATAAGTATATAACCTAGTTTACCAAACTTTTTTTTTGGGGGGGGGGGGGAATTAACTGCAGCTTCCTATGCAAATTTTCCTTCACTTATTGTTGTAGCTGGCTTCCAATATGTACAGCACTTTAGATTAGATGTAGGTTTATTTTCAAGTAGAGTGGTTACAGTATACAAAAAAACTGCAAATGTATGTTGCTGAACTTTAGTGCATTGCTGCTAACTGAACTAGCCTCTGGAACCTTACAAATATCCCTCCTCCACTTGAACACCATTTGTGACAACTAATTTATCTTTATGCTTCTACACTGATTTTTATGAATAGTTGGATGCATTTTTGTCTTTCTGCAAGTGTGTGTGTATATATCTATATTTTTTTTTTTCCAAGCTGCTCAGTGGGTAGTAGTAAGTATGCCTTACTCCTCACAATCAGTAGGTTATGGACACAAATCCTGCACAGACCAGCACAGGTCAGTTTCTGTGGTGCATCTCTGGACAAGGCACTTAACTAACACTGCCATGACACTACCAGTCTTTGACATGTTACTGTACCATTTAATACCAATCCTTCTATCAATTAATCTATATATACGTGAAAGAGGAAAGCTAAATAGCTTAGTTTCGAGGTGGGAATGTAATATTTATCCTAAATATGTGTAATTGAGCAACCAATTTTTAAGGCATGCTAATTATCGAGGTCAGTCTATTTTTGTCTGCAAATTACAATGGGGCACCAGCCACAACCATCCTGACAACCAAGTTCACAATTGGTGTTCGCACTTGGGCTGGGAAGGACTTCTTGCTCATAGAAACAAATACTGAACATTTTTGCATTGTGTACAACTTATGTATGGTAGTTGAAATTATAATGATTCATTAGGAACTTGCATGGATTATTACAGTGCAGTTAAGTATTATTCCGGTAAATCTGAACATGCAAACCTTTACAAATACCACTAGTATTTACTACTTTTCGACTCTCACTTCAGACTATCCCAAAAGTTGTTCTAATCTACTGCTTCTATGCCCAGCGACTTATGAAGCTGATGTTCTGTTCCATTCAAGGACTTGGACACTTGACCGATTCATAAAGAGTTGCTATAATCCAAATAATTATGTTGGGTCAAACAGATATTCCTCAAGCTTTGAATACCATCCAAAACAACTGAATGGAGTAGTAATTATGTATCTTTCTCTTTCTTTTATCAATCAATTTCTGCATGTCCAAAATTCTTACCGGCTAAAGTTTTACATAGGTTACTGGAATCTAACTGGATACAGCGTTTTGATTTTCCCACAGCACAGGCGATGTATACTTCTGGCTTAGGTCCTGACTTAAGGTCAAGGACACTGATGTGATCCTACAAAAGTAGATTAGACATAAAACATGTCATAATTAAATATCTGTACAACTCATGACAATTACTGACTCTATGGAGAGTCACACATAAAAGAATGAAGCAAGAGCTCATTATGTGTAAATATCTAATATACCATCCTAACTTGATTTATGGTTTTTGATCACTGATGCAGCCCTGGAAAATAAGAAATTAAATATATTCAGTGAAAATAAAAGATAAGACAAATTTATCACCAATTTTGATATATGGAAGATTATGAAATGAAGAATATACAAAATAATAAAAACATTTAAAATAAATATCACCCATCCTAATTACAAAATCCAAAGGCAATTGTATTGTTTACTGCAGAATGTGGCATTAGATGATAGTCTGAACTCTGAATCTTATGTTTCAATCATCCAGATATTTACAGTTTTGACCCTTGTAAGCCAGATGGTGATACCTTTTCAAGGTTGTGTCCTATACTTTGGAGTTATTATTCCAAAACAGAAGAATCCGGGAGCTTACACTGATCAGTTTCTGAGTACCACTCGTCCAGTTTGGGGTCAACCTTGGAATTCCACAGCCCTCATGGGGAAGTATTGCCCTTAAAGTATCGCCTTCATGAGTTATGTTTGGGATACATTGGTTTGTTGGTGGAACTGAAATTAAAAGTATTGATAATAAACTTTAAAAAAAAAAAAATGTTGATACAAACCTGACTATTGTCCTTCACCACCTCCCACTAAATGACAGGAGAATTAGGAACTAGGTGTGGTACTGAGTCAATCATATGTTGGTTGGTTGTTATGGGTTTAACGCCATTTTTCAGCACATGATAGGCTATACATGGCGGCCATTATATTTGGTGGAGGAAGAACCCAAGAAAAAAACCCGGGAAGAACCACCGACCCACCGGAAACTACTGGCAAACTTTCTCACATACCCACGTTGGCCAAGCCTGAGACTCGAATCCATGAGGACAGAGGTGAGATGTCAGTGATCTGTAAAGGTGAGCGCCTTAGACCACTTGGCCACCTGAGGCCCCTAGTCAATCATATTTAAATCTTTCTAAAAATTGATATCATCTAAGATCTTGCTACATATGAAATATCATAGCTAATATAATTGGAAAAATATAAATTCTAGTTTTCACAGGCCATTAAAATATTTTAAATTATTACATCTGAGCACATGACTATTCTAAGTGATCATGGGCCATAACTCTGTAAAATCTGGTCATCTTCAAACTCATCTGACACCTTGCTTGGGAGAATTTTATTAGTAAATGTGTTTGACATGAAATAAAACAAATGTGAATACTACAGTGTTCAGTCCAATGCCTAAGTCATATAGGGTTATAACTCTGTAAATTAGGGTCAAAATATTGTTGAAATTGTGGAAGTCTTTTGTGACTTTGTTATGGTAAAGCTACTTAGCCAATTCCGTTCAAATCAGATAAAAAGATGTTAAAGCTAGATTGTTCATATCCCAGTGGAATGCCTATTCTAAGTCTTTCAAGTGCCATAACTCTATAAATTAATGTCAAAATTGTATCATCTTCAATCTCATCCAATATTTTGTTGAGCTACAACTTCACTAAAATTTTTATTGGAACCAAATAATAACAGTGTGAATGCTCTGTGAACACTCTAGTTCCAGGATTCATACACCTTTGGTGTGACAAAATTCAAGGACTTTTCAAGGACTTTATCCAGTTTTTTCAAGGACCTAGATGCCCAGTGCACTTTAGGTATATTTATCAATGGCCATTTAAAGGATTAGTGAGAATGTTATAATTTCCTGACAATATTTGTGCAATAGGCTTGAGACTTTATAATTGAGAATAAAAAAAAACAATCTTCGAAGAATAACAACACTTTATTTCTAAGAAAAACAAATGAATTCAGATCTTTATATGAAGAACAAAAAAAAAAACTATAGATTACATAGCAAATAAGGTACACTAGGTTCAACAGTTCTTTAAAATCTTAACGCCAACTACACTACAAGTACAACTACTGGAGATCAGAGTCTGCTTGTATGACAGTCACAAATCATCATATGAAGAGCAAAATACAATGGAAGGATAAAATGAAGACAAAATAGAATAGTCACAATCTTTTCTTTAAGTTCTACACTCAAATATGTAAATTGCACACATGACCACACTACAACCACTGACTTTTTAAATACTAAGTTCCAGTTATTTGGTAAAGGCAAATTTGTAGAATGTTTCATTATGGAGGTATAATCCACCTTTATTTCACTTTCAAGTATATGGCAAATTAACTACCAGATCTGGTATTCTTGTTTTTGACACCAATTGGGGTTGAACACACTTTCTAGGCATTTTGCTCCAAGTGAAATGGGTAAACTCTAGCAGAAAAATACCAAGATAAATCTTCCGTATTCTCAATGCCATGTACACGTGTTTATCCTTTGGCGAGTGTGAATGCAGCCTCCTGAATATTCGGTAGTGATCAGAGTTTACGGAGATTGACGAAGCCCACCTTCTCTCTCCAACACACTTCACGAAAACACATCGGCAGACCTTGTATATAGCGATTTGCATAATGTATGCGTACCTGAAGTTGTCCACGGTGGACAAAATCGATTTCTGGAATAACTTCCGAACATGATATGATGCATTCACACGGCATCTTAGAATCGTTCGCCGCGAAAGTATGCAGTGTGTCGTCGCGTCTAATTTTTTATATCTGCTGTCGCGTGATCACTCATCGAAATTGTACAGGTACATTTACACGTAGAATTAAGTATATTGTGTAGAAAGCAGCCTTTCTGTTAACAGGCATATGGACATAATTTACGCCCAAAGTTTGGTCATGATGCCGAAAAAGTCAATAATAGACTTCCAGCAGACTTCTGAATTTTAGAGCATACGCTGAAAATCAGAAGCTTGGACGTACAATAAGAACAAATTGTGACCATTTTTGTGTATATTTCTAATTATCTTTTGTTTCTAGAGTTTGAACAGTTGATTCACCATGATTTAATGTACAAAGTTGTACCGTTGCCGCAGAATATAAATCGATGAAGAAGAATAATCGTTGGAAATGTATACTGTGATGATTATATGCATATTATTTAAAAACAATAGTTTATTCTATAACAAGGAATTTGTATGTTTATTTATAATGTTCGGACGCACTTTTTAATCAGCATTCGTGGAATAGTCACTCGTTTGCCTATTACAATTACTGAAATTGGTAAAAGATTGGTCACAATCAAATAAATTAAGGATGCATTGATTGCATTTGTTTTAAAATATTAGCATTATAATTATGGTTGTCATACAACTGATAATTTAATCTGTGAAAATTTGCAGGTGTTACTTGAATATTATTGTTGGTGATCGTTTACAATATGATAATAATTTCTCAATAAATCGCGGTAGCTTACTAATCAAAACATTATTATCGAAGTCTAATGATCAACTATGTTAACTCGAGAAAGAAAACAAACATGGGGGAAAATATCGCGTAGACAAACACAAACTATTATACATGCATGAGTGCTGCATGTATGTCAAATATTGTGCTCATGTTTTCGTAAACATGTATTCAGTCATTTAGAGCAATTTAGGGTTGATTTTTGGACCAAATATAACTTTAAATTCCTAATGTCAAGTATTTTTGGTATCGTATATAACAAAATCAATATATATACGTATTAAGGTATTAATTTAGGTGAACAAACACAATAACGCATTTTACTATTGAATAAAGAAAAGATTCGCGCACTTTTTAATACTCTCTATCAGGTCTGTGTGCAATTATAAATATCTGATTGGTCACGTGTTGTAAACCACCCAATAGCAAACAGTTTTATTTTGATTACATGATGTAATGGCATGAAAAGAAACTTTCTTACATTCGTTTGTCGATTAATTATATATTTTTCAAGGACCAAGGCTTATTTTCAAGTACTTTTCAAGGTAAAAATGATTTTCAAGGATGAATTGAAATTCAAGTATTTTTCAAGGTACCATGCGAGCCCTGAGTTCATACCATAAAGGAATGCTAATTATATGCTGATCAAGTGCCAAAACTCTAAGAAATCGTAAAAATATACTCATCATCAAACTCTTCTGAGACCTTGTTGAGGTGAAGCTTCACAACCAATTTGTCGGAACTTTTGTTGAGATGGAGCTTCACTGCAAATATGGTTTAAATCAAATAAAAACTGTGGATGCAAGAATGTTCACAGGTTGGGCATTAGTGATCAGGGACCATAACTCAAAGAAATATGTACAGAATGCACTCATCCTAAAACTTGTTGACATGAAGCTTCACAGCAAATGTTGTTGAAATCTTTGAAAGCTAGAGTGTTCACAAAGTTGTGCATTAGCAATGCCTATGCTAATACGATCAAGGGTCATAACTTTCAGACATATTCAAGACGATCACTAAACTCATCATTGCTCTTATTGAGACAAAGCCCCACATAAAATTTGGTC
Source organism: Margaritifera margaritifera (assembly GCA_029931535.1). Classification (NCBI taxonomy): domain Eukaryota; kingdom Metazoa; phylum Mollusca; class Bivalvia; order Unionida; family Margaritiferidae; genus Margaritifera; species Margaritifera margaritifera. The sequence continues at coordinate 926,776 of JAQPZY010001686.1, forward strand.
AGTATCTTGTGATAAATTTTGAAGCTAGAATATTCAAAAGGTTGTGCATTAGGAATGCCTATGCCAGGCTGATCACGGGCCATAACTGTAGTCAAATTATGCAGAATATGTTTATTATCAGACTCATTTGGTTTGAACCTAATAATAAATGTGGATACTAGAGTGTTCACAATGCTGTGTATAAATGATGCCTATGATTAGATAACCAATCCATCACCAGAGCAGACATAAACACGCCCTACTCGTTAGCATAGCGCATCATATAAAATCAAAGTAGTTTATGTAATTACTGATTATTGTTTAGTGCATACTGGAAATTTCATGAAAAATGGTTGGAAGTTGTTTAAGTTGTCATGGTTTGAACTTGGATACGATATATATATAGTGGCAGTCAGATAGGTGACAAACATTAGGCCTGCAAGTCCGTCAAGCTGCCAGTGTGCCTGAAAAACACATTATGCTCACACCTGTGGCAGCAATAGTATTGGTCGGTGGTCCATAGGTATCGACACGTGTTAGGGTTTGAGTGACATATGATGATACATCAATTAACGCCCATAACTCGAGGAAATATGCAGTAGAATAAGTTCATCATCGAACTCCTCTAAGCTGTTGTCAAGTTAAAGCTTCACAGCAAATTTGGTTCAAAATTCTAAGTAAGAAAATGTGGATGCATTTACGAGGCTGATGCATGGATGAAGACCATTTCTATGTCCACAATTACCTTCTACTCATCCTACCTCCTACTCGTCAATCATATCGATTACCTAGAACTTCATTATTTTATCCCTTGCTTTATGAAAGAAATGTCTGTTTTTGTTTTGTATTGGGGTTTATGCTGTTGTTGATGATGTTTTTTGGGAGGTGGGTGTTTTGTTTTTGTATTAAAATGGTTTTGAAATCTGAGAAAAAAATTAGAAATCTAAAACAGATTTTTGAATCAATCTTCTTCTTGTGCACTTTTTAGCTGATGAACTATTTTCACTTGTGCATAGTATGGACAGCACAAAAACATGCCACAAGTATAATTCAGATATTGCAAGTAATATAGCTACTGTTTATGAATAACATATATGCTAAAATTGATGCCATCATTGGCTAGCTATAAACATCTGTAGTTAGGGGTTATTTTCACAAAAATAAGCACCATATACTCTGACTATGCAAATCCTTTTCATGAATTAGTTTTCTCTACCCAATTCATGAGATATTTTGATATGATTTAAATTTAGAATGAAATTCAGATATCACACATGTTCTGATATCTGCCATCAAAATTAACATTCTAATGTGCATATGTAGGTTATACCATCGGTTGCTCAAAAGAACAATCGAATGCGCATGTGCCTATAAATTTAGAAGTGTTCTTTTCTAAAATGGACACTCTGGGTCCAAAGGAACTGTCCATTTACATGAACCATTTGTTATAAGGATGCATTGTATGAATGCATTTGTCATGTGTTTCGAATACAGAAAATTGTAATAACAAAATTATATTTCTATACATAATATAATGGCCTATCCACCAACTAGTTGTATGGTCTTTCTTCCCTAATGTCACACCTGTGATATCTCTCAGTGTGTGAAATAATCTCACAGAATTTCAGACCATCTCACAGACTCATTCCTTGATATCAATTTCTCACACAATGAGAGGTTTGTCATGCTAAGATTTGTTCCTCATGATATTTGAACCAAACTTAAAGGGTCATACTTTTGAAATGTTTTCATAATAAGATGCAGATTTTGAGTCAAGGTGTAGATACAATATATATCAAGTATCATTCAGTCATGACTCTGCATATTGCAACATACTGTAACTTGCTACTTAAGTTTAAAAGTGAACACAAAGGACACTTTATTTCCATTTTGAATCAATACATGTGGATGACGTCAGGGAAAAAAATTAGATCCCACACAATTTAATCAAATCTCAGAGTATGTTGTCATATCTCAAAGTCTGGTACTTGGACAGTAAAACAGGTGTGCAATGTTAGGGTATATACATATGTTTTTAGAAGGGAAAAGAGCTTTACTGGATAATTCCAGCTATTTTGCTTCCTATGGCTTGTGAGAGCATTAATCCTACCGACCTAACACCTCCAGATATACTGTGAACTCTATGAAGTTCTTTGTTGACCCACTAGTTTGGACTAGTGTGTAGGACCCAGTGTCATTTCTTGTGGCATTTCGAATCTTGATGCTGTTCTCCCCAATTGCCATCAGCCTGTCACCGTATGATGGATTGGTCATAAAATCAGTGTTGGCCATCCAAGAGGCAAGGCGAATGCCATTTTCCTTGTTCCATGTTTTGGCCCTGATATCATCTGCAGAACTGGCGGGTGTATTCGGAAAGAGCAGATTGGCATCTTCAGACTCACACACTTCAACTATGGAACAGAATGATAGTTATCATTATGCTTCCCTTTAACACAAATATCAACAACAGGCTAAAATTAATTCAGTCACTGAGTTTTAAAAGTGGGTCAATGTTTCCTTTTCACTGTAAGATTTCTGATTAATTCAGGTTTGTAATATACTGTACATCAAACATAATCAATCTGCTACAGACTCTGGTGAATGTAAACACAAGCAATTTATACTACTATTAAGTGACTTCAAGTGTAAAATGATTCATAAACTTTAAAATGTGTTTATACTTTGAAAAGGACATGTGCCCAAAAAAATAATGCAGATATTGGATCCAATAAAAGTTGGTCAAGGTGATCTACTTTTGGTATGAGATAGTGATATTTCTTAGAATCGATGCACATCAAGTTTCATGGCAGTACATCCAAACATTCTTGAAATGAGAACAACCAAACAGAAAACACATAGCACAGTGATAATAATAGCAGGTCTACTCCTAATATCAACTAGCAAAAGGTCACATACCAAGAATGCAACTGAATGTTTAAAGTTGTGAATCACTCCCACCCACCCACCCAAGCATATCCTTGTCTTATTGTCTCCAGGTAACAGATGAGATATTAGATTAATCCTGGTATAAGAACACTGTAATGTTATGCAATCTGGATCTTAATATGGGAATCACTCCAACAAACTGAACTAAAATATTGGAAAATATACTAATATTTAGTTTAAATAACTTGGAAACCATTCTCATATCTTCTCTCAGATTTGGACATAAGTTTTGTTTAATTTACAGCATTATCTCCATAAACTTTCATTAATCTTGATACATAAACAAATGATTTGTTAATGCAGATGCAGTGTTGCACATTGAGCGCAGGATTGCAGATTTTCCACAATATTTTATCTCCCCCAAATCCTGACCCTGTGACCCCCTCTGAGCGTGTTTTTTTCTCAGAAAAAAAAGCAATCCAAAAATACGCCTTCAAATTTTCATTAGTGAATGTCCATCCATGTCTCTGTCATGCTAGCAATCATCAAAGTCGCAAAAGATGATAAAAACTGTAAGATGGCAATGAATACCTATTTTAAAACAGAGTATCTGGCAATGAAAACATTCAAGGTTTGTGGTAGTTGGCTGAGTTGCAATTTCAAGAGTTTGACAGCCGTTAGTGTAAAATATTTTCAAGGTTAAAGTCACCCCTATGGCAAGGTAGATTTAATTTATTTTGAGGTTGAAATAATGACAAGAAAGACTAAATGTATGCAAATACACAATTTGTCATTTAATGTATAACTCCTCAGTTTGAAAAGAAAAATAATTCAGAAAAAATTGGGGTATTTATTATAATAAATGCTGGTAGATAATGAGTGTACACTCAAGTTAAATCAGGGCATGATCTGGAAGAAAAATTCCATGGTGCAGCTGATTTCAGGTCAACCAGATATTCAAACATGTCAATATTTTCATGATTTACTTGAGCACATGATAAAACTTTTATTGCAATAAAGGAAGTGTCCAAGGAAACTATGATAGTACAGTGCAGACCACAAAGTTAAGGTGGCAAAACTGTCGAAGCAAATAAGATTCTCTCTTTATTATAGCTCTGTTAGTGAATTTTTCTAAAATGTTGAGTGTCCCCCAAATCTGGAGGGTGGGGGACACAGTGTCCCCTGCCTTTGGGATCATATGTGCAATACTGCAGATGAATTTGAGCGGGCTTAGAGATACAGGTGTACATGTATTTTCGTAACTGTTAACTCTAAGTTATACACAGCTATTCTGCAATCGTAACTAGTTTGCAGGAAAAATGCTTTAAAATTCAAACACTTGACATCAAAAGCCAAATAGACAACGTTGTTTAAATCAATTTGTTTAAAATCAATTAATACATGTACTTGATCAAAATTGCATAGACCATATACCACAAAATCAGACGACATGATTGCTGCTCCTGATTTCACAGAAACCTGTAGGCTCAATATAATGGTATGCAAAAGTGCAGGAGACCCTACTGCCCATATTGTCCCTAATGTCTGCAAGCATTAAAAAAGCCTCGAAAGAGGCCTTGATGTCCACAGACAAAAATATTTTGAAAAAATAAATATACGAATAAAGACAGGAAAAAGAAAAGAAAATAAGAGCACCATGAACAGCACTTTATATGCCCAGCTTGTTGTTAATGGTCCTCCATGTACCCTATATACTCTTTATAAGTTGACATTTTTTTTTTACTGAAAATTCTATTCATGCAGAGTTGGGGTCATCTTATAAGCGCAACAAAAAAACTTATAAATCTAGGGGTAATGTTGGAAACTCTGTATGTTTGCAGTACATAAAAATACTTTCAATTAAAATATTTTTGTTTTCATGCCACTGTTCCCATTCAGAAATGCATATATGGTATGCACCGTGTTTATCCGTTTTATGACGGTATTCATTAGACAATACTTGTATCTACAGTTATTTGGATTTTAATCATTTGAAAATATTACCCATCAATTAAATACTACCTACCACAAAAGCGAAGTGTCCATCAATGTTGTTTACCATGGGTGTTTACTACCAAGTATATTGCTTCCATTTTCGCGCAAGCCCGAACAACCTGTATTTGTATTAATATTTGTGTTTTGCTGTAAAACACTATGTTTGATGCAATAAACGTTTTAATTTAATTTGTTTTTTCCTTTTCCATTAGTCAGATTTAATTCCCATGTGATATTTCCCAAGTTATCTGCCAGTGCACTTGGGTTGATAAGCCCTTGGCTTGTAAAGGCAACACACACTTTGTTTTTAAGTTGACAATCCTTTTGATCGAGCCATGAATTTAATACTTGTTCAGAACCAGGTAGAGTTCTACAACTTCATGTGTATGTTTGACCTTAATCCCTTCACTTGTAAAGGCACCACCCTCTTTGTTTTCCCACCTGACAACCCTTTGATCAAGCTGCATGTTGGATACTTGTTCAGTGCTAAATAACAGAGGGTGGTTATTTGAACTCCCTGTGATCTTGCTGCACAATTGACACATGTTCAGTTGCATCCTTTAATAGATTTCACAGACTTTATGATCAAAGTATTACTTACAGAACCCAAGCTCAGTCTCTACATAAGCACCCACATGACAGTAAAGCAGAGGAATCGGAGTCTGACGATAACGATATACAATAACTAGATGACGATGGAGAATTTGATAACTTTATCAGACAAATTTGGATGAATTCTTGGATTCTGTACCAGATGACATTAGAAAGTGTTATTTTTAGGATACCGTGAATCACAAAAATGTGGACTTTGTTTATTTGTAAGACGTGTGGAATTAACATATTACAGGATATTGTGAATCAGATCATTCTAAACTACTATTTTTATACCGGTTTGTGACCTATAATTAAATTCATGGATTTATCATATAAATGGGTTTAAAATGTCAAGCATTATAGATTTCAATGTACATTATTACATGAAGATGGATAATTTGTAAGTTGTCAATGTTTTTGTGACATATTCCCCTCAATAATATATTTGTATTTTACACTGGTTTTGTCTTCATTCTATCTATCTATCTATAGATTTGTCAATATGCACATCTTTAGGTGATGACCATAATACTAGTTTTTACCAAGTTTCATGGCCTTCCATTAAAAACTGCAGGACTATTTGTGGCACTATTTGTGCTAATTAGTGCTGGATGGAAGGACAGATGGATGGACAGACAAAATGATTTTTAAATATCCCCACCCCAACGCCCTCTGTGGGGATATAAAATGAAATAACAGAGCTAGAAATTCTCTATTATCGATGACAATGAAATTAATGCAAAGTCATCTCTTGAAATTACCCCTTTCTAACCTCGATACAGTAGAGTAGCACATCTCGCTGCCTGACACAGGACATTTATGGCTTTCAAAAGTAGAAGTCACCCTAGGTAAATGCATGATTAGTCATTCTAGTATGCTGACTGACAACCAATTTAGTAAGTGCATGTTATGAATACAAGCTGCACATATAAGCATGAAAAATGATACATTTCATGTGCAATCATTCATTTAAAAAAACACCTTTATGTCAACTTTGAAAATGAACAAGTACATTTTTGTCAAAAATTTGTTTTGCCAAGAAAAATCAGTTGTGGACTCAGCATGCATAAATTGGCTAAAATTTGATATTTTGTGTTGTATGCTAAATGCTCCTACCTTGGTACATATTACTCGTAACTTTACATTCGCTTCAAATGTAGATTATTAGGTTTAAATGAATATTTCATGAATTTACGGTGTTTGTCCAGCACAATTTAAAGATTTACGTGGCTGTTATTCTTTGTGTTATTAAATTTGCGATCTCCATATCATGTTATGTGGATGCAGTACGTTTTCCTTTCCTTCTGTCTTGTAAATACTGCATGCGCATATAATGAATTTCACAAAAATCTAAAATGTATATGCATACATTGCTTCATATTTTACTGTACTGTTGATTGTTTTTTTTGGGGGGGGCAGGATTGGGGAGGATTGTTTGTGTCTTTGTTTGTTTTATTGATGATGATAGGCCTGGCTATCAAAAATAACCTGACTTCAACTTATCCTGTCATAAAACAGCTTGTCCTGTGTATATTCTTTGCAAAAGGTGTTGGGGAGTTTTATTATCTAATAAAATCTTTTACCAAACACGGAGGTCCTAAAACTCCTTGTAGGGGTTACCTTTGTTCAATATGTCTCTATTTATACTGATGGTGAGGACTTTAGAGCTAAGGTCAAATACATACACATTTTAATTTTTTGCGGAAATAAATGGTGAATGAAAATACAAGACTCAAATGCCAATTTTATAGCCATTTTCCACCTAAAATCTCTCTTGAAAACAAGTAGAAAAGTGACTGAAGAATACAATATTATTTTTATTTGGTTAAAATCAACAAAGAAATACCATAGAACAAGTTCCAAGTGCCAGATTGCTGGGATCTGGCAACTCTCCTGAAATGCTGATGTATTTGAACTTAGCTCTCAAGTCCTCACCATCAGTGTTACTACGGACTTATAACGCTAAGAACTCCTCTAAATCTATATGTCCTCATAATGCTTAATCTTTCAAATTTTCGATAGAACTGAAATTACACTTGTTTTGCAATAATTGTAAAACCACACTCAGAGATATAGTTTCATCCTCATATCAATTAAACTATTCATAAAATGATGTCTCTCCTTATTTAACTTTCTATCATTTTCAATTATTCTGTATCCTAAATACTGATGATTTTGAGATATAATAATCCACAGAACTATTCTTATCTATTTTTTATTTAAGTGATACATTTACTTTCTGACACAAATGTGTCCTTTGTATAAGTAAATAGTAATGACACTGTAATGAGAACAAGATATATATGTATACAGACCTCCATATCCTGGTACAACCAAGAGAATTAGGCACACAGCAATATGGTAAACTGGATTTTTGGATGGAAACAATTTCCCTCCAAGTCTGCAAAAAATATATTATTATTGTTATTATTATTATTGGTGAGACATTGTTTAAAGTTTTCGAGATCCTAATTAATTCTAATTTCTCTGTCCAAAGAACTGTACTTTGTTACTTTCTCTTGTTTCCTTGGTGCTGTGGTGTCTATGATGTAGATTAGGTTCCCCTCCATCTCAAATACTATTAATCTATGATCAGTCTAGCTGTCTTGCTGTTTGCAATCACTTCCTCTGCCTTATAGATCTTCGACTTGTTTATGCACTTCACCTCATATTCATATGCCAGTTGCAAGTGTTGATACGGACACTTTTTCATAATGATTATTGTATTCACACTGGATTAGTTTGCTTTGACTCGCTGATCACGTGATTGAGTGTTTCATCCTTATCCTGATATATGTTTTCATCTAATTAACAATAAATGACTGGTCCTGCGCTTCCATCAGCACTCTTACATAATCATACTTTCTGTGTGTTTGCAGCTTTCTTTCTATAGTTTTCTCAGAAGTCGTAAGTAGGATTGAAATGATTCATCGATATAAAACGATACTTACCCTATAGAAGTTACTTTAATCTTCAGCAGTCATGAATAATTATTAGTCATTTGCCAATTTATTCTCCAAACTGAGAATTTATCTGAGACGGCCGTCGCAGGCACAAACACTAATGTTTATCAGTAAAAAAGAAAAAAAAACTTGAAAACACCCACTCATCTTTTGCAAATTAACACCAGGTTAGGTGGTTTGAATGTCTCTCCCACCCCTTTCACCAATTACATGCTAATTATTTTATCCCATCAGCATGTTCAACCACTGATAATATATATCAACGTAAAGGAGACTTTCCAAATTTGTTCCCCATGTATGACTGAAGTACTTTACTGATCATTTAATAACCACTTTTACGTGAAAGTTTCTGTGTTGCTTCGTATCTTGTCTACAGTACATGTATCGTGTTTTATGATTCACCACACAATTGAGTGGGCGTGGAGAAATGGGCAGGGGATTAAGTCCACACTGTCTGGTGGATTTTCACACTAATTTAGTGAAAATCAACTCAGTCTAGTGGAAGTGCGTGACAGATTTTATTGCAGTCATCATGAGTCGTAGTGGGTTTTATGGCACCCCTCGCTGATTCTATTGTATTCACTCCGCGAGTCGACACACTAAACAAACAGATGGGAGAAAATCCAACACCGTAAACCCGAACATGGCAGGTATCAATTTCATACCTTTACCTGTACCTTTACCTGTACAGTGGTAACATTTCCGGTGTATTTATCAGTAGCCTGGTTGAGGATACATACAGACGAATGCGCGTAATGTTGAAAAAATATGAGGTTTTATATTTCTTGGATATATTTCCACCCCTGTCCATGATAAAGCGTACATCAGAAATAATTGCTTAGCTACAACATACATCCATGCTGATTTAATACATGTACAGAGGAGCCTCGTTAATCCGGACACCTTCGTTCTCAGTGAATATTTCCGGATTAACGAGTTTTCCGGATAATTGAATCATGCACATTTTTATTTTATAATGTCATCATACCGTATACATGTACATGTACTGTACACGTACATGTATTTGTTAGCTGTAAATGTACTGTATATGCAATAATGGTTGAAATAAATTAATGAATACATCTACTGACTTGTGTTTATTTCACTTTATTATAACATGCACTTGTACGGCCTGCACTTTGTTCATGTCGGCACTATCTGCTTCTCCCTCATACAATTTTTGTTTGATGCTCCGCCGATTCTTGAAGCGTTGTAGCCAACCACGAGAATAGGCAAAGTCAGTTATGCCGAGTTGGTCTCCGAGTATCTTTGCCTTGGCAATGAGCATTTCATTGTTGACAGTGGCATGGTGGGCCGGCATGTCTAAGAACCACATAAATACAGCATCATCGACTTGTTGATATTTGGCATGGCAAGCACAGGTTAGGTCTGCTGAGTCGGCAGGTACGGACAACCATTTGTCCTTGTTTTTTATGATGTCCGCAATTGTCGACTTGCCAATGTCTAAGGATGAGTAAGCTATAATATGCTGGCGGATATCTTGAATAGTAGCTTTTGGGTGATCTTCTTTGTGTTGGCAAATCTTCTGGCAAATCTTTTTTATGCTGGCCGATATCTCTACTTGTCTAAACTTGCTTGAAGGTGTCGCCATAATAATATAAAAAGTACAACGAATACAAACTGATATCTCGCAGTTAAATGAGTTATGGTAAACTTATGAAATGCAGTCATTTCTATAAGTCATATTTTGCAACTGTTATAGCTGCTAATAAGCCGATAATTGACATGCCCTTTTATTCTGAAATGAAGCCCTATACTGTCCACAGCTTAAGTCAATCCACTTTATTTGTTCAGGCATCAACAAACTGTGATTGTTACATACAATTGGTATACAATACAGAGACTTAATGACACACTTAATTTATTAACCATATGTTACATCAAAAAGTGTGAACGATCTGATTCCAGTGTGTTTATTTAATTATTAACACCCCCATCGGGGACTAGCTAAAACAGACATTGTTTATACAATCGCTGATTACAATACGGTCACGCTACTTGAAGCTTTTCCACACACATGATCAATTTATAACTTTAACGTGCCACTAGAATTTGACCAATCAGAGATTGATACGTTGACACACCTCCAAATTTGCGTAGGTGAATCACTGTTATCTGCCTGACTGTATTTTCATATACGATTTTTTTGAATTTTCTTATATTTGGACAGATTATTTCTGGATTATCTGAAAAGTTTTATAGTAATTTTACACTTTGGTCCCCGATTTTGATTTCCGGATCCGGAACGCGGATTTCTTGATTAACGGAACAAAATAACATTTAGGAAATCCGTTCCCATTGAACTCTGTCCAGATAGAGAGGTTTCCGGATAAACAGAGTCCAGATTAACGAGGCTCCTCTGTATATGTACCTGTTAGCATATACAGATGCGGAAACTGACATTGTTCTGCATCAAGTGGTAACTTGGAGGTTCTTTCTCAATAAATGATATTTCATAAAAGTGTGTTGTTTAATTTGTCAGTTTCCCTTTAATATCCATATCATTTCCAAGACCCACCTTGAAGAAATCATTGAAAGCAATAATACATATAGAACTCTAAAAGAGATTACAAACAAACGCCGTAATATTTATACACAAGCTATACTACGGAAAGGTTCTTCTGTAACGTTACCCTTAAACTTTGAAAATAACATTGTTTATGAGACAGTACGCTCTATCATTGGCCATTCATGTCATAAACAAGTGAGTTCAATGAGAAAAAAAGTTATTTCCTGTCCACTTTTTTCACGAATCTACATTGCATCACCAGGAACTGGCTGAGGAGTATCATTATTACTTTGAAGCCAGCCGCTATGCCCGTTGCTGTAGCTTCCTGCCTTGAGTCGACAACAGTCCGTCATGACAGTTTTTACATGTCATCAGCTAATGTTCAATGTCACACTTCGATGTTTCAAAATGTACAGTACAATAACTGTTGAATAAAAATATCACCAAACCACACACCTTAAAATTAAAAAAGATGTTAGTTTGTGAAAAACAAATTTGGACTGAGAAACGCATTTGATGTTAAGTTCTCATATTATCATGTAAAACTGGTCTCTAGCGTTATATGAAAAACTAAATATAATTATTTTTATTTTCCCATTTAGAGACCTACCATTTAACTTAAATTTGGGGGGGAGTGTACTGGCTTTGATGCAAATATCTAAAAATCAGAACAAGTGTAGTTGTTTCAAGCTATATCCAATCCCCTCCATCTCTCTTTCTCTCCCAGCCTACAACCCCCCCTCCCCACTCCGTTGCGTAATAAGCAAATAGATTAGAAGTTTTAAATGACTTAAATTAGGACAGTTCCTAGCAGCTACCGGTCAATGTCGCGCTTCAATGTTTCAAAATAAACACTGTTGAATAAAAATGTTTCTTGTTATCGCAAAATCAAATGCTTTAAAACTAAGATGTAAGTTTGTGAAGAGCAAATTTAGACAGAAAAAGTCTCAGAAACACATAGCCGTTAAGTGTTGATATTATCGCGTAAAACTGGTTTCTAGCGGTATATAAAGCAAACTATATATAGTATTGTTATTTTCCCAATAAGGGAACAAGCATTTAAATGTAACAAGCTGCAATGGTCCTGAGTCACATATAAAATTATTAATATTTTATTTCCTAAAAATCACAACAAGTGTAATTTTGTTAAAGCTAAATCCTATCACACCCGCACCCCCAGTAGCACATAGAGTAGAAGTTAAATTACTTAAATCAGAATACATGTATACCATGGGAATATTGTTATGAAAACACCAAGGGTTTCTGTGTAATGAAGCAAATTCAGCTCAGGGTTCAAGATAAACAGGAAATAATTTGGATTTACAACCTTTGAAGCCAAAACCTTTCCACCTCTAGGTCGGAGTAGTTAACGGACTTCTGCCAGTGATGCCAGTTTAAAGCCATGCAAATTAAGAAGCTACATATTTACAGCAATCAATTAAACAAGGCGGAGAAAGAAGTATGAACAAGAAATTCCACTTAGATAAAGCTAAAACCCTACCGAAGTACAAAGTTGGAGGCTATTTTTATTATACAGTTAATGCAATCTTATCTACCGCAGTAGGCATAATTTCAGTAAGTTCACATTGTTGTCCAAACCAATTAACCCGGTATAAATATGTATTTGAATTCCTGTTCATTGAGGACAAAATGTTTCACTTGTATTCATGTCAACTTCTTAAACAGGATACTTGGGTCAAAATGTAACAAATTAGTAGCTAAAATGATCAACAATATTCGCTTGACATTCGGGGACAGTTTGCAGTATTTATTTATCATATGTGAATTGAAAGAATGTACTGTTCCAAATAATTTATATCTGCATTAACTCAAAATAATACATAGGAGTTTATCTCTTACCGAAAATATTTAAGTGATTACACACTTTTCATCGCTTTCACCTGTCCATTTGGTAATATTAAACTCGCCAGATGACCAAACCAGCAATCCTAAGTATCTAAAACTGTTGGTCATAGAATGCAGCCTCACGTGCTTTGTAGAGTGTGAGTAAAAACAGTAGGTCTACGTTAAAAGTAAACACATGTTTAGTTCCTGAGAAAATGTGTCGTATAGACATGTATATTTGAGTCGCAAGTACTAAACAGGTTGGAATAGTAGAGGTTGTATATTGGATAGCACCGTGTATATTTCATTGTTTGGGAACATTTTAAGCAAACAATTTAAAAGTGACTGGAGTAATAAAATAAAAATAATCACAGCATTTCTCGCATTCTTTTATTTTAATAACGGACTGAAACCTGCTAACACATGCATTTCCTTGTGATTTCTTTTACCTTTTGTTTGTTTAAAAACAGAATCTCCCCCCCCATTAAAATTAAGATAATTAAACTTTGTATAATTTGTGAAGCATCATTCGTGACTCTTTGCTTGGCAATTTATCTTTCAACTCTTTTAATACAGGTATGAGAATGCGTTTTAGTGAGCGAGTCTTTGAATATTAAACGGCACTGCGTACAAATCAAAAAGAGCATTCTACACTGTGTGCTGTAGCTGAGCTGAGAGGTAGGTTCCACGCGTGGTAGTGGGCATCCACTATTACATAATTATATTGCTGCGACTTTCAAATGGGCAATAAAACTTAATCCGTCCACTAAGAACCACGAAGTGGACAATCCATGATGACCGCTATATCCTGTCCACGATGGACACAGCATGAAAAGGATTAAGCTCCACCGTCACGACGTGTTTTTTCATAAAAACACGATGTATGTACTGTATATGGATTGAATTTAAAGTCTACATTTTCGGTGTGCCACTCAGTGAAATATGTTATATTAAATTCTGATTGGTGGTTATTGTTTGCTGCAGTCAAGGGTAAACAATAACCACCAATCAGAATTTAATATAACATATTTCACTGAGGGACACACCAGATGTATTGGCATCCAAACTTGATCCAGGTAGATACAAAGCAACAGAGAACCTTCGTTCAAAATGGTTGTTAAAAGATCTGTAAATGACTAAAGTCGTACATGGAGAACAAGCTTGGAATGTTTCCTTTTACGCTGATATAGGTAATATGTGACTAAACGTGCCAACAGGATAAATAAAATTAGCACAGAATCAGCAAGGAGGCAGATTTCAAACCGTGCAGGTTTGTCACCTTGTTTTAATTTTTTAATTTTGTGTAGAAGGGGAGTGGCATTGTCAATAGTTTTCCTTTTCATTAACAGAAACGAATGCCTGTGGCCACGACAGTTGTTCTACATCTACAGGGAAGTACAATCCCACACATGGACTTGCTCTAGATAAGATTTTCCTTGCAGGTGGAAATTGCACTATTTCTTCTGTTTTGGAGATAACACCATAAGGTCTTTCAAATCTAAGTGAAGACATGAAATTGATAGTAAGATGTTTTAAAAGCATTCATGCAGTGCAAAACAAAGGGTGTGGTTACCAAGATGAGGCCTGGATCCGATCAAATGGAATAGCCTCAAATGGCCTAAATGATTGAATTAAAATCACTAACAACTAATATGTAGTCTGTTTGGATGTACTTTTTTGTATCCTGTCAAGGATGAAAACGCCATATGAACAGATGCTAAATCTAAGTCTGTGTAATCTGCACACGAGAAATACAACCAATATGTCAACACATAAAACAGCACAACCTTACCACTGACAGACCTTCTAAAGATGAAAAGACCATCAAGTTGATATGTGTATCAATAATGTATAGTATCGTAGGCTGTGTATCATGAATTATATCAATATACGGCACAGGTGTATCATTTCACCCCTTGTCGTAAGTGCCCTAACTGCCCAGTAACTCTGTTTCCCTTACAACCTGGCCTAGCAACAGGCTTTTCCTACATAATGATACTGTACGTAACTAAAGATAGTTTAAAGTTATTCTGATTTAAACGTTTGTTACAGATTGAAATCATTCATACATTGGCATCTGTCCTAATAAATATACACCACCTTCTCCATAAACCATGTTAGAGTTGTATGCTCTAGATTTAATCTACATTTAAAAAATTCAAATACTCGTCTTTCTACTATATTCAATTTATCACAACCTCAAACTGCACAAGCTGATATTAATATTGGTTTAGCCACGTTGTTAAAAAGTTCAATTTGCAGCTTTAATGTAAACTGATTGCATATGACTTATGAGGTGACCTTAAACCATACGGTGATAACATTACACTGCAACAAATAAATTTCCCTTGATAGGAGTAACATTGCTAATCTCCCACACCATAACAGATAATATATTAATGTTTTGAAAAACTTGTAAATTTTCAAATAAATTTGATGATAGGGTGTTTAGAAATGAGGTTTTTTGAACACTGGAGAGAGACAGAATTTATTTTGCTGTACCATTATTACTATCTCATATAGTATAAGAATATTTCTGGAAACCTTATAAATTACAAATAGTACAATCTTTTTGATAGTGGGGTATTTAGAAAAGCGTTTCTTGAACACTGAAGGAGGATTGGGGGGGGGGTAGAATTTATTTTTCTCCACCGGCTATTTATATTTACAGTTCTGGCTCAGTTGCACGTTTAAAATAGTACTGTTATCGACCATGCACAATAAATGATCACATTGAGAAAATTATTATCTGCTCGAACACAACAAGTGAATGGCACAGCAGTCGGGCATTGCTTCTAAAATCAGTGAGATTGTCAAAGTGTAAGAACTGCATGTGCAAATCACAACACCAAAAAGTCAAACATAAATAATGGCACAAAGTAATACTGCGATGAACTCAACAATCTCTGTCACAACAGATAATTTTTGTTTGTTTGTTTACAAGTTTGCAATGGGAACAACAGTATGCACAAAGCTAGTTGTGTTACAAGATATAAAAAAACATGCAAGAGAAGAAAATGTTGATTTGTCAATTACAAACATCAAAAAAGATATCCTGTAAATGATGCAGATTTACAGATTACCTTCAATGGCCATGGCATCAAGAAAAGCAGCATCAACCCTGATAGCAATATTAACTAAATAGTGCAGATGATAAATGAATACTACTGAAGTACGTGTTTGAACTGAATAAATTGTTACGACTCTAGGTCTTAAAATAATGTAACAGAAAGAAAGTGAAACCAACAATGTAAGTAAAATCCACAAGCAATTTATTTCTAGACAATTAAAGTGAAAATTCAAAAGACACTTACAGTAATGTGAATAGAAGTCCAAATATTCCAATAATCCTAAGTGTCCTAATCACAAGTCCTAAATATTGAATGTTCCGAATGAATTCCAATAGCCTTGAATGTCCTGATGTGTCAGTAGTCTTAAATGTTCTGATATGCCTGAATGGTGTAATCCAGAAAATCTTTGAATAAAAATTCACATAAATCCCAAAGTCAAGTATTAATCCAATATGAGAATGATCACTTTAAGTAATTCCAATGAATATGTCAAATAAATAATTCCTCTCTATGAATTTGCTCTGATTTTCACAACTGTAAATCTGATTACTAAAATAAATCCCTAATAGACTGATCTTAATAATATGAAGTTTAGTATAGGAATGAAATCTCGTTTACCAAACCTGTATAAATATAAAGATAAGTCACCTGACAGAATATTCAAGAATATGAATAACTCTAATGGAAAATTCTGGTGCAGACGTGACCTTTCTCACATCAAGACATGGAAAATTACAATCTAATTTGTAAATTCTATGTAAACAAAACTGACCTTGAATTCAAATGCAGTAAATATGTTGTTTCAAAATGACTAAAGTAAAACTTACCACATGGACACATATTATAAATTCGATATACATAACAAAATACACAAATTTGGATTCAGTTAAATTAAAAGTACAAATCAAAGATCTCATATACATGTACTTCAATAGATCACTGTACAATGACTCAACAAAAACCGAGATAGAATTTATTGAAAACAATCTTTCTTTTAAACAGCACATGATGACCCAGTATATGAAGTAGCTGCTTTTTAAAAATCCATATGAATGGCATAGTCTGACCTAAATCTGAACCTTTTATACGCTTGAAAGGATTGAAGGCATATTGCAAATTGCCCCAAATAAAAGTTTCCGTTGTTGATAGATATCATGTTGGCTTGTTGGTAATGTCTAAAGACAATATGGCATGTGCAAAGTATTTACTACTGTATTTTAACTCTTTCATTTTCTATTGCACGGTTTTTCCAAATGCACATTCTTGAAACTCATTATCTTTCACACTCCTTGATACTGTTATCTATGTATTGTGCCTCCATCATGTTTTAACAGAATAATGTTCTCTGCTGGTTCCCATCTATTCAAAGATTCGTCATATCCTCTTCATTTTACGAGTATATACTTTTTACTTTCCATCACATGGCCTTCAAAATCTTTTAAACTATGTACAAGTCATCATGTTTTTCATGTCACATGTCGTGTTATGGCATGTATTTCTATGTACCAGTCATCGTGTTTTTTGCGTGACATGTCGTGTTATGGCATGTATTTCTATGTACTAGTCATCTTGTTTGTCATATAGAGACAGTTCTTGTTCGTGAAACTTGCTTTTTATATCCTCTCCTTTTAAGTCTTAACGTTTTAAAACTATTGGATCACCTAGAAATACTTTCATGATTTTAAATATTTCCTTGGTAATGTTAAGGGTTTCCCATTGCTAATATTGATATACAGTTCAAAATTCTGATAGTTTCGCCAATTTTGAATTTGGGAGTTCTGAATGTACCAGTTGTCAAACGACCTAATTGAGTGAACTATAATTTTTACCCGCTTTTATGCTAGCTAGCTTCAAATGGAGACATGATTATTGACTGTACTGAGTGATAGTGTGCCCTTCAATGAGCTCTGGTAAAATGTCAACCCATTTTCTGGTTTAAATTTTAATGAAACACATTTGTGTTAAATCTTTTCACAGCTGATGCTTTTGTGTCTTATTAAGTTGAAATGTAATCAGTGTTTTCTTTTTCCAACAAATCCTTAACTTTTCTGTTGTAAAACTCCTTTTTCTTCAGCAAATTGTATCTTTGAAGGTTTTCTATCTTTGAAGATTTCTCTAAAACACAGAGTATGCCATCTCCCTTTTTCATTTTTTACTTTCTCAGTCCAAGCATATTTTGAGAAGACATTTATCACTGTTAACATGTATTGTATCCAGCTATATTTTGTATATGCTTACATGTCAACAGTGTCTGCATACCTGCCAACCCCTACAGAGGTATAAGAGTAACCTAAGTGGCCAAAAAGTGTAAGCTGAGCATATAAAGTGTAATCTATATATTACATGCCATAATTACAATAAACTGTATGAAAAATGTACATTTATTTTTGCTACCAACCTGGATCTGCAGCTGGTTAAAGTTCTTGTCACAAATGGGCAAAATCCTGGTGAATCAGTATCAGAATACAAACCAGTCAACATATTGACAAATTATATATGTACAGCACTCACTTTAAATAGTCTACATGTCTAACTTTCACGGGGTGATCGTAAAGTCAACTCTACAAATTCTGCAATGATTAGTATAGTCGTTTCTCATAATCTTGTGGTAAATCATATTTCCGTAATAAATACAATGATGCAACGACTTTCTGTTGTTTATCCCAGCAACAGCGCAACAAGGAACTTATAGAAGAGTTTGAACACCAAATATCAAAGAAATGTTTTATTTTGTGGTAAGTTGGGAAGAAAAAATGAAAGGATAGAAAAAACAATGAAAATTTAATCCACCTGTATACCCTCCCTCACCACTACACCTCTACCAAACACAAAAACAGTAAATAATTTTCCCAGTTAACAGAAAATGGTCGTCTGCTTGTAAATGAATGTTACTGACGTATCAGAATCACATGACAGCTTACCGCATCACTCGGTCAGGTGAACAAAAGTACAGTAGAAAATAAGGACCATACCTCTATTGAATCCTGCACACTTCTTTAAAGCACTAAAACTATGTTATTTTCATTCTCTGTTGCTTTTATTTTTAAAATAAAAATAGTCATGTTTCATTATTATGGCTTAGTACATATGTTTTCATATCTGATAAAGTGAAAATATTGCATAATTATGAAATTTGTCTATTATTTAAACATCAAATTCACAAGGGTAAAATTTTGTAACAGTATGATCAGAATTGACTTTAGAAACATGAAACATTCGAAGTTATACTGAACTGACCGACCTCCACACACCAACTCCTAACAAATAATATATCATTTCAATGACTTGAGTATTGTGGATACTTTTTGGGACCTTTCATTCATGTTATTACCTTTCTGAGCCACCTTAGAGACAAATACTCATTTACCGCAACATTATGGTAACCTCCTTTTAAAAATGATGGCTGTTACCTGTCATGTTGTTGAGCGGAAAATAAACTCTGATCTTTTAAGGCACTAAGAATATATTTGTGCCAAATTGGAAACAGATGTTAAAGAATAAAACAACAACAGAATTATAATCAGGTGAGTCTTTTTTAATAATTTATAACAGTTCAATTCGTTAGTACCGCGAGATTATGGAACACCGGTATACCATGTGCTCAACCTGAGTGCTTTATTATCACACATACCCTCTCATGTTAGTCTTTGTAAATTTGCAAAGCACTATAGATTTGTCTTTTTTTCTGATCTGACACGTTTTAAAGTTTAAAAAGATCCGTCTTCTCTAACATTTTTTAGTCATATATAACATCCAAGAGTCACATCAATAAAGCCTGTTTCACTTAACATCTGCCGCCATTTTTTAAGTACAGACTGGTCCGCTAACAAATTCTGTATATTAATATAATGAATGTCAAAAATTTTCATATTGAAGAAACCCGTCTATTTTCTTGGAAATTGGTCACATACAGCTGCTATAAATAGAAAATAAGGAAACTACATGTAGGTCTATGACAAATTTACTCTTACGTTATTCTTTTCCGGCAGTCTTCATTTTTAGATTATTCTCAGATTTATATGATGTGTGAGATTAAAGAGATGATATATAAAAATGACAAACAACTTTTTATTGCTTTATTATTATTTTTTTTTCAATGTACCAGAAAAGCATAATCTATATAGAGGTGAGCGTAAAACTTAATTAGGTGTAAAAAAAAGCAAAATGATCACGCCAAAAGCGTAATGGTTGGCAGGTATGTATAAGTCTGCCTGGCACTGGTAATCCACGTGAATATCATAGACCTTTTGTTGGAAAATCATTTTCTAGATTGCTTGTGTAATATATAGGTAGATTTTTGGTAAATCCTTATTTGAATTCAGCGTATTTTATTCAATATTTGCCCCATTTAATTTGTTCTCACAGTTGATTGATAATTGTGTAAGCAACTGTTCTTAGAGGATCATAGTATAGCTGTATTCAATACTATTCTTTGTCCTGCTCTTCAAAGTTCACCTTTGGTGATACGACTCCAGCACATCTCGACTCTATGATGCCACGCTGTAACAGGATGAAGCCAGGTTGGGATTGGATAAGTGAAGACACCGAAAGCAATTGGGTTAATAAGATGTTTATTTATAAATGCAACTTAACGATGAATGATTCTGACACCATTGTAACAAAAAGATATAGGGAAAATTATATAATTCCCAACATGGAACCAATCAACAACAAGTAACTTTAACGAGAAAATCAAATAAAGATCAACAAATAGAACTTGTAAACAAATATGAACACTGTTCTATCACCAATCAACGAATGAAAGTATATGATTGACACCCTATGTCACATAATTGTATAAATCCCTTTTATTAAATACATGTACTCGGGTTTCGTTTTTCATTGTAACAATGATACCCGAGGGTGAGTTATGTATATTGTACAGTATTTCGAAACTGTGAGTTCAGTTCACCCTATGCCGCACGTGCGAAGTGCTTTCGATGGGAAAAACCCAATACATCAAGCGCAGGGACGATGTAGGGCTGCATCGTCTGTGTATAAATGCCTCACCGTAAGACTAGATCTTAACATTACGGAACGTCTTGTCGGTGAGCAATCTACTTAAGGATTTGCACATCTTCAGCTGTAGAGGTATGTAAATTATTTATTAATTTCTGATATATATTTTCTATGTAGCTTCGACTTGTGTAGTACAATGCAAATATTTTCTATTCTTGTTTGTGACTTAATAAGAGCTTTATATTAGCAATATAAAGTGGAATTTTTAGGAAACGTTTAGTACCATAGGATTATTATCGGGCACGGGTAGGTTCACTTCTGAACTTGTTTATTGCTTTATAATGTTGTGCCGATAATGTAATTTGTATAACTTACCGTTTATAACGTCATTACATGTTATCGTATATGCCCATGTCAATCATAATACACGGTGTTAGATTTATTTTCAGCTGATCAGAGTCGACGAGATCCCAGCTGTAGAGCTGACCATAGAAGTTGACTATAGCAGCTATAAAGCTAACCATAGCAGCCGTAGAGCTGAATAAAGTGTGTTGCTCGAGTACCAGGTGATCGGACGTTGCTGACCCATTGTGGGCGCTGATCGCTTGATTGACCAAGGAATTGAATGGTGGTCAGAGACTACCTGTAATGCGGACTGCTTGATTGACCAGTGTGACTGGCAGCCAAGTATGCTACTGACGGAGTGTTTTGAGTTACTCCATATATGTAATCTTTTAGCCGTGGGCTAATTTTGGGTTTTTGTGATACCCAGTGGTTTGGGAGTGTAAAGATATTTTGTATGATATCTATCCCATTTGTTTGCATCATTTTATTATTTGAATAAAGTGCCTCATTTTTCATTATTTGCGGGTATACATTTTTTACTATATGAGTAAAATACATCATTTTTACTATTTGAGTCAAGCACATCATTCTTCTCGTCGTCTGAGATTACTGTGAATCATTAGCCTTTGTCCTTGCACTGTGTATTTATTTATTTGTATTCATATTTGGGTTACATTATTAGGTTCGTGCGGATTATGTTAATTTGTCCAATGTTTGGACCCTATACACGCACGTATTAATCATAACCCTTCTTCCCATTCAAGTCATTCATCAATAAACATTGCATTTTTATCACCATCAAAAGTGTTCTGTTATAAATCCGAAATCCAACCCGGTTATCTTGTTACACCCTAATACAAACAAGGTCTTATTTAGCACCAAGAATGACCAAAGCATATGATTTATATACAACTACGAATGATGTATCATTAATATCATTTATCCACAAGAAGGACGCATGTATTATGAACTTACCAATATATCACTCATTTAAAGATATTTGAAATATGAATTATTTAAGTTATCACTGATTTAGCAATATTGAAATATGAATGCAAGAATTTATTAATCTATGAATTTATCACTCATTTATCGATATTTGAATTATGCATTTACGAATATATCACTCATATAGCAATACTGACATAACTAATTACAACATGGGACACGTATATATATATTGTGGCATCCAGTTGACGACCAAGATGTATTTCTGGTTCCAACCCTCTAGTCAATGGTCAAGGAGCCACCACGCATGGTCCGCCCCTCCCAGTCTGTTGATCCCTCGAGAGCCTTCTCATTAAACAGAGACCCGCTGAACGCAAAGCCTTGGTACCCTCTTCAGAGCCAACGTCACCAGACACAGCGTACACGTCACCAGGAACCCCACAGAATTCTGCAACTCCACATCACCAAACCATACACAAAAGCAGCTATAAGTATAACAACTGAACCGTGTAGGACATATGGCACGTTCAAGTACTTTTGCATCAATATATGTTGCGCATGCGTGCACATGAATTCGTTTCGTTACACATTACATTATTTCGTCATTCAATGCATGCAGTGTATAATTAAATTCAATCTGTCTGTTCAGTTATAACAAATGGCTAACTTGAACCAGACTATAGTATTTCTAATTGCATAGTGTTATATGACCTAGGTATTGACTCTCTGTAGAATTTAGAATAAATTCTAAAACATCTAATATATGAAGCAATTCTGTCATATAAAATGAATAGTAATAAAGAATGCCATCTTAAATTTCACATACCTCTACAGCTGAAGATTGCTCCCGTAAAGTGGTAAGTTTCCTAACAAGACTCGTCGTAATGTAATCTGTACATAGAGAATTTGCTCTATAAGTACCCTAGCTGTGATGAATATGCGCAGCTAGAGAACTTTAGGTACTTGGCTTTTCACTGCAGGCAATTTGCACATGCAGCATGGGTTGAATCGCGCTCAGTATTTAGAAATAACTAGAGCCGAAAAAATAAACCACCCTCGAGTAATGCTGTATGCGGCAACGAAACCCAAGTATGTTTTCTATATATATATATTGATATACAGTATACGCAATTCGGTGACACACACCGTCTGCAACGTCACCAATTTAGAACGGTATAATAATATGTAGTAAATACTTTACACAACCCAAATGGTCTTCATGCATTACCAAGAAACCAACAGGATATCCATATACAACATTAACTTTTATTTTCAACAATTTGAAACATTTAATTCAAACATATGAATGATTCAGATTTTGGTCAAAATTGTCCATTCCTTGGGTCGATTCAAAGGAAGCTGCTTCATATACTGAATCATCATGCGCCATTTTAAAAGGTTTGTTTTAATAAATTGTATGTAAATGTAACCAATTACAATTGTGAGCATGCATCTACATCAAAATACTCAATTTACTTGTATTCCTTCTTTCTACTACATTGTTTGATCATATTGCTCTACTAGGTGTAATGAGGTTGCCATTTTCAAAGTCGTCAATCGTCACCACAGGGGCTCGTATTGTTGCTTACGATTTACCTATCAGTAATACACGTACTATATAAATACTACAAAGGAGGATACTTCTCTCCTTTCTAGCGCGACCTATTTACGAATCAGCACTGATATTTCAAGCTACACTTCGCGTGGCGTAATAAATTTGGTACCGATATTTAGCTCAGGCATTCGACTTTGTATGCCTACACAAAGTTTGACTTACTACCACACCTTTAAGGAATGCCAGACCATTTTCCCACATTACCGGTCGTCATGGCCATGATTGCACCAGCTGAATATGCAGCTACAACGCACTGGGAGCTGGCTGATTTGGCCCAAATTCCGGGCTGATTCGGACCATGTGAAATATTATTAAGTTTCGTCCTGGATTTAACAGTGATATTTACATTTGTTTAAAATATGATATAAAATATTATTTCCCAAGTATGTTCAGCAGTTCAAAGCTGCATTTAATGAAAGAAAACCCCAATTTTACGCGAGATAATGACGTTGTTATAATAATGTAAGACTGTTTATCTCGCATCGGCAATTTAATAGTGAAATATTTTCAAATTAGCTCATTCGCCTTTGTACAATTTATTTATTTTTCATTTCTTTTTTTATTTATTTTATTTATTTATTTTTTTGTCGAAATTCTCGTTTATTAATATTATTAAAAAAAATAAAAAAATAAACGGGTTGTGTCAAAGCAATTCAGTAGTGAAATATTTTCAAAGTACCTCATTCACCTTTGTGCAATTTATTTTGTTGATGTTGTTGTTGTCGAAATTTTCGTTTTTTTATATTACTCTAAAAAAATTAACGGGTTAAGTCAAAACAATTTAATAGTGAAAAGCAGCTCATTCACCTTTGTGCAATTTTTTTTTTTTTTTTTTTTTTTTTTTTTTTTTCCGAAATTCTCGTTTATTTATATTATACAAAAATAATAAACTGGTTCTGTCAAACAATTTAATATTGAAATATTTTAAAAGCAGCTCGTTCACCTTTGTGAAATTTATTTTATTTTATTTTTATTTTTTTTTCGCGAAATTCTCGTTTATTTATATTATACTAAAAAAATCAACTGGTTCTGTCAAACAATTTAATATTGAAATATTTTCAAAGCATCTCATTCACCTTTGTGCAAATTATTTTTGAGAGAGAGAGAGAGAATGGCATCGTGTATATTGTACAAGAGCAAAGATAAAAAGAAGCATATTATTATTTACAAAAATTTTATTTATATACTATAGCAATGGAGCAACTAACATGGTCCATAAATGCTGGTGCATAACTTCAGTAACTGACTGGTGGAGGTCCGTTTGGGTACGTAGGACTTCCACAGTGCCATCAAGCGTCCCAGGCACTTCCTCGTCTGTTTACACTGGTATCTCCGGAGTTTACCATCAAATACCATCTTAACTTGCATAGGAATAAGGGTGGCCGCATTGTAAAGAAGCGTTATCAACAGGTAGAAAGGCAAGTTACTGCATGGGACAAATCGTATTAGACTACTACTACTACTATGGTTGTTTAGCCCCATTTATCATTTTCTTTGTTTTAATTATTACGAGGTCCACAAGATTATCAGATTATAGACGTATAATACTGACATATGATATTGTTCGAATTAAATCATAAATTTGACATAACCCGTTTATTTTTTTAGTATAATATAAATAAAAGAGAATTTCGCCAGCAAAAAAGAAAAAATTGCACAAAGGTGAATGAGCTGCTTTGAAAATATTTCACTGCTGAATTGCTTTGACATAACCCATTAATTTTTTTAGCATAATACAAATAAACGAGTGTCACAGGATGAAGCCGGGTTGGGACTGGATTAGTGAAGACACCGAAAGCAACTGCGTTAATAAGATGTTTATTTATAAACGCAATTTAAAGATTAACGAATCTGACACCATTATAACAAAAAGATAAGGAAAATTATAAAGTTCCTAACATGGAACTATCAACAACAAGTAACTCAACGAGAAAAATCAAAGATGGATTTAACAAATGGAATTTTAAACAAACGTGAATAGCATCCTATCACCAATCGACAAATAAGAGTATATGATTTACACCCCAATATAAACAAGGTCTTATTAAGTACCAAGGGTGACCAAAGCATGTGATTTATGCACTTATCAATAGAATACTCATTTATCCATCAATCTGTTAACTCGTCAATTTATCAATTTAACAAGCGATGTTGGAATATGAATTTATGAATCCGTCGTTCATATAACGATATTGAAATGGGGATGTATGAAATTATGAATATGTCGTTCATATAACGATATTGAAATGGGGATGTATGAAATTATGAATATGTCGTTCATATAACGATATTGAAATGGGGATGTATGAAATTATGAATCTATCACACATATAGCGATATTGAAATGGGAATGAATGTAATTTTGCACAGATAGCAATATTGAGATAACAATCAAATGGAACACGCAATAAATATAACTATCGTGGCGTCCGTTTGACTACCAAGATGTATCTACGGTTCCACCCGCTCTAGTCCATGGTCAAGGAGCCACCACGCATGGTCCACCCCTCCCAGTCTGTTGAAGGGTCCCTCGAGAGCCTTCACATTAACACAGACCCGTTGATCGAGAAGCCTTGGTCCCTCGCATCGAGAAAACCAGTACACTCTTCCGAAACAACGTCACCAGACACAGCGTACACGTCACACGAAACCACACAGAGTTCTGTGACTTCACACACCACCAAACCATACATATGGAACAGCTCTACAGCTGAAGTTTTGCTCCCGTAAAGAGGTAAGCTTTCTGACAAGACTCATCGTAGTGTAATTTGTTTATAGAGAATTCGCTCTATATGTACTCTAGCTGTGACAGATATGCGCAGCAGCTAGGCACGTGAGTTTTCACTGCAGGCAATTTGCACGTGCAGCATGGGGTGAATCGCGCTCAGTATTTCAAAATAACTAGAGCCGAAAAAAATAAACAACCCCCGAGTAACGCTCTAGTCGGAAACGAAACCCGAATACATTTTTGATCACATATACATATTGATATAAACCATACAATTCCGTGACAATACCTCCCCCCTTAAAAAAAAGTGGAAGCACTTTTAGAAAATCACGGAATTTTGCAAAAATACAAACTAAAACTTATTATTTACATTACCAGAATATCATGGTAGGAAAAAAAAACTGCAAATCACACTCTGCTTAAATAATCGGCCCCTACATTTTCCGACCCTCTGATTGCTTCGATCCGGAAACGATATGGCTGCAGAGTCAATGCCCAACGCATCAATCTTGCGTTGGCAACTTTTGCCTTGTTCAAATATATGAGAGGCTGATGGTCCGTTTCAAGGACAAATTCCCTTCCGAAAAGGTACGTGTGGAATTTACCTACACCCCACACCAGTGCCAAGCACTCCTTTTCGATCACGGAGTAGTTTTGCTCCCTAGGCAGCAATTTCCTACTAGCATAAGCTATGGGTAACTTTACCCCGTCTTGCTCCTGTAGCAAAACTGCTCCTAAGCCCGTGTCGGATGCATCAGTTCTCAATGTGAACGATCTATTTAATTCTGGCAACTTTAGGATCGGTGCACTGATCAATCTTGCCTTAAGGGCGTTAAAAGCTTTCTCTTGGCACAAACCCCAAGAAACTTTATTTGGCTGCCCTTTCCTAGTCAAATCCGTCAATGGACTAGCTATAGCGGCGAAATTTGGAACGAACTTCCTATAAAAACCTATCAATCCAAGAAACGATCGTATCTGTTTCTTGGTTTCTGGCCTAGGAGCGTCTTTAATCGCGTCAATTTTATCAGGGTGGGGTTTTAACTGCCCTGACCCACTTACTAGATGGCCCAAGCATTCCAAGTTAGAATATGCTATGCTACACTTGGAGGGTCTCGCTGTGAGATTTGCCTTGCGGAGTCTGTCGAACAGATCGACTAATGCCCTAACATGCTCTTCCCAGGTATGTGTATATACTAGAATATCGTCGACAAAACTATCTACGTTGTTCGTGCCTTTCAACAATTTTCGCATAAGACGCACGCACGACGCACCGGCGTTAACCAAACCAAAAGGCATAACCTTAAACTGGAAAAGACCTTTAGGGGTCGCGAATGCCGTTAATACGCGAGCATTTTCAGCGATGGGCACCTGCCAATAACCTTTTGTTAGATCTAATTTAGAAATGTACTGGTGCCCTGCCAATTTTGAAATACTGGTGCCCTGCCAATTTTGAAAACAAGCCCTCCATGTCTGGCATCGGTTCAGCATCAAACACGGTGACTTTATTTAGTTGTCGAAAGTCTATACAAAATCGATTAGTTCCGTCTTTCTTTCTAACCAATACCACGGGGGAAGAATAGGGGGAGTTTGAGGGTTCAATCACTCCCAGGTCTAACATTTTACCTACTTCCTCATCGATTGTCTCCCGTGCGTTAAAGGGTATTGGATATCCCTTTATTCTGATTGGCTCCGAGGTATTCAAGTTTATCTCGTGTGTTATTAATCCAGTATTACCTGGTCGATCTGTAAATACGTCTGGGTACTTACTCAAAATTTCCCTGACTTGCTGACGCTGACCTTCAGGTAATTCTGGGCACACGCTGACCATATCTATTCCCTCATTTCCTACAACCATGGGGTACTCGAGGGGAATTTCTGTGTTGGGGTCACTCGACTCGTCTTCTATGACCGCAATACATACGACGTTCAAAACGCCCTTTTCAACAGTTTTATGGCATACATCACACGAACGACAGAATCGTGCTACGTCACTATTTACAGCTGGCCAATAAAATTCTCTTAATACTTTGTCCGTCGTCCTTTTCCTACTCAAGTGACCTGCACTACCGGACTCGTGCGCTACTCTGAGAATACGGGACCTGAATTTCTGGGGGACGACCAGTTGGAAATACTTTCTACCATCCAACGTGGTAAATTGCCTGTACATTAACCCTTCCCTACGTACAAATTTCAAACTTGCCCCGCCTTTACAATGTTTCGCGGTACCGGACACGATCCTCTCCGCGGTCGCGCTCAAGGACGCGTCATGGCCTTGCTCACGCGTAAATTCATCGCGCGAGATATCGGACACGGCTTCCGGAAGTTTCAACTTACGTAGTGGCGTTTTCTCCGCCTGCGCCTGCGCCCTAGTTTCGGCCGTTTGTACAATGGGAAACCGGAAATCAGACTGAGTTGGGAGTCTGGAGCCCTCGACATTTCCGATAGTTAAGTCGTATATGGGATTTTCCATACACAGAGCTTCTACGGTTCCGGTCAGAAAAGGCGTCTCGATTTCTATTCTCGCGACGGGAACGCGATCAATCGTTTGATCTAATAACATGCACGGGGATTTCCAACCAAGCATTTGGTCATCCCTAACGAGACTCCGCTTTACTACGACGCCCGTGCACCCGGTGTCGCGTAAGACCGTGACTTCTTGACCGTTGGCGGTACCAGTAACAGTCGGTACTCTCGCCTCGGGAAAAAGACAAGTGCCGATCGACTGAATAACATCACTACCGATCTGCGCACGCGCTGCGGATTCGTACACCGTATTCACGTTATTAGTCCCTGAATTATCACGCGGAAAATCATCGCGCTTACCGCCCCCTGACCATGCTCTGCTTTCGATAGCAACCGCGACCCTCTGGACAAACCCCTTCCTTTTCGGACAATCGGGCGTGATGTGACCCCATTCCTTACAGGTAAAACATTGTCTATCCCTACGATTCGTACCCTTCCCAGATTGAAAGTTTCCACCTTTATGTGTACCAAGTTTCTCGGGTTCTCTGGGTCTCTGATCTTTTCCTTGATTACCTCCCTTGTTATCCCTTGAGATCACATTCTGGGTACCTCCCCGAGCTTCGGCGAAATAGTCTGCCTGAGTAGCCATATCTGAGATATTATTGAAGGACTTTTCCCTCAGGAACAAGTACAATTCCCTACCACAAGTGTTCAACAGCTGGTCCCTAAGTAGAAAATCGGTAAGACCCTCAAACGTTTTTTGGATCTTACCACATTCAACCCAACGCTGGAAATAATTCCCCGTCCTACTGGCGAACTGGGTGAATGTCTCGCCTTTCTCGGGTTTACTATATTTAAATTTTTTGCGGAACCCTTGTTCTGTCAACTCGTATCTCTTAAGGAGTGCCTCTCTTAACGCGTCATAGTTCAATGCCTCGTCCACGGGTAGACGCGAATATACATCTAGCGCTTTACCTTTAAGTAACGCGCTGAGATGGAGCGACCAATCATCTTTTTTCCACTTTTGGATGGTAGCATATCGCTCAAACCTATGTAATAACTATCTAAGTTATCTTTGTCATCTTCAAAAGGGGGTAATTTAGGGGCTCTTAACTTTGATTCTTGTTGACCATCTTTCTTAGCCTCTAATAATTCAAATTTCCTTCTATGTTCTTTCTCCATATTCCTGTCTTCTAACTCAATGGCTTCTAACTTTGCTTGTTTTTCCCTCGCTAATTTTCTTTCCTCAAGGTCTCTTACCTGCTCTATTCTTTCCCTCTCTGCTTCCCTTTCCCAACCTATCCTTTCCTTCTCTGCCTGTTTCTCTAACTCTATCTTCTCCTTCTCAAATTCCATCTTCTCCCTTTTAAACGCTATCTTTCTTTCCTCGGCTTGCTTGTCTAATTCTAACTTTTCCTTCTCCGCTTGCTTCTCTAATTCTATCTTTTCCCTTTCTATATCTCTCTCCTTTAATCTTTGATCCCTTTCATGAGCCTGCTCCTCCTGAACGAATTTTCTAAGGGCCTCCCCCTCATACCCAAACTGTTTGCCCAACTCCACTAGATCTTTAAGCGACGACATGATAAATACTGTTGATAAGATCACCAATCCTAAGTGCACTATCATATAACACATACAATTTTTAGGACTACACGAACCAACCGTATATCCCTTCTCCAAATATATGCAATATGTATATATGACAAACAAATGGTAAATAAAACAAAATATGAGTGAGGTATTCACTCACCCGCCTGAATTAGTTCTTGTCAGGAAGGTCACAATCTGAAATAAATAACTAAAAAAGAAACTTACCGGAGTCAAGACCTATGCAAACTAACGTCCGTGTTCCCACTAATCCAATGATCCCACTTCTGACACCATTTGTCACAGGATGAAGCCGGGTTGGGACTGGATTAGTGAAGACACCGAAAGCAACTGCGTTAATAAGAAGTTTATTTATAAACGCAATTTAAAGATGAACGAATCTGACACCATTATAACAAAAAGATAAGGAAAATTATAAAGTTCCTAACATGGAACTATCAACAACAAGTAACTCAACGAGAAAAATCAAAGATGGATTTAACAAATGGAATTTTAAACAAACGTGAATAGCATCCTATCACCAATCGACAAATAAGAGTATATGATTTACACCCCAATATAAACAAGGTCTTATTAAGTACCAAGGGTGACCAAAGCATGTGATTTATGCACTTATCAATAGAATACTCATTTATCCATCAATCTGTTAACTCGTCAATTTATCAATTTAACAAGCGATGTTGGAATATGAATTTATGAATCCGTCGTTCATATAACGATATTGAAATGGGGATGTATGAAATTATGAATATGTCGTTCATATAACGATATTGAAATGGGGATGTATGAAATTATGAATCTATCACACATATAGCGATATTGAAATGGGAATGAATGTAATTTTGCACAGATAGCAATATTGAGATAACAATCAAATGGAACACGCAATAAATATAACTATCGTGGCGTCCGTTTGACTACCAAGATGTATCTACGGTTCCACCCGCTCTAGTCCATGGTCAAGGAGCCACCACGCATGGTCCACCCCTCCCAGTCTGTTGAAGGGTCCCTCGAGAGCCTTCACATTAACACAGACCCGTTGATCGAGAAGCCTTGGTCCCTCGCATCGAGAAAACCAGTACACTCTTCCGAAACAACGTCACCAGACACAGCGTACACGTCACACGAAACCACACAGAGTTCTGTGACTTCACACACCACCAAACCATACATATGGAACAGCTCTACAGCTGAAGTTTTGCTCCCGTAAAGAGGTAAGCTTTCTGACAAGACTCATCGTAGTGTAATTTGTTTATAGAGAATTCGCTCTATATGTACTCTAGCTGTGACAGATATGCGCAGCAGCTAGGCACGTGAGTTTTCACTGCAGGCAATTTGCACGTGCAGCATGGGGTGAATCGCGCTCAGTATTTCAAAATAACTAGAGCCGAAAAAAATAAACAACCCCCGAGTAACGCTCTAGTCGGAAACGAAACCCGAATACATTTTTGATCACATATACATATTGATATAAACCATACAATTCCGTGACAACGAGAATTTCGCAAAAAAAATAAAAATTAAAATAATTACACAAAAGTGAATGAGCTGCTTTGAAAATATTTCACTATTAAATTGCCGATGCGAGATAAACAGTCTTACATCCTTATAACAACGTCATTATCTCGCGTAAAATCTGAGTTTTCTTTCATTAAATGCAGATTTGAACTGCTGAAAATACCTGGGAAATAATCATTTATATCATATTTTAAACAAATGTAAATATCACTGTTAAATCCAAGACGAAACTTAATAATATTTCACATGGTCCGAATCAGCCTGGAATTTGGGCCGAATCAGCTTGTAATTTGGGCCGAATCAGCATGTGATTTGGGCCGAATCAGCCATTGTCCGAATCAGCCAGCATTCAACGCACTGAATGGAATTCTGCCCCCTTATTGGTTGACTGAAAATCAGATGATCAGTAGGCGTAGTACGTAATTCATTCATCTCGTTGCACTTGCATATTAAGCGGGCACGATCATGGCCATGTTGACCGGTAGCGTGGGAAAATCGTCTGGCATTCTTTAAAGGCACAATAGTGCAGCTGAGAGTCAATTTTCTTGTGACAGTATTGGGACATTTATGTATATAAATTAATTAAATACTATGTAAAATGCAATTTTTGAATAATATCAAGTACGTAGAGTTTCTCATTATGAAATACGATCGCTCAGAAATCTTCGTACGAAGTGCCACGATTCGACCGTCTCCATCTTGAAAATCACCTTCCGCAGTGATCGGCAGATCCCGGAAAGAATTTCGGTGACTTAAATTTGCATAATTATATGCTAGATTGTGTACACTGAAGTTGATGACGTAGAGCACAACCAGGCTACCAAACAGCCAATATGTCAAGAACGGTGAGTACGATCTTCTTCTGCTTCTAATTTCTTTCCTTTTTACTATTTATTTTGAGAGGAAACATTAAAAAATTGTAGAACTACGTTTTATAGTGATATTTAAATCATTTTTGTGGTACGAGTATGATTTAAATTGACGTGCTTAGTAAAATATTGCACAATTCCATTGATACTCGATTTCTTATAGATGCAAGTGACATATCAACTACGTAAGTGACTATGTACATTTTGTACAAGAAACAAAAATTACAGATCTAAAGTAGGTGTCTTTACCAACTTAACATTGCAGCATCAAATGGAAGAGATAAAAGGAACGTATGCACTTATGACGACTACACAAATTGTAAAAAAATTCATGTTCTGCTTCTCAAAGGTAATACCTTACATACACAGGGTATTCAGTTACAATTTGTCTGGGAGTAGGAAACGAGTTGAGGTATTACATTATACGACTGGAGTATGGAATCCAGGTCCAAAAGTACCATCAAATCACAACCTGGTGTTTTAAGTTGTGACTCTCCATTAGCACTATATTCATAGTTGAAAGGTAATCATGAATACACCAGTTGTCAAATTATGAAATACTTGTCAAAATATGAAATACTTTTACATATCAGAATTAATTACTGAGACAACTGGCCCACATTAGCAATTATAATATTTAATAGAGAAGATACACACCCTTTAATAAGCTCAACTGTGCAAAGTTTGTTATTCCTCAGACTGAAGAAATCAGCTCACTTTCGAGCTCAAAACCAGAGCGGCCTTTAAGAGGGAGAGGAAGAGGAAGGACAAGGCATGGAGCAAGAACTAGAGGGGGAAGAAGAGGTAGACGTGCCGTGCAGCATGAAGAAAACCAAGCTGACCAAACTCTGCGCATACTTGAAACAAGGCAGACAAGAATGAGGGTAATTGTTTATGTCATGCAAAACAAGTTTGATACATAGTGAAAAATGTTTGATAATTGGCAGATTCTAATATCTTGATGTCAGTAGGTAGTACTAGTGTTTTGCACAAGTTAGTGAATGCATACTTCCATTTAAGGACTATATATTGTACCAAAAACTGTATGTTTATACTGCTTTACTTGTTGCAGCCACTCACCCCCAATATCATTTGATAAAGAAAGACCATGCACACAGATAATGTAGAAAATACAGAGGCCACCTCCTGACACCAAATATAATACATGTCATCTATTTCCTCTTCGTCATGAAAGGTTACCCTTTCTATAAGGTGCAAAATGATGTCCTTATAAGCTGGGAATCACTGAAGTTAATGATGTAGGGCTATTGGTCTAGCAATTCAAGTAGCCATACTTTTCAACAGGCCTCTTAAGTGGTTGAGGGAGGCCCGGGCCCATATGCCCTGGTTATGTTGAAATTTGGAAATGAATCAAATGCGAAAACCAGCCCATATAATTTACTATATAAAGATTTAAGAGACAACCCAGTATACAAGAGTATTTAAGAGATCTAAAAGTAACTGGTAAAAATCGAGGCTTCTTAGTGGTTAAGGCCCTGGCTATATGCCCACCCCCTCACATTGGGCCTGCTTATCAAAATACAGAGTGATATAAATAGATGCTTGTGGTATCTAAATATAAACTTGCTTAAATCTTTTCATATATTGGTAGAAGTGATCTATGCAAGTTGCATCCAAACAAATATTTTACATTTAAGTCGACTTACCCTTTTTACAACTGAAGTAAAAAAAAAAGTATAATTTTTATAAAAAAATTATGAAATGATAACCAAAACACCATGCAATCTTACTTTGGAATTTAGTGATTAGACCTGAATAAGTAGCCTGATAGCAGTTAAAATAACAAGAACAAAAATTACACCTGTACAAATTTCATCTATCTATTCAAGTCTTGCCTAATAATGAGTACACTTTTATTTTTCTGTTGTAAACATGATGCACACCTTAAGGTGTTTTTTCTAAAAACCCAAAATATATTAAGATAATACTCTATATATACTATCATGGTAAACCTCATGACTTAAAGAATACTAAAATGTCCTACTTGCCTGAATTTAGAAAGACATGAAGACATACAAAAAAATTTCCATTATATTTTATATAACAATTTGGGTAACAATTTTAATTGTCCAGGCTGCTGGGCATTCACTATTTCCACCTATGAACAGGTAATTACTGCAAATTATTTATGTAATAAGAATTTTACTTGATGCAATGAAAATTTTGAAATTTCTTTAGTTCTCACAAGAACTTGTATTCCTTGAGCATGTGGTTGCCTAAACTTACAGTTTTTATGTACACAATATGTATCACAAAAATGACATGAATAACTTGAGAGGTGTGTGGGCTGCATGACAAACATCTTTTTGTAAACATGATATGTGTAACAGCTGCATATGAATGTGAAACTTCACCGTTCTAAAGATAAAATCAAGAAACTGCATACATTTACACACAGAATAAAACTATGGTAGTTAATCTTACAATACAACATTTGCAACCACTGAAGCATGTTTCCAAGAGCAAGTTGCAAAGATTGCTGATACCCGATGCAATTACACAATTGTGGTAAATGTTGAAGTTTCCATGGTATTGTGATTTTAGCTTTAACACCTTTTTGACCACATACATATTGGAATCAAGTTGCTCAATATCTAAAACAACTTCCAGGAGATCTTAAGAAATGTGGAGCCAGACAGGCTGAGGGAACTTTTCCTACAGATGATGCAGTTCCACCCCAGCCTTGTCTTTGATGTGTTGGAGCCAGGTCCAAGGTATTGTGGTGGTTATCACCCAGCCCCAGACATAGCATTACCAGACTGGTGTGTGTGTGTGGAAAATGTAGGGAGATGCCCACAGACCTGGAAAAGGTGTGTTGTGAGAGACAGCACTGCATATCACTACTGCTGGTAATGAACGTATAAGCTTTGGTGTGGAATCTGTACTGTCTGTTAATGGATTACTCATTATATGCAAAAGAGAATATTTAATGTGAGAATTTGTAAGTAATTTTACAGAGACTGCTTACCAAAATGAGACATGATTTGGCTATTTCTTTGCAACCACTATGAATGTATTTTAAAATTATCAGCCATCCAAACAGACATACAAACATATGCAAATGATAAGAACTGTACTTTGCAGTTGATCCTCATCTGGTAGATCTAGTAAATGTAGGATGATGATGATGATACAAGGATAAGGTTCTTCATTGTGTTAATATTATCTTTATCTGACTTGTAGAAATGCTCAAAAAATACTGCAACCAAAAAGTTGTGTAAAGTTGAACAAATAATTTATTTGTCTAAAATACAGAATGAAAATGGAAAAATAACTTACAGGATCGTGAATTTAATCCCAAATAGTCCAAAGTGTTCTATCATAAGTCCAAAAGCATAGAGTATTCCAAATGAGTTCTATTGGTATTCTAAATGAAGTCCAATGTATTGTGCTGATGTACCAAAAGACTTGAATAATGTTGATATGCTGACAGGCTTCATGTACCACAATTATATAATCCAAAGTGTCTTTAATGAATTCACAGTAATTCCAAAATAGTTACTTAGTCCCAACGTTTATGAGCACTTTGCAATTCCAATGAATAATTGAAATCAATAAATCCTCTCAAATAATAATTGGACAGGTCAGGTCCTGTAACAGCCAACCAATCTGAGATCAGGTGAGCCGAAATTTTTATCTTGTTTTCTGGGGGTGGAGTGGGTGTGTGGCATGACCTGAAATTAAATCCCATCCAATTCGTAGACAAGATTAAATTCTACACCTTCCAAGGTCAAAAGGCCACAAAAACATGTTTACTGAAACGAAATAACCTCATTATAAAGTACAAACCTACAATGGACAACATTAGCTATTTAATGTCTACTAAATGACCCTTATATCATAAAAGTTAACACACAATATGGGTATACATAACATTACTTGGAGCTTCCATCGTAACATACACTGTACTTAATATCAGTTCTAGTTGTCTTGGAACTCTCACTGCTCATATCAAAATCAAAACCTTATGCAGTTTGAATCCGATATTGATCCACGTTTATTCTAAAATGGAATCTGGTGACGTAAGATGAATAAAATTTGAAGAAGTGTGTACTTCTATTATTTTCTATATATATTTTTACATTGTAGAAATAGCATATTAAATTGGAATAATTTTTCAGGATTTTCAAGTTCTAATCCTGGATGAGGCTGTCCTTGCCTTGGCCAGAATGTATAGACGGGACATACTGGTCCTTGACAATGAGGTTGACCTGATGAGTGCCAATAGACATGCTGCCTATAGGCAGTTCATACTATGGCAGCATGGAAGGCTGGGGTCTGGACAAAGACGTGTCATTCCTTCTTGCTGTGTCTGGCGGATACGTGACAAATATCCTGATGCTTTTGGACAGTATACTGGCTTCATCCCCTCTAGGCTTGCATGAAGTTTGACACTTTATTATAGGAATTTGTAAATAAATGAGTACAAATGACTTCATTCTTTGTTTCGTTGTAACTGCACATAATAGTACCTCTTTATTGCATTGTAAAATAATGCTTCCATATTATTTTTTTCAACTACCAGTCTATTTCTGCCTTATAGACAATGTGGGCAAATATGGTCAGAAATTATCAATCTAGAAAGTTTTCAGTAATTGCAGAGACCACGGTGTACTTTGTTTTCAATTGCTGATATTTGCAGACTATTATATTCTTGCAACTCTATGGGCTGAAAATAATTAAACTAAAAGAGTGAAAACCAACAAGTTTTGTAAAATTAAAGAAATAATTTATTTCCCTAGATTACAAAGTGAACATTTAAAAAAGAACTTACAGTATTGTGAATTAAATTCCAAATAGCCTTAAAAGTTCTATCACAGGTCCAAATGAATAAAGTTCCAATTGAATTTCAGTGGCATTCCAAATAAGCTCTAACACTGAATGTGTTGATGTGCATGTAGTCTCCAATGTACTAATGTACCAGTGGTCTGTAGATTGGTGATGTGCCAACAGTCTTTTGATGTATCACAATAATATAGTCCAAGATGGTCTTGACTGAATTCACTATAATTCCAAATGAATGTTTCTTTCGTCCAAGAAATATTTGTGCGCACTTTGTAATTACTGTGAGTAATAATTTGAATAAAGAAATTAAAACCTAAATCTGAACACAACAATGATTCTGCTTCATATGTTATGGCAAGAATAAAAATTTTCAAATAAACAACATTATATAATAAAAAACTAAGACACAATAATAGAACCAGGAGGATGGTCAGCTAACCTTGTAAAAACATCGAAAATAGTAAACAAGTCAAGGTCTATTACTAA
Source organism: Margaritifera margaritifera (assembly GCA_029931535.1). Taxonomy (NCBI): domain Eukaryota; kingdom Metazoa; phylum Mollusca; class Bivalvia; order Unionida; family Margaritiferidae; genus Margaritifera; species Margaritifera margaritifera. Next base: position 964,984 of record JAQPZY010001686.1, read on the forward strand.
AATTATAATAACGAATGTAACAACATCAAGTAGACCAGTATGTTTGCATGGGGAATACCAATGTCTGGTCTGTTTGCATGGGGAATACCAATGTCCCACTCTGATCCAGATAAACATATTTTTTTCATTAATAATGATCTCAATATTTCATCCACAATCCATAGAGAAAATTTAGCTATGTATTATGTTGTTTACAAAAATATCTTCCTAGTCAGGTGCACTATGAACTTGAATTTGGACTAAGGTCATGTACAAATTACAGTTATACATAACATATAATGATGGAGAGCAAAACTAACAATCAATAAAAAATTAAATATACATAACAATATAAAGTGTAAACTGTCCTAGCAGACACCTACATATGGCAGACACAGCTTCATATTGTATGTACGTAAAGTCAAAATCGAGAACTTCTCCTTCACCAAAACGTCTGTTGATGGCGGTTCTTCAGGTGCCAGGTTTTTACTAATTCTCCTGGGATCATCCTCCTTTAGTTCTCTCCTCTGTCTCATACCCCGCTTGTCCCCAAGTCGAGAGATAAGGGCTTTTTGTATAAGCTCCCTGATTTGGGGATATGTTTTCTTCTCCTTGCAAGGAAAGACAGACCATCTGTTACTTTTCTTGTTGTAGCATCTATGATATCTGTTGAAAAGAGAATTTTATTTTCTTAACTTGTGTGACAAATATCCCCATGGTAACCCATATTGACTTTTCACCCAATATTAGAGCCTCATGACCAGTTCTACACAGGAGGAGTTGTTGAAGGGCTTACAAGTTTAGTTCTGTCTCCAGAGTACTACTTAACACAGGATACAATTGTACCCATCTCTTTAGAAGGCAATATATTTTCATAAATGGGCATTAAATAGTAATCATCATCATGATGGCATTTTCCCTAAATCTCCCCAGGAAAGGTCATGAATCCCAAATATACTTAATAATGTCGTTCAATCCCTCCATTTTTGAAAATGCTATACAAATATCATTGGATCTAATTATTAGATTTGCACTGTTAAAATCAAAACAAATATAAAATCAAACAAAAACAATACTAATTACAAGATTTGTATGCATTAAAATAATAAGATTACTTATGACAAATGTCAAAAATGTGTGTCCATTGTTGCAAAATGACTTTTACCTAATAAAAGTTTTCATTAGTTATATATGTTAATAAAATTCCAACACATTGATGTTCAAGTTGGGATCATAATGTACAAGCAATATATGAAATTATTTCTGTGTTTCTGTAGTGGAAAATAACTTACACTATCTCCCCTTCTTTGTTTCTCAATACACTTCTGCCACTATGGATATTGTGATCCAAAGCAGCTAACTCATTCCTAATTCGGTACACAGGAGGGGTGTATGAAAATCTCTTGGCACAGTACATCAGGATGTGCTGATGGAAAACTTCAAGCTCAGCAGTGCTTCTGCAATAATCAGGAACATGTTTTTCCTACATTCTTTGTAACTTCGTAACTGTAAAAATGTAATAAATTTTCATTTGTATTACAATTTATATCTTAAATCTGTTTATTTGTGTTGTATAAGGCAAGTCAACACTTTGAACTGAAATACCTAATTTTAGCAAGAGTACATTATGATAACACGTCTGAAATCTTTTCACATAAATAAAACTAAATTGATTGAAGCTCAAAACAATAACTAACAATGTCAACCTGCCAGCCCATATACTCTGGTGGCACTATAACATCCTATCATTACTGGAGATCCTTTTTAATTGTTTTCATGTCAATGCTTTATAACGAATTTACTAGTACCTGAAAGATATACAATAAATCTTGTCATGTAGCCTATCATAAGCATGATAGACGAAAAATTTACTGGATCAGTTCTACATTCAGATCTAGAAAACCCTAATAACAGTTCAACATCAAATTACTTGTACATGTTATTAGCATTTGTGCAAGCAGTGTGCTTGTCCTATGACTCTAAGGTGTGTGTGTGTGTCCATATTGAGACCAGTTGTATATGTATCTAAGTTCTCTAACGTAATTTAAAGAACCTGTCTCATGAAGGTAATGGACATGTATACAAATCACCTTTCTGAGCACGCTGTTAGATAGCCCTCCACACACATTACAATCACCGAGTGAAATATCGATCAGCCGATCATACAGAGTTTTGGAATCTTATAAAGCAAGCAAATCCTTGTCCAAAGATATGTCATAAAACAATGTGCTTTCAAACATAACAACAAGACATATGACTAGTGGAGAACACTTTCTAAGTAGACAATGACCTACCTGTCGAACAAGAACTTCGACATTTCAGTGTCGGATGACATTCCTAACTCCTCCATCAGTGCTCTCCATCGAACAAAACTGGTCCCAAAGACGAACCCTTGATATGCTCCGTTCGGTTTCTCTGACAGCTTTTCGTCGTTTCTTCTCGGAAAGCGATAAAGACGGGCGACCTTTACGTTTTTTACTCTCACGTGCGTCTGCCATTTTGGTTTATGGTAGATATTTACATTACCACCAGGTGACTCATAACCCGCCCACTACACGAAGATGACGTTGCCGTTTATGTGGTCAAGTGAGGTTTCCGTACCAGTTCGTGACACATTTGTTTCAATTAAAGCGGTCCCCCCCATTAAATGCAATTTATCTCGTTTATTAACAATTTAACTGATTGAATCTTCACAAACCATAGGTTTTTGTGCATTATTTCAGCTTATAAGTTGACACATTACATTAGTTTCATGAGCCTTACTAGGCATAAAATTACCGATAGTTTGCACTATTGTGCCTTTAAAGGTGTGGTAGTCAGTCAAACTTTGCTAATGAAAGCATTATCCATTAGAGATCCTCTATTTATTGATATTGTTATTCTCTTCGTTCCAGTGTTAGCTGACATTACATGCGATTCATTGTATATACACTCTTACCTCATTTTCTTCATGCTGATCAATACAGTTTGAAATTTAAACCATGATGTGGTCCTTAGCCTAAAACATTGCTTTCACAGCGTGCCTTTGTAGATTCGTTTTTACTACATAAGCCTGGGTCAGACCGAAACCAACATTTCTCGATTCTCTAGTTTCTTCATCTATATTCCAGCCACTATAGAATAACGAAAGAATTAACAAGCATCCAATGGCACACTTAACATATGTACATTTGCCAATATCAATGCAAACTGACACTTTGAAAATTATCATCCACCATTTTGTAATTATGCATTACGTAATTAAAACAAAGTACAAATGCTCGATTCCTTGGGATGGAATAAAAAGACCCCTACGATTACGCATGCGCTGAGCTCTATTCTAGTTTCGTTTTCAAGAAGCCAAAATTACACTTTATAGTGAATGCAGTACCTTTCATGATTAGGCAAACTGAGAGTAGACTACTTTAAATTATAAAATATTGCTAATATTAAAGGGACTTGAGCATTATCGGTATATTATGTGTACAAATTGTGTGTAACTTGCGCGTTTTTGGTCTTCACAAAAGATAACAGGTTAATACGCGAAACAATTTATACTCGTTTTACATGTTTGATCAATAATTATATACATACATTTTATTCCAAATGGCCACCAAAATATGTTTTCTTTTTAGTTTGTTTTATTAAATCATGAACAAGAAAAAACTGTCTTAAAGTAGCACATTCAATTGAAATATTTGAGTACGCATATTGTTTTATTAAATCATGAACAAGAAAAAACTGTCTTAAAGTAGCACATTCAATTGAAATATTTGAGTACACTTATGGGACTGACCAGTTCATTTTTTTTAGGGTGGAGGGGCATTTCCAGAAACACAAATTGCTTGAAAAAAAATATTCTTGCTTATAGAAAGAAAGAAAAAAAAACAACATGATATCAATATTAAAATAGTTGAAAAAATAAATTTATTTCGAGGTCAAAGGGAAACAAAATATCCTACCTCTGAACAAAATATCCCACTACACATCTCCCGCTCCAGAAAATGAAATGATCGGTCCCTAAAGTCACACACTCCCACGCCATTTAAGAACATCTAGTTCATCTGATTTCTACAAATTGACAAGTTTCTTGTCTTTTGTCCCCTTGGCGTTGTCGTTAGTTTGCTGTATATTTTTTTTTTCTTTCTTTCTTTTAAATCAAGAATTTTCTTCAAATCGGCTGTACACTTTACATCTACGAAATCAATATAAACGCAGCTATTTATTGTATTAATTTTTTTTTTGATTTACCAACAAATGACAGACAGAAAATACTTATACCATGGAGTGAGTAATGTATGTATGTATGTATGGGTGTCCGCAACAATTTTTTCAGGGGGGTGCAAAGCCAGAATTAAAGGGGCGGGCCTACAAATTGATGCCAATAGGGTCAAGGGGAGAGGCAAGCTCTCCCAGTCGGATTTGGGTAGTTTAATATTTTGGGGGTTTGTTTAAATCTTATTGCAGGCTTGCATCTCTCTCCCCCCCCCCTCTCTCTCTCTCTCTCTCTCTCTCTCTCTCTCTATATATATATATATATATATATATATATATATATATATATATATATATATATACATAGATATATATATATATATACACACACTCACTGCACCTTGGATTTTTTTTAAATTGGAGGAGGCATTTGTCCCTCCCCCTCCCCCGATTTGCCCCACCCCCCCCCCCCCTCGGACGCGCATGTATGTAGGTGTTGTATGTATTAACTGCATATCAGCACAATAATGGTTATAGTGTCAGAGAAAACTAATTAATTTCATTAAATATCATATTTTAAATAATGAAGGTCGTTGATTAGCAGAAAATAATTACCGAAAATATTTTATTTTTAGCAAAGTTTACGCAGTAGAAGGATAAAACCTAAAACAATTTTGATTTTATCGCTCTCGCCGAATAGGTACTGGACGTAAACGGGGAGATCTGACCAGATTGGATTTTATAGTTTGCACCTATATGGGAATTGTTCTCAAAAACGAGCCGCGCAACATGTCATTTTTGGCGTTTTAAACTGTTCCTCTTGGGTTGATTGTCATTGGGATCTCAGCATGTTTTGCCTGTCTTACCACGAAAGTAGAGTAATTTGCCCAAATGTCCATGGGAACTGATTTAGCTATAAAACTTTATATATATATATATATATATATATATATATATATATATATATATATATATATATATATATATATATATATGTGTGTGTGTATGTATGTATGTATGTATGTACACAGATAGATAGATAGAACTGAAAGGGGTGTTTGGTACCATATAGCATTTCGCGACTGGTATTAACGTCAGTCGCCATTTGCGTTTTGCCACTACCTTAGAATCCAAACACTAGTTTGAGGGGACGTTGACAGCGTTTGGTGACTAGTATTAATTGCACCCACTAGTTTGATGGGGTGTAAACAGCATTTGGTGACTAATATTAATGCTAGTCCGTGTCAGCGTTTGGCGACTATCTTCGAAATTAGTCGCAGATAGCGTTTGGCGAGCAGTAAAGCAGGGAGGGGATCGATTGCTTAAAAAGGCGGTTTTTAGCTGGCTTGATATCAACACTAATCGTAGTAAACACTTGGCGACTAGTATTAGCACTAGCAGCAGATAACGTTTGGCGACTAGTAATTCATGGAGGGTCTCGTGGTATTTATTCTGTATCTTTGGCTGCTACATCCAGGCAGGGCGTCAACGAACGCAGGCCACACCCCTTTTAAAGAGATGTTCATCATATGATACATCCTGGCAAATTGAGGGAATATAATAGATGCAAAAGGTTGTTGGTCGGGAAAAACAGCCGTTTGTGGGACCAGTTGTATGTGGGAGTTTTGCAAGATTCACAAGATGCAAAAACTACGCAGGGGGAGTGTCCTAACGGTTCCATACCCGTGGGGAAACAACAGGGCATTATCCAAACTGGTGCGAGAAAGGCCTTTGGTAGCGTGCTAAAGCAGCTACATAAAACCGCTAACTGGGGATGCGAATACTACCACGAAGATGTGCCCTCATGGAAATGCTATTTGAAGCAAAGTCACCCAACGAACACGGAGAAGAATGATCAGTCTCAACGACACGATAAAGTTCTTGCTTTCAGTGACGCTGGGGATGACAGGCAGGGAAATCAACCGCAGCCTAGTTAAGGTCAGAATAAAAGTCACAAAGCACAACGTTCACAGCGTCCTGTTCCGCGGGAAGTTTACGAAATATGCGGTCAGCAGGCCAAGACGGTGCGCGCCTTTAGAACCATTGGCGACGTCTTGGGATCCAAGACCGATGCAGCGGAGCTGAGTACTATTACAACCGTCGCAGCCGTTCTATAGGCAAGATGTGCATTGGATGTTTTTGGATCGACGCGCTTGTAACCACGCTCCTGCCGATAGCGGTTTTAGTGGTGCTTGTCGTTGCCACTCTTCGCCCTGCAAAAAATGTTTCCTGAGTTGATACTGGTGGCGCACAACCTGCTGCTGAGCCTTTGGCCATATCGAAGGGGTACTATGACTCGAAAATCTGCGGCGGTGGTGCGCGAGGAAGTGATCATGGCACTATCATCAGAGCTCGTAAAACGGAGACTCAGTCAGAAACACCGCCGGGAAGAGGCCATGTTGGGAAAGGCTAGAAGAGTGAATAAAACAGTTCAAGCTAAAACTTCGCCTAGCTTTTTATGAGATCCACGTGACCCTCGATGCTGCCTTGCGCTATTAGCGATTTTTTTATATATATTTTTTTTCTGCCTTACTAAACGCCACCGCGCCATGCGCCTTTTGGGCGGCCAGCCGTATTTCGTTCCTGAGGGTCGTGTACTTATTCATCTCATCCAAAACAAGCGAGAACTCGTCCTCAGAGAGGTATTCCGGAGGGCGCGAGAGACCAGGGCCGCGATGGAATTGAGCTTGCCTTCTGGGAGAATCGAACCTCATCATGCTTTTGTGCCTTCGCGCGGAGACGGCGGACCACATATTGGCCGGCAAGCAGGACGAGCCCGCACGAGAGACAGGCAACCTCCAGTGGGATTGCGAGTGAGGCGGCCGCCACGGTGGCCAGCACGCCAACACCCGCGACGCTGGCGCATATGGCTAAGGTGCTGGACGCCGCCGCCGTCCCGTCTAACTTTGATGGACCCTGCATACCTTTCGCAGAGTGTACGCCGCTGCTCGATTTCGGGTCAGAGCTGCTCTTCAGGATCGCCGATCTTTTTTAGGCTGTAGTTGTGGAAACTCTTTTCAGTCTGCAGCTGGGGGTACATTATATGCCAATGCTGAGTTGTGCATGTTTCAATCGCATTAGGTCAATGTTTCGATAAGCGACTGGAATTCGATTCGTTGCTCTATACTTCTCGAGGTTTGCACGGCTTCGATATAATAGCTACTACCCGTAATGCGAAGTCAATGGACGACACATAAAAATAGTTTTGTATGCTTACCCTAACGCACTCGTATGCAAACATGCGGCTCGGGAACCCGTCAACCTCGTTTTTGGCAGAATGGATCCTTAGTGTAACTTCAAATTCATTACCAAGCAAAAGCAGCAGGTGCCCACTGACTGAAAAACGGTAGTGCCCAGTGACTGAAAAACGGATAAACTTAGGCAGAACTTACCCTCACCAGACGGGGATTCCCCCTAGAGTAGAACAACGGGACCACAATTTTTACTTTCGTCAGAGAGATTACATTATCTGTCAACAAGAAGAGTGATAAGTGGAGGGGCGCACAGACGGGTAGACATAAGCCTTCCTAACCACATCTTGGGGGTCAACATGTTCCGCCACAACCACGATTTAGTTTGCGTTCATATTTAGGTAGTCCTTCATGGGGTCGGTTCCATTAATGCCTCCGTTGAAGACATCCGCATGCTCAGCGTATGATTTGGTTGCCCAAACTTGTGGGTCAAAAGAATCTGTCACGTCTTTCGGCTCGGATTAAATCGTCGTCTTAGTACGCGCTGGTGTCTGCCGGGATAAGCCAGCCGAACGTCCTGCAGTTTTTGGACTGCTGTGCGTCCTTTCCAGCGAATATAAGGCGCACGACATGATTTTCCCCCGAGACTGTCACGGACTTTTAGCTGAGATTGAAAAACATTCCGTAAAAAAGGTATACAAAATTGACTTGGAACAAAAGTAGTAATAACATTCCGAAACTGTCACGGACTTTAGCGGACACTGAAAGTCAGCAAAGAATGTAAAATTTTGACCTAGACCAAAAGTAGTACTAAACTTCAGAGACTAAAGTAATTTCCAGAGACTAAAAATGTCAGAAAAGATCTTGAAACATGGTCGGTACTAAAAATAATATTCAAATTTCTAAACTAATACGGAATTGAGCGGAGATTAAAAAGAAATTGCCCCCAATTGTAAAAATAAAAACAAATTATTAATATACAAATGTACATATTTTACAAATCAAAAATAAACAAATTACACTGAATTTAGCTAAGACTAAAAAATGTCCGGAGAAATTTAAAAATTGCCAAAAATGTTTTCAAACTGTAAAAATAAATTACAAATTTTAACACAAAAGTTTACAAATTGTAAATGATATATATAAAAGAAATCTTAAAATATTTCACGCCGTTTTGAGTGACCAACACCCCAAACTTACTAACGAAAACACAACAGCTGAGGCGCGGGCGTGAAGGGAAACGTCTCTCTTAGAAAAAATTCAAAGATCGACAGAGCGAATGTGAAAGAGAATGTCCAAAAGACATTTTTTTTCTTTCAGAAAACGAGTCAACACCGTTTTTTATTTTTTGTTCCTTTAAAATCAATATTCTTTAATCAGCCCCGCTCAGTCAAACATTATCTATGACAATGGAGGATTAGCGCACGTCCCTTCCTCTTTATTTATAAATACCAAAACATTAAACATGAAAATATTTACAAGGATGTTAACGTTGTGGAGTCAGACTTGACTTCCAATGATTTAGTACAGTGTCATTTTGCCATCGAAACACACTTCGTTTCTGAGCTAAACAAAATAGATAGCCACAATGTTCACAAAACTACCTTTCTATTGTGTCATCTTTCTAGATAAATCACATCCAAGGGGAATCCAAGACTGCGTTGATGAAGAAAATACACAAAATATTGTCCACATATTATCGAATCTGATCCTTGCAATATCACATTATTGAATTGAGTGGATACAGCACTTTTTCTCATAAAGTCGATGATGTCGTTTTCCAGAGGAGGTAATCAATAAGAATCAAAATATCCCACATCGTGGTCATTGGGAAAGAAGATGGATACCCAATGGATTTCTGGGCGATGAATGTCGTCTGTGTTAATGACATAGGCTTGAACGTCTTTAGGTTTTGATGAGGAAGTTTATCTTTAGCACACACCACTGGATTTCAAGAAGCTGTGTATGAACTGCGAGTCAGAAGGTAATGAAGTTCCCAGGTATTCATTTTTTCACAGGTAATGATAAGTCATGAGTTCACACTTGACCTTTCCTTGAAAATATCTATCAAGTCAGTCGATGAAGGGGAAGGCTCTATACTCTGTTGCAAGAGAGCTTCGATGCGTTTAGTTTCCAAAGAAGTCAATGGAGGTAAGGAATGGTCTCTCAAGCCTTTATACCACCCTTTCAAGATCTTCTCTTCTGAGATAAGGGTCCAAGCGTCTACTAGATACTCTTCCAACTTTTCTTCTTGATTCATCATCAAATATTTGTCGTGTTATTTCTGATTAGGATGATCGATTTGACAACCACAACAATGTTTTCTAGCCAGGCTTGTAATTCTTTCAGTCAAGTGACGAGCAAAACAGGAAACTAAGTGTTGTTCCTGTTTTCGCCATCTTGACATCATGACTGTATTTTTTCTTATTTTTCTTCTTCTTCACTTGCGGTTTGTGACTGCTGTTCTGGATAGAAAATATCATCTTCGCCTATCTACATAACTTCCTTTGTTTCTTAATAATCTGTGATCACTTCTCTCAGACTGTTGATTTCCAAAATATTGTCAAATTCTGCACAAGAGATGACGTTCACTGTATTTGCCAGAGCTACTAGAAACTGACGTTTCACATGAAGTTAGTCTTGTTTTATAGGGCGGAAATGTCCTTCGTCGCTGCCTTTGTCTGGAGTAACATCAAAGTCCCACAAAGCATATCCTGGAACATAATCGTCGTACGAAATGCCGTGGCTACTGTTGGTTCCTAATTGTCCTGTGGCTTCAAACAGAGTCAAGTAAGATTTCAAGCAATTTTTTCTGGACAAAGTTAGGTTCAGAGGGTTTTGTATACAAGGTCCGGACATCTCGGGTGACTTCGACCTTGGACACGTTAAAGTGCTGGAACTCGAAAGGATTTGTTGAGGGCAGCATTACCGACAATGTCGATGAGTAAACGTTTTGGTAGTCAACCTTGGAAAACATGCACTCCGAGTCCAGAGGCAATAGTGCACGTTTTGACTTCTACTCGTCGTAGAGGATGCTTGGCTGTCGTTATGCTCAGAGCTTGACTGATGTCATTTTCCCACTTTAGCTAATACTTTCACACGTCGCACGTAAAGTCTGGCATCTTTGATGTTCGTCTTGTACTCGTTAGCATCAGACATCAAATGAAACACGGTACTACTTTGATTCAGTCTCAGACGTACATCCATTTCATTCAACAAGTATTTCTCTTGCAAAAACATGTCCAAGTGCAAATGATCCATCAGTTTTAATCTATGTCCTTTGATTTTCTTTCGGCTGCCGTTAAATGCAACATTGTGAGCATCGTTATCTACACTCAACTCTCTGTCGTTGAACTTGTTCAACGTGTCGGGTTTCCACACTACTGAAGCACCCAGATGTGTGTTGTTGACTTCTTTTCCGTACGTCGAGATTTTTCAGGTAAGCTCGGTAAGGGCAAGTGTCCATGCTGCGGCTCACCAGTTTATTATTCAAGCACAAATCCACTTCGTTGAACAACGAATGCTTGAATTTGTTGACTGGAGCTACTCTGGCATCGGAGCCTGGATTGGTGCTGTCTGTTTTGAAAACTTTGACTTTCAGATAGCAGTAACTGTGATTCACATCGATGTAATCTACAGTTTGTCCCTTGATATCAAATTCGATAGGTGCTGATGTTGTGGTAAAAGACGACAAGGAATGAAATTCTACCTATTTGGAATCTTGCGTTGTCACCATCGTCATTGGCATGGCGAACATATCGAGTTCTGACTTTCTGACTTGGAACATTTGCAATAATCTCGGCGCATAAACGAAAGCTGCGTATTGTGAGGTCTGAATACTTTTCGACGTCTCTTTCTGCTTTGTATTTGCCGTGGCGTAGAGGAGGAATTAATGCCTTCACCAAGGATGTGAAGCGAATTTAAAAACGTGTCTCGTCGACCCAGGAGTTCTTTTTCTGTTTTAATCAACACATGTTTTCCTGCTTTTGTCATGGCTTGTTTGCGACTTTTTTGGTCGATGGGTACGTTTTGTATAAATTCTATACCTTGCGTCAAAGTTACATCTTTTAAGGCATGCAGTCCTCGAGTAACCATTGGTTTCAAGGTGGGTGCTACCTTGTGAAAAGCTGATTTTAACATATTTCTTACATCATGTTTGGCTTTGGAAAAATCCATTTTCAGAAGATGAGCAATTTTATGGAAGTCCATCAGTACACTTAGGCAAGTTTTGTCCAGTGCTTTGCCAAATTAATCATTGAAAATAGCTGAAATCGTTTCGCAAGATGTTGAGCATTAAAATAAAATCCTGCGGGAAATCTCATGGAATAGATATTCAAATGAGGATATGCTGGCGATGGTGTTTTGGATTCGTCAATGAAAGGATCATTTTTGTCCGAGTGTTCTTGAACTTGTTCGTTGAATATTTCCAGGAGGAAAGTGGCTTGATCTCCAACCACATTCCTGACTTAAGTGGGAAAAATGATTTCTACCAAAGCTATTTTCAATTAGCTTCGTGATCTAATTGTATGGCTTGAGAAAATATGGTATTGCAACAACATAATGTGTTGTTGGGAAACACATCTATAGAACTGTCACGTGGTAATGTTAAATAAAATTGATTATTCATAGTTCGATGGTTCTGGTCTCGCTCGGTATCAAAGGATAATTTTCTAAAGAATGTTATAGAGGATGACTGATGTGACTGGAACAGTGGTGACTGGCGTTGGCGTGGCTACCGTTGTTGTTACTGTCGGTATATTTCAACGAAGGATTGGGAAGAATATAACCAATACAACTGCTAAGTAAAATAAATAGTCCACAGTTATTTATCTCCTTGTTGTAAACTAAAATTTTTAATGGCTGTTCCAATGACACAATACACCACAAAAATTTGGCAGGAAAAGACGATTTCATTGTTCGAGGTACGTTTTTGTAGTTCTTGGAGAGATGAATTCTGAGAAGGAGATTCAGCTGCGTTTAACGGCATGGTGGTAATTTTTACTTCTTTTTACAGTCGATGACTTGTGAAGCGGCAATCCAACAATAGAAACTGGGTGGATATCCATTCCAGCGGACTTTCACTTCTTGGAGTCGACGTTTTCCCACTTTGCGTGTTCTTCGATTGAGAATGCTTTCGATTTCGTACACATCGTCTTCTTTCTTAGTCACTCGTTGTAACTTGGGCAAGTAAACAGTTCCTTTTAACAGTTCTCCTTTCATATCTTCCAATTTATAGACAGAAATATCACGTTCACGTACTTCTCCTGTGACACAAAATAATTTGTTCTCTAGTTAGGTATATAACCTTTGTCAAAAGTGCGTTCTTATTTTTTCCAATGCGAACCCAATCCCTAGTGTTTAACACTTCTTTCTTTTTACTTATCTTTGACGTTCCAGGCAATCGATCAAACACAATCGCTTCGTTTTCAGGTGTCACTTCTTCTGGAGCACATCCGATGCTACGATGGTACTAATGATTGTAAGCTTTGACTAAACGTGGTATCACGTCGATGTATTTGATAGTATGTTGATGTGTAAACTATTTCCCCAAGTGTTCTTTCAAAGCTCTTTGAAAACGTTCAATGACACTAGGTTTTGTTTCAGGATTTTCTGTGGTGAAAAAAATGGATGTGTCTGTTTTCAATTCTTTTTGAAAAGCTTAGTTAAGAAATTCTCTGCCTTTGTCTGGTTCCCATCGTAGAAGGCGTCAACCACTTTTGTCAAGTTTTAAATCTCGCCCTACCTCAAAACATGTCTTAGAAGTCAAAGTAACTACCCAACCGAATTTGAAAACACATCGATGACACAAAACAAATATGTATAACTTCAATTCTACGATGTTATATGAGAAACATCCGCTAAATCTGCTTGCCATTGATGATGGATGCCTGCTTCTTTCGTTTTACATCTGGAAAAGTTTCGTCGCATTGGTTTGCGTAACGTGTACGTTGATTTTTCTTGTAACCATTGTCGTACATCTTGAAGATGTAAACTTTTCAGTTTGGTTTCAGCTGCACGATACAATTTTTTAATTCTTCTGTAGTCAGCGGAATGAGCAGGATTGTAATAAATGCTGGTTAAAAGTGTATCCAAGTGGATGCTACTGTTGCTGCTCCTCAATAAGTTAACCAACTGCCTATGCTCTGTTCTTCTTGTCTTTTTGCCGTATTGTTTTTTTTTTTTTTTTTTTTTTTTGTTTCTTTTGCAATGCTGTACGTGTCCGACTAGCAATAGGAGTAAACACTGTCTGAACAGGAGTGATCGGCTCTTGTTTGACGTCTTTCTACTACACTTCTTTTGTTTTACCTTCTGCTGGCCAGATTGTGGACATTATCTTTTTGATCCAACCAATTCTTGATGTAGGTGTTGTCAATTTGGGTATTTTAGCAGGTGGAGTTTTAAACTCCTCCTCGAATTCTTTGTCTCACCTTTCTTTGTTATCCCCGTAGCCGTGTCTATCATCCTCTTGGGAGCTGATGCTACGTTTTGTTTTTCTATCAAAGGTTGTTTCATTTAAAGCTTGCTGATGAAAGAGTGGAAGTCGTTCAATAATTGTCCGTACCGTTGTGATTTTTCTGTTTTTGACAAATCTGTTCGATCTGTTTGATCCATCAGTGATTGTAGTTCTCGTTGTAAGTGTGACATCTCGGTGAAATTACGATTAGGAGGTAAATGGGGTGTCCGTTGAGGTGTCCGATTAGGAGGTAAATGGGGTGTCCGTTGTTAGTACCAACGATGGAGTTCCATCTATCGTTTGTAAGGAGCTAAATGTAATTTTCAATCTTCCATAAGATCCAAGAGTACAAGTGTGATGTTTTTCCAGAAAGGTGTGTCTTTTATATTTTTCTTAATCATATCGCCACTCCTAAAAGGAGTCTAGTAATCGATCATGACAAAGGAGCAGCCACTTTTAACAATGGTCTTATCATTATAAGTAGAAATCCCCCATTTTTTGTTTTTACTGATTGGCATTTCTTTTTCACCACTTGACAAAGAACGTTACGATGTCGTCCTAATCGCTGTTTATGTATCTTGGTCAAAGACACCGTTCCTTTCGAAACGTTCAAAACAACAGTCACACACGGTATAGATAATTTCTTTAGGTGCTTTTTGAATTATATGTTTTCCCACTGGGACATTGTATTTGGTAACTACTGAAAAAAACATCCCAATGTTCTTCTAAGCGAGGAGGGAGTCCCTTTTTTCATTTTTTTTAAAGGCTTCTTTGGACGATGCAATTAGTCTCCACTGATTGTCGGAACGACGTATCAACTTTACGGTAGGCACTATTGCTATGCCCAATTAACAGGACCTCCTTATTGGCACCAATAGTAAAACAAATTGGTAAGAAATCTCAAATAATCTGGAGTGGTCGGTTTTAAATCGATGAGTAAATATGTATGAGATGTTTGAGTGGCATCGTCGTCCGCATAATTCAGCTAAGGTGTTCCTAACTGTTTGGCTAACACTTGCACTTGAGATTTATCTCTTGGACTTTTAAACAATACAGCATGATGCACTTGAGATTCATCTCTTGGACTTTTAAACAACATAATGGGCATTGATACTGATGGTGCGATGTGCTTTACTTTGTTGAAACAAATTTTGAGTAATGTGAATAATTAATAATATCCTTTTCGTGGAAGCAAAATTTTAATTTTTTCTTTGTCTTCTCCTAACATGTCATCGAAGATGACAAGATGTGTTTGATTAAAGTCAGACACGATGCCATCGTCTTAGCTTGGAATGCCTTCTACAAACGAAATAGATTCTCCTTGACTTTCTTGAAGTAATGTGTAAGCCGATTGCCACTTTTTGTAACACCATATAATACATTGGGGTGGATGATCAAACAAATGTGATTTGTGTTCTATCAAACGTTTGACAAATTCGGTTTTGCATGAACCACTCGGTCCAGCAATCAACATTTTAAAGGGATGACGAAGATAGAAGGCCTCCCAACTTTGATGATCTAACTTGTCGTCAATCACTTGGAAAACAGAGGAGGAGGAGCATACAGCCGTAACTATGGTCTTGAAAATTCTGAGATTACGATCAACAGCACAAGACATGCCGTTTTTGGAATGGAATGCCATTTTTGGAATGGAATGCCATTTTTCCTCATTCTTTTCTATTTGTACAATGCTACTACTTTCAAGGACTTGTGATATTTTTTCTTCTATTTCTTCTTCTTCTACTATTTCTAAAATTGTTTCTAACTTTATCTTCACTTCTTGCACTGACTCTAAGTCTAAATTTTTTATTGGATTAACGACACACAATGTCTTTGTCATAGTCAGCCACCTCTTGTATCCAAGCATCGAAGCCAAGACTTTTACAGTCACGTACATCTTTTCAGTCGTAAATTTGTTGGTGCAACCAACTAGCTATCACACTTCTTGGTAAGTATGAAGCGTGGATTAAGTTCGACAAATGTCTTCTTCACACGGAGGTACACAACTTGTTTTAATCACAATTCTCAACACTTTTAATACAATTTGTCTTTCGTGCACAAATAAAGTTTTGGTAGTCATGTCTTTGCTGCATCTACTGTTCATAAATAGTCCACAAGGAATTTCCTGGGAAACGAAATACGAGAAAAGTAGTCATTAACACACACACCACACGGCGTCCAAAATTCAGTGGAATCGTAGGTGGAAACAGTTCTTGTAAAAGGGTTTGTTAATCTTTTAAGTCCTGAACACTCTCATTAACTTGCTTCCACTGAATCTATTGCAACACTGAGGACAAATGTCGTGGCATGGGACGCTTTTATATTCGTTCTTGGCAGCAATGTCGTTCTTTTTGATGAAATATTCACACGTTTTCCAAATGGAATCTGTTGCTAAAGGATATCGAAGAAATTCAGTCATTACCTCACTACACATCACACGCCGTGAAGGAGTTTTGTCTTGAGGTGATACATTTTGTAAAAGTTTTTTGTATTCCTGTACGTTTTTAACTTTTTCCGGTACCTCATTCCATGGAATTCTATGTATCAGTGCCACATTGTAGGTAGACGTCGTGACATCCAAAATCTTACAGGAGGCACGTACTCGTTGATGAAAGTCTGACCATTTGAACATCTTGACACTAATCTTTTTATAGTATTCAAATACCAATGGTTAAACGTCTTTGGGATCAAAGGATGCAACTGTTCTGTGCGTTTCACTTGAATCTGTACGAGCTCTTTGTAAATGCGTTCTCGTAGCTCAGGAGGCAAACGACGACTTCTGTCTTCTAAAGTATCCGGTCACAAGGCACATCATCGCACTCGAGTTCATTATCAAACATGAAGTCTGGAGTGGGTCGCTCACTTGGTTGCTGTGTTGAATTATTCATCATCTTTCGCGGTAGACTTTTCTATTCACAATGAATTGTTGGTCTTGGAACTTTTCCCTTTTTCTATACTGGAGATAAGCGTGTCTTTACGGTAAAGTGTTGTAGTCTTGAAATCACACTCGTTTCTGGAACACAATTTGATAGACTTTTCTAAAGGTCGACAAATGATTTGGTTGTTTTGAAAACGTTCAAGTTTATATGGATCTAATGTTTTCACGCGAAAGTCTTGATCTTGTCCGGAATGTAAAGCGTCTTTCAAGACACCAAAGTTCACCACTTGACTCGATCAATAGTTCAGTGTCAGTCCTTTGATTTGCATTTGGTATGAATTTCTCTCTTTCGGTCTATGTATTGATATCCGTAATTTGTGGGGTCACCGCTAGCAAAACTGACAATAGTGTCTTCTGCGTGCTCGTCCATCCATGCACCTAAACGATCCCGTTCGATTGTTGGGTGTTAGCTATGTGGGCAATGAATGTACATACAACTGTCCGTGTCAAAGTACAGGACTCAATCTCGTAAAGTTCTAAGGCATCATATGATTTTAAACGAGCATTGGCTGTCATGTATGCTGCAATGATGACATTGCTAAACGCATCAGGTGGTGCAAACTCTGCCGCTTTTTCGTAATTCACCAAGATCAAATCTTCACGGAGGACTTCCATGTGTTTCATGAGTTTTCCTTTGTCGTCCACAAGTTGAAAGCAGTGACTGGAATCTGCCAAGTATTCCGTCTTGGACAATAACCGACGTTGCGCCAATTTTCCCGGCAAACAATTTAACATAACTTTGGCAAACGATCATTTTTCTTCGTTCTTTTCCACGAGTTCTAAAGTAATACCTTCTAAGGAGCTGTACCGTTCTTTGAATGTCTCTTTGTCGTATGGCATCAGACACGAAGATGGATAGCCACTAGCTTCTTGTTTCAATTTGAGAAATTCGTTGACGTAGCCTGATAAAATTCCTGTTCTCGAGTCGTCGTCCTTTTGGTATTGTTCTGTGGTAGAAACGTGTCAAATTTGGTATACTTTTAATAAGCGGTATCCACGATCTAGAGCATGAAACAATTCAACACTCACCCACGTTCCTGTCAAAGCGCGTTCTTCATCCTTGAGGCAACAAGGCTGGTCTTGATTACATGTTTCAGCACACGTACGGCAAAAAGGAAAGATCAGTTTTCCCTGGCAATAATGTGGTAAGACAGGATGGTACAAGTGGGTTGGAGGTAAGAATTTGCATTTGATCAGTCCTTTGTTTTAACGAATGTGTTCCACGTTGATGTGTTCTGTTATCTTTTCAGGATGCCCAGTAGGGAACCGCTGATATTTGCACACGCAAGGATACAAAAAGCACACATCGATGTGTTTATTTTTTTCTCCTTGAGACAGCCTGTTGCATTGGTTCGTACTCCAAACAAACTGTCGCGTGGATTCAAAGGTTCGATGTCCATCACGTCGCAACTTTCAGCAATACGTCTAAATTCTGGATCGGTTTTGAAATGTCGATCGTACTCGTGCTCCCAAATTTATATCACTTGTGTCCTTGTCTTTTTAACTTCAGGCGTCGTAGGTATGTTTGCTCGTACAATTCTCCCATGGTAAACTCTGAGAAAGGACTTTCAGGTTTCGTTGAGGAAAACTAGTAGGGCATCCGTGCAATAAACATCCCTGGAACTCGTAGACGATCTGGGCGTTTCTAAATCCCAACCATCTACAGAAAGACTTTCCAATTTTCTTTTCCTCACCATTTCTAGCGTGTTGTGTCCATTTATCCTCACTTTCGCACAAGTAATGCAGCCAACGCAAAGCTTTGGCGGAATATCGATGGCTGTCTGAGAAATAGGATTGAGTGGGTATGATGACTAATTTGTTCTCAAGCATGAATTTTTTTCCATAGATTAATCAATACGCTTTGGCGATTGTAGAAGCTTCCTTCAAAGGATCGACGACTCCGTGATCCAGAAATAATTGTGACAATTTTCCACAGCAACGGCGTCAAATGTCCACATCAGATTGGCAATATTTCAGCATTGCTTCTTGAAAGTCAAACGGGTTTGAAGAGTTAGTTTGGTACCAAGCATAGAATGCTTCTCGTTGTTCTGTGTGCATACCGTCAGGGTCGTAGTAGTGTACATCAGGCAAATGCGGGATCACCAGGTGTTGATTAGCTTTGGTACTGAAAAAGTGTAGAAAATAGCCTTTTGTCATTTCTGTCATTCCAAACGTTTTAGGCATTTTACTCAAAGGCATGGCTAAATAACTCATGGAATCTTTAAACTGTATTTGTCCCATTTCATGTAGATGAGTTTAAATCCATTCATGATAACTGTGGGACATTCGATGCTTTGTTCTGAATAATATTTCAAAACAAAATTGTTCTCGAATCCCGAAAAGAAAAATTTTGAGCTATGACTGTAGCATATCGATGGCAGTCCCCATAACGCTGCATGTCCTCTTCGCTCCAAGTGTCGTCGGTAGGGTCTGGAATCTTACTACAATTGGGACAGTGGAAAAATATTGGTTCTTGTATGCACTTCTCCCAAGTCCGATGAGCTACGCAAAAATTAGGAACGTGAATGCTAGTTTCTTGTGTACATTCAAAGATATAATCTCCTTGTTTCTTTTTGTTCTTGTGCTGGTCTTCCTTGAAGTCTTCCTCCAGTTCATTCTCATATTTTTGAATGTAGCATTCATGCTCAAAGTCCACGATTTGGTCACAAAAACGGCAGCTTTTCTTTCTTGAACAAACTTGTGCAATTGAATTTTTGGTTTGAATAAGATGTCCACAAGTGGAGTAGAATCTCAATAATTCGCAAGCACTTTTCTGCTGGTTAACTTGTTTCATACGATGCTGTTCGTAACAAGAGGGACTGACAAAGGTTCGCTTGCAAGAAGAGCAATGGATTCGTTCCTTCCCTTTAGCAATGCATTGTTTGGACTCTAAAAAACCCCGGCATCTATCTCCACAATAAATGTGTTGGTCCCGACTGCAAAATTCCTGGTCACGTGTCTCGCAGTAATATCCGTATCTGAGAAATTCTGTGATACTAGTAATATGATCGAAATACTCTTCATGATGATACACATGAATGTATTTTCCGTCTGGGAAATCGGGTCATCTAAACACGAGAGCTCCGCAAAGGACTTTTGGGTACACTTTCAAAGTAGAACGAGGAGCCAACACGTCTTGAAGTTTCTGCATTTCAGGAATGCTACACACCATCTCTCTATAAATGCCTGCTTGTTGCAAAAAGAGTTCTGATTATTTTTGTTGTTTAGCTCTGTCAGATTTTTGGTATTCTCTTCCATGCTCTTTCCCATTCTGCGATCTCGTTTTTCTCGGCATACGTTCGTCCCACGACGATAGAACGGGCTAAAACCATCTGGTCTTGTGAGTTGTCAATTTGGACGATACAGCCTTTGGTCGTGCGAATGTCATCCACCAATAACACTTTGCGTCGTCCGCTACCTCTAGGTGGTGAAACGTGGGTCGTGTGAAGAGTAGCTTTTCCATTGGTCATGTTAAACTCGTCATTACATTGTTAAACGTGTTGAATTTTGTCAATGACTTTGGGAGGTGTTGATTCTGTCGTTGTACTAAACTCGATCCAAATAGGAGACTTCAAACTGTCGTGATGAATGGAGAGTCTCAAACGATCGTTTTCTTTAGCTTGGCATTGTCGGTTCCATGAATCTAACAAGGAATCCCACAAATTTGTAATGAAACCTACTGCTTTCTCTGGTGGCACTTCAGACATGAACTCTTTAAATTTCACCGTGTAGATGTAAGCGGTGATTCTAAATTTTATGGAAGTCAGTTTTTGCGCATCTCGAGAGTGAAAATAATCTTCGGGAGCTACTAAACGACTTTTGTTTTTTAGTGGGTCTGGACTCTCTTGGTCTTGTGGCAGAGGAGGTAGTGGGTGTTGGTTCAGTCTCACTCATGTCATCTTTGAAATCACTGGCATGCACTTGTGCTAACACTTAATTTAGCATATGAGGCGACATCGAGAGTCGTCGTCGTCGTCTCATGACTTCTCCTTTTGGTTTCTCGTTTGAAAAATGTAATCGTTTCATCTTGATTCCAAAATTTGATTTAACTAAGTTTTACACATACTCGCTCCCTATATATAGAGAGATAGTTTCTCACCCTAAGAGTATATAATTCATTCAGCTTTCAGACTGTAAAGAAGAAGATGGAAGAGTCAAAACAGATCGCGCTTCTCGTCAGAGATTTACAGAGAGTCATTCGAAAGTATACTTCGAACAAGACTACGGATTACTCCACTCGAGATAAAAGTCAATATACTTCCTATGACTGTCAATAGAAAGGACATTGAGTTCCAGAATGTCCACAACGTCAAAGCAAAGGAAAGACGGGAGAAAAGAGACACAAGAGTAAAAATACCTGTTATCATTGTCAAGAAAAATGATATTGGTTTTCAGAGTGTCCCAAGAAAAAAGAGAACAAGCAGGAGGAAAAACAGGAGGAGGGACGTTCTTCAGAAACAGAAGAAGAACCGATACCCGTCAAGAAATGCTAGAAGGCAAGACCAATACAAGACAGTGAAGAGGACGAACCCATTCCAGTGAAGAAATTGAAAAAAAGAGACAAACATAGAGAAAGAAGAAGAAATGGGCTTGATTCTGATTCAAAAGAGAATATACCAAAGAAAACGTGTCTCTTTGTCTTGATCGTTTAACTTTTCGTATTGATAAGAGACTTAAGCACACTCACACACGTAGACCATTGAATCATGGGGAAAGGGATTTAAGTGTTACTTGATTTGGCAATCACTGAGTAGTATCTCTTTTCTAAGAAATATAGGTGGCCCTGAAAAAGACCGTTGGCGTATTTTATTATTATTATTTTTTTTAAATTTTTTTTTATTTTGTTGTTGTTGTTGTTGTTGTTGTTGTTTCAATCTCTTTCCACAAATAAGACCCACTCCTCCTGCTGCTGTTGTTGCTTTTGTAGTGGTAGTAGTAACTGTTGCTGTTGATGATGATGATGCTGGCATCTTAGTGGCGGTGAGAGTGGATGTAGCTATAGAAGATTGTTTATAAATCTTGGCACGTGAAGGTCTCTTTCTCTTAAGTTGAGCTAGAGAAGTCTGATACATTTCTCTCAGATTGTTGAACTCCGCCAAAATGTCTTGAGCAGACTCACCGTTTTGTTTTCAAATCCATCTTTCTGTCCTTCACAATAAAAAAAATTTTCCTCTTCTCTTCTTCCTCTTCTCGATTTCTTTTTTCCTCATTTTCTTGTTGTAGAATAAATACTTCTTCTGCTCCTTTCTGTGGTCGCAAAAAATTCTCCAATTCTTCCTTCTGTCTCTTTCTGAAATCATCCACCAAAGGTAATGATGGAGAAGGAGGTGAAGGTAGTACTACTGTCTCAGGCAAACTTTCGTGAGGGACGACAAAAATCAGCCAAAGCTAAAGTAAAGTCATCCTCTTATGGAAGAAGAATACTGGTTACAGCTGCATTAGTAGTCGTAGTCATCGTCCTATCACTCCGAGTATGCAATGTCTCCGCAACAGACGCACCCCAATGCATTGTCTACATGTTACCAGCCATAGGTATGGTACTCAAACTGTGCCGCAATGGTAAAACGTACGAACGCTGGTGTATCTATATGTTCCAACTGATTGGAAGAGAGACCCCAAACTCTGTCTGAAGTTTGTAACTGGCGTTTTGATTAGTGGGACATTTCAATCCATTTCGATCCTGTCTTAGGCTATATATATATAAGCGCATTCTCCAATGGTGTTACCTGTTCCCAAGACAACTCAAGCAAGATGTGGACTAGTGTAGTGTCATCAACCATTGTTTCGGGTATGTTGTTTAACCTAGAATACCCCACGTATGTGAAGGCATCATGCGCCATCACAACGATTGCGGACTGGGCTATCTGGAAGAGAAGAATTTATTTGGAAAGGCAGGGGTGTCTGAAGAGATTATTGGTGTATGGACATGCAGTGAGAAGAAGTTTGAGAAGAACAGTGAAGCGGTGAAGTATGTGTTAATCCTCTTCTTTGGTTAACAACCCCAAAGGCCCTTTCAGGGCCATCCCGATCACTAGAAAAGAGAGATACTAATCTTATTTGCCAAAAAGTTTTTTGTATGTATGTGTTTGCTTGTGTATGTCTATGTTGTTGACAACTTAAACTTACAACTCCTTTTACCCCTTCTCTCTTCTGTGTGATAGTATGTTTGTATGTAAGGGTATAGTAGTGTGTCTATAAACACTTCCTATCCTTTTGTGTGATAGTATGTTTATCTGTAAGAGTGTGTGTCTATTTCATCCTCCTTCTTTTACATCTTACCCCTCTTCTTGTGTGACAGGATATTTGTATGTATGTAAGTATAGAGTGCATGTGTATCAAACTTATTTCCCTTTTCTTTGTATTGTAGGGGTGGTGGATAGTAATAAAAAAGCGGATGCTGGATTGTATATGGGGGCGTTCGGATAGTAATCAAAAAGCGGGTGCTGGATTGTATATATGATGTGTTGGATTGTAGATAAATAAAATTAACATTACATTTTCCCTTGTCCCCATAAACTGTCGACACTTTATCCCTTCACCATTTTAACATTACATTTCCCATGTCCCTATAAACACTTTTAACCCCATCAATACTTTTGTCCCTATGATACCATCCCCATGTTAAACCTATGGACCAATTTAACATAGGATTTCCCCTTTTCCCCCAAGTGTCGCCACATGTAAACCTATGAGCCTATGTTAATTCCCCATTGTCCCCCAAGTGCCTCATACAACTACTAACGTTGAAGGCGTATTTTTTTCCTGACGAAAAAGCGCACCCTTGAGGCACGAAAAAGCGCGCAAAAGGGGCGCACATGGTCAAGATTTGGGTGACATAGGACTATAAAGTGCGGGAAAATCCACGCTCCCGCGTTCAATGTATAACACTATTACTAGTGATGTCAGACTTTTGCTTTCAAGTATGCATCACTAGTGACATCACTCGTGAAACTCTCGTGATGTTAGAGTTTTACCTTCACCTTGTACAATTTATTTCAGGTAATTAAACCCATCCAGAACATATGTTATAAACTAAATTATATCCTAAACTCAAACAGCATTAGAAACGTTGGTGGATTTAGACTATCTTTCACATTCTTATTACAAAAAGAGACGTTCATATTTAAAAAATTATAGAAATTGAACAGCATACCCCTCTAATTAAAAGTCAATATGCTAAAAGGTACAAAGAATTGTACTAATCTGAGAGAGTCCAGACATAAATAAACCCATAACCCGATGAAAATTGGGTCGCAATTCAAATAATATTATACTATCACCATACTTTCTGCTTTGACTACACGAATGCGTGTGTGTTTGTATGTATCTGTATGCGTGTGTAAAAAATGAAAGAATGAGAGGAGAGAGCAAAAAAGAAAGAGCAATAAATAAATAAGGTATTTTCGTGCTTTGTTAGGAATGATTTGGTAATGTGGTATTAATTTCACAGTATCTAAAATTTAAACTGAATCGAAAAGATATTAATTTCAACCTACGTCAGCTATTGAATTAAATTATACAATGTAGGCAATATTTAAACTTATTATATACTTTATAAACAGTCCCATTAGTGTAATGTTGTTGATACCAGTCAATATCCAGCGGGTATTGACCGTAGTTAAGTAAAGATATTCATCGCTTCTTTATGTGGTAAACACGTACAACGAACTACTTCTGGCAAGGGCTAAATAAAAATGTCGACAGAAACGTGAACGCAGGCCACGTCCTAAATCTGACACCCAACCATGATTGTAGCCCTTTCTAGATGACGCCAGTGCTGGAGAATCGACTGTCTGAGAATTATGATGTTTGGTATTGTACAAAAGATCTACCTATCATCTAAAGAAAATATACATTATAAAAATTATATAAAGAAAATCTGAATACAGTACATCCAAAGACTAAAATTTCAAGGATAAAGAACAAATAAATATGATTTATAAAAAATGTTGAAATGGACTGCTAGTGATCGCTAGTTGCTGCTGTTAGTAAGAGAGAGAGAGAGAGAGAGAGAGAGAGAGAGAGAGAGAGAGAGAGAGAGAGAGAGAGAGAGAGAGAGACTGGGAGTGTGTGTCAAACTTACCTTTGTAAAGTGTATGTCAACGTGGTCATGTTAGAGCAGTTACTCATCCTAAATTAAATATTATCGTTGTTCTAAAATGTAATGCTAATATAGTTTCATCATAATCTATTCAATCCTGATTGTTGAATGCTCTGCACCCTAAATGTCATCAAACAACTTCCAGCGCGACATTCAATCCGGTTTGTAATGGATCACACCTTGAGGTTGACCTCATCTAAAAGTGTCTGGTACTTAAACATTGATTTTGCTGTACGTGTTTCTCGGGGCGTGTATATAATGGCCTTCCAAGGAATATGTATGTATGAAGATTGAATAAAGTGAATAATCGCCATTTAAAGGTATGTGTAATCATATTCTAATAAATTACATCCATTTCTGACTAGTCGGTACTGAACGACGACATGATCTGTATGACTTGTACAATAAATAACCAACTTTTCTTTCACCTAAACAGTGCACTTTAATCCACTCTCAATAACATTGGTTTATCCCGTACTAGAAATTATTTTTAATGAAACACAAGTGACTCCAAAATCTATATCATTTTTTTCAGGTATTATCCAAGACAGGGCCACACTATCCTGGCAATAATCCTAACGCACACTGCACATTTCAAACGTATCCGCCACCATGACAAGCAACATCGAAGTAGGGCAATCACAACGACCACTTTTAAACGGAATATTTTTGGCTCTTCTTTTCATAATTGTATAATTGTATCTTTATTTTTCGTGGCTGTATCGCGTTATTTTTATCCTTATATCAATATTTCGTTGTGTTTCTTTTGACTAGATGACAGTCCATCCTCTTTGATAAACCTAGTTTTGTTCAATGCATAATGATAATCATCATATGTACTCGCGCTCCCATAGCAGTAAAGTTGCATTTATTACTGCGCGGTGCTCATTTTTCATTCACACAATGAATGATGTGGAAAAAGTTTCAATTAAACGTTAAAATAATTTTCTTTGTTTGTTTGTTTGTTTGTTGTTGCTTGAGTTCTGTTATTCCTATAACATAACAAAACGATTTCTTTTTTTTAAAAAGTATATACCAACAAACATACTTATATACTATCATACAAGATATTATCACTAAATTGTGGGTTACTGCGACAGTAAAAGAAAGTTTTTTCAGTAAATTGTATGCTACTGCAACAGTAAAAAGAAGTTTCTTCACTAAAAAGGGTGATATTGATTAATTAATGATTTAATTAACGATTGAGGTTTCATGAGTATAATTCGAAATAAGCCTGTAACATATGTTTAATCTTTTAAGGTTTTTTTTGGGAGGGGGGTCTTTTTTTGGAGGGGGGGGGGGGCTCAGATATTATGACATTTTCTTAGTGCAATGATAGAATGTCTAAGGCCTGTGCTATAATATTTTGCTTCCTAAAGCTAGATCCTGCAATAATCGTGCCATGTAATACGCTCCGCCTTGGAAATCGTTTTATTATTTAGCTATTATTTTTCTTTTCCAAACCGGAGCGTACTTCATGGCTGGAGTATTGAAGGACCTAGATTTAGGAATCAAAATATTATAGCCCAGGCCTTTCAAAAAATTTACATTTTTAAAAATGGTCTTGTATCTTGTATGTAATCTCAGAATTGTAAACACAGTCAGAGAGCTATGGCTGAATCCACCGATCTCAAGGTGATTAACAAAAAGTCAGATCGTCAAAGTTGGAAGGCAGTCTATCTTCGCCATCGATTCAACATGCTCCTTGCTGAGTCCCGTGGTTCAAACAACACTGAATGTATCAAACGTGTGATCGAACAAAAATCATTTATGTTTGATTGACGAGGGAGTAAAGTTAACAAAATTGGTTGATTGAGAAACTGACTTATGCTGTTGCAGTAGTCCACATTTTAGCGAAGATAGTGACTTTTACTGTTGTAGTAATCCATATTCTAATGAAGAAACTGACTTGTAGCATACAATTTAGTGACGAAACTGACTTGTAGAGTTGCAGTGACACCCATTTTAGTGAGAACAAAATTACAACAGACTTGTACTGTTATAATAGCATACAATTTAATTAAGAAACTGACTTTTACTACTGCAGTAGCATGCGATTTAGAAAGAAAAAACTGCCTCTTATCGTTCCAGTAGCACACATTTTAGTTAAGCAACTGACTGTTACTGTTCCAGTAGCACACATTTTAGTGAAGAAATTAGCTTTATAGAGACGTACACATGTTAAACCTTTAGATAGTTTTAGCATTACATTACCCGTTAGATTCTATAGAGTCCCACACATGTTAAACCTACTGGGTAATGTTAAATTCCCAAAAGACCCCATACAGGCCCACAGAAGATAAACCAATGGACTAAAGGCATAATGTTACATTCTCGTTATACATCATACAGGCCCACACGTGTTAAACATATGGACTAAATGAGTAATGTTAAATTCCTGTTAGACCACATACAGGCCCACACATGCTAAACACATGGCCTAACAGCATAATTTAAAATCTATGGACTAAAGGCATAATGTTAAATTTTAGTGAAGACAAGTTGGTATGTCGCGCTAGTAATTGAACCTTTGTTACACATGTTTTGCATGACCATTCGATTTATTCAGGTTTAGTGGTTTTACAATCTACATTGATTTTACTAAGACTTAAAGTGGTACTATAGTAGGATATACCTACACTAGAGCTCGTGGGCAGCATGTTTGTACCAATAACAAAAGCTTCACGTTTGTGCAGGAAAGAATGAGGTAAGTCGTCGTGTTGGCTTATCAGTGTTAAATTTCCAAGATATGACAAGGAAGTCGAAGAAGTATTAAATGACGACCGGAACAAGAAAAAAAAAACAGAACTGTCTTGTGATTTTTATCTTTTTTGAATTTGGTTGTTCTCAAGAGACTGGAATTCACATTCCTAACTTTTGTATGGCTCATCGCGCTTGCGATAAGCGCATTCAAGAACCTTTATTTTAGCAGACATTTTAGTGAAAAGAAACTTTCACTATTACAAAAGCACCCATTTTAGTGAAGAACTGACTTTTACTGTTGCAGTAGCATACAATTTTGTGAAAAAACATAAACTTCCTACCCCTCTTGTGTGATAATATATAAGTATGTTTGTGGGTATAGTGTGAGTAAGCGCTCCTACCCATCGCTGGAACTCCTACTTTGATATAAAAGTACACCAAATATTACGCCGATCTTGTTTGTTTTTGATACAGTGTAATCGTCACGTTCTATAAACTGGGTGCTCCATAAGTTCACATGTTAGCAAATACAAAACGTGTACTTAAAATCAAATCATGGATACAGCATTTTAGAAACTGCAATGCATACAAGAAGATTGAATCTTATTCTATGGATGGTTGGAGTTTAGAAAACCCAGATCGTGTATGAAATTCAAGGATGTATTATTGTGATTTTTTTTTAAACGGCAAAAATTAATTGAGTGGATTAATGTACTCATATAAAACGTACAATGGATTCAAGTTGTAGTTAGACCATATTATAAGTTATTTATTTATATGTTTCTTCTTGCACGTTGGGTTTTCTATTGATATTTTCAGAACAAACAGTAGCCAAAGATTTCAAAGGCATATCATTTCACACAAAACTGAACATCTTGAAAGACGCGCTGTTATTCTCTGACAAACAGACACATTTTCTATTTTTCGGTATGGGTTATGGGAAGAAATACAATAACATGTCATCAATGGTCACTACTTGATGTTCTTCAACCTCCGCCATTTTGTTGCTTAAAATCGGAATCGGATGACAAACTTGAGTGCGCCAGAGCTCTCACAGTACATAGGAAATTCACAGAGCGATCATAATTAATAATTCAAGATTTTCAAAGATCACGGGATTCACGAGGGAACATGATACTAGTATAGAAAGCGTAACTTCTTATTCACTTGATCTTTGACCTTTGCCACCTAACATCTGACCTTTACCCTAGGCTACTGACCCTTAAAAAGTTTTCAAAATTATCTTGGCCACTGACCCCCTTATAGAAAGTATATCTCCTGTCGCAGTATTCGTCAAACTTTAATGAGAAGATCTTGGCTGCCTAACCGCCCCTACCTCCCTCCAAAAAAAAAAAATGGCTCACTAATCTCCAACATTTTTAGAAAAAAACCTGGTTAAAAATTGTTTTGAGCGTAGCTGCTGGCTCAGTGGTTCTCAGCTTTTTATGAGCAACATTCTTGGCTCAGTGGTTGCCAAAAATGATGTTACAACAACAAAACCCTAGGCCACTTGTCTTAAAAATAGTTTTTATAGCAACAGGCCCAACTGGCACTCAAAATAATGTTTATAACAACAGAGCCACCGGCACCCACACACATACACCAGAAAACGTAGGATAAAAAGCCAGCGTCTACTCCCCCAGTTTTATTAACTACATACTTTACGTCTTTCAATCCATTTACCGCATTCACATTTGGTCTTATAAAGATGAGAATTATTCATATAATAAAATATTCAACCTTATCTTTATGTCATTTTTCAACTAAGTATTTTGTCGTTGTTTGAACTTTCATGGACTATATTTTTATATACAACTTGATAGTCAATTGGTCTTTAACGTTTTCACAGTCCAAAAGATACAAAAATCTGAATACAAACCCACCAATAGCTAGTGCAGGCCATGAAAAACATCCATTCTTCTTCTTTATCATTCAATTTAAAAAACATTGTATTCATCATTCTATGTACAAGAAACAATGGATAAAAAGGCCGGCGTGTATCGCCTAATTTTATTCATTTTACTATGCAGTGAATACAAGCGCACTGGTAAAGACGGTAAACATGTATTCACTATGTAACTAATTTTAATTTGATCTATTCAATATTATTTTTCTAAAGGATTTACTGGATGGTCTTTTTTAGGACGTTGACCCAATCCTTCGGAATTGAGGACGCAAGTGTGCAATACTTTAGAAAGTCTGATGACGGAGTAACGATTACGTATTTCTTTGAAATTAAAAACAAACATTTCTCTTCAAAATATAGGCCTATATATTTCATGATAATACGGGACATCAGGACTGCTTAGATTAGTCTACCTTGCATAAAGTTAGATGTTAAGTTAAATCAGGCTTTATTTTTATATGGTTTTTTATTAAACAGTCTTTAAAATTTCACCGTAGGGTATGGAGGTAGAACACATTCCATATCAATCTTCGCATCTCCGTCACAGCATAGTTTTCATATTAGTTCAGTGCTGTTGTTTATTCTCACTGATATGTGATGCAGTGATGACAACAAAACTGGTGCCAATGATATGAGTTGATATTGGTTCCATTACAAGTGATGCTAACTTCCGGTATATATAATACCTAATGGGAATTCGCAGATCACTACAGCTGGACTAACCTCTTTAGTTTCTAGCATCAAACCTACATTCATAGTCGGGGTTGTGGTCGACTGTGTAATTTAAACCAATTGATCCGACATCCCGGCTAATTTGATGTCAGAAAGCAAAACTAATCTTGTCCTTGAGGAGATCTAAGTACACTGTAATTCTTAAGTTGGTTGTCCTGGAGGGCTGATAGGAGAGGGTGAGCAGATGAGCGTTTGCAAACGTTTTAGCAGAAAACTGACACTTAGAGCGATTGTACCATTTCAGATACAATCGCAAAAATTATGTTTTATTCTGAAGAGTACATGCTAAAGCTGCCAAAGACGACATGACACGTCCTCGTTCTATCCTGAAAAATACAAGATTACAAATACCTTTTCGGGAAATTTTTGCCTGATCATTCAAAACACTAACCGTAAAACAATACTTATTTGGTTTTGTGTATGTGGGGCCTCGCAGTGAAACCCGTTTGTTGTATGGGTTGTAGACGTTGTTGTTACATTTCCAAAAGTATGGACTAAGTTTGTATACTAAGGCTTTTAAAATAAGTTATTATGGTTTCATTTGGTTTTAAGTAGGACCCATTATAAAATAGACTTGATGACAGATGTGTGGGTCAAAATATGATATCAAGGCTGTACAAATATTTATCCAGCTACTTATCAACGACAAGTGACTTGTCCTGACCGATTTTGAACTTGTCCCGTTGTTCTGGTTCATATCTTCTTCATTTTCCAGTATTACATGCCTATAATGCTGTCTAAGAGCAGCATATGCATTTATGTGGGTAAGACTATTGTACTCTTCATTATTAGGTAATGCATCATGTACTACAGTGTAATATACATATGTCTGTTATATGTGATATGCTATGGTATATACATGCATTTTATTTAATATATCTATTTTATTATTCCCCCAACTATGGCAGAGGTCACCTGAACTATAGTTATTCCTAGTCAACGGGTAGTCAAAAGATGGAAACCATCGGGGTAGTCGGGGACCGTCGAGAAGTAGACGAAAAATAAATATTGCAAAAAGAGGTCGACAGGCAATATTTAGATTTGGCAGGGTCTAATCTGCCGGAATATATCACATTTTATTTTACATCTGATACTATCTAGACAAAATGATCTTCTTCTTGCTTAAGTGTGATTAGCATTGCAGATAATTCGTAATATATACACCCTTACTTCATTATCCTTGTGATGATATAAATGTAAAATTCCAGTGTTTCCATATCACACATTTGCAAGTTTCGATTTCAATTCCTATCAAGCACGAGTGACACCAAATTCAAAATTTCTGGATATTCATGTAACTGTGTCCATGTCTACACTACCACACAGAAAAATATCAGATTGCTGCATACAAAGTTCTACATGAATCAAAATATATGCAAACCAACTAGGAAGGACATTTAAGACAACCAGAGCGCTCATATGTAAAAAAAACAATTGCATTAAAGCCATTATATTCGTAATAATACTAAAATCTGGGCAATATTTCAGATGCATTTATTAGTTCAACCACGTCAGTCAACATTTGTTTTATATCCTTTTTATATCCCTTTACCTGTAACCGATTATTAGTCTTCCAGTTGTTTCTCAACGATAGTACTTACACAATGATCAATAATGACGATTTTTCTACGCAAATAAGGGTGGTCTTACAACTCTTAATACTTTGGTGGCTATGATGGGATAAAACTACCATTCCTTAGATGAGTATTCCGATTTACCATTTTGAAACAATTTACTAAAAACGAGACCAAATTTTATAATAAAATCACGGAAATATAGCGGAAAAATAACAAAATAATTAATGTTTCTAAGGATAACAAAGTTTGGTCAAAAGTGAATCACATGCGACATTCCATGGTGTAGCATATTTGCGGATAAGCAACAATCTCTATATGTTTCCTTACCTATTTTTCATTTTGTGGCAGTAAGAAAAGTTACATGGAAGCATTGCGAAATATCACTAAATATGAAGAACTATTGTGCCTGGTAAAATAGTTCTGACATTTATTACCATTTAGATGAATCACAACTCATATGTGTCAATATAGAAATAAAATCCCAGTTCTTCTTTTCTCTCGACTAAAACATTCATGGAGATTATTTATTGCATCTTATCATTTTTTTTAACTCAATCAAAATGTGTGGCAATAGAACGCATCCATTGACCTAATTCCAACGTGGCTTTGATATAAATATTTTGCAATCCTAATGAGGAAAGTTTGAATGAATTTACTATTCGATGGAGATGCAGAGTTGCAAATAAAGTTAAGTCAAATGCGATATGAGATAATTAATTGTTTATTATCACCACCTTTAGCTGGGAATATTGTGATACAATCTGTCTGTCTCTCCAATCGTTCATATAACTTTCCTTTTGTTCATGACCAAATCTTCTCCTAACCGTTAGGTATTTATTTACGAAACTTTATAGTTATATTGCCCTTGGCTAACCATCTACAAGAGGGTGTAATCCTTGGCTCCCACACATGAAGTCCATGGGACGGGTCAAAAGTCAATTGTACGCAGCTTCAATTACAATGACATTTTCAAATATTTTTCTACCAAACTGAATATATGCAGTATTAGCAGAAAAACGGATCAACTACAAGATAGATTTTGCATTACAACCGCTCGGTTCACTGTCTGTGGGTGGGGGTGAGTACCTGGTTTGGGGTTGGGCGGTGGTATATATAATAGAAAGCGTATGGGGTTGCTATATTGAGTCATTATAGTTGCTCCAGATTTGTCTTGCACTCGTTTATTCGAATTAGTAAAATACTTCATTAGTTTTGATGTATGCAATATTTTTGAGTTATTGCATGTCAATTTTATTAAGAAATAGATATATTGTAAAACCGGTTTTAAACGTGCTTCCATGAAACCAACACATTGGTAAAATGGTGTTTTTGGTAAAATATCATTTATGTTTACAGCGTGCTGTGATTTCCCTACGTCCTGAAGGACACGTGGTATTTAAAGATAAGTTCGTATTTGTTCCTCTGAACTTAGGATAGAAATGCGCAGAGAGTTTGCTAAACAAATTTTCAGTTTGCTTCAACACCTCTGGTAAAGTTTTGACGTGTAAACTCCTGCTCATTCTCCATCTCTATTTCCTTTTGGGATGCATTCTTTGACACGACTTTGACCAAGTGATTCGACGACAAATGAGCTGTAACCTATTGTTCACCTCAAGTTAGAGGACATAACAAAAAAAACCCGGAGAATATTCGAAAATGATGATGGCATATGTGGCTATCATTTTCAGCACGAATGAGATGGAGTTTCCACGTAAATTTGTACGAGAACTGATGAAAATAACTGACAATTATTGTAGCAAAATATCTACACATTTCACCCAACCCCATCTCACTTTAAAGACCAAAACATACAAACATACCCGGATATCCCACACGTGCCCCACATTGCAGGAAAATCACAGTTGGTTGTCAACAAAATTTGGATTTCGCCGAGTTCACCACCAGTTAACCTAATATAATAATGTGAATTCGTGTACATTTGTCTTCTCTGGCTTACTTTTTTAAAAAAATAGGCTTCAGCCAAGGCATCAGTTGCCCAATTTATTTCCTCAACCGCTGTAGCGGAAGGGTTTCCGAAATCACACAACTTGATGTGTGTATAAAAACTAAACTAACTCAAAAACTCAAAATGAAAGTAAGTGTTTTTTTTGAGGATTGTAAGAAACATATTCTTCAAGCTTTGGTGCTAGTTCAACAATACAATTCTAAAGTATTGCTGCACTGAATATTACAAATCCTAGTACTTTATTATGACCAGCATCGATCAGCAGGCAAGTTTTATTTCTATGCAATGAAATCCTAAATCAGAAACAGCCTCTAGGCATACTGATAAGGATGATGAAGTTGCTCCTCTAGAAACCATTGTACTGCGAGATCACCAGATCAGTCAGGTCTCGGTGGACAGGTTTTTGGTGAATTTTCATCGAACTAAGATGGATTGCAGAAAAATGAAAATAATTCTACATTGAAGATACCAATACAAACTAACTAATCTACCATTTTAATTATGATATTCAGGTTAATTTCTTGTACAACTGATAGATTTTACACTGAACCAACTCTATCCCAACATCTCTTTTATAGTGTTAAGTTCTGACAGTAAGGTGTTATTGTGAATGTTTACTTGGACAAGTGGCTCAAACAAACCATATGGACCAAATGCATGATTAAAGTTCACTGACATGATAACATATTGGCATGCTTCTCATTACCCCTCAGCCATCTCGATTTTGAGATATTTACATCTGTAACAGACACACATAAACACGTAAACCAAACCATTTGAAACCCAAGTTACGCATTTGATCTACTGAGCTAGTCTAATTGTCAAAGGTAGTC
This sequence comes from Margaritifera margaritifera, assembly GCA_029931535.1. Lineage (NCBI taxonomy): Eukaryota > Metazoa > Mollusca > Bivalvia > Unionida > Margaritiferidae > Margaritifera > Margaritifera margaritifera. The sequence continues at coordinate 999,558 of JAQPZY010001686.1, forward strand.
CCCAAACAAACCAATCCATTTTCAAGCCTAATTCAACGTAATCCAAACTGTAAATTTAGTTCCTGTGTGAATTTATAAACCGGGGGGGGGGGGTGTCAAAATACGATATTATACTGTGAGACCTCAGGTTGGTCATGCGATTAAGTGAGGTGTGTGAAGAAAAGGCGAGTATTTTGCTTATTTTATCTGAAAATCTGAATCGCAGGTGGATTATTCTTCACCAGGAGACAATAGCATGCCGTTTTGGAATAAAATTGTTTCATAAAACTGCGATGTATCAGTTTAAAAATAAGTAGTGCTTTGTGCTCACAAAAAGGATGGTCATGCTTTCGAGTGCATTCTTTGGAAATGAAGCTTGGCATGTATCCCTGTTTACTTCGGTCGCATATGGAGACATTGTTGGAATGCGGTCTTGTGAGGAAACACCGGTAGGTCAATTTCATCTCACGCATCTTTGACAAAAACAAAGCATTTGACGTATATTGTACAATCTTATTGTTTACCGGCTGGTCACCCCAGAAGCAACGGTTTGGTCAAAATCATTAAGTAGAAGTTGTACAGATTGGTCCTTTTCACGAAGAAGATAAAAGGAACGTTTCATCCATATAGTTTCGGTAAAAATGTGTCATTTCCGAAGAATCTAATTGCGTGGGGAACTTCAAAGACAAAAAGCTATAAATGCGGATAGTAATTATCATCTATTTATATTTATAATCTCGATGTTAGCATCTTTTGTACGCAATGATCTGATGGTGTTCTTATTGATTTATAATTTCCAATGTATGTTTTTACGATGTCGAAAACATTGCATTATTCATACATTTAGCGTTGTTATCCTTGTAATGTCAAAATTATACGTATTCTAATTTCAGATTTTAAAAAATCAGGTGCTAAAATTGTGGTTTCGAGGATACAGAGGCTGCCTGAGTGACTGATTACTGTGCAAAAGTACATCCTAATCTTATGTTCAAGATTCTCATAAGACAACTGGCTCATCAAACTGTGACTGCACTACGCCAATTTTCAAGTAAATTAATCTATACTAAAGGTAGCCAACAAGACAGCTTTAAGCAAAGAATCTTACATCTGCTCTTTTTCTGTCAAAACTGTGTATATCCAATCTACAGATCATCGGGATGAGGCAATGCGGCCTATCGATAACCTAAATGATGACGAAATATAATGAATGAACGTATTTAGGAATTGTCTAGTTTATAGAATCATTGGCCAGCTGCAAAATTGGCCAGGTATTCATCAATTTATATATATATATATATATATATATATATATATATATATATATATATATATATATATATATATATATATAATATATATATATATATATATATATATATATATATATATTATATATATATATATATATATATATATATATATATATATATATATATATATATATGTATATATATATAGGTCAATTTTCTCTTGACAACATCTCTTCTCATTCTATTTATAGATAAGTGCAGTTTCAGATTTTGTGAACAATACAGTTTCGATGAAGTATTATATTAGCAACAGGAAATTTGAAGGAAAATGGCTGCGTTTTATGAGTGGGATGGGATGGTTCGAGGTTGTTGATTATGTCTCAGTGTGACGTCGGCCCGACTCAAAATATTGGACTTTCACATTCTGCCTGTGTATAGTTGCTTCTGTTCATATTGCTTCCTTCCAACAGGTAATACTATTCTGGTATATATGTTACGTATTGGGTAACTGGTCATGAAAGAATAACGAGCATTCGCGGTTTGCCGTGTACAAACGTTTGCATACAGCAAAACATGCACTAATGATGGATTCCTATAGAGATAGTGAGATAGTAAAGCATTTAAATGAAAAATTGCCTATACTCCGATTTTAATAATCGTATGCATTAAATACAATCTTTTACGCACTAAATAAACGTTTCTTTCCAGCGTTACGTCATATGGCTTTTATTTTATTTTTTTTCTCTCATACACATATAACACACACATATTTTGAGAGAGAGAGAGAGAGAGAGAGGATGAATTGTTATTAGAAATTATTTATTTACAATGAATTTGGGAACGTATAATAAATTCTTTTTTAAATCCATATATCAATCTGGTTCTATTGTAAGTGCTCAGATTAAGAATGGTAATAGTCTCTCATATTTATGGAAAGACAAATACTGAGTTGTAAGCTAATTATCAATATGAACTTTATTTAAAACGACATTAAAAAATATAAGGAAAATTTCCACAGAACAAACATATGCCATTTCAAGTTGAAGGCTCGTATATTGCCACTGGTCACCAAAGAATAAAATGTCACTGTCTTCACAGTCAGTACCGAGTGCGTGGGAATTGTCTTCTAAAGTACTGAATTGTTTGTCATTCTAGAAAATAAAAAGGATGCATAAATCATATATGGATTATAATACAAAATATACATATTCTAGCAAATAAAATATGTACAAAGTTCAATTGAATCTATCTTCAATATCATAAATTATAAAATGTACTAACTTTTTGAAGTGAATAAACCTTGCAACAATCAAGACCAATCCGTATCCTTACTCAAAGAAATCTATTACCTAATATAAGACGGAGTGGGACCAACTCGTGTAATGCTGAGCTACAACTTCGTGTTTCACATCATACTGAAGAAGGTTGGGGCCATCACACAGCCTTGCTTGAATCCATTGGTGACTGGAAATGGTTTAGATGACTCACCATCATCCACTAAACAAGCGAGCATGCCATCATGGAATTGCCGAACCATCATGATGAATTTCCCTAGGCAACCAAATTTTACCATAATCTTCCAAAGGCCCATACAGCTGACTGTGTCAAAGACTTTTGTCAGGTCGATGAATGTCGTGTACAGGATGGAGTTCTGTTCCTGGCATTTCTCCTGGAGTTGACGAGCTGCAAACACAAACTCTGTGGTCCCTAGTCACTTCCAGAAGTCACACTGTCTCTCTGGAAGGAGCCCTTGATTGATGTGATGCAAAAGACGATTCAGCAGAATTCTGGCAAGGGGTTTGCCGGCTATTGACAAAAAGGTCCACATTGACTTGAAGAGTTCAGTCAGTTTCTGTGCCATGTGCTAGCCTCAGGCTTTGTAGACTTCTGCTGGCATAGCATCTGCACCAGGTGCTTTGCCATTTGACAGCTGGTCGCTTGCTTTCACATTTTCACAGTTTCAGTCAGCTTTGGAGGATCTGCATGTGATATGCTGAGTTCCACTTGAGAAAGTCGATCAATTGCCTCCTCTCTGATAGATGACTGTTAATTGAAGATGTTCCTAAATTGTTCTGCCCATCTTTGAAGTATCTTTTCTTTGTCAGTGAGCTGCGTGGCGCTGTCAGCACTCAGTATTGGAAATTTCCCTGATGACAGTGGCCCGTAGATTGTCTTCAAAGCATCATAGAAGTTCTTCGTGTCATTCCAGACAGCGTAGGACTGAATCGCATCTGACTTAATGCTCAGCCACAAGTCTTGCAACTCTCTGAGTTTGCATTGGACAGTCTACTTGATGTTCTTGAAAGCTGACTTCTAAGTTGATGTATTGCTGTTTTCTAAATAGGCCTTCTGTAGACTATGTTTCTGATTCAGAAGTCTCTGTACGGCAGCATCGTTTTCATCAAACCAAACCATGTCAGGTCAGGCAATGCAAGCCACCGTAAGTAACAGTAGACGGTACTACCTCTGACTGTTAATCCAGAGTGGACAGCTACACCTGGCTCCCTCTGAAAAGTCCATTCTGGAGGATCAGGCGCACAGGCAGATTTGCTCATCACCCGGTTGTGAAGGCAGATAGCATAAGCTGTGAGGACAGCGCAGGGCATCAGCTCATGTGAAGTAGGAACTAGTGGCCATCCATTGCATCCGGACGTGTCTCGAGACGTCTCGGCATTGTGGTGCCACTGGATTCAGACAGGCCTGGACGAGAGAGTGAGAGTGACTCTGCACAACTTGCCCGTAATAAAATCCAACTCACGCGCAAGTCATGCCACTATTCCCCTCTCCCCAGCAGATACCTTCAAATTCTGTGGCGATTGGCGAGCGGCAAAGCAGCAGGTGTAGAAACACTCGGAGCTGTAGCTGCTAACCTGCAGGGCATAGGGTCGCTTTTCACTGGACCGTAGCAGCAGTGGAACTCGGCAGCCCCCTGGGTGACTGAGAAGTCCTTTTTATGATCACACTGCTCACCTCCGTAGCATGAGGAATGGGCTAAAAAAGATTCCCTAAGCATTGCCTGCTTCACCTTAACCCTGGTCAGTACACCGCGGCTGACGGGGATCCCACCTTAGCGGTCGAAAACCTAACAAAAAGACAAAGGTGAGGCAACTCACCATCGGTGCCTGGAACGTACCTGGAACGTACACTAACGGACAGTACATTAGCAGATAGACCACAGAGAAGAACAGCTCCAGTTGGTAGAGAACTGGCCAAATTCAACATCCAGATACCAGCCCTGAGTGAAACTCGCCTAGCTGAGGAAGGACAACTCACCAAAAGTAGGAGCGGGCTACACCTTCTTCTGGAGTGGCCGAAGTAAAGAAGCGACATGAAGCTGGTGTTGGGTTTGCCATCAACTCACAGTTAGTTAGCAAGATCACAAATATCCCAAAGGGCGTGAATGACAGGCTAATGCAAATAAGACTCGCTTTATCTGGAAAAAGACATGCGACCATCATAAGCGCCTATGCATCCACCATGACCAAACCAGATGAAATCAAGGATAAATTGTATGAAGACCTGGAGTCTCTTATTGCAGAAGTACCAAAGGCAGACAAGCTCATCATCCTTGATGACTTCAATGCTAGAGTTGGCACAGATCAACAGACATGGCCAGGAGTCAATGACAAAAATGGATTTGGCAAATGCAACAACAATGGACTCCTCCTACTGAGAAAATGCCCCGAACATGACCTCCTAAACAGCCAACACAGTATTACGCCTGCCAAACCCCAGCAAGAGGTCTTGGATACACCCACGCTCCAAGCACTGGAATCTTACTGACTACGTCATCATCAGAAGAAGAGACAGGCAGGATGTCCGAGTGACGAAGGCCATGAGAAGTCCAGAATGCTGGACTGACCACAGGCTCATAGTCACCAAGCTCAATATCCGTATTCAGCCGAGCAGACGACCACAACGCAAAATGTGGCCCAAAACACTTAATGTCGCCAAATTGAAACAGGAGAATGTGAAACAGGCATTTGTCGAAAAATTGCGCAGCCAACTGGATTCAATCGATACAAACTCCGAGAATATCGAGGAAAACTTGGCATCCTTCAGAGACTGTGTACTCAACTGCATCCAAAACCCTCAGTCCCACTAAACGTAAACATCAATATATATATATATATATATATATATATATATATATATATATATATATATATATATATATATATATATATATATATATATACAAGAAAATATGATTAAGAAAACAACGAAAATCATACAACAGAATCTCTGTTTGAAGAAAATAGTTACAAAAGTTGGTGCAAACTATATGATAGTATATGGTGTGTTTCAAACGAGAGACAGACAGACGAACATATATGGTAGTATAAGATGCGTTTACAGTGTGGAATGATCACGCAAAAGGAGTAAACAATGAATACGTGTGTCTATATGTGATGGACTAGAATGCTCAAAGAGGCCCCCACATCTTTTCCACTTCACTCAGCGTGTTTTGCTTACAAATTTTATTTTGTTTTCAATTTCATAGTAATCAGCTAAAACACGAAGTCAAAAACATGATTTCCGTACAAAAAGATTTATGTTGGTCACGTGGGTTCTCAGTTCCAGGCAGACATAGTTGATTTACAAGCAAATACAAAAAAAAAAGAATGCTTATAGATATATTTTGACCGCTTTCTTTTTCAAATACGCCTGGGCTAAAAATGTAAAAGAAAAAAGATATAGGACATATATCATGCCTTTATATAAACATTTGATGAGAGAAAACCATAAAAATTACAATTCGAAGAAGAATAGGAATTGTATAACACAGAAGTCAAGGAATTATTGGAGAAAGAAGACCTCGAGTATTTTTCTACTTACTCAGAGAAACAAGCGTCTATAGTGGAAAGGTTTATTCGAACTCTTAAAACTAAAATGTGGAAGTATCTTCCTGAAAATGAAACTAGAAAAGGGTTATATATATTACAAAAAAAATTTGAGGGATACAACAAATATTATCATCGATCAATAGACATGTCGCCAATTGAAGCAAGCAAAGAAGAAACTACATCTAAATTATGGATGAATGTATTCTGTTATCTTACAACAAATGCATATGGAGCGCCGAAAATAAAATTGGTGAGAAAGTCAGGGTCTTTGGTGGTAAAAGCTATCTTGATAACTTCACGGATGATATTTTATAAATCAGAGAAGTAATTTTAGGAGACCATGTATTATACAAATTAGAAGACTTAAATGAAGAGAATATTGAGGGAATAGTGTACGAGGAGGAGTTATCTTTATATGACAAGCGAGAGAGAACATATTAAAAAGGACAAATTCCATGACATAAAATGTGTGATGGTAAACTGGAAAGGATATGACGAATCTTTTAACAAATGGGAGCCGGAAAAAAATGTTATCTCACAGAAACTGTCATGGCGTCACTAGCAGTCCGAAAATAGACTATGATTAAAAAATTATTCGTAGTATTTATATGTAAATAATTGACATTTTATAAATGGATCCAATTACATGTTATGAGTGTTACAATATTAAGTCTACTGATGAAAAGTAACGTCGAAAAACTAAGTACACAAGATGCAAATATTGTGCAGATATATTAAAATCTCAGTGGTATTATAGTGGAGAAAATGATAAAACCAACAAAATATTATGAAATAAGTATAGATATCCATTGGTTCATCAATAGCATATTTTATTAACTTTACATATTGATATATTTAGGCCAGTAGCAAGAAAGTCATACAAATATTTACCAGATTGGATTTAAAACACCCTGTCCTTGTGTACAAAACAGTGATAATACATGTTTCTAAATGCAATAGAATCAAGTTTAAATTCACCAAGAGATAAACCGTATCCACCACACAACAATAACGTTGATAAATATAAGCATTAGTTTTCATAAATTTCTAATAAAAACACAGATAAAACAAATGTGAAAAATAATTTGACATATCCGTCAATGTAAATGAACCAATAGAACAAAGTATAAAACCAGCTAGAATAACGGAAATAAAAAGAGACAGACATATAGATCTTTTAATCATATTTGAAGGAGACAGTTGTCATTATTGTGGATAAAGGGTTTATCTCAAGCGAAAATAAACAGAAGAAAAATAAATTGTGTAAGAAGTGTTTTGACTTTTTTAAAATTCTGAACACGAAAGAAGTATACAATCAAACAGCTAATACAATAGACATAGTACCAACAGAGGGTTATATCGTTAAATTTAAAAACTACCCAAATCAACTAAAGGTTGCTTTTGCTCTTTATTTTCCTTTTGAAAATATAACTGAAGCAATAATTAATATTACTAAGAATTAAATTACGTTAAAATACGTCTTAGACAATTCAAATTGTAAAAGCACATACCAGCACGAAAAAACCTGTATCTTAAATCAATTCACATGGAGTGTCAACCAATAGTTTGCGGAGGTCAAAACTGTATAGTTCAATTTTATAAATACTTAGCATCAATTGCAAAAAACTGTTTATCAAGAATTAGATCAAGTAAAGCTGAAGAAATTATATTAAGTAACTGGTAAAAAGCATTATAATTCTACCAATATAGGCCATATCTGTGAAAAGGAGACAAGGTCCGACTAAGCCAATTACAAAGTAAGAGATCATGATCACTTAGCTGAAAAATACAGAAATCCTGCGCATCTAAATTTCTATTTAAATTATAAATATTCAGCAATATGTTCCACTGTTTATTCATAATCGTCTGGATAAAAACGATCTAGACGAAGAAGTATCAATAAGACCAAATAATGAGGGAAACAAATTCGTATAGTAAAGATTTTTCAAGCGATAACTTGGATAACAATGGCGGCAGCCCCCCCCCCCCCCCCAAGGTTTTGTGAAAAGAACAATAAGATTTATAGCTAGTTATTGGTTTATGGGTCAATCGAAACAGCAACTTTTTCAGATCTCAAGGATGTTACATTCACATAAAGAATAAAGAAAAATTAGTTATCCAAGGGCATAGAGATAGAACCTAGAGTTTTGAGAAATAATATTTATACCTACAAATACAAGGATTCATTTAAAAGATTTATTAAAACTGAATGACCGCCAATCGATAATTTGTTTTCTTTTTCAAAACTATTCGGATGAACAGTTAGCTTAGAGGATTACGAATATGTAAAAAATGTTATCAAACATTTCAAATATTAATCTTTGCGACCTTCAAGAATACTACGTAACAAAATTATATTTTAATATAATGTGATATTTTTTAAGAATTCGGATGTGTGTATGAATAATTACCAACTGGACACAGCACATTATGTTTGTGCACCCGGACTGGCTCACGATACTAGTTTGAATATTAGTAACCTAGAAATATTATTCATAACCGAAGATGTTTTTTTATTTTTAACGATTGAATTCTGGAATCAAAATTGGAATATGTATGCTACCAAACAGCTACGATAAAGCGAATCATGAGTATTATAACGAAGTTACCGGTCACAAAAACAAAAATAACAGGGAAATGGAAATATCACTATCAAGGTCAAGGTCATGTATGATGGACTTACTTACCAATAGTTTGTATGGCTGGGTCACGTGCCCATTAGAAATTTTAAATGGGCAGACGATGACGCAATAAAGGAAATTAAATAAATATGATGTCTTGGAGTGATCAAATGCATTTGGATAAGTAGAGTTGGAACTTCCAACAGATTTGCTCGACTGTTTTAAAGATTATCCCTTGGCACAATAACAAAAAACTAAATCCTAGTGAGGATGATTTATCTCCATTACAAAACAAATTGATGCAAAATAGAAAGGGTACAAAACAATCAGTACCGAAATGATTATGTACTTTAAAAATACAAAGAAAAATGTTATTCATATCGAAATGTAAAGTTACATCTACAGTTAGAAATTAAACTAAAAAAGATATATAGAGCAGTTGTATTCGGTCAAGAGCCGTGATCAAAAACATGCATAGAACTTAATACATCTTTAAGAAAAAATCAACAAATGAATTTGAAAACGAGTTTTTCAAGTTAATGAATAATGCTGTGTTTGGAAAACAAATGTTAAGTTTAAGAATGGGATCTACTGCAATAATATGTACTAATGACACGAAATGTTATAAACTTTGAATGGATATTTCATTTACAAGAAGAACAATCATAGATTCAGATATAGTATTAGTTAGTTTAAAGAACAAGAAAATAAATGATCGAAACTGTTTGATGGTGGCTTTATAGTCAGTGCTAGTAGTAAGTTAATTACTGATGTATGATTTAAACCGCAACCGGCTAAACCACCAATTTAGTGTCAAAAGGAAGTTATTAATTGAGTTATTGTCCCTAAATATAAACAGATTTTTATAATTATATGAAACAAATATATTTGCCATACAAGCATTTATAATAATTAGAACAGCTATGGAATACCATTAGCTAAAAAAAAGATGTTAAATTGTTTAAAGATGAGATGACTAGTTTACCATTACAAGAATTTTGTGGACTTAGAAGTAAGCTATATGTGTATAGAGCTGATATAGGAGGAAATATGTTTGTAAGGATATAAATAAATATGTTGCCAAAATGAATCTCATATTATATGTGTATTAAGATTGTTTATCTAACCAAATAATAAATCACACAAAGATGAATTTAATTAGATCGTACTTACCATGCTACGATAAATAAGGTTGCTCTTTCAACATAGGATGTTAAACGTTCTTTGGTGGATAAGGTGAAAACTTTACCTTAGGACAGTAAAATTAATTAGGTAATCTCTAGTTAATCTCCTACCACGTTGTGATCGAACGGATAGTCCAGCCTCAATAAAAGTTGTATTTGTTTTGTTTTATCTTAACTTTTCAACTATTTAATCTCTATTAACGTCTGGTACTACATTATTTACATTAAAACTGTTTTCCATAGACGTTTTATCTTGTTAGTAAAAGACTGCTATAAATTTTACATTTTCACCACGATCTTTTATGACAGAGTTATAGCTTTGCATTGTTACAAAATGAAAGAATATTCCATAATGCCTACTACTGAATGTTAGCTTTGTTAAGTTTTTTGTTTTATTTTTACATCATCTAAATTCCCACAATCGTCTATAAGAAACAACGTATTAGTTTCCTAGTATACACAAATAAGTAAATATAGCCATTTATCTAATTTATCACCAGCATCTATTAGAATTTAATTCTTGTCCCAAAAAACATTTTCTGTTGTATGTGCTAATGTACATAACGGTTGGACACATAATTACAATAAAATCAAAACAGATTTTATATTCCGTTTCAATCAGATCTAGTGCAAACTTGGTCTTTTCGCAATTTGTAGCACCATCTATAAGGTTTTATAATACATGGAGCGTACATAATACAGCGATGTGTTGGATTAAGATTTGTACACACCCTGTCGTTGTTTTTTTTTTTTTTTTTTTTTTTTTCCTGTTTGTAAGGAGTTATATTTTTCATGCCTTGTCACCCTATTTATTTAGTTAAATTTAGTTAGACTTATTCTAAGGCGTCTAAAAACGTTAATAACATTTCTCACCCTTTGCTGGAATACCAGCACTCCTTACAACTGCAATGCAACCTATTCATAAGTTAACTGTTCCTTAGAAGGTTGGTAGAAATCATGAAGTTCAGGTTTTACTAGGTTTTTCTGAACCGGCAGATGGATTAGTAGAATAATTAAAGGCTTGATCCAAATTATTTAAATACCAACTAGCCAGATCTTGTTGTCATAATTTTTCATTTAGGTAATCAAGTATCTTTGTTCTTTTTTTCATTAGACTCAACAGTTTCTCTCTGCAATTTCCTCAAGTGTTTTATCGTATTTATCTCTGTTGGCATCAGCTTCACTAGGATCAAATACCTTGAGAGAAAATTACTTCCTGTGAATGTTAAAACCTTAGCAATTTCTCCTCCGATTATTACTGCTGCTCTTGTAATTTAGTACTAAATTTGTATACTGTCCCCCAAGTTCTAAACTTAAATCTAAACGATTAGGAAAAGTATCTGCAACAGCTACAATTGAAAAAATAACATATTGTATCTTTCTAGATAAGATGTTTTTGATTCTTTTATAATACCTTTTCTATCTTAAGCTACTGGGAAATTAATATGTAAATTATATCCCAGTAATCCAGTATAAAATTAAAACTTATGCGGAGATTTGATGTTTAACTTTTAAAACATTTGTACATAAACATTCTTTTTTATTCGAATAAGATAATTATCTTCAAATCCAAAACGATATTCAGAATTTGTCTGATGTATATAACTTGCATTCAGCAAAACATGATGGATTATGCCTGAATCGATAAGTACTAACTACTGTAATCTCAGCATCAAATAAATGAAAAAACAAATATTTTTTGTTTGTAATAGTTTCATCTTCTTTCTTAGCATCAACACACATATATACTTTTTGTGTTGCAATAAGGCAGTAACTCCTTGTGTATAAAGAAAATAAAAAGTCATATACTGCTAGGCATTTTAGGATTAGATTTAATATCTGGGTTTAATTGAGTTTTGAATTTCAGCATATCTTCCGCAAAAGCAGTTCCTAGTAAAAACAAATAAAAACTTTTTTTACTCAAAGCAAAAAGACGTTCTTATGCTTGATTCTTAAATTCTTCTGCTTTTGTTCTGATCTTTTGTTCTATTTCGTTACTAATTTCTTAATTAGTTTTGTTTTATCTATCTTTTAAGTTGTTTATGTCATACTCTGATTATTAACTATTAATTTCTTATCATCTGCTTCTCTTTGTGTTTTAATATCTTTCAAATTATTATCCTTGAATGTCTTTCGTATTTATCCATCAACACGTCTTTATACAAACCTACTAGTAGCTGCATCAGTTAATTTTCCTGGTTCACTTAAATAAGTATTACGGTTCTTGTTCCTATTTAGTTCCCTTGTCATATTTCAATGAGTATTTTAAAGTTAGATCACTAGGACCTCTTAAACATACTACCTAAGGTGTTAATGATATTTATGTCATTATTTATTTTTAATTAATTTGCCTTAGCTATTCTAAAGATACATGTAACTGGCACACCTTTTCATCCTGGCCTTTGATGATAATACATGTACATTCTGTCACCAATATACATATCTAAGTTTATAGAAGAGCGAATATCAGCTCCACGTCTTCTAACAGAAAAAAAAAATGTTTTCTTCTAACTCAGACGATTTCGATTCTTTTATACTATACTAGTTTGATGGTTAATATTTGCTGCAACTTCAACGTTTATATTTACTACATAAGAACGATTTTATTATTTACCATTAATATATTATAAACTTTTTAATCATATGTGGTTTGGCTGTTTATGTTTATAAAAATTAAATATAAACCAAACTTTGTTACTTTAATAACACAATAGTCTGCGGAATGTTTACGGTGCAACTTGTATCAAGCAAAACGTGATTTGAGCATTGTCAAATCTACACATAGTAGCTACTGTTTGTGGTGTTGAGAAACCAGATAATGTATCCAAAAACCTTTTAAAAGTCATATTTTACCTTCTACATATCTAGATTAAACACATAACTCTCTTGATCTTAAAACACTTTTGTATAACGAAAATCAAAAAGTTAAACACTTCGATGTAGTTCATTATTATTTTTATTCTTTCACTTAATGCTCAAGTCTTTATATCGACGACATTATTAACTTCTTTTGTTTTTAATCTTATCTGTTTCTTTTTTAATTTCTTCTGTATCTATAGTTATCTTTTGTTCTATATCATTAAAATCTCTCCTTAGTTGTCTCAACTTGTTATCGAATTCGTCAATACCTCCTTGTATCACATCAATATTATTAAGAAGTTCCCATTCTGTATATACTTTTCTATCTCTAAGAACTGTTTCTATTCCAGCAGATATCCCATTGGTTTAATCTGAAATAGATCAATCGTAGGCTGTTTTTAAATCCTAATTTCACTCACATTCTTCAAATGTATTTTCCTCTGTAATTGTAAAAGACCTATTGATAGCTGTCACTCTTTCTCACAACCTTTTCACAACAGCTCTAAATTCATTAACTAACTTTGAAATATATTCATCATTATACTTTTTCATCGTTTACCTCTTTCTGCAACTGTTGAAGTTGTGATTGTAATGCATTATAATTTTCTAGAGACTTCGTTATCCCTTGAGATCACTCTCTAAGGCTGACATTTCATCCAAGATGCTAATTTATTATTAACTTCTTCTCCCCATGGTTTTAGATCTTTCACATTAACATCCTCCAAAGTCTTACGTATTTTGGCATCAACACGATTTTTTATAACAAAATTATTAGCTGCATCAGATGTGCCATGTAATCCGGAACATCTGTAATACACTTGTTCTTCAAGTTTAAGTCATTATTTAGTAATTGACTTAGTTCTTCATTTTTTTAAATCTTTCTCTATGAAGTTAAAACTTAAAGCACTAGGACCTCATAAAGATATTTCTGTCATTACTTATTTAAAAAGTAAATGATGAATCGAGCACATTAATCTGCCAGAGATATTCTAAAGATATATATGTAATTGGCATGCCAATAAATATTATATTTCTTTCGAGTCTTTATTTTTACGGTTGATGGTACATCTTTGTCTTTCTTTATATGAACTATTAACATCGTATGAGATGATTTTGCCGCGAAAAATAGTTTTAATAAGTAGGGACTCTAATAGAGTAGAGGAGGAGCTGTTACAATAATTATTTTTATTGTTTCGTTCATCAAACAAAATATAAACGTTTTTAGGCTTTAAACATCGACAAACTGTATCCGATTCGGTAGATGTATTAATAGATATCCTACTAATACATCCAATCAATTTAGATTTTTTGTTTGTTATATCAACTGTGTAATTATTACTCATAGTCATAAAACTATGTTATCAATGGGCTTTGAAAAATGGATTTCTTTTTCAGACTGTCCTTCCACAATATTGTAACTAGACTTTGTCGTTAGGTAACTTGGCTTTGTCATTGAAGTAACGATATTTCTTACTGTCACGTTCTTCCAACCATAATTTATACTCACTTACTATCACGTTAAATTCATCGGGACTTATTTCATTATCGCTTATTGATTTACTGAACATTTCATCAATAATATTCAACTTAGTTATAGCAGAGATTACAATCTTATCCTATTTTGAAAACATCATTGTATACTGGCTTGTGTTTTAAAGCTTTTACAACAAACATTTAAACTAGCATAAAGCTGCATGGTAAATAGTGTTAATTATGTTGTTTGTTTCGCTTGCCATTTATTATTATAGCATGTTATTAAATGTACTCATGACTGCACCATGATATTAACTAGCTAGTTTATATGTGAATCTGGTAATTTACAGCATTTCTGGAAATATATTTACTGTACTTTACTATTTAAATGATATGTTAGCCGACTTCACCGTTACTTGTTGCTTTTTTTTTTTTTTTTTTTTTTTTCAATAAAGAAGTACATAATGTAGCCTATTTTAAAGACATGTGAATGGCACTGTTCTCTCGGTAGACGTTTTCCAGTTGTTTCCCAATTTCAACTCTACAAAGATCTTATAATTTTGTAAATTTACCTTCTCTTTTGATTTAGGTACCTTTAAATTTTCTTCAGTTTTACTTTCACCACCTTCCATATATTTTGGAACAAAACTAATTTTCTTTTTAAACAGGTATTTAAGTTATTTTGAAGTTACCTTTATTATTTTCAAATTACCTTCAAGTTATTTTGAAGCTACCTTCAAGTTAATGCTAAGTTAATTCAAGTTATTTTCAAGTTACTTTCAAGTTTCCTTCAATTTATTTTCAAGTGACTATTGTTGCTAACGTTCTAACGTAATTACGTTTTAGTTTTTGAGAACTTGCTTGTTTTCCTTTTTTTTATTTTTTGCGCTTAAGAGTTATTAAACTAGAACTTAATGCTGAAATTGGTCATTCAATTGAAAAAGATTAGAACCCACTAAAGTGTCTAATTCCGTTTGTTGTTAATTAGTCCTTTTTAACTCTGTTATTTATTTAAGTTATCAACTGGAAGAAATTTACTCATGAAAGATGTTATTCCTAATATCATTGCATCTGACAATGACATTGATATTTTAGCTGATCTAGCATTCACAAAACTTTTTCGTATGCTTTTTTGGTTTGATATACATCCATTCGATCCAACTCCTATCGGTTAAGTATTTGCCAGTTATTCCCTGAAACGTTCTCTTTACTATAGTAATTTTTAATTTATGTTTGTAGGCATCTGTTATTCCGTCTTCATATAAACTTCTGACGTCAATATCTTGCTTAGATTCTAAAAAGCCTAATTCTTTTTTCAAGTTGATTTTGATTCATTTAAATAGCGTAAAATGGCGGTTACATGATTGAAGAATCTCCTAAAGAACATAAACCTGATGATGCTTCAATACCTACTCTGGTCCTTCTCCTCATCCATGTGAAAAATCTACACTCCCTACGCCATCTACACCAACAGTTCAATAATTATTTATTGATCTATGCAAAGCAGATATCAAATATAATTTTAAGTTAAGTCAAGAGAAGTAAATATTAAATAAACCTCATTTGTATTATGAACGAATTGGTAGTCCTGATATCCTGATATTACTCAACTGTCTCTGATTGATTGGCAACCAAAAAAAACAAAAAAACAAACAAACAAACTATATGTAATATAAAGGCGGAAGTATATTTTTTAAATCATTAGGTTGGAGAATGGAAAAGAGAAAAACAATATGGGCTAAACGAGAAGTCATTCTACGAATAGAAATGACTATACTTAAAAATAATACAAAGGGCAACAGATAACAGTGCTGCTGAGACAGATTTGTTAGAATGTTAGAATCTTTACATGAGATAGCAAAAATACAATAGAATTTAAATAATGAAACATTGATTTTATAGAATCAAAATTAAAAATTACCTGTCACTAGAAGAGGTGTTATGTATAAATGTCTATATTTAACTTTTGTTTTACATATTTAACTTTGTCCTTAATTGTAGGATGTTAACAAGTTGTTTACTTAGAACTCAAGGTCAGGATTGCTTTTTTTACAATTAGTTTTTTCCCCTAGAATTGCTGATTTTTGTTATGTAGGCATATGATTTTCTAGAAAATGTTGTCAGGTGGCTTGTGTTTATATATAGGGAGTTTGGTAAGCAATATTTCATTCTTATTTTAATGGTCAGTCTATGAAGAATCATTTTAATAATGAGATGTTTATAGTTGTGTTGTGAAACTCAGAGCATTTCAGAGAGAGATATTCTTTATTTAAATAATTCACTGAAATTACTAAAGTGCTCATTCTCATTTTGGATTGATACACTACTGGGTTTTATTTTATTCATTCAAAGATATTCTGGATTACATCATTCAGGCATATTAGGACATTCAAGGCTTCTGGAATCCATTTGGAACATTCTATATTTTGGACTTATTATTAGGACACTTAGGATTATTGGATTATTTGGATTTTAATACACAATATTGTAAGTGTCTTTTGAATTTTCACTTTAATTCTCTAGAAATAAATTGCTTGTTGCTTTTACTTACATTGCTGGTTTCACTTTCTTTCTGATTACATATTTTAGGTCATAGAGTCGTTACAGAAATCGGGGGCTCGTCCGGGGTGTGAATTTCTTTAAATTTCAATTTAAGTTGACTTTGTTTGGGAATTTTAATTGTCCCTTATTTCACCCGTTTGAGAAATTTTTCGTGAAACCAGCAAGCATTCACAATATCATCTAAGTTAAGAACTTTGTTTCAAGTCTTACCCAGGTAGGGTTATAGTCCATGAAAAAGGACGAGTTGCTTGAGCTTGCCAGACATTGTGATCTTTCTGAAGCGAAAGCGTCTTTGACAAAGCCAAAGATAAAGAATATTTTAATTCCATATTTGGTGGGAAAGGAAATTTTGGATAATGGTGCTTTGGGTTTAATTGATAAGTCTGTATCTGTTTTTTATGGGAAATTAAGATAGAACTACAAAATCAGAAAGAGGAGAAGGAGAGGGAAATACAAATGCATAGAGAGAAAGAAAGAGGAGATGGAAATACAGATGCAGAGAGAGAAATAGGAGACGGAAATGCAGAGAGAGGAGAAGGAGGGGCAGATGCAGACAGAAGAAAGACAAATGCAATACAGATTTAAAGAATTAGAACTGGCAAGCGGAGTACCCCCACCCCCACCCCACTCCCCACCACAACTTTAAAACACAAGTTCAGGGTTTGATGTTAGCAGAGATATTAGATTATTACGCTCTTGTCAGGAAAAAGAAGTAGATAAATGTTTTCTTCACTTTGAGAAAAGGGCTTTGTTATTACAAAGTGTACTTATAGGCAGTCTACACTTCACTGTCAGTACAATAAACACTGTTATTGTGATGTGGTTAAGGAGTACGTCTTGAAGGGTTATTAGTTGGTACCTGAGGCATATCGACAGAAGTTTAGGAATTATAGAAAAGAAAGTGGACAAACTCATGTCGAATTTGCAAGGGGAAAAGAACAACTATTTGATAGGTGGTGCTCAGTCAAGAAGGTTAATCATGATTACAATAATCTCAGACAGCTCGTATTAATTGAAGAGTTCAAGATGTGCATCCATGGCGATGTCAAGACCTATCTTGACGAGCAGAAAGTGATAACTTTTGAAAATGCTGCTTGTATGGCTGATGATTATTCCTTGCCTCACAAAATTTCATTTGTCAATAAGTCTTCCTCTCAGCAGTTTTCTGATAAATAACCATTTCAGTCTCAAACGAGTACTTCCAAAACCACACAACTGTTAGAAATCAAACATCTGATAAGACTGATCAGAAATCCTTATCTCTTTCTACGTGGACTTGCTGTAAAAAGAAAGGGCACGTCATTTCTGATTGCTTCAGGTTGAAAAAAAAGCAACAAAATCAAGACAGAGCTATTCCAAATGCTCTTATTTGAAAGGGGTCAAGGTCACGATCTTGTATTGAAAGCAATACATTTGTTGGGTCAAACAAACGACCGTCTGATTCTATTTTGAAGACTTATGAACAATTCATGTCAGAAGGTTCTATATCACTTGTTGGTGATTCTGCCAAACGTATCCCTATTAAAATATTAAGGGACACAGAAGCTTCTCAGAGTCTTTTGTTATCAAGTACTTTGCCCCTGTCTAAGAAGTCGTCTTCTAGTGAAAGTGTACTTATTCAGGGAGTAGAGTGTAGCTGTGTAAATGTTCCTCTCCATTCCGTCAATTTGGCATCAGACTTACTTTCCGGACCTGTGACTGTTGGGGCAGTGACTTCTTTGCCTTTAGAAGGTATCCATTTGTTACTATGCAATGACCTAGCTGAAGATCGTGGTTATTCCACTTGTAACTGAGAAAAATTGTTTGGATCAAAAAGTTGATCCTATTGAGATTGAAATCCCTGATTTGTATTCTGCTTGTGCAGTTACCGGAGCTATGGCAAAAAGATCTCTTGAGAATGATCTTGATCAGGAAATTATTCCTTTAACTGACATTTATTGGTCAGTCTTTTGATGAGGTCACTTTCTTTCCTGATATTGATCAATCAAATGGTATTGATCACAGTGATCCTCTTTTTACAACTCATTCTCTCTATTAAAATCAGGGTGACAAAAGACAATCACTCGTTGTCGAACAAAAACAAGACCATGAGATCTCCTGTTTGGGTTATTAGTGAAAATGACGCCACACAAGTTCCAGTGTGTTACTTTGTAAACAGTGGGGTCCTTATGAAAAAATGGAGACCACCTGAGGTACCCGCTGGTGACGAATGGTCAGTGAGTTATCAAATTGTCGTTCCGAGGTCATATCAACAGGAAAGTCTTAGTCTAGCCTATGAAACTTTCTAGGCTGGTCATTTAGGAGTCAATAAGACTTATCACAAGACCTTGAATCATTTTTATTGGCCAAAACTTAAAAGTGATCTTTCTAAATACTGTAGATCTTGTCACACTTGTCAAATGGTAGGAAAACTCAATCAAAAGATACCTAAGGTTCATCTGCAACCTATTCCTGCATTTGACGAACCATTTAGCAGATTAATGGTAGACTGGTTTGGTCCCTTACCTAAGACCAAGTCACGCAACAAATACTTGTTGACCATCATGTGTGCGTCTACAAGATTTTCGGAGACAATTCCTTTGAGAAATATTCAAACTAAAACCATTGTAAAAGCTTCGGTGAAAATTTTTACACTTGTTAGCTCTCCAAAATCTGTCCAGGTTTGATCAAGGGTCCAATTTTATGTCTGGAATTTGCCAACAAGATATGCATGAATTAGGCATCCAACAGTTTAAATCTTGTGCCTATCATCCTGAAAGTCAAGGAACTTTGGAAAGATTTCATCAAATATGAGGATGTTCATTCGTTGTTGTTTGCTGTTAGGGAATCAGTTCAAGAGTCATTGGGTTTCAGTCCCTTTAAACCGGAGTTTGGACGTACTGTCCGTGGACTATTGAAATTTTTGACAGAGAAACTTCTTTCAAATGAAGATCCAAAAATTAATCTTCTTGACTATGTCTCAGATTTCAATATAAGTTGTAAAAGGCTTGTGAAGTAGCAAGAACTAATCTTCACTCTACTCAGTCAAAAATGAAATTAAGGTATGACAGAAATACACAGGAGAGGAGTTTTAAGCCTGGTGAGAAAGTTCCGGCTTTCTTGCCCATACCTCAAAATCCTCTTCGGGCTAAATTGTATAGTCCTTATACAGTTTAAAAGAAAGTAAATGACTTAAATTATATCATTAATACTCCTGGGAGGCGGAAACAGAAACAACTTTGTCACATAAATATGTTAAGAGAGTATTTTGACAGAGATAGCATAGTTAATTATTCAATAAATCTAGTTGTACCTGTCCCATACAGTGAGGATGTGAAGGATGGAATACAATCGGACTGTAGTGATTCTGGTTTCACCAACCTTCGGAATCCATAAATATTGAACAATCTGGACCAGAAACTTTCACATCTACAACAACAGGAAAGAAATGAACTAAAACAGCAATTACATGAGTATGAGCACTTGTTTCCTCATGTTCCTAAACAAGCAAATAAAATCTATCATGACGTTGACATTGTATATTCCACACCTGTGAAACAGCATCCTTACTGGATGAATCCTCTCAAACAGGAATATTTGAAGAAAGAAATTTGCTGGAGAATGCTTTTATAGAACCAAATAAAAGCAACTGGAGTTCACCATGTATTCTTGTGCCTACGCCAGATAATACTTTCTGCATGTGTACTGACTTTAGAAAAGTCAACAGTATCACCAAAACGGATTCATTTCCAATGCTAAGAATGGATGATTGTATTGATAAAATTGGAAATGCGAAATATATCAACAAGTTAGACCTTTTAAAAGGATTCTGGCAAATTTCTCTCACGGAAAGGGCAAAAGAAATATCAGCATTTGTAACTCCAAATGGGCTTTATCAATATAAAGTGATGCCTTTTGGTATGAAAAATTATCCGGCAACATTTCAGCGTCTTATGAACATGATAACATCTGGTCTAGATAATTGTGACGCGTACATCGATGACGCCATTATCTACAATGACACCTGGGAAGATCACTTGGAAACCATTCGGAAATTCTTCGATCGACTTAGTGATGCAACCCTGAAGATTAATTTAAGTAAAAGTGAGTTTTGCCATGCTTGTGTCACATTTTTAGGACATATTGTGGGACAAGGTAAAGTAAAACCTGTAAAAGTTAAAGTCAAGGCTATCTCTGAATTCCCTGTGCCTGTTTGCAAAAAGTAACTTATGCGATATTTAGGTATGGCTGGATATTATCAGAAATATTGTTTAAAATTTTCCATAATTGCCGAACCTTTGACAAATTTGTTGAGTAAGAAATCCAAGTTTCATTGGTCTGACCAGTGTCAGGAATCCTTTGATAAATTAAAGACCATTCTTAAGAATGCACCATTTCTTTCTGCTCCAAATTTTCGAGGATTATTAAAAATGACGATGCAAGTGATGTAGGGGTTGGTGGAGTATGGATTCAAGAAGACTAAAATGGTGTGGATCATCTGAAAAAAACTAAACAAGCACCAGAAACATTATTCCACAATTGAGAAGGAATATTTGGCTTTGATACTGGCTTTAAAACACTTTGAAGTGTATGTTACCTCGGCTCTTTATCCGGTTATTGTATACAGTGATCACAATCCCCTTACTTTCATCAACAAAATGAAAGATAAAAAACGGAGATTGTTGAGATGGAGTTTAATAATACAGGAATATAACATTGACATTAGACACATCGGGGGAAAAAACAATGTGATCGCAGATGCACTCTGCATAGAAGTGTTATATTGTTTTATGAATTAAGTTCAGTATCATAAAACATCTTCCTACGTAAAAGAAAAAGACATTGTGATCGCAGAGACACTTTCACGAGTATAGAAGTACTATATTGCTTTATTTTGTGTAGTTAAGCTGAGTGACATGTATAAGACATCTTCCTATGTCATTTTGATCATTACAGTATCGGATGCATATGTAAAAGAAAGCTTTATTGTATAAATCTTTCTTTTTCTTTATGAGGGGAGGTGTTATGTATAATGTTTGCATATTTAACTTTTGTCATACACAATTAACTTTGTCCTTGATTGTAGGATGTAAACAAGTTATTTACTAAGAATTCGAGGTCAGGATGCTTTTGTTTACAATTAGATTGGTTTTTCCACTAGAATTACTGATTTTTGTCATGTAGGCATATGATTTTCTAGAAAATTCTGTCAGGTGGCTTGTGTTTATATATAGGGAGTTTGGTAAACAATATTTCATTCTTGTTCTAATGTCGAGTCTATGAAGAACCACTTTAATAATCCGATGTGTATCGTTGTGTTGTGAAACTCAGAACAAATTCAGAGAGAGGAATTATTTATTTAAAATATTCACTGGAATTACTAAAGTGCTCATTTTCATTTTGGATTGATACAGGACTTTGGGGCACATATGATTGGTCATTTAACAGATATAGAAAATAACTTAGAGCAAATATTAATAACATTGAATCAAAACAATATGCTGAATATTTATTTGGCCAAAAAACAAAGCAGTAAAATTGCATGGTATAATTGGTAATCAAATATGCTGGCTTCTAACACAAGTTGTTTGTTGGATGCAATGCATTATTATATGGTAATGGTATTGAGCATTAACAGCCATTTTGAGTGGCAGTTGCATTGATGGCCCTGTTTTTATAACAACTCTTTTGAAAACAGGTGGTCCAGAGATTTTGTTACTATAACTATTATTTTTGGCGACTACTAAACAAGGATATACGCTCATAAAATTTGACGACCACTGAGGCAGAAGTTACCGTCATTTAAATTTGGTGACCACTGAGTCACAGGAGCTACGCTCATAAAAATCTGACGATCAATCAGGCAGGATTTTTCCAAAAAAATGGGGGGGGGGGTTAGTGAGCCAGAATTTTTCATAAAATTGTGTGGGTTTGTAAGCCAGGTTTTCGTCCTAAAAATTTGCCGACCACCGAGTCGGGAGTTAAAATTTCTATAACGGGATCAGTGGCCTAAGCATTTTAGTAAAAGTTTTAGGAGCAGTGGCCTAGGGTGAAGGTTAGTGGTATGGGATGATGGTCAAAGGTTAGGGGGTAAATGTCAAGTGAGCCAGATATTACGCCTTCTATACTACTCATAATCGTTATCCTATCATGCGTTATTATATTTATTATAAATGTCATAAGGAATTAAGTTACACATAACTCTTTTTCACTGTCGACAAAATAGAACCGCTCTACTTATCATTGTACGTCGAACTATAAATGGTAAAAATACGAATGAGCCCTTACGGGATAATGCATGGATGTCAAACTTCCTCCGATGTGACGCTGCACGATACATAGTGTAACTTAGACTGCCATCATGTGACCGATAATTCGCTTTTCATAATTCACCGAGTGAAATTATTGAAAATAATGATAATTGTTCAGTAAATCAGCCTCATGTATATAACAAACAGTACTTTGTTTCAATATTGTTAGCAAGTGATGCGCGAGACCGATTGGGTTTGCATATATAAATGACTGTCTAGACATGCAACAACTAAACTGAGAAAATGCGAGATAGTGGACAGCACATTAACTAGTATTGCATCTGAATATGGTGACAAAGATTGCAAAACTTAGCATGTAGGCCGATTTTCACCTACAAAAGATTTCGACAATGTACAGAGCTTTGATTCCAAACCTTGACTGTGTGTAAGAAATCTCGAACCTTGTGGAGGAGATTTCTCGCCTCTACTCTTCCTCCTCCGCCTGGCAGGATTCATAGATGAAGTGCTAGCAAGCTTTGAGACCTAAAGCCGTCTTTTAGTTTTAATCTTTATCAATGTAACCAATGAAATGCTTCCATTTACAAGATGTATATGCATCAGACTTGTCAATCAAGTATTTTGTTGTATACTTTTCTCACAATAAAGAATAACTGGTATTATTTTGTTAAGTATGTCTTAGGAGGAAAAAAGCCATTTAACAGTATTTTGTAAAATGCATCTTCTGCTTGTTGTTCGTCTTGAATTGCAAATAATACTTTCCATTTAGATAAATATTGGGTATTCGTATGCCAGCACTTTTATTTATTCGTTGCAGTAAAGGTGTTTGACCTGAAGTTCTAAATGATTTGACATTCTAAACGTAACCGCACCAGTGTTTCATGTTTCTATTACTCTGATCTTAACCAAATAAAGCTCTACACAAAGGAATATGATTTGTTCAATAGCTTTTATCACTTGTTCATGGACTCAGATATGATCCATGTACTACATTTGGCAGTTGTTACACGAAAATGCAGCTCTGGAAATAATGTATTGCGGATTCGGGTGTACATTCATGAATGCAGGATTTTATCAGCAAAAATATAAACCTAATTATATTCTGGACATTTAGCGTCCAACACACAGAACCTAAAGGCATGTTATAAATGTTATTCTATATTTACTTTGTCAAATTGTAACCTATTTCCGTGCAATTTAAATATACATTTTCAGAGAACATCGTTCTTAGATCTATTCACAAAGCATAAGTTTTTATGATAAGAATAAACTTCGCTTGCAATGTTTAGGAAGCAAAATGTGAACACTGACGTGTTAGATTAGCATTTCCGCTTGTTAATTATTCAAAATAATTAAAGAATAAGAATCTTACAACGAATTAAAGAATATTAATCTAAATTATTTCAGAAACAAATGTTACATCAATACACCTCTTTGCATATACCTACTCTACTACTTTGGATTAAAAAAAGAAGATATTTTCTGTTTTTACACCAGAAGGTAGGACAGAATTGATCAAGTGTTAGTTGTGAAGACACCCATCATAATTTACATTCGTTTCTGCAACAAAACTATTTTACGGGTGCTGAAGATGAAGAGCCTGAATACGTCTTTTTAAGAGAGAAATCAGTCTATATTTCCATACAAAATTCTGGAAGATATTAGTCTTGCAAAACACTGATGTGATCACAAAGTTCTGTCTCAAAATGTAGAAAACTGATCAAAGTATCACCCATACGGAGATATTTCGCAACTTATTGTGGAGAGGATACAAATCAAGCCTATAAAACCAGTTTTTAAAAAAAATTGCAAACTAGAATTACAGGGCGTGGTTCAACTCGTAACAACGCATACTGTTAAATGAGCAATAATTGACATCTACCTTGTGCGCTCGCCTAATAGCTAATACGCCAAGCGAGATAGCGGGATCTGCTAAATGGCATCTTACTATCAGAAATAACCAAAAAACGCACATTTAAAAATACATCAATGATACTTCCATCTTTTCGGATTTCTTCAATTGTACAAATAAACGTTTGACCCAAATTTCATGAAAATAAAACATCGAGATAACATTTTCAACGTTATCCTTTTCATTTAGAAGTAAGAGTGCCTTCAACAGCCTATTATGCGCCCGCCTTGTGTTGAGTAGTCCTATATGTAGGCACTAGTATGGTATGACTGACTTGTTAGTTTATTGACCAAGGGGTCTCAAAGACCAAGACCTTTGGTCAAGGCATGCGGTATTGAACTCGCCTTATTTTGAGAAACCATTATTTTCTGATTAGAGTTACCATGACCAATACTCTATAGCCTTCTTAATTACCTTGAGTGCAAGCCATTAGCACAGTTTGGTCAAGATACTTGCTATAGAACAAATGTTATTTTGCAAAACGCATTTTTTCTTTAAGCCACAATGACCATGACCGTTATACCGTTCACCCCAATATAAATTGGCCTCTGCCGTGCCTTATTTGCAAGCTCTCCACAAACTTTGGTCAAGGTACTCAAGTTATTCCTCAAAAATCAAATTCCTCTTTTTTTGACCCCAAAATAAATAGACTTCTTTCTTACTAAACGTGTAAGTTGTCAACAAACTTTGGTGAAGGTACATGGTCAACAACTGAATTTGTTGTGCTGAAGTCATTTTTCTTCATTGAGACAGTGACGTGGACCTTTGATCTTTTGTGACCAAAATCGATTCTCGCTTTCTCCAAGTGCAACCCATCCACACAGTTTAGCCCAGGTCGGAGATGTAGAACTAATGTTATTGTGTGGAAACCATTGTTCTCTTTCAGTCACTGCGACATTTACCTTTGACTCTCAGACCCCGAAATCAATATGGTTCTTCCTTTCCCCATATGCAAGCCAGCCAAATTATTTGCATAGTTTATACTCTTAATGCAGGACTCCAGGCAATAGTGGCACATGGAATTTTCAACATGAACATCGACGAGTTATAGGGTATTGAGGGGTTAGTCAGCCATATATTACCCCCCCCCCCATCATTCAGAGTGATTGAAACGATAAACAAAGGAAGAAATTGATTTAACTTTCTTTTAACGATAGAAAGCATTTGTCTTACCATCCCCCCTCTATTTTTAGAATATTTGCCAAGTAAGATGTATGGACACTAGGTGTACCAATTCTGTGCACTCGAAACATTACACAAATTACATAAGGCAGCTGACTTAAAGGACTTGCCCCTGACTTTGGTAAAGACACTCGAGTCAGCATATTACACGAAGAATCATAAATTATTGACAAAAAATCTATTACTATCAATCCATTTTATCAAAAAGCACTGGTAAGTATTTATTTGCCAGTATATGCTTGGAACCACCACCACCCACCCCAATATGCCACTGAAAAGTATGTGTCAAATAAATCGACCCAAGCATGTGATACAACTGAATCTCTATTGAAAATTATTTTCTTTCCTTCCTGCTTTACTTATTCTTTTCCAGAGTACAAGTACTGAGAAAATGATCATTTTACAGCAGTGTCGAGTGACTATACTCTCAGAATGGTGATAAGAATATTGTTGTAACGCATATAAGAACTGTAACTGAACTTTAACATCTTCAAATCCGCGACTAGAATATCTGTATACCCTTACTGATATCATTGTTTTAACACATACTGTAAATACCTGCTTATTAGTGGAGTCCAACTGCAAAATGCACATATCCAGATTTGCTGTCACATAATGCACTGGCAGACCTGTGTCTATGCAGTTTGTTAAGAGTAATCAGTAGAACAAAATGCACAGACTCTGATCTGCCAGCACATTATGCAATGGCAGATCAGGGTCTATGTTGTTTTTAGTTGCACTCGACTTGTAAGCAAGTATATTGGTACCTCTTCTTCTGACCTAAATCACTCCCTCCCATAGCCAGACTGAAATTTGACAAACAAGAAACCAAGGCGCATAACACGCCTGAGTTCATCTGCTAAATTTTCGTTCCATGTTTTGTGTGTGCGTGTGGAGATTCAAAGTAGGATAGGAAAAACACTGATCTTTCAGTAATAGTAAGCATCATACACATTCAGTAAAAAAAATGATATAAAACGAAGGCATTTTCACACACTAAAATATTTATTTCCATATGCAAGCAACTATATGTGAAGACACTCCAACTACGAAAATCAAAACATAATAAAAACAAATCAACAAAATTCTTCAACTGAACTGGTTACATTTTCAACAGTTCAAGTTGCCAATAATCACCTGTCATGATGTGAATCATCTCTTGACGGCCATATCAATGAAATAATATTAAATTTACCAAAACAAAAGGATGTCACGTAGTGTTCAAGGTCTTGATGTACTACTTATAATTCGATATTTAAAAAAGTTGGTGGATGTTCAAAATAACTGCATTAAAAGTCATCAAAACCCAAAGAAAAATATACACAGGTGTCTTGATGGTCATATTAATGAAATACACACTGGTGATTATGAAATAACACTTAAAACACAAGTCCTATCTCTAAAATATACTACAGAACAAAAGGGGCATTTCTTAAATGCAGCTTCGTGATACGAAGGCAATATCAATATATATATAGATATATATATATATATATATATATATATATATATATATATATATATATATATATATATATATATATATCGAATAACAGTCCCTTCAAGTGCACTGGATACAGCAAGGGGTCACATGTGTCATGGATTGGTTAGGATCAATGTATAGACAATTTCCAGGATGCGATGAATTATATAAAAATGTTACCAATACGTGAAAGAATATTTCTCAGAAAGGCAAAATTTCTACCTAAGCAATATATTTCACCACAGAGATGCAGACGGTACTCCAAATTGAAGGTCTGTTAGAAGTAAAAATTACATTATACGAAGGCCAAAGAATGAATTGTTTAAAAAGAGCTTTCAATATACTGGTCCGCTGCTATGGAACATTATTCCCAGTTACATAAGGCAGGCTCCTAGCATTTCTTCTTTTCATAATCAATGTCTCAAATGGATGAAATCTTAAGACAATCAAACAGTTTTAAGTAATATAAATACCTCCTGCATTTCTCTTCTTGAACATCTTTTCACAGATGAATTTTTCAATACAGTATGATATTTTAAATATGTTTATGTGTTCACTGATGCTTTTGCATATATTCTGGGCTTGCAACTTTTGATTGTCAAAATAACTCAATTTCTTTGTGTCAAGCCAAATGTTATCACATTGTGCTGTATATACTGTATATATTGTACATAACAGAAGGCCTCAAAGTCGATTAGTTCTGTAACTAATTGAGTTATCTTCTCTAAATAAAATCATTATTATTATAAAATAAATGCAACAAACTGAGAATAAACAGTGCAAAACTAGTATTTAACTAGCCTAAGCGCTTTCAACTCTCATAGTCTTTGTCAAAGGCAATTACAAAACAGAGACGACAAAGACAAACAATAAACACAAAAAAAGCATTGCATTTACAAAAGTTAGACACAACTATGTTGAATGGAAGTATTGTTTATGCCTAATTGGTTTCAACAATGATGATAAAATGGCATCCTAGATGATACTGACCGAAAAAAGGGGAAAGAATAACACCAGCAGTTTTTTTAATGTAAAAAGAGTGTAACCATAACAAATAACCACTCTCTGTTACTTTGCACTGAACAAGTATCAAACTCGCGGCTCAATCAAAGGATTATGTGGGAAACCAAAGACGGCTCTATATCGATATCAGATAGTAAATGGTGTTGATACCCTATTCATGCTATACATTAGACGTGTATATGTTGTTCTCTGAATAAAGTAAAATACAGTAAAACTCACAATAATGCGACCCCACTTTTTCCGCGATCGAATTTTATGGACCCCACTTATCGCGTTATTGCGGGGTTTCACTGTATATATATATATAACCAATTCATCGGTTAGATACTTTATATCCCAATAGCCTGAATACTAAGGCATTATAAAAAATGGTATAAAATTTTAATAAAAGAATTGACATGTTGTATACATATATATCATTTATAGATATATAATTGTATGTATGACTGTTTGTCTCTACATTGTGATTTCACTGATTCAGTTTTCATTAAAGACTCGTGTATCTTTCTGATCCCGTTATACACGAGATTGTTATTATAATGCAGATCATTTATGACATTATCTCAATGATGTAATTGTTTATAAATATACATATGTCATCCGTTTCTTTCAAAATAATTTGTGCCAGAAGAAGCAAACAGTAAATGTGAAACTAGTCACACAAAGTTATCGGCGTTTGTGTTATTTTATTATTTAAATTATATATATATATATATATATATATATATATATATATATATATATATATACATATGCTAAGGCAATTTAAAGTACCAACAGTTGGGATGCAAGTGAAACAAGAGAACAAGGTCCCTAAGTTGGCATTATATTGCTCACCTGGGTAGCTGACATATGTCAGATTTTGAATTTGCATTAATACATGTATTGAATGAGAAGCTTGGAGCACATAGCTGCTACATTACTTATTAATGTTGAGATCATTTATCTTCTTTCCTAGATCATATATAAATATAGAATCAATTTCTCTACATGAAAAGGACAAGTCATTTCTAGAACCAGTATTCTCCCCTGGATTTATCCCTGCCCCTAGGGATTAGACCCTAATTCGTAACTTAGAAACTGTTCATAGCCCTACCCTTAAAGTACATACACATACTTGGCATTACAATGGAAGTTAATATGTGCAGTCTGCATGGATTCCTGAGTCTATCCTCACACCTCTGGCATCACAGAGATACCCACTCAAGATAACTGTGGTGGCTCAATGGTTAAGGCATTAGACTCGTGACCAGAAGTTTGCATGTTCGATTTCCACCTGGATCCTCATTAATATACATGGATCTCGCTCAAAATCGAACTCATCAGAGGACATAATTATATAAACTTGTATACCATATCTGATCAAAATCTGATTATAAATGAAGTCTCTACAGTGTTCACAAAGAAGTGTTGCCAGACAGGTGGATGGCTGACAATAGATGATGGACAAAAAGCCATACTATTAGTTCACTTGGCTTTTGGCCAGTTGAGCTAAAAATCATGTGACTATTTTTTTTTTTAAAAACAGTCCTCAAAGAAACAAAAGAAATTGAAATGAATTGTAAAGTCTGGATGAAGTCTTCTGAAAGTAGTAGGAGTACATGTGCGGAAAGAAAATGATTCACAGAAAATAATATCTACTTAGACCACAACCCTTTCTCTGAAAATATGGAATAAAGTAGGCATTCTAGCAGTAATGTGTGAAAAAATAGTATATGAAATAAAAATAAAAACCTTAACAAGGTGTGATACATTTGTTTTAACTACAAAAGCATGATGATTTGAATAAACCAGAAAGACTCAGATAAAGTAATTCTATCATATGCTTATTAGTCAATTCATGAAGATTTTAAAGCAGCATTACGAAATATTGATTATATATCTTACTGGAAAAAAAAGGAGGAGAACAATCTAAGTGACAAGACTACAATTTTGAATTTGAAATAAATAGAGCATTTACATGAAATTAATTATTGCATGCACTGAAAACTAACAGATTTAGTAAGTTCCACGTTATATTTAGAAGAAAATCTGAAATATGCAAAAGGATAAAAATGAAACTCCTAACATTGATGTAAGCACTAATATAGACACTTATGATTAATAAAATCTGAAAAGAATACAAACATGACTGCATGCACAAGAAAACATACATCTTCAGAAATATGTTTACAAAAATATTTTAAAAACTGTACACATATTTTAAAATGTTTTGAATGGTGCAAGATTATACTATGAATTGTATTCTATATTTTTTAAAACAAAATTCCACAATCACATTGAGATTGTGAGGGAAATAAGTCAGACCAATCACCATGATAAAAGGGGTGAAATTGCTCAGATTACGATGCAGGCCACATAACTTTTCAAATGGTGTTGTCAACAACCACTTTAGAATATATCACATTATCCATTATTTATACATGGCATATGATAACTGAAATGTGATTTTCATCTCAAGAAAAAGTAACAATAAGCAGACCTGGAAAAATACTGTCTGTCTTCACTGGGAGTGTTTATTAACTTATTTTCAATATAACTCGTTAAAAATGACAAAATTGGTTGACTCATATATGACCAGCTGCCAGCTTGCCCACCATATTTGTAATTTTATGACCACTGAGCCTTAAAGTCATCTGCTAGTGGTCTAGATGAAAAAGTCTTTGTACCACTTGAAAAAGTGACATATACCCAGTTAACGTGTACCAGTTTAAATGTGCAAAATTTACATACATATGTACTTACTTTCGTAAATGTTGTAAAGTGAATGGATTTGCACATGTGTAAATTTGTATAGATTTACTTTGCATGATGAGTCTTCTAGAAGTGTATCTGACTTTTCTATTCAGGACTGTGTAGAATTTTATAATCAATTAGCTTTGGAATTTACAATACGCTCAAAAATAATTTTTCTTGAAGATTATACTTTAACCTAAGTTATCAAAACTTCACTCAAAATGGGACAAGTTATATTTAAATGTATTTTGACAGTTTGTAATTAAGAAATCAAGACTCATTTGATAATGTTTTATCATATATTAATATGGATAATTCTGTGACTTTTGATTTAGCTGTATGTAATTGTATAAATATTTCAAACAATATGTGTAAGCTGTAAGCCACTTATTGAAAAGAAACAAATGTTTGTAAAAATATAATTTTTGTTTCACTGGTTTAAAAGATTGTATTTTTGAATGCAAGATGGTGTACTAAAGAATGTTGTACCATTTTAAAATGAATTAGATGTTGATATATCAACTGCAGAAATTAAACAGGCTATTTCGAACTTAAATCGAAACAAAGTGAGGAAATGATGATTTATCAATGAATATTTCGATATATAGAAATGATACTCCATTGCCAAATCTAGTGACAATTATTAGTTAAATTTTTGCTAGTGGTCAATTTTCTAGTATTTAAAAGGTGTTACTGTGCCTATTTTTAGACAGAAGAAGGGAATGATCATAATAATTATAGAGAAATTAGTTTAGTTAGCTGTATGCCTAATTTATTTACAAGTGCAATGAATAATATAATTTGTGAGTGACCAAGCAAATTTGAACTTATTAAGTAATTAATGGGTACTGTTTATGCAATTTTTATATTAAGTAGTACTGTCTGTATATAAATAACAGTCAATGTCTGCATGCAGCTTTTGTTAAATTTGCAAGAGTTTTGATTGTGTTGTCAAAATGGTTTATGGTACAAAATTCTTAAAAGTGGTATAACAGTCAACACTACAGTTTCACATGATTTCTTTTCTTATCTAATAACATTTACAAATGTATCAATATTAAAACTGACACATTTAGTTTGAACTGTGCCTGGTCACAATATGCGAGTTAGACATACTTGCCATATTCCCAGAGAGTGTTAAGGGGTTTTTGAGACTCAAAAAGTGTGTTTTGTGGTCCCAAGGGGGGTCAGTGCCCGTTACCCCCCAAAAGTGATGGCATCCAAATGAGAATAAGTTGAAAAGATAACGGCAGTGAATATTTAATTTATTCTCAGGCTGAATTAGTGAAAAAAGGTACCAATTTATGAAAATGCACAATTTGTCATTTGATTAATGATTTAATACTTTTATATTATTAAAATTCCATGGTGCAGTTCATTTCAGGTTAACTAGATATTCAGACATGTTGATGTTTTCACGAGTTACTTGATTACATGATAAAACGTTTATTGCAATCATGTACATTTTCCAAGGAAAATACGAGAAAGTTAAGGTGGCTAAACTGTTGAAGCAAATAAGATTATCTCATTTTTTTAGCACTTCTAGTGGATTATGTACTACAATATTCCTTTTCCCTTTAAAATGGTGTGTCCCCCAATTCTGGAGGGTGAGGTACACAGTGTCCCCTGACCTTTGGATCCTAGGTGCAAAACTGCATTAGAGATTGAATGGTGCTGTTGTTCAACCTACCAAAATAATCATGTTTTGAATTTTATATATGGAGTAAAAATCCAACTTCAAAGAAACATTGCCGCTGAACACAAACTTTAATAAAGATAGCTTCAACATTCTCATTCAATGCAATCAGTGATGTGTATGTAATAAAATTTGTTTTTCAGCACTTATCTGTTTGATGTATTTAACTTCAGACAAATTGGGTTGTTCAACTTAGTGTACTTTGCCTATGCAAATTAGCCTAATGGGCTCTCCCTAGCAGTGCTCAAAGGATTTGACACAACACATCACCCTACCTATTGTGAGCCAATTCAGAAAATCTCTGAAAGGTGTCTGTTTATCGCTGACCGCCTCACCTTTTAATTGTCTCTAAAACATCTGTATAAACTGCCCCGAGGATAGTTTTACATGAGCTCTGAGCAAGACTATTTACTGTTTATACATACCACAGATTACGGGCATATATCATTGTGATCAAGAAATTAACTTTTTTTGTGGGAATTTTTTTTTTCTCGCTAAGATTGCTGAAAATCACGTTTACCTAAGTACGACCATGTCAGGGGGTTTGGGAGTCCAAAATCGCGTTTTTTGCGTGACACGTTGTGTTATGGCATGTATGGTTAGAAAGAAACTTATTTTTATTAAACCAGACAGAACAATTATAAAAATATCACATATTTGTTTGGAAATGGTTGATAATGCATATTATGAAGTTTGATTTAGGCAGCTGAGGTTTCTTTAATATTGTTATGTATGTTTATATAATATTATAAATATTTTAGGAAATTATAAATGTTTCTTCACTTTAGTATTTGCTTGAATCTTAATGTTATCAGGAAAAACATGTTTAACTAGTGTCCTTGAATTAGGTTGTTTTGATCAATATGTTTTCTCAATTTGAAGGTCAAGGTTGAATTTTTGTTTACAAGTAAAATTCCATTAAGATGACACACATTCTAGAACATTCTGTCATGTGACCAATCTTTATACATACCATGTTTGGTGGACATTTATTCAGTTTTGACATTACCATCAGTCTTGTAAAGTGCTATTACAGTTGTGAAAATTCATTCCAAATTCTAAGAGAGGAATTATTTTAAATATTCATTGGATTATAACAGTGCTCATAAACTTTTGGATTTTGGATTTTTAATTGATGATTTTGGAATTTAAGTGAACTTATTCAGATATTTTGGAATACTTCATTTTGACATCAGCACATCAAGATTTCTAGTACATCAGGACTTTGGAGACCATTAGCACATCATAACATTCACGGACACAGCCGTGAATTCGGAACATTCTATATTTAGGACTTGTGATCAGAACAATCATTCTTATTGGATTATTAGGATTTCAAAACACATTACTGTAAGTGACTTTTTGATTTTTCATTTTAATTATCTAGTAATAAATTGCTTGTTGATTTTTACTTGATTTGTTGGTTTCACTTTCTTTCTGTTACATTTTTCTTAGACCATAGAGTCGTAACAATATCTACACTCTGCATCAATGAACTTTTGGATCAACCCTCATAAAAGTATGGATGTTATGTCTATCTATCTATCTTGATTTTCTTCAATAACATCCTCACAGTATAATAAGGTAAACTCATTTCAAGAAGTAAGGACACATTTCTCAGGGTAACAGGGGTCATAACTCAGTCAAACTTAGACCAAGGTAAAATATAAAAACCAAACCTGATTTGGGTCTAATTAAGTTCCATACTGAACTTGTTTTCAGTTCATTAAATACTTGTATGTTGTGGAGCAACAACAAAATTTGTGATTCCTTGCCAATTTTTCAAGTTGAACAAGAACAACTTTGTCGAGTTTTGATGAAAAAGGTTATAATCGAGTTGGAGCTAGTATTTTATGTATATTAAGCTCCAAACCCAATTTTTGTTCCAATTCATTAAGTCTTTATAAGGTTGTAAAGCGTAAGCAAAACTTGTAAAGTAATTGATGATTATTGCATAAATAGAAGGAAGGACATGACTCACACTATTTAATTCCTTCATAATATGTTCTAGAGGTGTAGTAATCACCAGAAATAGAACATCCAAAAGCACCTTAAGCTCCAGTTCTGGTCTACTTATAAGAAAATAATATAAAACAAATGATATGGACTCAGACCACAATAATTGTCCTTCTATTTTACATAAAACTATTCATATTCATAATTATAAGTTTGTAACTATAAATAATAGACCCATGTAACTTTCTGCACACATTAAATCACCTAAGGTCATTAAATCCCGACAGTTTCATTTGGAATGACCTCGCTCATTTTTATATATTACTAGGATAAACAAGTGGATTTGGTGGGAAGTAAGCACAAAGCATGACTAACATGGAATTAGGTGACGTTTTACATTTCACTGTGTTCATACCATTGATAATGTTATTGCACATTTGAGATGTTGATATAACTTGACAAAGACAGAATAACATCAAGCCTATGTATTCTCATAGATAAAAAAATTAATCAAGATAGAATACTATAAATTAAATCTTTAATATCTTGCAACAAAAATATCCTAGAGTCAAATGTCTTAAAACAAACAGAATTCTCCAATTATATCAAAGGTATCTGTAATTATGTATCCTGACATTCAAAACATGTTCCTATTGGGTAGGATAACATGGTTCTGAAATTACCCTCCTCACCGGACTGTGATGTTGGATCAAAATTTTAAGTTTCTATTACATCCAATGTAGAAAGTGCAGAGTATTATCACATACAAAGAAACGTGTAAATAGTTTGGTATGTGCCTGTTCAAAACACAATGCTCTCTTTATTAAAATTTGTGGGTAAGTGGAACTTTCATCGCTCAAGTGACATATCCTGGTTAAAATCCAATCCAAAGATGTTCAATGTAAAATCTAATCACCTCTGATCAAGCACTTTCAAGAATAAATTATTAGTCTCTTTTAATTTTAGTAACACTGGCCATACAGATTAGAATTCCAAATCACAAATATAAATTGCAAAGGTCACAATGGATCGATGTAAAGCAGTTCATTAAATTTAATTTAAAGTTTAAGCCACTGTAATAATGGCAAGAATAACTGCAGTCAAATTAGCCATTATTGTATACAGTTGAAAGACCCTGATGCAAAGAGAGCTCCCATCTTTTTCCAAAGTACCGTATCTACCAAGCTTGGTCAAAACTGGCTCAGTAGATCTGGAGAAGTGAAGAAAATGGCATCCTAACTAGTTGCAATGGAAGCCACACTTTTGCTACGAAAGCCACCATGAATAAAATTTTGACAGATCATTTCTTTAAAATATTTCTAAGAGTGAGTAAAACTGGCTCAGTCAGTTTGAAGAAGTCAAAATAAGGCTTTATATCTTTTTTTTTATCGAAGCCTCATTCATAGGGAAGCCCCTTCATATAACATTTTTGTGGAACATGTCCGAATGAATATTCTTACCAAGTTTAATCAAAATTAGTTCAGTCTATCTTCAGCATAAGTCGAGAAAAGCTAATGTTGACAGAGAGATAATGGACAGAGGTACAACTGACACATTGCCATGTCACATGCTTACATAACTTTTCACCAAGTGAGCTGATTAGCTGCCTTGGATAGTAGACATAATGAAAGACTTCCCACAAATCCTTGGTTAATACTTGAACCACCTGACCCAGATTCCATTTGACAGGCAGTAATTTATGGGAAATGGTTTATTGAAATTACATTTTAGACCTAAACTTACATCAAACAACTGTAATTACCTTTCAACAGAAAAAGCAACTTGTTTTTGTCGAACATTTTTGGCCTGTCTAATACCTTGTGAACAGCATGTCTATCTCTAACCAGTGATATTGCAAGTTAATTACTTGTGTTAGCTATTCTTTTATATTTTCTGCTTGAAAATGACTGTTTCAAATTATGGAGAAACAGATATTTTGTTTTCATCCAGCAAGGCTATACAGGATTTTCCATAAGTGTCTTAAAAATTACACTATTCAGTGTTCAATTCAAACTTTTTTTTTGTAATGCTAAAAGTAGCTTTGACATCCTTGGATTTAACTTTTTTCTTTGAAGTTACAATCATATCTATGGACAGCATTTCACTGTTTTCACCTTCTGATATCTTGTCTATTTTCACAGCAAAGTCTGAATTATTCATTGCCTCAAAGAAATTGGAATATTCCTTATCTGACATTTTACAAGAGGCCAATTCCAACTTTTCCAGTTTAGGTATTGTCATCACTCCATGTCCTAACTCAGA
The DNA here is from genome assembly GCA_029931535.1 of Margaritifera margaritifera. Taxonomy (NCBI): domain Eukaryota; kingdom Metazoa; phylum Mollusca; class Bivalvia; order Unionida; family Margaritiferidae; genus Margaritifera; species Margaritifera margaritifera. The sequence goes on from JAQPZY010001686.1 coordinate 1,036,831, forward strand.
CCACAATGATCCTTCCAGATGGACTTCCCTCATTTCAAGGAGTTTCACTTTTGCTAATTCTTGTACTTCGATAAAACAGTTCTTTATCTCCAAGTAAGCCAGTGACAATTCTTTTAACTCTGTAAGTCTCGACAAAATTTCAGACAGCACCTTCCATGACGAGTCTGGCATTGTAATTTTGCAAAGCATCAATTTCTCTAGCGTTTGCAGGTGTTTTAAAGCAGAGAATGCCATGGGATCATTTTTAATATGAATACCACAAACAGACAAGACTTTAAGATCTTTACACTTTCCAATTCCCTGGAGGAACTCATTCACATCCATATCTGATTGATACTCTTGCTCTATATGTACAATATGGGGAGAAAAATGCTCTAGCTGCTCACTCAGTGTTAACCAAGACTTTAAAGACATTGCATTCTTGATGAGCTGTAGTGTTTTGCAGGGTTTTTTTCTGACTATTTTTAAAAATCTCTTTGAATTTCCCAATTGTTTAGCTTCAGGGTGTTTACAGCTATACAACTCTTGATCACTGGCTTTGTTATTTGGTATATCTTGTTTATCAATCTCTTTCAAATTCATAAGGTCTAGCATTTCCATCATTGGACACCTGCAAAGACTATTAAGAAGTGTCGGCAAGTGCTCTCCAATTTGCATATTATGTAATCGGACGGTGCTGAGTTTATTCATATCCTTTATGCCTTCTGCTAAACGTCCCCAGCCGTAAAATGTCTTTGGGCCACTTAATGCAAGTATCTGTGCATCAGAATAATCTTTTGGACAAAGTTCCAGTTTAAGGAGATTTTTACAGGTGCTAATTGCTTCGGTAATGTATCCTGTTGTTTTTACATCTATATTTACAGATTTGATGACAAGTTTACCAAGCTCTGAACAGTTTCCTTTGTTCCATTCTTGTTCTTCGTGTAGCAATAACGTACAGTTTTCAATATCTACTTGGAGAGCTTGTAACTTGGGCAATATAGGTAGTCGAAATACAAGTTCATTTTTATTTTCAAAATGCTGCAAAACAAAGACTGTTAGTTCTTTTGTAAATTTCAACCCTTCGGTAAGAATTAAAAGTTTTGCATTGCTTAGCTCATCCATACACATTAATGTCTTAAGCCATTTCACTGGTATTCCTCCTTGCACGGGATAATTGTATTCTATATCGCAAATTAATTGTTGGTCTGATACCTCACTTTTCTCATTATCTTTGTCAAAAATCTTACTTATATCCCTTATAATCCCCTGTCCAATATTTGGTGCTACTTGACACAGCATGTGAATCATACAACTGTTTTTGACAACAGCCTTCTTTGTTGTTATACATCTTTTGAATGATTCTCCATTTTCCATGGTGATTGATAATGCTACAAACAAGTCAAACAATAGGGTATGACAGAAGATAATCTGGGATCTTGTTCTTTCCAATTTGTCCCTAAATGTTTTCATCAAAATTCCAGTTTCAAGACAAACTTTGACATCATTTCCATAGATCATTGTTTTGGTTTCCTTTGTTGTGCTCTTCTCATCGGTGTCAACATCAATTTGTGAACACCAGAGATTTTTGGCTACATCACTGATAACCTTTAACAGATAGCCTTGGTCTCTCAAGTACTGTTTATCCTTTGCCTTTGCAATAAATATTGAAATATCAAAGTGTTGTTGCTCTAAGACTTTGTCGATATTCGCCTTATACCATTCCCTCGTCATGGCACGTCGTAGGTAATATTCTACGATCATAAGAAGGACATCTGTTAAATCAGCTGAAATAGCTTTGCTCTCAATCCAAAACAATATCAAAGACAAGCAAAAAAGAGGGATATTACATATGCTGAGCACTTGAATGTGATTTGCAAATTTCCAGAAGTGATCAACATTTAGTTTTTCACCACGAATCCGACAGAAGATGTCTAAAACTTTGCTGGCATATTCCTTGGATCTTTCAAGACTCATCCCGTGTATCTGGAATAATCGTAGTGATATTCCATCTTTCTCCTGCAAGCAATCTAAACCATTAGACCTGGATGTAAGAACAATGGAGCATGGAACTGTTTCTTTCTCCTTTAATAAGGTCACAATGGGCTCAAGATTGCATGTTACTTCATCCAAACCATCAATCAAAAGTAGAACAGATCCACTGTGTTCCAAAATATAACTCCTGGTATATTCATAGTAGTTTGTTGCATTGGCAAATAATGTTTTTCTTACATGTTCCAAGAAGGATGAGTCTTCTAACTTCTTTTTCAACTGAATATACAACAGAATTTCAAACCTGGCAATATCTGGAATACTGGAATCCATCACATCTAAATTGGATTCTTTGTCGTCATGATACTGACACCATTGGTGAACAAGATTCTTGCACCAAGTGGTTTTCCCACTTCCACATTCACCAATAATCATGGCTGGAATTGGCCTTTCATTTTCTGCATTAGTACTGCTAAATATTCCATTCTCTTATGTAACATTCTCTCTGCCTTCTTCATCCTCTATTCCTAGACTCGTAATTTTTAATTCACAGTACACCTGTGATACATTGACAAGGTTCTCCTCATAACATGCAGATAGGGCTACACTCTTCATTGTTTTATAATGGTCAATTAGATATCTCTTGATGTCTCTTACACCTGTGAAAAAAAATCAAAGCATTATCTTAAAATTTGAAATACTTACAAAATTACTTATGTTCCATATTCAAATGTTAGCCAAGTCATCACTTGCTTTGTAATTTATTTGTCTTGTATTTATGAATTATATTTTGCTAAGATTCACATTGAAGGTTAAATATCAAGACAATTTTAATAAATCTTCCTCAAATTTTTCAACCCTGAAATTCATCTTTTGTACAATTTACTCCAACTGAATTCAGGAAACTCAATGCTAAAGTTTATATGTTGAGTCATATTGTTTAAAACTTTATATTTGCATAATTTCCTTTGATTATGGCTATCTCTCTGTTAAGTGTGACTTCATAACAGAATAAGACAACCATCTGACTGTGGAAGTGTTTATGAAATTGTTGCTTTAAATCTAAAAGTACTTTTATTTATTTTTATATGTTTTTTTTAAAGCTACATATGGTCCAAAATTGCAATTTCTAATTCTTTTAAAGTGGAAGGCAAATAAAATTTCAGTGCAAGTCTGTCTGGAGATTAGGCATTTTGTGGACTTCATTTTGCTATTTGATGTGCATAATAGATTAGAAAATAAACTTCAAAATATCAGACCTTTTGCTAATGCCTTGGCTACACTTTATTACAGTATTTTTGATCTCAATGATCATTTGAAGTTTTTCTCAGGTAGTTGTCGATGAGAAGGTGGCCTACTGGCTGGTTATCTTCAGCCATCTTAGGTCATTTCATTGTCCTTTAAATTTCTTTATTTCATAATCTAAGTGAAGTACCTTTAAATAAAGCCTCTATTTTAGTGAGTTCATAGTTCAACTGTTAGGACGCTTGTAATTTCTACCATATGGGTGGTGTTGTGTGTGCACATGGGAGGGGTGGGTGGGTGATGCCTCCTGCAATTTTTTGCAAGAGTAGCATTTTTAGATGTGTGAATTATGCAACAGATTGTTACAGGAACAATGAATATTAAGTTTTCAGGTTCAAAGAGTTCAAAACAACTTTAAGCTGACATCTCATTATTTGACCTTTAAACCTTCACCTTACTTAGCTCTGTCCCAAAAAGTTTTCAAAGCAAATGATGCAATATGTATCAGCTATATCTGTTACATGCAAAGTAGACATTATAGGATGTGAAGATTTATCTAAGATTTCATAGATGCATGTTTCCATAAAGAAATTTTTCACATTTCTTTACCGTTCCTATGTTTATAATTAATGGAAAACAGCCATCTTTTCAAATTATTGGCATCCATATATGGGCTCTAAACAGTCTGCATACAACTGATTTTATGACATATTAGCAGACTGACTCTCTTGTTGATATCCATATCACATGTCTACAAACAAAAATTGTTCCAAGTCCTCCTGCTCCATTTGATGCATAATAATAACTCTGAAATAATATAAAATTTGTAAGATTTTTCAAATTTGTTCTCAAGACATTTAAAATGCTACTGAATAATGTTTTTCGAATAAATTACTTTTATTGAACTCATTCATTGGTATGTAATATTAAAGTGTCACAACTAACCAGGCATACACATGGTCAATAATATATCTGAATGTAAATTAATCTTGTAACTGCTCATTATCAATGGTGCAGTTATACATTTGCCCTTATGGAACACACTTGAGTCAAGTAACCCACACCAGCCAAAAGGAATACAGTTCTTCACAATAAGCATGGGCAACACATAAATAAAGTTTCATCCACTTATTTGGAGGTCCTTTAAAATGTAGCAACTTTTCAACTGCATACTTCCCTCAGAATATACCTAAATTCTTATTGTATGACAAGTTCTTAACATACCAGACTGACATTATTGTGCTGAAAAGAAAACAAAATTATGATAATTGAATTGGAACTGGAAGGATGTAGCATTAGGATACAAGCATGTAAAGTTTTATTGCAGAATCCCTTCAATCATCACATAAGAAAACAAAGATTTAGTCTTGGGGGATTTAGTTACTTCATCCTATTAAAATTATGAATGTTTTATCATTCTCATTTAAATTTCATTGTTCAGCTAAATTTCATTTATTTTAAGTACATCAGTACTATTTAAATTAGATCAAATGAACCACACAGACTTAAGTTATCCAAGAAGTCAGTGCTTCAGAATGTAGCAGTGATGTTAATGAAAAGTCGAATGAGAGGAGGAAAACATGGATGAAGAGAAGCACAGAAAATCTGAGGTGAGTAACCAAGCCAAATTTGTTGGGGATACTCTATAAATATTATTAAACTGTGTGGTCTGGGTTTCCATTTTAAAATATTTTAACAGTAAAATATACATTGTTACACAATATAAGTGAAATAGTGGTTGTCAAACAATGGAGAAAGTGTCTTAATGTCTGATGGCTTCATCAGTTCATCGGATCTGTTAATTAGATCTGGAAGGCAAGTGGACAACTAATAATGGTAGAACATTACAGTCAGTTTATGAATTTTAGAAGTCTATGAATCGCTGCTGATACTGCAATGGCTTAGATCTTCCCCTAAGTATCCCCAATATGAGCAAGTGGAGTGAAAATATATTAATGGTTATTTGGCAATTATGATGTGCCAATCTATCAAACCTACTTTGATACAAATAAAGTTAATGATTTGAGTCACTAAATAGAAGTAAATAACATTGTTTTATGAGTGACAAATTTATTAACTCATTTTTGATGGGCTTCCAAAATAAGTGGATGGACCTGTATATGTAAAAAAGGAGAAAAATGTCACTTTTTATATTACCAATTATTGGAGTTGTGTCCTTTTTCAGGACTTCTTCATCTGGAGCTGTTATGCCAACCTCAATTACCTCTAAAAATTAAAAGTAAAAATACGTTTTTTTATTCAACAGGAGTATATACGTCTTAATCAACAACAAACATAAAATTATAACATCATATTTTTCAGGAGTTCTTAAAAAATATATGATATTATTAGCAGTTAAGTCTACTTGCATATCACACTCACTCAGCAGTGAAGTGAAATTATGTAATATTGTTTTCACAAAAGGTCAATCGAAAAATAAATGTATCAATGTATCTAACTGCTTATTACAAAATGAGGAAAGACATGTTGCTGATATTTTATTTGCAAACAATCTACTATTTGTATAAACTATTTGATGAATGATTTTGAACTGAAAACTCTGGAGCTCTGTAGCACTTGTAACTCTGGAAAGTAATATATTTATCAATTTCCATTCATCGTATTGGTAATTCTGATTTAGTGCAAACATTCCATTTGTTCTGGACTTTTAATTATAATTCCCTATATTTCCTTTGGAGGGTAAGGTTATACTGTGAAGCAATGAATAAGTATGTGCAAAGCTAAAGATTTTATCACTGTAATTTTACCTACTAAAGAAAGATTTTTAAATGACCAATTTTCTAACAGCTTCCTAGCACCCTCTGTAATTTATCAAAATAATATTTTGTGCACCAAGACTGAATGGAATTCAAAAAATAAATTCTTCTTGATTGCAGATAATACACTTTGGTGTCTTTAACTCTTCACCACAGAGCCTTGAGACAATCTGTGCGCTACTTGCATTTGTTAAAACTTCATCTAAAGAAGTGTATAGATACGTGTCATTATCAGCTAGGATATAAGTAGAATCATGTGCATACTGATCTATTAGATATTCTGAATTATTAAATTTCTTTTTATATTTGTATTATTATTTATGGCAGTACTTAACAATCCCACAAAGCTGTAATAAATGAGTATGGTGAAAAGAGGGTTACCATATCTGACTCCCCACTCAATGGAGAAAAATTGTGAACAGTGTCCATTATTTGGCACACAAATGAATATGTCATGATAAAAGGTTCTGAACCATTTAAGGACTGATGAACTGAATTCAAAAAATTTCAAAAGATTCTGCAATAAAAGATCATTCTTTAGAATCAAAAGCTTTTTCAAATTCATATAGGGGTAACACTGCTGGAATATCTTCCTCTCTTGTTTTTAAATCAAACCATGAATGTGATGTGGACAATCTCCAATATATCTTCCTTTTATAAAACCTGATTGAGTTTTGCTAATTATATTTGGTAATAGTCTTTTTTTGATTCTATTTGTTATAGCTGAAGATGCAATTTTGAGATCAATATTCAAAATAGACACAAGTCTCCAGTTCTTCAAATATAATTAAGATTTTCTTTTTTTTGGAATACACACAACGACTCTTTGTTATGTGTAACAAAGAAAGAATTAGTTTCATATGCATAATTCAGAGCTCTTAGTATAAAATATCTGACCAAAATGATGTGTAGAATTCTATAGTAAAACAATCTAAGCCAGGTGATTTTCAATTTTTCACATTTTTCAATGCAGAGACATTCTAGTATCGAAATTGGACCTTCAAGTAAGTCCCTGTGATCTGTAAACAACTTATTTACAAATGGATTCAAGGAGTAAAAGAACATACTTCCTTGATTTTTATCAATTACAAGATTTCTAGATGAATACAGATTTTTACAGAAACACTTTGTGTTTGGAGAATGGTGTTCATAGCAGTTACAGTACAACTCATGTGATTTTTCAGAACCCCACGCTTCGTGGTGGGGGTGGAGAGAGAGTGGAGAGGATTAAGAAAAAAAACTCCACCATCACTCTGCACGTCCTGATGGAGTTGCCGTGGCATCTTGCAGAGAATAGCCCTGCAAACCATGCTTTCTCGTGGAGTCGCATCTGATAACCACCGCGAAGTGGACGTGGTCTCAATAATATGGGCGTGGTTGAGAGAGAGAGAGGGGGGCACCAATTTATCTACATCGTTATCCCTTTTACGAGCAATTTGCTTACTTTTTACTACAGAAAAAAAACGTCATTCAGTAAATTATAAATATTTCCTTCTTCAAACGAAGATAATGTATCATACATAGTGCCAAATCAAATTTTAGATGATAATAACGTAATGACAATGCCTCACAAACTGTAGTAATGCTACATTTTGTGCAATGAATCTAATTTTTTTCTTCAATACTATGTTCTCGAAATCTCAACATGCATTCATATCCTTATTTCTTTTTCAGTTTGCGCAATATAAATTTTTAATGATCATATAAAAGTCAGTGATATTGTACTCCCTGCAATGAAAAGAATGATAAACATCAAACAAATTAATAACAGAGCTGCAGTCATACCTGACTGAAGTGAAACAAAATCGCACAAGTTCCGATGCTTACTCCATGCACGAGTTCTCATTCACATATTGTACGATTTCTTCTGACATCCAATCGCTTAAATAAAGCATTATTAAGATTTCACATCGTTATTTTATTTTAAACTGAACTAGTTTGCATTAAGTACCAAAGTAGCGTTTTTTTTAAAATCACAAATGGTCGCAAAAAGTCATCCTAGATATATGTAGTTGACACTTGCAGTTTTCGAAGAGAAGTGCTCATGCGCAAACCAATAACCTAGCACAAGAGAAGCCATCAGCACTGCTTGTTTTCTTTGATATTGACAGTATATGCCACTGAGTTGACAATAAACAGTGTGCTCGAGGATAAGTGATTCATACTGTACAACCACAGGCTATTCCACAGTAACTCTAGCTGTACAGCAATATACCACATACAGAAACACGCTCAATAACCAAAGGCTCTAACAGTCACAAACAGGAAACTGCATACTTTAATATCTGCGTCAAAATAATTATAAGAATATATTTTACTTTTATATTTTCGCCTTAGAAAAATGAGCAAATAATAGGATACATGTGGAGACAATACATCCATGCAAAATGCCCCAAACTTGTTGGAAATTAAAATCTCTGAACATCTGAGATTTTAGAATTTTCCACATTTTTTTTTCATTTTGGTAACAAGTCGAGTTCAGATTAATTACTAGCAATTATCAAACTTCCGTTGTTATGGTGGGACCATAACTGCGGCTGTAAATTACAATGCGCCAAGTCAGATGGCTTAGTGTAATAAAAACACACAGTTTCCAAGCTGAAACTGACATCATCATTTGATGCAAACCCTTGTCAATATTTTACAACAGTGTTCACAATGGTCACTGCCTTGATTTCTCTAGAACATCCGCTGAACTCAAGTCTTTATTAGGGAGAGGCAATTGGGGGGGGGGGGGGTAAATGGTTAAATGCATGAAAACAATTGTCTTTCTCTGACTTGAAGTATAAAAAAGACGTTATTTTGTTCCATATTTCACTTGAAATGAATTTATCCTGTGATGAAAGAACAAAAAATATCCCGGTCGAAAAAAAAAACAAACAACATTTAAGCCCCATACATTAAATGGTCAGTCCCTGACAATACACATGGAATCAGAATATTCAGCCTCGTGATTGTGCTATTACTGTTTAAGGACTTAGCACGCGGTTTGCATTTCAGTGTAAATTCAGTGTTTTAGGTTTGTTTGGTTGTTTTTTTTTAAGCAGATGCCAAGTTGGATTTTAATTGTCCATATCTCAGAGAAATACTTTCCTTTGGAACAAAATGATAAATTTATGCTGCTCGAGAAGCTCAGCAAGGTGTGCTTCTCGTCAAGTCAGTGCATAAGTTTGTTCATATTTCTTTGAATAAATTAACAGCATAAACTTATTGCAAAAGAAGTCGATCAACCTTTTATAAACAGTAATGTGTACTGAATATATAAGACTTTTGAAATTATTTTTGTATTGTCCAAATATATGATCGAAATAAAGAAGACTGATTCTTCCAATGGTATCTAGTTGTAAATCACTCTTGACATCTCAGTATTTCCATAGGTGGTCTTCATTCATTTGCTGTTAAAATGTCAATCAGTAATGTCGACCAGCCCCCTCCACAGTGGAGTTGACATCAGCGTGCCTGCCGAGGCGAGGTGGTGATTTGTAGGTATTTATCCCTCCACCACAGAGCTAAAGTGGAGGGGATTAAGTCACCCACTGTGAAGCGTGGGGTTCCAAAAAATCATGTGAGCTGTACTGTATATCTAACCCATTACCAAGAATTATTATTGTATCAATTTTCTGTAAAATGTCTTTTTTCCAAATTTAAAAAAGTATACTTTTTTGACTCTCTGCTCTCAATTTAGCATTTGCCCTCAGAATAATGCCTTTGATTTTTTTCTTCTCTAAACATCTTTAATCTTGTTTCTAAAATACGAATTTAATCGTATTTAACATCAAATTTATCACTGTCATACAAGTTCCTAAGTTTTTCCTCAATTCACTTCTCCAATATGGTTCTATATTTTTTTTAGAGTGACTGTCTACGAAAACATAATGTCATATTTATCTCTACATCTAGAAAAGATATCTCTTCTTTTAACCTTATCAGAAAAAAGCCATCTGCAATTCAGGCAACCAATTCTTAGATTAATCATACAACAAAGGGAATAGAGTGAATTGACAGAAAAACATAGTAGGACTTGGGTTATTTGATATGACAAGCTGTTTGCTGATATTGGATCAAAATCTTGTTCCCCATCTACACCAACCTCTACCTTTGTCCCACTTATAAGCAGTCTCCTGTCTATGTTAACTATCATTTATATTATACTACAAAACAATCATGGTTGTTTGCTCTCATTATACTATGAGATACAAAGAGTGGGAAAGAGAAAGAAATAGATTAGAAAATAAGTTACAAGTCAGTAACATTCCATGGTTTTACATAATAGTTTAAAGAATGTACTTATCTGTACAAATAACAGACCCGTATACATAAATTTTTCTTAATGAAGCCGATAATAGTTGTATTATTGTTCTCTTATGCTCAACTTATATATCGACATTTAGCCAAATATAATAAATTAGCTTTGAACTATTATTATATTAGCCAACCATCTCTCATATTCTTAAGAAACTCCAACAGATCAAATTTGGTGTTTTTAAAAAAAATTATTACATCTCTAAGTTATCATGTTTACAAGAAACATATACATGCAGTACAAAATTCTTTGTCATGACCTTTGACCTTAAACCTGATATAATCAATAGAAAATTACTGAACTTGTTTCTGACATTCTAAGTTTAATTAAATCTATAATTAATATTTCTGGAGAAAAAAAATGAAATTATTTAAGTGGTATCTTTAAAGTTATTCTTCCAATATATATCTGCAAACTGGGATTGATAAACATCCATTCATACTTGTTTGTGTTATCATGCTGACACAATATCATGCTGTGCCAATACAGCTAACAACCCGAGTCAATAACTTTGACCCTGAAATCAATGTCATAGTGCTGACCATCAACTTGTTAATTGGAATTCAACTACATACAAAGTCTGATCAAAATTCTTACATTATGTACAAGTCACTGTTATAAGCTCAATGAAATACAAAACTGCAAGCAATGACTTTTGCCTTGATTCCAACGTTAATTAGGTATGGTTTTCAAAACTCATTCACAACAGTGTGCGTATGTTGTGGTGTGATCTGCACCATTTTCATTCAGAACCAATTAAATATGCACAAAGTGTTTTAGAGGTAACCCCATGTCAATACCACCATTAATGCAAGTGGAGTACTGATTACAAGATTTTCCAGATGGCCACTGTGGTGCCATGTTAGAAGTCTGATGAGCACCATTTTTATTTACAACATGCCTATGATCTATATTGTTTTATGAAAAAACCCATGTTGATACAACCATCTGCTCAGGAAAAGTAACCATGCAAATATTTTCAGGATGGTTATCAAGGCAGCCATTATGACGGTTAAATCAACATCATTTTAATATAGGAATAACTTTATATTGCTTAAAAAGAAGCATCATTTTTTTAATATTGGTATTTACATCCACAGGGGAAGTAGCTGTTACAAGATTTTTCAAACTTTAGGAGATCACATTGGCATCATTTTCACCCGAGACCAACTACATACAGAAAGAAATGTTTTCATGACAACCCAATGTTGATACATGTACAGCCATCCCTTCAAGATGAGAAGTGATAACAAATATTTCAAGATGACTAACATTCGTCAGCGCCTCTTTTATTTAGAACCAGAAAGGTAGCATCAAATGTAATTTAGTGAAAATCCCAAGTTTAGATGACCATACATATTTAAGAGAAGTAGCAATAACAAGAGTTTCAAGATGGCTGCCATGAAGGCCATATGAGAGGTCTGATAGCACTATTTCCATTTGAGAGCAAATAAAAAGTCTTTAAGTGAAAATTCCATGTTGCTACAACTATAAATTATGAAGCAGCAGTGATAACATAATTTTCAAGATGGTCACAATGGCCATCATAAGAAGTCTAATATTGAAAATCCCATGTCGGTACGACCATCCGTTCAGGAGGAATAGATAGTTTTAAAAAAATTTAAGTTGGCCTTGATGAAGGCCATACTGGATGTCAAAACTAAAACTAACCAGCCATCATAAGAAGTCTTTTAGTTTAAACCCCATGTCAATATGACCATCCATTCAAGAGGAATAGTGATAACAAGATTTTCAAGATGGCTGCCATTCTTGATGCTCAAGGGGCATCATTTTCATTTAGGATCAACTAGATATCATAAGAAAGATTTTAGTGAAAACATCCCATTTTGATATGATAATCCGTTCAAGTGGAGTAGCAATAACAAGATTTTCAACATGGTGACCATATTGGATTTCAAATTGGCACTATTTTCATTTAGGACCAACTTGATATCAAAAGAAAGCTGAAAAACCCATGTCAATATGACCCTCCACACAAGAGGAGAGAAAAATATTTTCAAGCTGGCTGCCATAGCGGCAATATTTGATGTCTGAGGGGCACCATTTTCATTAAGACCAATTAGAAATCTAAGATGTTTTTCAGTCAAAACTCTATGTCAATACCACAATTCATTCAGAAGGAGTAGCAATAACAATATTTGAAGATGGTGGCTGTATTGTATGTCAGATTGGCACTATTTTCATTTAGCACCAACTATACATCATAAGAAGTCTTTTAGTGAAACCCCATGTTGATAGAGATGCTGCCAGGATGGTATCTAAAGGGGGGAGCTCCCCCCTTGTCACCAAAATAAGCGGGGAGTAGAAAATAAACAAGGGGAAGGAGGATACGGCCATAGTTAAAAATTCACCTAACAAATAAATATGTCTCTTTCTTCCTGCTCCACTTTGTTAGAGCTCTATTGAAATAAAAATCCTCAAAAGATGTCTCCTCTAGTTGTAAAAGCATTAATCTATTGATCATTTCTGAGCTTAATTTGTTCTTTATCTGTGTATGAATATTGTTCTGTGCTGAGAACCCCCTTTCACATATGCATAGCTAGCTAAGCCAGCTTGAACAAGTTTGAAAACTGTTCTTTATGGTTGTTATGTACAATTTTCAACAGCTCATAGGTATTGTCTCTTGGATATCTCTGCTCCAAAATAATATTTTTCACTAACAAGAGCTCTGCCAAACTTTCACTTCCTTGAATCAGTGCTTTGCTGACTACTATGACAGATTTCTTATCTGTTCCAATATGTTGCATTAGGGTTTAAGTCCATCAATGTCATAATCAGATTGTTCAGACAGACGTATTTGATCCAAAATATATAGCCTTACTTTTTAATTACTTTTTAGATTCTTATTTATTCAATTTATCTTAACCCTTAGAGTGCTATATATTTTTGTCGCACAAGATCTCTCAAGGCAAAATTGTTTTGAGAAAAGAAATAAAAATTGCACTCCACCTGCCTGTATTTTAATTAGTCTTGGTATTGTGCCTTTTCAACATTTAATTTTAAAATACCACTTAATAGGGGGTCGACCGGCATGCCATTTGTTTTTGTTCATCCAGCATGTACATCCGACTCGTATTCAACATAATTATCAGGTTAAAAATTACTCACTGGTATTTCCAGTAACACTTTCCTGTTTCCAATAATCTCATATACTTCAAAACTTTAAAAATCATTGTCATCATTGATATCATCAGCCAGTATTTGCCGAAAGAAATCGTCATCTTTAGATGAACCATGTTGGGAAACAGCCATTTGGGGTTTTCTAGGAGCCCTTACTTTAAACAAGCACTTGTAAAACTTCCTTCATGAATGTAAGGTTCAACCTCGACAATGCTTGTTCCAGGGTCCAATGTGCCAATCAAATTTAGTTTAACAACCTTTCATGTCAAGCCGAAGTACTCAGATGTGTAAACAGTTGCCTACCGGAAATAAGATAGTTGACGAGATAAGCACTATGAGACCTCTACTGGAGTCGCAATTTATGCCACGGCAAGCACTTTTAGGGTTAACAGTTAAATAAAAAATGTATACTGTGGAGAGTACATTTTATATGTGTGACTTTAAACTAATTTGCTGAACTTATCATGCATCACTGCTTTCAAAGTGCACTAGTTCGTACAAAGTGTGCTTGATTCGCGTACTCGCTCACCCTGGCAGCTATTGATACAACATGATGAAAAATGATACAAATATTTTCAAGCTGGCTGCCATGGTGGTAATACTGGATGTCGAAGGTGAACCATTTTCATTTATGACCAACTAGAAATCATAAGAAGTGTTTCAGTGAAAATGCCCATGTCAATATGACAACCCATTCAGAGGGAGTAGCAACTACAATATTTTCAAGGTGTCTGACTTGGTGATCACATAGGATGTCAGACCATTTCATTTAGGACCTACTAGACATCACACAAAATCTTTTACCCTACCCAGGAGGATCTGTAATAAAACAATTTTCATCAGTACCACTATTGCATCCATATTGGACATCTGAGGGGCACAATTTCATTTTATGACCAAGAAGACCTTGAAATGAATGTATGCGTAGTTTCATGGCAATCATTTTAGTACTTTGGGAGGAGTAATGATAACAGATTTGTGCTAACGGACGGAGGACAAACAACAGATTGATGGGCAACAAATGACTGGCAAACACTTAAGCTTTCTGGTCTATGACCTGCAGAGTTAACAATGCTTATATAAAAAGCAAAAGCTCTTGAAACAACAAGATGTAACAATGTGACCGCATTCCCTTATATATTGATCCATAGATAGATAGATAGATAGATAGATAGATAGATAGATAGATAGATAGATAGATAGATAGATAGACAGACAGACAGATAGATAGATAGATAGATAGATAGATAGATAGATAGATAAATAGACAGATTTGATACAATATGACAAGGCATTGCAAGAAGACATGTAGGGATAAGATTGTTAACAAATCTGTTGAAAATCTTCTTGACCCGACTGCTGAAAACCCTCCTAACCTCACTTCTTGACCTGAATATAAATCTAAAGTGTCTTTTTGTCACATTACCTATGATATGGGGATCCATCAAAGGCTCTTCAGCTGTCGTCATAGTATTTGTACCTGCTAAAAATGGGAACTGCATTATATACATGAAAAGAGCTACTTACGCCGAAATTATATATATATATATATATATATATATATATATATATATATATATATATATATATATATATCTATATATATATATATAAATTCAACAAAATGACAACAAGCAGCCTAGGCTAGTTAAAAACTAGTTTTGCACTGTTGGTTGTCATTTTGTTGCATTTATCTTAATCAATCCCCAACACACGCAATCCCTTGCTGGATCCAGTGCACTTCAAAGGACTGTTATCCACATAATTTGTATTCTTTATATATATATATATATATATATATATATATATATATATATATATATATATATATATGCATCCAGCTATTCATAAAAATCAATATCACAAATTATTTTTTTTTAAAATTAGTTGTCACAAATGGTGTTCCAAGTTGTTGCCAATGTTTGAAAGTTTTACTTCTGTTGTATTGCATGTAGAAACTACATTTACTAGCAGACTTTATTATCTATTGAATATATATGACAAGGAAGTGGCATAGCCTGTAAATCCCTCTTTGTAGGGAGAAGCATAATCGAGCTAATACCATACATATTTTGATTACTGTTTAATTTGAGACTGCCATAAAATAAATATTCAGATATTTACCTGAATATTTCTTCTTTTTTGTCCAGTATAACAAAACAGCAGCTGTTACAATTATAATTATAATAATGATGACCAGGACTGGAATCCACCATACAATTAACCCTGTGTCACTCTCATTATGTGGCTGTGGCTCTGGAATTAAAGATATCATAGGTGTAAATGCTTTATTATGCTAATCCAAATACAAATTAATCAATCACATTTTATTTTTCATTGAACACAAGTTGTCAGGATTTTACATGTTCCCATATATCACCACCTGACCTGGTGTATGGGGCATTACCTTAAATTATTTTGCATCCTGATCTTTACATATATTCCTTTAGACACAACACACACACATGCACACACACAGACACATACATTTCACAAATATTGTACACAAAGATACTCTCACATACAAACCCCAAGGAGTTTTAAATTGCCTGTTTGTTTGTTGTTTTTTTTAAAAGTAATATGGTTTTCTTTGCCCACCCCCAAATGAAAGTAAAGAAAATGTAACAAACAGCTATAAAAAAAAAATCATGTACCCAAAGTTGACAATAGGGTCCACTTTTTCTTAAACTCATCACTTCTGTTATTCACTTTGGTGACATATTTTTCTAGTATTTTATATGATAAAACACAATTTTTATAATAGGTGAGATTTGGGATTTTTTTTATGCACAACGTGATCTGTAAATAGCATATTTTGCATGCAAAATTAGGAAGTTAATAAGATCATCAAAGTTGTTATTTCCTATAAAGAAATCTTTTTGTGTAATACTAAAATTTGGATCATAAGTTTGGATCCATTCTACAAATAATTCCAAAAGTGTTAAATAACTGAACAGTCATAGAATAAGTGCTCAATTTGTTCTATTCCCTCCTTACAAAAGGTACATTTATCATTATCACTTAATCTTTTTCAAACACTGGTCTGTGGCAATACTTCCATGGAGAAATCTAAAATTAGAGCTAAAATTAAAGCTAATCAGTTTTGTGTCTTTTGTACAAAGTTTAGCCAAAACAAAAGAGTTGGTCCATTCATTTGCACCAACTGCACACTCTAGCTGCCTGGATCAAGTTTCATGTTTACCATTTGGCTTTTGTATCTTGGTTCTTATCAGGTCTTTATAAATAAATTTATTTTATGCTAGGCAGTGAATTACTGGATTTTCCTAGTAAAATAATTGTGATATTTCACTGTAGTCAATAAGCAATGATAACGTTATAATTAAGAAATTCCTAACTTTTTTTAAGACGCTTGCATGGTGTAAAGGTTAAGATGGTTGTTTTGCATCCAGGCGAAAAGGGTTCAAACCCAGCAATGGGCAAAAGTTTTGTTTTTTCATTTTCTTTTTATCTGCTGTTTTACCTTGAATTGGGAAGGAGCATTATGTAACTACTGATATTTTATGTGCAAATATACACAAAACAGAGCAGAACATAAACTGCAAACTGCTGACATTATTGTGAGAGATGCAGTAAGAAGTCAGCTACTTCAGTGTTTATACAAATTGCTAAACAATACACTTGAGCATAAAATAAAAAGAATATTTGCTTGCTCCGAGTGAATAACGGATATATTTCATCTCGTGGGTGAAAATACTGAGTTTTTCACCCACTCGATGAAATATATCCGTTATTCACTCGGAGCAAGCAAATATCCTCTCTTTATTCTTTGCTCTTACCCTAAGGAGTGAAGTTTTGTCAAAAACTACATTAAAACTATTTCCACTTTCAACATTTTTTAATTTTCCTTTTCCACTTTACTGAGATCTTTGAGATGACAGCAAAGTACTGTATGAAATTATTAGTTTGTGTTTTTTTGTTTTATTTCATCAGAACTTAGCAGAGATCCTTGTGCATCAAAAAGATGTTGAATATGTACAACACCGTTTGTTTTCCACCTTGTGTATGATTTAAAATTATCTATAGTAACTAAATTAAGAATATCTTGAGACAAGTATTCATGAACGGTAGATGGTTCATTTTTCCATTGTGATAAAGCATAAATAACATCACACCAAAAAAATATTTTTAATTGATTTCGAAATTTTTTCAATTTAGTTTTTCCTTATTTAAATAACAGTGTACCTCCAAATTTTCCAAATATTTGTTCAGAATCCAGTTTTTGCCATAAACCATCTTCGTTTAGTAAGAGAAACCTAAGCCAGGAAAGTTTTATGCAACACACAAATGAGTGCAAGTGAATCATATTTAATCCCCCTTCCTTGAAAGAAACTATAAGAGTGTCTCTTTTAACCCTCTCAGTTTTACTGCCAAATAAACTTGAAAAATAATGTATTCAGTTATTTTTCTATATGGGGTGGAGGACTTGGTACAGCTGCAAAAAGATTAATGAATTTAGGCAAAATCAAGGATTTTATCAAAGTAATTTTTTCAATAAGGGATAAATTTCTTCTCCTCCACCAGCCAAGCAGTTTCTTTACTTCCCTCAACTTTGTCAAATAATTAAGTTCTACCATATCCTCCAAGTTCGAAGAGAAATCAATACCCAGTAATCTAAAATTGGACATTGACCAGTTAATATAAATTTATGGACATATTTTTTCATTAGAATTTTTTTTATTTCCAATCTAAAAAGCTTTTGATTTAAAAACATTGCAATACGGACCTGATACCAAGGTAAAGTCATTTAAAATCTGCATAGATGTCTTCAAGGACAAATGAGAACCATCTAATAATAGAAAGCACATTTTTAAGTAAATTATGTTTCTCCGGGAATACTTACCTGATCACATTAACATTAGGGATATAAGCCTGCTACCTCCCGAATCCAGCCCTATTAAAAGACGAAAAATCGTCTTTTCTGTCCATCTCATATAGACAAAGGGCAATAACTCTTGCCCCTTAACTCCCCTTACCACCACCAGGTGTCACTAGTTTTAAGCTTAGTGATATACTAACGACATACATGTGACAGAACCAGGATTTCAAACCAGTAGATTTAAACATTTTGATCAGTAGATTGGCCTCTAAACCAGTAGATTTTTTATCGGCATAAATTTTACATTTCAAGGGGATGGAAAACAAAACAAGTGCCGTTTTTTATTGTGCCATAATATTTATTCTCTTCATACTATAATAAAACAGCAAGTTTGAACATGAATCAGATTCAGATTTTGATGGAAAATGTTACAATAATAATTAATTAATATGAGTCAGTATACAATCAAATAATGAAAAAGGAAAAGTTGTTTTTCTCATAGTTCACTGCAAAGATTTTTCTTTTATAAAATCCGATAGCATTTTTAGTTTCATTCACAAGATCACTGTATAGTGACCACTAATGACAACCATTGTGATTATAAAGCTTCACACTTAACAGGCTCTCAATAGTTCTATGGTCCCGATTTTCCCTCGAACCACTTTATATTTCGCAAAGAATGAAGAATCTCCTCTCTGTATCAGCAATAAAAATGTTGTAATTACAGGACAAGCACATTCAGCCTGCAAAGAAGTTCTAACTTCAGTTTTCCTGTTGCTGATTTTGTAAAGTTGCTGACTACTCTCACAATAGTCCTCAAAGCTATGTTCACCCCAAGGAGGAAGTTCTTGGCTTGGACTTGGGATGTATTCCTGAGCCTCAACCTCAAAGGCTTCTTTCTCTTTATGGCTCAGATCCCAAAAATCTGTTGACAAGTTTCACCACTGTAAATACAAAAAATAATAATTGATTTAGACTTTAAATAAAAATGAAAAAAAAAAATACATCTGTTTATGCTTTATGAATAATTTTTCTAAACTTTAAAATTAATTATCTTGTAATATATTTTTAACTGATATATTTTAACTAGAGCTTAATTTATGTGCATGAAAACTTCAAATAGTTTGTGAAATACAAAAGAAGCATACCTTTGAAGCACACAATGCAAACTCAGGACCTTTGCTTCTCGCCTGCACACACTTAAACTCCAAGCATTGTTGAACTTGTAATATTTCTTAGCAGGTGGTTTCTTATCATTGGGAGAAAGCATGTTTTGGCATTTTGACATGAATTGAACAAAACATGTAAGAGCTGTCCTCTTAAAACATCTTGAACAATACAATAACCATTAAACAAGACAAAAATCAAAATACTTACTCTAGTGTCTCTGCCGAAATCATTGTTTATGGTCGGTCTCTTCATTTTATCTCGCCTCCGCTACGGATCTGCCGATTTTCATCAAAGGCTCAGAAGACATCATGGACCACCTTTTATTCCTTTATTACTTATAACACCTCAAAAAAAAAAATCTCGCATTTGGCCTTAAACCCCTCAAATTCCAACAATAAGGTAATCAATTAACAGCTTGCTGTGTACACGTCAGCTGTTCTTAAAAATTCTAATCCGATGCTCTGCCACACATCATCACACCGGTCATTGTACTCGTGGAACACTTCCGGTCCCCAGTAGAATGGTTCTGGCTGGTTTCTCTAATGTGTTGACTGAACGCATAAACGTGTTTGATTTTTTTTTTTTTTTAAATTTTAAATTTTTAAAAGCGGTAGATTTTAACTACTAAACGGTATGTGCGGTAGACAGCCTTTAAAATGGTATTTTTGGCCTACTGTTGGTAGAATCACATGTATGTAACAAGGGTACTCGCATTGCAGCGTGGTTGGGAGGGTTTTTAAGTAATGTGATTGGGTAAGTATTCTCGGAGAAACAAAATTTACTTTCTCTTTCAAATACATTCTCCAATCACAATAACGTTAGGAGAATAGGTAACAGGAGGAGGGAATGCTGGGCATCCGACCTCTACTTCAGGTATCCTTCATGTGAACTATAACCCATTCTCCTAATTTCATAAGCAACACAGCCTAGGGTCACATGATCTGTGACCCCTATATATGGTTAAGAAGATAATTATTGAAATCTTCTTACCTACAAAATTTCAGTGGCGATTGATTTAATTGGGTCTGGTGGTCATCTCGGCTGCTGCCACCAGACCCACCAGATTCAAAGTTTGTCTCTGTGAAGCTAAATCTCTGACATAAAAACTCGAGAAGGTTGACTCTACATGCCAGCAGAAAAGACGATTTTTCGTCTTTTATGCGGGCTGGATTCAAGAGGTAGCCAGCTTATATCCCTAACGTTAATGTGATCGGGAAACATATTTGAAGGAGAAAAGCATCATCAGTGTACTGCCCTAACTTGAACTCCATTTCATTATAGAGAATGCCCTTAATATTTGTGTTCTTTTTCAGTTCTATTGCAAGAAGTTTAATTCTTATTATAAATAAAAATAAGGTGCTAAAGGGTCTCCCTGGCAACAATCTTTCTCCAAATTATAAAAAAATGGGGATAAGTCTCCATTATTGATGACAGAACTTTTTAATTTATTGCAAAATACTCTGAACCAGTGACAAATGGATTCTCCAAAGTTAAAAGATTTCAGAGCATTTTCCAAAAAGTCCCATTCAACCAATTTCAAAGCATTTTCAAAGTCTATCAATAAGCGAAGACCAGATTCATTTCTTTCCTCAAGATGCTGCATCAGGTCATACAAAATTCTTATATTTTCACAAATAAATCTCCCTTTCATAAAACCCTTTTGGCTGTCACTAATGATAAAAGGGAGTACTTTCTTGACCCTATTAATAATAGACGGTGAAGCAATCTTGTAATCTACATTAGGTAGTGAGATTGGTCTCAAATTTTTTTAAAATAAATTTTCTATTTTTATCTTCTTTTGGAATGCAAGTAATGATTCCCTGTTCAATCTCATAAATAAGTATATAACCTAGTGTACCAAACTTTTTGTGGGGGTAGGTGGGGGGGATTAGCTGCAGCTTCCTATGCAAATTTTCATTCACTTATTATGGTAAATGGCTTCCAATATGTATAGCACTTTAGATGTAGGTTTATTTTCAAGTACAGTTAGCACCTGAAAAGTGGTTACAGTATACAAAATACTGCAAATGTATGTTGCTGAACCTTAGTGCATTGCTGCTAACTGAACTAGCCTCTGGAACCTTACAAATATCCCTCTATCACTTGAACACCATCTGTGACAACTAATTTATCTTTTTTTTAGATAAATTGTGATATGCTTCTACATTTATTTTTATGAATAATTGGATGCATTTTTGTCTTTCTGCAAGTGTGTATGTATATATATATATATATATATATATATATATATATATATATATATATATATATATATATATATATATATATATATATATATATATATATTCCAAGCTGCTCAGTGGGTAGTAGTAGGCATGCCTGACTCCTCACAAACAGTAGATTGTGGACACAAATCCTGCACAGATCAGCACAGGTCAGTTTCTGTCGTGTGTCTCTGGACAAAGCACTTAACTAACACTGCCATGACACTACCAGTCTTTGACATGTTACTGTACTGTTTAATACCAATCCTTCTATCAATTAATCTATACATATGTGAAAGAGGAAGGCTAAATAGCTTAGTGTCAAGGTGGGAATGTAATTTTAATCCTAAATATGTGGAATTGAGCAGCCAATTTTTAAGGTGTGCTAATTATCGAGGTCAGCCTATTTTTTTTCTACATATTACAATGGGGCACCAGCTACAACCATCCTGACAACCATGTTCACAATTGGTGTTCACACTTGGGCTGTGAAGGACTTCTTGCTCATACAAACAAATACTGAACATTTTTGCATTGTATACAACTTATGCATAGTAGTTGAAATTATAACGATTCATTAGGAACTTGCATGGATTATTACAGTGCCGTTAATTATTATTCAGATAAATCTGAACCTGCAAACCTTTACAAATACCACTAGTATTTACTACTTCTTGACACTCACTTCAGACTATCCCAAAAGTTGTTCTAATCTACTGCTCCTATGCCCAATGACTTATGAAGCTGATGTTCTGTTCCATTCAAGGACCTGGACACTTCACCGATTCATAAAGAGTTGCTATAATCCAAATAATTACGTTGGGTCAAACAGATATTCCTCAAGCTTTGAATACCATCCAAAACAACTGAATGGAGTAGTAATTATGTATCTTTCTCTTTCTTTTATCAATCAATTTCTGCATGTCCAAAATTCTTACCGGCTGAAGTTTTACACAGGTTACTGGAATCTACCTGGATACAGCGTTTTGATTTTCCCACAGCACAGGCGATGTATACTTCTGGCTTAGGTCCTGACTTAAGGTCAAGGACACTGATGTGATCCTACAAAAGTAGATTAGACATAAAACATGTCATAATGAAATATCTGTACAACTCATGACAATTACTGACTCTATGGAGAGACACACATAAAAGAATGAAGCAAAAGCTTATTATGTGTAAATATCTAATATACCATCCTAACTTGATTTATGGTTTTTGATCAAATACACTGATGCAGTCCTTTAAAAAAAGAAATTAAATATATTCAGTGAAAATAAAAGATTAGAAAACCTTATCACCAATTTTGATATATGGAATATTATGAAATGAAGAATATACAAAATAATTTTAAAAAATTAAAATAAATATCATCTTAATTACAAAATCCAAAAGGCAATTGTATTGTTTACTGCAGAATGTGGCATTAGATGATAGTCTGAACTCTGAATCTTACATTTAAATCCTCCAGATGTTTGCAGTTTTGACCCTTGTAAAACAGATGGTGATACCTTTTTTAGGTTGTGTCCTATACTTTGCAGTTATTATTCCAAAACAGAAGAATCCAGGAGCTTACACTGATCAGTTTCTGAGTACCACTTGTCCACTTTGGGGTCAACCTTGGAATTCCACAGCCCTCTAGGGGAAGTACTGCCCTTAAAGTATTGTCTTCATGAGTTATGTTTGGGATACATTGGTTTGTTGGTGGAACTGAAATTAAAAGTATTGATAATAAACTTTAAAAAAAAAAAAAAAAAAAAAGCAGTTGATACAAACATGACTATTGTCCTCCACCACCTCCCACTAAATGACTGGAGAATTAGGAACTAGGTGTGGTACAGAGTCAATCATATGTAAATCTTTCTTAAAATTGATATCATCTAAGATCTTGCTACATATGAAATTTCATAGCTAATATAAATGGAAAATATAAATTCTAGTTTTCACAGGCCATTAAAATATTTTAAATTAATTATTACATCGAGCACATGACTAATCTACATGATCATGGGCCATAACTCTGTAAACTAGTAAAAAATCTGATCATCTTCAAACTCATCTGACACTTTGCTTGGGAGAATTTTATTAGTAAATGTGGTTGACATGAAACAAAACAAATGTGAATACTACAGTCTTCAGTCCAATGCCTTAGTCATATAGGGATATAACTCTGTAAATTAAGGTTAAAATATCGTTGAAATCGTGGAAGTCTTTTGTGACTTTCTTATAGTAAAGCTACCAGCCAATTCCATTCAAATCAGATAAAAAAATGTTAAAGCTAGATTGTTCATATCCCAGTGGAATGCCTATTCTAAGTCTTTCGAGTGCCAGAACTCTATAAATTAATGTCAAAATTTTATCATCTTCAAACTCATCCAATATTTTGTTGAGCCACAACTTCACTAAAACTTTTATTGGAACCAAATAATAACACTGTTAATGCTCTGTGAACACTCTAGTTCATACCATAAAGGGATGCTAATTATATGCTGATCAAGTGTCACAACTCTAAGAAATAGTAAAAATATACTCATCATCAAACTCTTCTGAGACCTTGTTGAGGTGAAGCTTCACAACCAATCTGGTTGAAATCAAGCGAAATTGTGAATGTTATTGTGTGCACAAGCCAGTGGGATGGCTTTTCTTATTGATCAAGGGCCATATATTTGTACAATACGTTCAAAATCAAGTAACCATGAAACTCATTCAAGCTGTTGGTAATATGAAACTTTACAATGAATTTTAGTGCAATCAAACAAAACGTCTTATTACTAAGGTGCTCACATGCCATTGAGATGGGTATTCTAAGTCAATCAATGGCAATAACTCCTAAAAACACAAGCTAAATCTGCTCATTGTCTAAATTGTCGGATCTTTTGTTGTGATGGAACTTCACTGCAAATAATGTTTAAATCAAATAAAAACAATGTTTGCAAGAATGTTCACAGGTTGGGCATTAATGATCAAGGGCCATAACTCAAAGAAATATGTACAGAATGCACTCATCCTCAAACTTGTTGAGATGAAGCTTCACAGCAAATGTTGAAATCTGTGAAAGCTAGAGTGTTCATAAAGTTGTGCATTAGCAATGCCTATGCTAATACAATCAAGGGTCATAACTTTCAGATATACTGAAGTCAATCACTAAACTCATCATTGCTCTTGTTGAGACAAAGCCCCAAATACAATCTGGTCAATATCTTGTGATAAATTTTGAAGCTAAAGTATTCAAAAGGTTGTGCATCAGGAATGCCTATGTCAGGCTGATCATGGGCCATAACTGTAGTCAATGTATGCAGAATATGCTCATTATCAGACTACATGTAATTTTGGTTAGAACCTAATAATAAATCTGGATACTAGAGCGTTCACAATGCCGTGTATAAACGATGCCTATGATTAGACAACCAATCCATCACCAGAGCAGACATAAACACGCCCTATTCATTAGCATAGCGCATCATATAAAATCAAAGTAGTTTATGTATATGATTACCCAGTGTGAATTACTGGTTATTTTTTAGTGCATACTGGAAATTTCATGAAAAATGGTTGGAAATTGTTTAAGTTGTCATGGTTTGAACTTGGATACAATGTATATAGTGGCAGTCAGACAGGTGACAAACATTAGACCTGTAACTCCGTCAAGCTGCCAGTTTGCCTGTAACACGTTATGCTCACACCTTTGGCAGCAATAGTATTGGTCGGTGGTCCATAGGTATTGACATGTGTTAGGGTTTGAGTGACATATGGTGATACATCAATTAACGCCCATAACTCGAGGAAATATGCAGTAGAATAAGTTCATCATCGAACTTCTCTAAGTTGTTGTCAAGATAAAGCTTCACAGCAAATTTGGTTCAAAATTCTTGTAAGAAAATGTGGATGCATTGACGCCCCTGATGCATGGATGGACTGATGCATGGATGAAGACCATTTCTATGTCCACAATTACCTTCTACTCATCCTACCTCCTACTCGTCAATCATATAGATTACCTAGAACTTCATTATTTCATCCCTTGCTTTATGAAAGAAATGTCTGTTTTTGTTTTGTATTGGGGTTTATGCTGTTGTTGTTGTTTTCTGGGAGGTGGGTGTTTTGTTTTTGTATTACAAAGGTTTTGAAATCTGAGAAAAAAATTAGAAATCTAAAACAGATTTTTGAATCAATCAATTTTCGTCTTGTGCAGTTTTTAGCTTATGAACTATTTTCACTTGTGCATAATATGTACAGCACAAAAACATGGCACAAATATGATTCAGATATTGCAAGTAATATAGCTACTGTTTATGAATAGCATATATGCTAAAATTGATGCCGTCATTGGCTAGCTATAAACATCTGTAGTTAGGGGTAATTTTCAAAAAAATAAGCATCACAAACTCTGATTGTGCAAATCCTTTTCATGAATTAGTTTTCTCTACCCAATTCATGAGATATTTTTATCAGATTTAAATTTAGAATGAAATTCTGTTAACACGTCCTGTTATCTGCCCCCAAAATTAAGACCCCTATGCAGGTTATACCATCCATTACGCATATGCAGGTTATACCATCCATTGCTCAAAAGAACAATCTAATGCACATGTGCCTATAAATTTAGAAGTGTTCTTTTCTAAAATGGACACTCTGGGTCCAAAAGAAGTCCAAATTTCATGAGACATTTGTTATAAGGATGCATTCTATGAATGCATTTGTCATGTATTTCGAATACAGAAAATTGTATTAGCAAAGTTCTATTTCTATACATAATATAATGGCCCATCCACCAACCTAGTTGTATGCTTTCTTCCATAATGTCACACCTGTGATATCTCTCAGTGTGTGAAATAATCTCACAGAATTTCAGACCATCTCACAGACTCATTCCTCATGATCAATATCTCACACGATGAGAGATTTGTCATGCTAAGATTTGTTCCTCATGATATTTGGAATCAAATTTAAAGGGTCATACCTTTGAAATGTTTTCATAATAAGATGCAGATTTTGAGTCAAGCTATAGATAAAATATATATCAAGTATCATTCAGTCATGACTGTGTGCATATTCCAACATACTGTAACTTGCTACTTAATTTTAAAAGTGAACACAAATGACACTTTATTTCCATTTTGAATCAATACATGTGGATGACATCAGGGAAAAAAATTAGATCCCACACAATTTATTCAAATCTCAGAGTATTTTGCTAAATTTCAAAGTCTGGTACTTGGACAGTATCACAGGTGTGCAATGTTAGGGTATATACATTTGTTTTTAGAAGGGAAAAGAGCTTTACAAGGTAATTCCTTCTATTTTGCTTCCTATGGCTTGTGAGAGCATTAATCCTACCTACCTAACACCTCCAGATATACTGTGAATTCTGTGAAGTTCTGTGTTGACCCACTGGTTAGGACTAGTGTGTAGGACCCAGCGTCATTTCTTCTGGCATTTCGAATCTTGATGCTGTTCTCCCCAATTGCCATCAGCCTATCACCGTATGATGGATTGGGTATAAAATTAGTGCTGACCATCCAAGAGGCAAGGCGAATGCCATTTTCCTTGTTCCATGTTTTGGCCCTGATATCACCTGCAGAACTGGAAGGTGTATTCGGAAAGAGCAGATTGGCATCTTCAGACTCACAAACTTCAACTTCGGAATAGAATGATAGTTATCAGTATGCTTCCCTTTAACAAGAATATCAACAACAGGCTAAAACTAATTCAGTCACTGAATTTTAAAAGTGGGTCAATGTTTCCTTCTGACTTCAAGATTTCTGATTAATTAAGGTTTGCAATATGTACATCAAACATAATCAATCTGCTTCAAACTCTGGTGAATGTAAACACAAGCAATTTATACTACTGTTAAGTGACTTATAGTTAAAAATGATTCATAAACTTCAAAATGTGTTTATACTTTGAAAGCAGCAACAACTGAAAAGGACACTTGCCCACAAAAATAATGCAGATATTGGATTCAATAAAAGTTGGTCAAGGTGATCTACTTTTGGTATGAGAGTGATATTTCTTAGAATGGATGCACATCAAGTTTCATGGCAGTACATCTAAACATTCTTGAAATGAGAACAACCAAACTGAAAATACATAGCACTGTGATAATAATAGCAGGTCAAAGTGATATACTTTTTGTTACCAAAGCAAAACTTCACAAGTAATCATGTAACAGAATTTAAGAACTTAATCCAGCTACAGAAACTGTGCATTCATGACAATGAGAACAACCAAGCCATCATAGCTTTTTGTGTAAAATATTTTGCAGAAAAAATAACACTCAGAAGACCAGACAATCTGGGGTTCTTTTTACAAATGCAAACAATGATAGTTCCTTTCGATGCCAGACAATAGGAGGTAAACCAACAAAAGATCACTTCAAAAACATGTGAGGTCTGACAAAGGAATTTGAAGGGACAATTTTATCCTCAATATGGAACACTCTACTAAAGCTATTTTTGAAACCTGTCACTTGCACATCTTTATGTGCATAACATAGCATTACTTGTGAAACACCAAATAATCTGTGACCGAGGCATAATGCAGACTTCTTTAGCTAAAAGTAGCTATGCAAACCAAACTTTTTCAGAAAGATCGCTTAATATTGATTTACTCCTAATATCTACTAGCAAAGGTCACATACCAAGAATGCAACTGAATGTTTAAAGTTGTGAATCACCCCACCCCACCCAGCATATCCTTATCTTATTGCCTCTGGATAACAGATGAGATATTAGCTTAATCCTGGTACAAGAAACAGCATAATGTTATGCAATCTAAATCTTCATATGGGAATCACTCCAACAAACTGAACTAATATATTGGAAAGTATACTAATATTGAGTTTAAATTGCATAACTTCACTCAGATTTGGATGCGAGTTTTGTTTAATTTATGGCATTATCTCCATAAACTTTCATAAATCTCGATACATAAACAAATGATTTGTTAATGCAGATGATTTGTTAATGCTGATGCAGTGTTGCACATTGAGCATGTGATCGCAGATTTTCCACAATATTTTATCTCCCCCAAATCTTGACCCTGTGAGCCCCCCTGTGCACACTTTTTTATCAGAAAAAAAAAAAAAGCAATCCAAAAATACACCTTCAAATTTTCATTAGTGAATATCCATCCATGTCTCTGCTGGTGCTAGCAATCATCAAAGTCAAGAAAGGTGATAAAAACTGTAAGATGGCAATGAATACCTATTTTAAAACAGAGTATCTGGCAATGAAAACATTCAAGGTTTGTGGTAGTTAGCTGAATTGCAATTTCAAGTGTTTGACAGCCGTTAGTGTAACATATTTTCAACGTTAAAGTCACCCCTATGGCGAGGTAGATTTAATTTATTTTGAGGTTGAAATAATGACAAGAAAGACTAAATGTATGCAAATACGCAATTTGTCATTTAATGAATGACTCATCAGTTTGAAAAGAAAACTAATTCAGAAAACGTGGCTATTATAATAATTGCTGGTAGATAATGTGTACACTAAAGTTAAATCAGGGCATGATCGAGAAGGGAAAATTCCATGGTGCAGATGATTTCAGATCAACCAGATATTCAAATATGTTAATATTTTCATGATTTACTTGAGCACATGATAAAACTTTTATTGCAATAAAGGGAGTGTCCAAGGAAACTATGATAGTACAGTGCAGACCACAAAGTTAAGGTGGCAAAACTGTCGCAGCAAATAAGATTATCTCTTTTTCATAGCTATGTTAGTGAATTTTGTACTATGATTTCCCTTGGTCCTTCTAAAATGTTGTGTGTCCCCCAAATCTTGAGGGTGTGGGACACCGTGTCCCCTGCCCTTAGGATCATATGCGCAATACTGCAGATGAATTTGAGTGGGCTTAGAGCTATTTTCATAACTGTTAATTCTAAGTTATACACAGCTATTCTGTGATCGTAACTAGTTTGCAAGAAAAACGCTTTAAAATTCAAAGACTTTACATCAAAAGCCCAATATACAACATAGTTTAAAATCAATTTGTTTAAAATCAATTGATACATGTACTTGACCAAAATTGCATAAATCATCTGCTTCAAAATCAGACAATGACATGATTGCTGCTCTGGAGTTCACAAAAACCTGTAGGCTCAATATAATGGTATGCAAAAGTGCAGGAGACCTTACTGTCCATATTGTCTTTAATGTCCACAAGCATTAAAACAGGATTGAAAGAGGCCTTGATGTCCACAGACAAAAAAAATGTGGAAAAAATAAATATACGAATAAAGACAGGAAAAAGAAAAGAAAATAAGAGTACCATGAACAGCACTATAAAATATGCTTGCCCCGTGGTTAACGGTCCTCCAACTACCCTATATACTCGCTTATAGTCTCAACAGATTTCTCATAACAGAATATCCGTTTGATGGTACAGAAATGGACATTATATCGATTAATGAAACAAATAATAAAAAATGAACAAGTAAATAAATATGTATGTGGACATTAAATTGTTCGCAAACATTAAGGCCTTTTTCAACAGTTCTTTAATTTCCTCAGACATTCAGGAAAATGTGAAAAAAATAAATATACGAATAAAGACAGGAAAAAGAAAAGAAAATAAGAGCATCATGAACAGTACTTTATATGTCCGCCCCGTGGTTAATGGTCCTCCACGTACCCTATATACTCGCTTAGAAGTTGACGTTTTTTTACTGAAAATTCTATTTATGCAGAGTTCGAGTCGTCTTACAAGCACGACATACAAAAAAAAAATATCTAGGGGTAATATTGGAAACTCTATATGTTTGCAGTACATACAAATACTGTAAATTAAAATATTTTTAAGTTTTCATGCCACTGTTCCCATTCAGAAATGCATATATGGTACGTACTGTGTTTATCCATTTCATGACGGTATTCATTAGACAATACTTGTATCTAGTTATTTGGATTTTAATCATTTGAAAATATTACCCATAAATTAAATACTACCTACCACAGAGCGAAGTGTCCGTTGTTGTTGTTTGCCATGGATGTTTACTAGCAAGTATATTGCTTCCATTTTTGTTCAAGCCCGAACAAACTGTATTTGTATTAATATTTGTGCTTTGCTGTAAAAACACCATGTTTGATGCAATAACAGTTTTGATTTAATTTGTATTTTCCTTTTGCATAAGTCAGATTTATTTTGAAAGTGATATTTCCCAAGTTATCTGCCAGTGCACATGGGCAGATAAGCCATTGGCTTGTAAAGGCAAAACTCACTTTGTTTTTAAGTTGACAATCCTTTTGATGGAGGCACGAATTTAATACTTGTTCAGAGCCAAGCAGAGTTCTACAACTTCATGTGCATGTTTGACCTTAATCCCTTCATTTGCAAAGGCACAACCCTTTGTTTTCCCAAGTTGGTGGTTATTTGAACTCCCTGTGATGTTACCACACAATTGACACATGTTCAGTTGCATCCTTTAATAGATTTTGCAGACTTGATGATCAAAGTATTACTTAAAGAGCCCAAGCTCAGTCTCTACATAAGCACCCACATATGGCAGTAAAGCAGAGGAATCGGAGTCAGATGATATTTACAATGACTAGATGATGATGGAGAATTTGACAACTTTATCAGATAAATTTGGATGAATTCTTGGATTCTGTACCAGATGACATTAGATAGTGGCATTTTTAGGATACTGTGAATCACAAAAATGTGGACTTCATTTATTTGTAAGAAGTGAGGAATTAACTTATTAGGGTATATTGTGAATCGGATCATTCTGAACTACCATTTTTATACTGGTACATGACCTACAACTGAATTCTTTGATTTATCATATAAATGAACTGAAAATGTCAAGCATTATGGATTTCAATGTGCATTATTACACAAAGATGGACAATTTGTAAGTTGTCAATGTATTTGTGACATATTCCACCCAATAATATAATTGTATTTTACACTGGTTTTGTCTTTATTTTCCCTATTTTTTATCTATCTATCCAGTTTGGCTTGCTTATTTTTCCAAAGTGCAACTCTGACTCACTGACAACAAGTCATCCCTTCAGATGGATCTGACTTGCAAAACACACCCCGACTTATTGGAGGATAAAAGAGAAATTGTCTTTTTGCAGCACTCAATAGAGCAGGGGACGGGGGGCAAGGTTCAACTTATAACCGAGTACATATGGCACATAACTGAAATTTGTGTGCAGAACCCATACTTCTCCTGCCAGTCAGTGACCTTGACTTTTAACCCCAATATCAATATGCTTCTTCCTTACCCTAAGTGTAAGCCATCCACAATGTTTGGTCTAGTTCAGTAATGTACAACAAATGTTATTGTGCAAAAACCAATTTTCTTCTCTGTCATAGTGACCTTGACCTTTGATCTTTTGACCTCAACATGAATAGGGTTCTTCCTTACCGAAAGTTCAAGCCAACCACAAAAGTTGGGTAACCATACATGATAATTCAAGTTCTTGGGCTGAAGCCATTTTTCTTCTTTTAGTCAAAGTGACCTTGACTTTAGAACTTTCAAGCCTAAAGTCAATATGATTCTTCCTCAACTCAAGTGCAACCCACCCATAAAGCTTGGTCACTGTAGATGTTGGAGAACAGAAGTTATTATGTGGAAACCATTTTTCTTCTTTCATTCAAAGTGACCTTGACCTTTGCATCCCAAATCGATAGAACTCTTCTGTACCCAAAGTGCAAGCCATCCACAAATTTGGTAACTGTAGATGGTGGAAAACTTCAGTCATTGTGCAGAAACAAAATTGATGCTGGATGGACAACATCATAACATAATACACTCCACATTATGGTAGACATATGAAAAGAGAACATGAATAAATTTATTTATTTATTTTTATTTATTTATTTATTTATTTATTAGTGTTTACCTCTTCCTAAATATTCAGAGACATTAAAGAGTCATAGAAAAGGCCTTAATCTCTGCGAACTATCTAATGTCGCTCTTGTGTCTCTTTTTCACCTTCTTATTCTGTTTTTCCTTTCTTTCTTTTGTTCCTTCTTTTTTCTTTAATTTGTCTGTCTTTCTTCATATTTTCATTTCCTTTATGCATCTTCCTAAATGTAGATATTTAGGAACTCAAGAAAAAGACATTACTGTTCGATATATACTTAATGTCCACAGACCTATGTATTTATTTATGTATTTATTTATTTATTTTGATTTGCTTCATTAGTTCATCAAAAATGAAATAAATAATGTTATTTATTTTTTAAAAAGGTTTAGGTTTAAATTTCTGAACCGTTGAATGGATATTCTATTGTTATCAAGAATCTTTTGAGACAATACCTTTCCCAGTTTGCAGATATTAAGAAATCTGCAGGCATTAAAGCCTCTTTCCACCGTTTAATATCTGTGCACATAAAGCACGATGTGGACCATAAGACTTCCTATACAGAAGCAAAATGCATATAATTTTTAAAAATGAAATAGCTACTTCCCAAATTAGATATCAACCAGATTGTCTTTAATTAACACAGATAACTGTGTACTCAATTTCCTGGCTTTATTTTCGACATTTGAGTTCAGAAGCTTTCTTCATAACAGCTTATTCGTAAACTGATCATTTATGACCTATTACATCCTCAAGTGAAGGATGCATTTTGGGCATTATACCCTTAGACTAAGAGACATACAGTAAGCAAGTGAAGCAAACAAGAGGAATGGTGCACAATCTGATCATGTAAATGCAGTGGCAGTGCAAAGGTTCGAGGTGCCCAGGTACAATGAATTTAGTGGCACCCCTACCAGGGTGCCTGGGGGCAATGTTCCTTATATCAGTTGCCAACCTTCCTTCTCAGCCCCCCCTTCTAAATACAAGTTTTGTGAAGAATTGCCCTCATTACACTAAGGTGAAGGTGTAATACTATGAAAATTTCAGCTGCAAAGAAGGCTCCTGACTCCGTCCCCTTCACCTGGTGCCCGTGGGCAATAGCCCCCTTCCAACACCCAGCCCCCTCACGCCACCACTGTGTAAATATAGCCCCACCTCTACCACATCCCACCCCTACCTGTGATAGAGATGAATCGATAGTAAAAAAAAGGCGCACAACTAAGAGATGAATCGATAGTAATAAAAAGACGCACAACTAGGGTGAAAATGATTTGCCAATATGAATATATTCTGATGATGACCACAATATATACCAAGTTTCACAGCAATCAACTAAAAACTGCAAGAATAGTCACATTCACAAAATTCTGTCATACACTGCATCCAGCTACAAAAGGCAATAACTTTAAAAATCCGGGAGCAAAGTGATTTGTTGATATGCACACCTTCTGGCGGTCATAACCATAATATTTACTAAATTTCATGCAATCCATAAACAAAACTGCACAAGTAGTTGCACTAATGAGATTGTGTCATACACTGCATTATGCTACAAGACAAAAATGGCAATAACTTTACGACAATTGCAGGTCTAAAGTGATTTGTTGATATACACATCATCAGGGGATAACCGTAATATTTTTGTTTCATGGCATTTCCATCAAAACCTGTGGGACTAGTTGTGCAATGAAGATTATGTCATACACTGTTAGAAGACAAAGAGTGTAATAATATTGTGGGAATAGTGATTTGTCAATATGCACATCTTTAGGTGATGACCATAATACTAGTATTTACCAAGTTTCATGACCATCTATTAAAAACTGCAGGACTATTTGTGCTAATTAGTGCCGGTTGGAAGGACAGATGGATGGACAGACAAAATGATTATTAAATATCCCCAACCCAACCCCTTCTGTGGGGATATCAAATGAAATAACAGGGCTTGATGCTCTCTATTATCGATGACAATTAAATTAATGCAGTCATCTCTTGAAATGACCCCTTTCTAACCCTGACATATTTGAGTAGCACGTCTCACTGCCTGACACAGGACATTTATGGCTTTCAAAAGTAGAAGTCACCCTAGGAAAATGCATGATTAGTCATTCTAGTATGCTGACTGACAACCAATTTAGTAAGTGCATGTTATGAATACAAGCTGCACATTTAAGCATAAAAAATCATACATTTCATGTGCACTCATTCATTTAAATAAACACCTTTATGTCAACTTTGAAAATGAACAAGTACATTTTTGTCAAAAATTTGTTTTGCTAAGAAAAATCAGTTGTGGACTCGGCATGCATAAATTGGCAAAAATTTTATATTTTGTGTTGTATGCTAAATGCTCCTACTTTGGTATGTATTACTTGTAACTTTACATTTGGTTCAAATGTAAATAATTAGGTTTGAATGAATATTTCATGAATTTAGGGTGTTTGTCCAGCACAATTAAAAGATTTACTTGGCTTTTATTCTTTGTGTTATTAAATATTCGATCTCCATGTCATGTTATGTGGATGTAGTACGTTTTCCTTTCCTTCTGTTTTGTAAATAATGCATGTGCATATAATGAATTTCACAAAAATCTAAAATGTATATGCATACATTGCTTCATATTTTACTGTACTGTTGATTGTTTTTTGGGGGGGGGGCAGGATTGGGGAGGATTGTTTGTGTCTTTGTTTGTTTTATTGATGATGATAGGCCTGGCTATCAAAAATAACCTGACTTCAACTTATCCTGTCATAAAACAGCTTGTCCTGTGTATATTCTTTGCAAAAGGTGTTGGGGAGTTTTATTATCTAATAAAATCTTTTACCAAACATGGAGGTCCTAAAACTCCTTGTTGGGGTTACCTTTGTTCAATATGTCTCTATTTATACTGATGGTGGGGACTTTAGAGCTAAGGTCAAATACATACACATTTTAATTTTTTGCGGAAATAAATGGTGATTGAAAATACAAGACTCAAAATGGCAATTTTTTAGCCATGTTGCACCTAAAATCTCTCTCGAAAACAAGCAGAAAAGTGACTGAAGAATCCAATATTATTTTTATTTGGATAAAATCAACAATGAAATACCATAGAACAAGTTCCAAGTGCCAGGGTGGTGGGATGTGGCAACTCTCCTGAAAATGTTGATGTATGTTGACATTAGCTCTCAAGTCCTCACCTTCAGTATAACTACAGACTTTATAATCCTAAGAACTCCTCTAAATCTATATGTCTTCATAACGCTTAATCTTTTAAATTTTCGATAGTACTGAAATTACACTTGTTCTACAATAATTGTAAAACCACACTCTGAGCTATAGTTTCATCCTCATATCAATTAAACTATTAATAAAATGACGTCTCTCCTTATTTAACTTTCTATCATTTTCAATTACTTTGTATCCTAAAAATGTAGTTGGGGGGGGGTTAAAACTAATTTTAATTATGTAATACTTACCTGTTGCTATTGTGTAGCAAATCTATTTCCATGACAGGAAATACCCGACCATATGATGAGAATTCATCCTCCCATAGGGTTGATTAGAAAGTTCTAGTGAATAGGACTCTCTGTGTAAACCTCAGAGTCTTTGCATGTGACTCCCACAATTCATCATTCTTTTTCAGGACGTAGCCTTACTAGTGGGACATCAGTGTGGGGAGGGAGGAGCGAATCTGGCAATAGCAAGAGGTAAGTATTATATAATTAAAATTAGTTTTACCCCCCCCCAAAAAAAAAAAATACATTTTAATATCAGTAATAGCTTGCTCTGTTGCTATTGCATAGCTGAATTTGCAGTTTGGTGGGAGCAGGGTTCCTGCATCAAAATGATTTTTATTTTCCAGGAGATTTTAAGGAGAAAATGACAAATTTCAAGAGTAATTTTTTAACTCTGATATTTGCACTGTCAGGAAACATCTGCACAACAGTTCTGCAATATTTGCACAACTATTAAAAGAATAATGTGCTGAAACCACTTTTCGAGCCCAAAGAATCTCTGCTTTTAGCATGTGATCAGTAGTCACATGCAGCCCATTCAAACTTTGACCAGACGTAGGAAGCGAAGCCAAAGACTGGCTAGATTGCAATAATGGCTCATATTCACTGCCATTTTTTTATGACGGTTGATCACATGTGGGCGATGTAGTTTGGGTTGCATGTGTTGATGTCAATGTTGATGCCAATAGTGGGTTTCTTTTATCAGATTTAGTCGCTTCACATGTCTTGAAAAATGAAGCTACAGAGACACAGTTTGACAGTCTATACGTTTTTCTCTTGTGCATCTCTGATTGCATATGTGATGTCAAGGCAGACTCTCCTATGTTGTAAATGTTGATATACTTTGAACACATTCCACAGAACGCTTTGAATTTCGAAAAGGTTACTCACTGAAGCCATCCATGAAAACGCTCATCTTCTAACCACGCATCGTTGAACGATGTTTTATAGTCTGGCATTTTAAAAACAAACAAAATAAAATTGGGATTAAAGATTATTTAGTCTTGCCACTGTAGACCATCTACTAGATGGTACTCAAACTATGCTAATAAAGAAACTTCCAGTGCTGCGCAGAAAAAAAATCTCTTAGTTACCAGACTCAACCATGGCTACCAATGTAATATGACGATCATTGCAAAAGCATTCACTTCAAAGTTGCAGTGTAAAAATATCATTTTTTTTCTAACAAAAGTGTCAGTTTAGCTTTTTAATAATAAATTCCAGGACATTTTAAGACAAAAAGTAATTTTCAAGGAGGTTTCCAGGATATTTTCATTGAATTCAAATTCCAAGACCTCCTTAAAAATCAGGATATCGAGGGAACACTGTGGGAGGCTGATGATCTCACAACTGGTTAAGGAAAATAACAAGGAATATTCACCCACACTGTAGAGGCATTGACTACTGCCAGATGGTATCCGCATGGGCAACTTTTTTGAGCTAAGAGCTACGACTAGTGGATCCAAAGAAAAATAGGGTTTCGCTTTGGTGAGTCAACAAGTGAAAGTAAAAGGAGGAGAAGGTAGTGTGAGATTGCCAAAACATGGCTTTCATCAGATCCTCCAGAGACGAATGTGGTAATTAGGCTCATGAGGTAGCAATGGCTCAAACTTCATGAACTTTAATTTCATGAAACAAAGATCCCTCTTGGTAAGGTACTGGTAAGCTCTAGCTGGACATAAAAGTCTATCCTGATCATCCCCAGCACATTTATGACTGAGACTGGGGATCAGGTCGGCAAAGGAGAGCAACCGACTCATAATTCCCATTTAATTTCAAACAACCTTGCTTAGAGCATGAAGCTCGCTCTTTTGTTGCTAAGGAGAGCAAGAAAACAGTCTTAAGGGTAAGGTTCTCGAAAGAAGCCTTACTTAAAGGTTCATAGGGGGATTTATTAAGGGACCACAAGACACATGAGAGATTCCACATAGGCATCAGAAAGCAAGACACTGGTATTTGCAGTTCAAAATACCTCATCAAGTCTGCTAAGAGCCAGCACCAATAGCCAGACACTCCGAAAATTTGAGTGTGTTAGAAAGGGTTGCCCTATAGCCCTTGATAGTAGAAACTGAGCATTGCCTCTCTTCAAACAGGAAGAGAAGAAAATCAGCCACTGCACTCAAAGAGGGACAGCTAGGATTGATACATTTCCTACTGCACCAATGGCAAAAGATTCTCCACTTGGCATCATAGACCTTTGACGTAGATAGCCTCTTGGATTGAACGATGCACTTGGCAACTTGCTCTAAAACTTCTCCTGGGGGAGAGATTGTTTGAGATGGACCAAGCGTGAAGATGGAGAATCTGTGGGTTGTTGTGCAGAAGAGAACCCTTATGCTGCGACAGAAGGAACCTCTGTGGTAACATCCCGGGCTGGTCTACCAGCAGGTCGAGAAGATCCTTGAACCACAATCGTTGGGGCCACAGAAGGGCTATCAACATTAGCTGAGCAGTTGAGTTCCTTACTTTTTTAAGTACTTGTGGAATCATCCTGAAGGGTGGGAAGGCGTAGGCGAACAGATGATCACAATTCAGGCTGAAAGCATCCACTGCCCAGCTCCCTGATCGGAGACTGGGGAGACGTATAAGGGGAGCTTGTTGTTTAGCCTTGTAGCAAACAAGTCCACCAAGAGTGTCCCCCAAAGTCTGAACAGGGAATCTGCTATGGACTGGTGCAGAGACCATTCCATGATGACTATCCATCCTACCTTGGACAGACTGACCGCCAAAATATTCTTTCTGCCAGGAATGTGGCGAACTTGAAGGATAATCCCTTCCCAGGTTGTCCAGCGAAGGAGGTTCCAAACCTCCATGCAGGGAGAACGGGCATGTGTGTCTCCTTGTCTTCGGAGGTAAGTTGCCACCGACGTTTTGTTGGAGGAGACCATCACGCAGCGACCCCTTTGTTGTCAATGCACCCCTGAAGGGCTAAGAACCACTGCCCTCATTTCCAAATTGTTTTTGTGGAGGGTAGATTCTTCCCAGAACCACGAGCCCTAAAGAATCAGGTCTTCCAGCTCCAGATGAGCGCCCCACCTTGAATCTGACGCATCTGCGAAAATATAGGAGTGGGGATCGGGGGCATGTATAGGGACTCCGGCAAGGAACCGGTCCCAAATGATCCACCAAGACAGATGATGGTGGAAGACCTGACCTAGAGAAATCCGAACATTCATAGGTTCCCTGTACGGTTTCCAGTTTGCCGGAAGGAGAAACTGGAGAGGACGCAAGTGTAGTCTGCCTAGGGTGACCAGGTCCACTGCGGAGTTCAAGGTCCCCAGCAGAGAAAGAAAAAGACAAGACGACAACATGGTCTTGGCTCTCAATGTCTCCAACAGGGACAGGATCTTGTCTACACTGTCCTGAGGGACATGGACTAATTCCTTGCTCATAAGGAAATTCATCCCCACATAGACGAAATATTGAGATGGAGAAAGCTACGACTTCTCTAGGTTGGGTAAGAGACCCAGTATGGTCACTAATGACCAACAGCGAGACAGGTTGATTCTGAGGGACTCGAGCATGCCATTGTGGATCAACCAATCGTTGAAATATTGGAGGATTGGGATACCCAGTGACCTCAAGTGGGCTGCAACTACTCCCATGACCCTGGTAAATGCTCTGGGTGCGGAGGCTGGACCGAATGGCAGAGCGTGAAATTGGAAGACCTCTCCATCCAAGTAAAATCAGCGGTACTTCCTGTGATGAGGAAAGATAGAGATGTGAAGATACGCATCCTGAAGATCGATGGAAACCGCCCAGTGGCTGGGCCTTATAGCCATCCTGACTGAAGCTGGTTTCCATCTTGACGGGTTCCTCCTGCAGAAATTTGTTTAGGGAGGAAAGGTCGATAATTAAATGAAACTTTCCCCCTTTCTTGGGTACCGCAAAAAATGCGGGAGTAGAAAGCCGGAGAATGGGCGTTGAACACCCTCTCCACTGCACCTTTCTGGAGAAGGGAGTGTACCTCTTCCCTTAACTGCACCATATTCAACTGGTACAAGAACATGTGGGTTCTCACTCGAGGAGGAAGATCTAGAAACCGAAGATGGTATCCTCCTTGTATGATAGAGAGGACCCAGCCATCGACCGTGATGCAGGACCAAGCCAAAAAAGATTTAGTCTGGCACCTACGGGAACCCATGGAATAGGGATGCTCTGCAGGAAAGTGATCGAGTCCCTAGGGCTGACCCCCCTATTCCTTAGGAAAGGAGGAAGGGCCTGTAAACCTCTTCCCTGACAAAGGGGAGGTCTGAACTGGGGTTGTTGCTTAGACTGGGGCTTTACAAAATTTTGGTGAAGGGCCTTGTGGCCATTCAGGATGACTTCGCTTCCTGGCCGGGCCAGGTGCGGATGCGAGACAGCAATGTTGCTGGTCGCCCAAGTCTTGAGACATCAGAGGGAATGAGCCCTCCAAATAAGAGTCTCTGCCTCTTGGGGAGCAGCCCTCAAAAGGTTCTTACTGTGCTCCAGCGATACCTTGGATGTGTCCAAAGCAACATCACTGTGGAGGTGGTAGAAGCTCCGCCGATAAGGCCATGGACAATAATAATACATGTCTTGATGTTTTTGCCACTGCTTCCAAGAAACGATGAAGAGCAAGTGGCGACAGAGCCTCCTCCCTTTAAGCATGTTGTAGGAGGCTGCCGAAAAGAGATCAACATGCGAAGCTACGGTTAGTAGTGACCTAGCTTTTTGCTCTAATGCCTCCAGTGTCTTAACTGGAAGGCAAGCCCAAGTCCCTGTGGAAATACCAACTTGCATCGCTGCGGAATCTAAAGTGGGAGGTTCAAGGGGCCAGTAAGGGGTGTGAACCCGATAATTAGCAGAAGAGACCAAGGGTCTCAACGCAGATGGGGGAACGGACCACCCTCTATGTTGTCTAGGAAACTCCTGGCCCTTAAAAAACCTTGGGTCAGTTCCTTTTCACCGCAGCCAAGTGGGGAAGCAACAAGAGATCTGGACGAGAGGCAGATCCAGCGAGTTTCTCCAAGCTGGAGAGAATCTCAGTGTCCTCAGAGCCTGAGGGCTTGAGACACAAATCATTGGGCAATAGACGGGAAACCTCATTAACCACTTTGTCAAATGACCAGACCTCTTCTTCCTTTGCCGCCTTAACCAACAGTTCAGGAGATCCTAAGGAAGGGGGTGCCACTTATGTCGGTTCCATATCAAACTCGTGAGAATCCACGAGGACAGAAAGGACATCCTCATCCTCATCCTGCACTCGAACCTGGGAAGCAGGACTATGTGACTCAGTGTCTCTGTTTTCTAGACTGGAGACACTTGGGAGTAAGTGGGACCTCGACCCGTGACTCCACAGGCGGAACCAGGGGACTGTCCTTAGTGGCGGGCACAGCAGAAGTATGAGAGAGACTCTCAACCCTCCTGGTGTGGTTGGGGGAGAGTCTGTCCCCTTCCCTCCTTCTATGTACTGCGGCATCGATCTCACTGCCTCGGGGCCAAGGCCCTGAAGGCCATGGCTGTATGCAGGGGACTGTCCAATTGCTGCCATTCGGTGGAAGGCACCACATCACATAAGGGTTTAAAGGAATCATAGGGAAGGGGAGGATGCCGATCCAATTCCCTTCCCTAGTCCTATGTCAGTATGATGAATCAAAATCCCAAGGGGGAATGAATGGTAGTCTGGAGGGAGGGGGTCTCGACCCAGA
The DNA here is from genome assembly GCA_029931535.1 of Margaritifera margaritifera. NCBI lineage: Eukaryota > Metazoa > Mollusca > Bivalvia > Unionida > Margaritiferidae > Margaritifera > Margaritifera margaritifera. Next base: position 1,078,498 of record JAQPZY010001686.1, read on the forward strand.
CCCTCTCCCCATACTGATGGGCCTCGAATGACCAGTACTCATAGCCCTATGACCGGTGACTCTCACCCGGTGACCGGTACCCGGTCAATGACCGGTCAGGCGACTCTGATCTGTACAAAAATCATCCCAGATCTGACAGACTTAGATCAATGCTCAGCCCTTTCAGGGTGGCATGAACCTGTCGCCAAAAACGGGCCATGGGGGCTAAAAGGGTGCTGCTCTCCCCTCACGGTGTGCGCAACTCACTTTCAGTCAACACCATACTCTTTGTCCTAGTAGAATGGAGAGGGTGAAACTCCTCCCATCCAGGAGGGGCACGACTCGCTCTCTGTCCTTCATGTGACTCACTCTCTGTCCAATTAGAATGGAGAGGGTGAAACTCCTCCCATCCAGGAGGAGCACAACTCGCTCTCTGTCTTACTGGATCGGGGAGGGTGTTGCCCTTCCTCATGGGAGGGCACAACTCAATCCCCACTCGCCTTGTCATAGCTGTAAAAAAAATGAGACACTGAAAACAAGATAATGGTGATATATATATATATATATATATATATATATATATATATATATATATATATATATATATATATATAACTGCTTTGGAAACGAACCTTAGCAGAAACTCACCCATTGGTGGCTAAACCACTCTAGTTTTTTTCTTTTTTTTATATGAAAGGACAGAAATACTACTGAGGTATTTTATATATATATATATATATATATATATATATATATATATATATATATATATATATATATATATATATATATATATATATATACACACAACTATATATATAGGTAGTAAGATAAACCAAGGTGAGGTAAACCAGATTTATCGAGTACTGGATACGAATAATAAGCAAAAAACCAGCTGGGTCAAATATTATAGCAAAAGGAATAAATTCCTATACTAATTAAATAAATATTGAAACGGAGTTCAATATAAAACACACATAAGAAGAAAAGACTGGTGTGCGACCTGCTTTCCTGAGCTTTAAAAATAGCCAACCAACCAGAATTAAGGCAAATTAATTTTCGATGCTTTCGCGAGTTTTTCAAAAAACAAACAAAAGAAAATCAACTGGTTGGCAACGGGGATAGGAAAAAAGGATAATTTACCTACCCTAGCTTAAGAAAACAATACGGAATTCTCAAAAGGCAATAATTAATCCCCCACGAACTATACGTGAATGGGGGAAATAACTGACTAACCAAGATTAAGAACAGGACGTTTCTTGGTATCAAATTGCCAAACTCACAAAAGAGTTTAATATTTCCAGACAAGGAAAATACTGGTCAAGGGTAAATACCACCTGTAGTTTACGAAAAACGTATTGAAAGAGTGCAATTCGCTACATGGACTTGTCTAGCGAAGGCAATTTCTCAAGTGATAATTTCACCATCTTCATCAAGATGACGACCAGAAAAAGAATGATGAATTGTGGGAGTCACATGCAAAGACTGGGGGGTTTACACAGAGAGTCCTATTCACTAGGATTTTCTAATCAACCCTATGGGAGGATGAATTCTCATCATATGGTTGGGTATTTAACTATATAATTTAGCTACCCAATAGCAACAGACTAAGCTATTACTGATATTAAAACTGATGATTTCGAGATATAATAATCCACAGAGCTATTCTTATCTATTTTTTATTTAAGTGATACATTTACTTCCTGACACAAATGTGTCCTTTGTATAAGTAAATAGTAATGACACTGTAATGAGAAGATGTACATGTATACAGACCTCCACATCCTGGCACAACCAAGAGAATTAGGCACACAGCAATATGGTAAACTGGATTTGGGGGGGGGGGACAATTTCCCTCCAAGTCTGCAAAAAATATATTATTATTATTATTATTGGTGAGACATTGTTTACAGTTTTCGATATCCTTCTAATTTCTCTGCACAAAGAACTGTACTTTTGTTACTTTCTCTTGTGTTTCCTTGGTGCAGTGGTGTCTATGATGTAGATTAGGTTCCCCTTCTCTCTCAAATACTATTAATTTATGATTGGTCTAGCTGTCTTGCTGTTTGCAATCACTATTTCTGCCTTATAGATATTTGACTTGTTTAAGCACTTCATCTCATATTCATATGCCACTTGCAAGTGTTGATAGGGAAATTTTTTCATAACGATTATTGTATTCACTCTGGATTAATTTGCTTTGACTCACTGACCGCGTTGATTGAGTGTTTCATCCTTATCCTGATACACATGTTTTCATCTAGATAACAATAAATGACTGGTCCTGCACTTCCATCAGCAATCTTACATAATCATTCTTCCTGTTTGCTTGCGTCTTTCTTTCTATAGTTTTCTCAAAAAATCGTAAGTGCCCTAACCATCCAGTAATCCTGTTTTCCTTACAACCTGGCCTAACAACAGGCTTTTCCTATATAATGATACTGTATGTAACTAAAGATAGTTTAAAGTTATTCCGATTTAAATATTTTTTCCAGTATGAAATCATTCATGTATTGGCATCTATCCTAATAAACATACACCACCTTCTCCATAAACCACATTAGTGTTGTCTGCTTTACATATAATATACATTTAAAAAATTCAAATACTCGTCTTTCTATTATATTCAATTTATCATAACCTCAAACTGCACATGCTGATATTAATATTAATTTAACCACGTTGTTAAAAAGTTCAATTTGCAGCTTTAATGTAAACTGATTGCGTATAACTTACGAGGTGACCTTAAACCATACAGTGATCACATGACACTGCAACAAATAAATTCCCCTTGATAAGAGTAACAGGGCTAATCTCCCACACCATATTAGATAATATATTAATGTTCTGAAAAACTTGTAAATTTTCAAATAAATCTTATGGTAGGGTGTTTAGAAATGAGGTTCTTTAACACTGGAGAGAGAGACTTTATTTTGCTCTACCATTATTACTATCTCGTATAGTATGAGAATCTTTCTACAATACTTATAAATTACAAATAGTACAATCTTTCTGATAGTGGAGTATTTAGAAAAGCGTTTCTTGAACACCGAAGGAGGATTGGGGAGATAGAATTTATTTTTCTCTATCGGCTATTTATATTTACAGTTCTGGCTCAGTTGCAAGTTTAAAATAGTACTATTATTGACCATGCACAATAAATTATCACATTGAGAAAATTAAAATCTCACAGCATTTCTCGCATTCTTTTATTTTAATAACAGAATGACACCCACTAATACATGTATTTACGTGTGCTTTCTTTTACCTTTTGTTTGTTTAAAAACAGAATCTCCCCCCTCATTAAAATTAAGATAATTTAAACTTTGTATAATTTGTGAAGCATCATTCATAACTCTTTGCTCAACAATTTATCTTTCATCTCTTTCAATACACGTATGTGAATGCATTTTAGTGAGAGAGTCTTTGAATATTAAACGGCACTGTGTACAAATTAAAAAAAGCATTCTGCGTGCTGTAGCTGAGCCGATAGGTAAGTTCCACACGAGGTAGTGGGCGTCCACTATTATATAATTAAATTGCTGCGACTTTCAAATGTGCAATAAAACTTAATCCATCCACTACAATCAATGATGACCACTATATCCTGTCCACGATGGACACAGCATGAAAAGGATTAAGGTCCACCATGGGAAAGTGTTTTTTAATCAAAACGTGATGCGTGTACTGCAAATCAAGTACACAATAATTTAAATTCAAATACGTGTTTAATATACAAAGGGAACAAAAGCTAGACTAAAGTATTATTTATTTTCTTGGAAGACACTGGACAATTATAAATACATACGATATTACTAAATAAAAATACTGTACATTTCACTTTACATGTAAAACAATCTAACATAACATAATTCATATCAAATTAACAATGTTGAAAGGGATATAGTATGGGAAATCGGCATACTTTTCTTGGTTTCTTTGTTTTTAGTTATTGAATCATTTCGTTCATCATGTTAGTAGGGGTGGGTATTAAATTGAAAATCATACTGCCATATATTACAATATTATGTGAAATATTGCAATATTATTGGAATATATCGATTTAAGAATGGAATGATCACCTCTGCAAACTGCTTCCTACCTGGAACATTGTATCGAGGGTGAAGTGTATGTAAAAGGTCTCTAAACTCTGGCAAATCAACTATCCGGTATGGACGCAAGTCCTTCATGATGAATCTGCACACCTTGTCAGTTGTCAGTAAAGCACATGAAGAATGGGAGGGGTATTTTGTGCCAAGGAGCCCTGGTAAGATTCTCTCGGTTGGTGGCGACACTTTAGCTTTAGAAAGATCAGAATTATCATTAGTAGACATCGATGATCTATTGTCTGTCTTCTTGTAATGACCAATTTTCCCAGGATGGTGCTTGTTCATATGGTAGGTTAGATTTGTGGTTCCACCAGAAAACTTAATATGAGCCACACACTCTGCACACAGCAATTGCCTCATCAATCTTCCCGTCCGTTTTACTCTTTCTTAATGCAAAATGAATCCATATGGCTGACCGTGCTTTCAAATTTTTCACCAGGTCATACTCAGCCATGCTTGAAACACTTGTTGCTCGAGGTCAATGTTGGTTAGTCATCAATGTCTGCAAGGTGCTTATTTGTTGACATAGAGAAGCTAAAGCTTCAGAAGGATGAAGATTTACATTGATGTAACTTCCGATACCCAATCTGCAACTTCCCAGGGAAACAAAATATAAATGTTACTGAAGCAGATCACTGAAGGTACAGGTATGGAATTAAATCGGTCATTGTCAATCAGAAACTATTCTAAGTGGTGAAACATTACTAATATTAATTTATTAAAATAACAGAGTTTCATTGCAACTTTTTATCAAAATTTACGTCCATATCGTACTATACCAATATAATATATTTATATCGCTATTATTGTATCGCCAGTTCAATACCACAATATACATGTACCAATATTTGATATTATTACACACCCCTACAGGTCAGTCTGCAGCCTAATGTATCCCTCTGGATTATGTTTAGCATTCCCGTGAGGATAAAGCCCAATAAACTCCCCAATATATTTAACAAGAGCAATAAGATGAATCTGCCGACAACCACATCACACATTTCTTGTACTTTGGGTCACCTTTTAGTGTGGCATAGTAACGTTGGATGATGACAAGGTTGTCCTCAGATGGTTGAACAGGCAAAGGAACGTGAACTTTTTTTAATGAAAGTTACGTACAACCCATTTTTAAAAATGATCTGCTTAACTTCAAATCAGGCAAAATTAGAAAGTGCGCTTTAGTCAAGGTACCCTTGGAACCCTCTCACACACCCCAATCATCAATGAAATCGCTTCTACATTTGTTTCACTTTTTTATTGCATTGTGATAATTGTTTACGATGTAGAAAACGTTTTCCTTACAACCATTATGAACTTAGCCAAGTGGGGTTTTGCAAGAACAAAGAATATGAAAAGTGATGCTCCTTTTTACAAAATTTCCATTTGAGTATCCGATTGCTGGATTATCGGCTGAATTGGACTGAGAATTTGATTCACCGGGAAAGTCTGCTGTAAATTTTGGCGGACAGTCCGTTTTCAAGTCATGTTCACCGGCGGCATCAAAGGATGGAAAAGTTACTGTGCTTTTCAGGGAGCATTCGGCTGCAATTCATGACTCTTTGCTAACTTCATATATTCATATTTTTATATTGTTGTCGTTGGAGGTTACTTTAGTGTTGGGTAAGCATTCAATGTCCACCACATCTGGAATGGTATCTGATGTAAAGTCTAGTACATCTGTGTTGTTAATATTTTTCATTAGACAAACAAAGTGGTTTGGCTTAAATCATTTGCCGGACGCCTTATAAGATGTCTGCGTCCACATGAATGTTATACTGTCCCTGGAGTTTTTTACATTCCTACCCACCACTTTCCTGTTGAAAGCATCAGAGGACAGTTCTGCATAACACTGTGGCAGAGAAACAATTACGAGAAATTTCGCAAAAAATGTTGTTTTTGTGCGACTGGTTAAGTTTTGTCATGTTAATTTACCAATAAAACTAAACCAGAAATGTTTACTACCACGCTGACATATATATATGTGTATGTGTGTGTGTGTGTGCATTAGTAACCCCAGTCAATTTTAAACATACTATACATATATTATTAACATTGAAATAATAAGGAGCTTGGAAAGACCTACACAGAATAGTTTTGAATTTTCAAATACCTCTGTTAAAAATATGAATATATGAAGTTTAAAATGAAGCCTGTTTTCTAGAACTTCTCCTTCTGAAAATGTCTATATAACAAGAGTTCATTAATGGACACGAAGAAAATGAAATTCCATGTTACTTCTATGTTTCGTAACTTTTTTTGTTGCAGTAGATATCAATATGAAATTTGGTTTTCCTATATAATTTTCCGGCAGAATTCGTTTTTCCTGATGATACTTTACCTACCTACTGTAATCAATACAGTCTAAACTACTATTTGAAACCGACCCCTCAAAAGGTCATTGTACATGAAGAAACAGCCACTACTTGGACGAATATATTCCAAGTCTCAACTGAATGTTTGAATCCTTCATTTGTTCAAATTTATATAATTTATATGTAAAAGAATTTAATCGTGGATAAATTACATCCCTATATGTCTTAATGTAATTTAAGTTAAATATCGGTGATTCTGGTATTTATTCCGGTTAAAACCTTTATTCCGGTAAATACCTTTATTCCGGTTGATCTAGTGACTGCGTCAAGAACAGTCTGGTGCTATTCAGCAGTGACTACTTGAAGAATTAACAAAAAAAAACCATACCATTACCTGATTTGTATTCATTATATACACTGTACAAAAAATGCCCAATTTTTTCAGGAAAACAAAATTGTGCAGGCGATAAAAATAACATTTTCGCAGTTACTATGAGGAAAAACCATGAAAAGGGTTATATTTTATTTGCTAATTTGTAATTTTGATGCTTTGATACCATATATATAAACCCGAGATTAAATTTTTAATGTGGCCTGTTATGCTTAGAATACACCCCCCACCCCACCCTCCGTGCCTGCTCTACTAGGTGTAATGAAGTTGCCGTTTTCAAAGTCAACATGGGATGATTTTTTCAGAATTATAAAATATACAAAAATGGAATGTTTTCTGTTTAATTTGAGTGTGCAGATTTCAAAAATGAACCCATCTTTATGATATCTTTTCAAATAAATTCACAGGAAGCATTCAAACACATGTAATGTCCACCATTTTTTAATATTGGTCTTTGGCACTTTTTGCAAATTCTTGACCTCATGTTATGTCAAGCTGAAATTTGTATATTTCTTACATATGTTTATATAGAAATGTTTTGTGAACATTCTGCTTTAAGAATAAATTGACTTTTTCTATCTTCCTGGTAATTCAGAAGTCCCCCAGTGCCTTTTTATCAAGCACCCCCCCCAACAAATTTTTTTTACATGAAATACTATATTTTTGAGTCATACACAAGTTGAAATTATATGTTGCTCTTAAGATGGAATGTTTTCTGCATAATTTGAGTGTGCATAATTCAAAAATGAACCCATCTTTATGATATCTTTTCAAATAAATTCACAGGAAGCATTCAAACACATGAGCCATCCACCATTGTTAATATTGTTCCTTTGTCACTTTTTGCAAATTCTTGACATCATGTTATTTCATGCTGAAAGTTGCATATTTCTTACATATGGTTTATATAAATGTTTTGTGAACATTCAGCTTCAAGAATAAATTCACTTTCTATGTTCCATGTACTTCTGAAGCCTTTCTGTTCCTTTTTATCATGCGCCCCCCTAACATTGTTGCATGAAATATCATAATCATGAGTCATACACAAGTTTAAATTGTATGTTACTCTTAAAAGCAATAGTGCAAATGCATTACAGTGTTCTTGTACATATATACATTGATCTGAAATCACAATTTATTAAGTAACAATTGCCATTTTAGAATTGAGTTATGATAAGATCTTTTTGGTCAGTTTTCATATCTATAAAATAAAATCAATGACAAACAAATAAACAAACATAAAAATAACTTACTCTAAATACTTTCACAATTCCACTTCTGGCACTGAGTTGGTTGTCAAGAAAATGATTATGTTTTTGTTTAAATAGAGAAATGCTACCAATCGATTTTCTGTTCTTTATGATGACACTATTCATATTGATATTCACAAAAAATGGCATGAAATGAATTTGTTTTCATTCTTCAACATTCTGAAAAATAGTTCAATTTTTACTTCTTTTTTGCCCCTACTAAACATGAACATTTTAATTTGAATACCATTATCTCTTGATAAGAATCGTACCTAGAGCAGATGATCTGACATTGATAATATCTAAGTGATCACAATCACATACATATTATCAATATTATTATCAGTATCAGCCGTCGAGTCTCTAACTTCGAAACTACATCACACAACAAAAGTTTTACCAAAATTTTGTAATAAATTTGGTATAATGAATGACAATACCTTTGTATAATCCGATTCATTTGTATAAATGTCTGCCCTTTCATAAAATCAAGTTTTCGTGTGTTTTTGAACTTGATTTATGTCGTATTGTCATTGTTTACATTTTGTAAGTACCCATGTGCCGGGAAGAGTTACCATTCGTGCTGGCATGGGTGACCTTTAAAAAAGACGTAATTCGTGGGTTTTCCGCAAATATTCGCACATATTTTAGCATTATTCTCGTAAAAAGAACTCCACAGTATTTAAAAAGTAGGCGTAGGTGAGCGTATATGTTCGTTTATTTAGTTTTTCTGCGTTTTGAAAAATTCGGTTTTATTTTATTTTCGCCGAATATGTTGTAAAAAAAAAATGCCCAATGTCATATACGCTAAATATAGACATTTGACCTTTCAACCATGAAAACATTCGGATATAATAATGTCGGCTTTTTACATACGAAAACGGAGAAAGTACCAGGTGTAAAGAAGTTGACATTTTAAGAAAATGTTAATCTTAATCGCCAGTGCCCTCTATCGGCGGCGCCTGGTAGTACCAGTGCCATCTAAATAGCGCACCTGTTGCTAATTAAAGCATAGTCCGAGTTTCCTCTGACCCTTCACACCCCATTTTTGATATATGGACATTTATGTTGGGGTGTGGGGTCAGAGCCCATTGCCTATCGAAAAGTTGGAATTCGCCTCCACCGCGCGGTAGCGGCATAGGGTAGCTGCTTACTACCGGGCCTAGCCAATTTAAACGACCTTACATCGAGCCTTACCGGCATCCTTACCTCATTTTCTTCATGCTGATAAATACAGTTTGAAATTCAAACCATGCTGTGGTCCTTAGCCTAAAACATTGCTTTCACAGCATGCCTTTGTAGTTTAGTTTTTACTGCATAAGCCTGGGTCAGACCGAAACCAACATTTCTCGATTCACCAGTATCTGCATCTATATTCCAGCCGCTATAGAATAACAAAAGAATTAACAAGCATCCAATGGTACACTTAACATATGTACATTTGCCAATATCAATGCACACTGACACGTTGAAAATTATCATCCACCATTTTGCAACGACGCCTTACGTAATTACCACAAACTAAAAATGATCGATTCCAGGGAGCCGCACGATTCACCCAAAACTACCCCAAACCTGTCCAAAACTTAACAAAACCTGCCCCAATCCGCTTCAAACATATCTAAATTTAACGAAACATACCCAAATCCACATGAAAATGTTGGAAATAGTACTATTGTTTAGAAACATACAACAAATTATGCCACAGTTAGTATTTACATCGGATGGAAATGAAACAAGGGAGACATATCTTCATGGATTCATCACCAATACTTGTGATCAAGTCATAACGGACACAATCAATAGGTTCCAAGTGAAAACGGCCTCATTTTGAAGTAAATAATGGATCATCTGTGCCATACATATGAATGGAAGTAAAAAGAATAACATATACACGATAATATTTTTACATGCATTTGGTCGTCTTTATTAGCAATTGGTTGTCGCAACGGGCTACAGCGATATATTGTATTTCTTCTTGATGTTTTATTTAAATTCTCGCTTGTATAAATCCTGTAAAGATACAGATTCTTTTTTTTCTTCCCTAAAATAAAGTGCAAATAACTGCTGATCCATTATTTACTTTATACTCCATGTCATTACATTTAAAAATGTTATTGTCGTTGCTTTAAATTTAATGATAATGATAAAACAGCCTTCTGTGCATAGGATTCATTTATGCGAATTAGATAGGAAGATCTATGAATACATACATAAAAATGTAAGGCAAAATAATGTCTTCAAAACACAACATTGTTGAGTACGAACCAAACTATTAATTGAGTACATGTTGTGACAAAGCGGCGGTCCACGGAAGTTACAGAAGGCGGTAAAGATCAAAGAAGTGAGTAAATAAAAGGTTCGATGTTCCAAAAATTATTGAGAATGGTCAGATTATTTTGTAATTAATTGGATTGGTATAAAATCGTGACAGCAATTTGTATCATTTATGGCAAACAATGCCTACGAACCAAATTATTATTTGAGTACATGAGTAGTAGGGTGGGGGTAAATAGGGAAAAATGGGCCTCTACAGGGAATCTATGGACGTTTAACATGGGGAGGGCACTTGGGGGAAAAAAGTGAAAAGTTTATAGGGAATGGGCCTCTACAGGGAAAAATGGGGCACTACAGGGAAAAAGATGCGGAGGGTGTCTATAGGGACAACGGGAGTTTTTAACGTGGCGGGAGTGTGGGTGTGGGAGGGAATAGAATTAATCTTTCTTGATAAAGGTTGGTCCTGATGAGGACCATTGGAGGAATATTTTTATTTCCTCCAACATTTAGTAAAAAAGTTTAGGAAGGTGGTGGATCTTTTTTTCTTGGTTGGTAGTGTTGGTGGTAGCCAGTCAGGATGTTTCATCCACCTGAATTTATCTTGGATTTTCATCCAATTTAAATTCAGGCGTTCAAACTCCATTTCTTTCCTGGCCTGTTCTTTCTTGGAGCTTTCAAGAGCCCACAAGATTTTAATTTGAGCTACTTCCTTTTCTAAAACTTTCTTTAACAATTCCTTCACCATGTGAAGGTTCGCCTCTTCTCGCCTAGCGTTACTGGCGGGTGGATACAACCATTCATCTTGTTGAACAAGGTGAAGGAAGTTCTCTACTTCATGCAATAAATCCAGACTTCTCTTGATGAACCCCACACGGCAAGGGGTTGAGGAAGTTTTTACTCTTTCCTCCACCAAAACATCATTCACCAACCTCCTCGCTGAAATAAGAGCCGCTAGTTGGCTGGTGACAAATGGTTTGGTGGTAGGATATCTCCACCAATACTCCAACCTTTCCATCAACGACTCAACATCCACCATCCTATCCCAAGCTTCCTGCAACAATTCTACTGTATTCATTCTTCAGTGTGAAGTGTGAATGACTGAACTGACTGACTGAATTTGAATTATAGACGTGTGCGACGAATCTCGTCATGTACGTCTGATTAATATGCGCACAGCGCACTATTTACTTTGCCCCCAAACTGTTGCTGTAGCATCAGTTTGGGGTTCGTCAAGCGGTTTAAACAGAGCTGTAAAAACCGCTTGCGCTTTACTGCATGCACCGCATGCTATTTAATTAATCGGCGTGGGGGTGCGAATCGCCCTCATGCCATTTAATTGTGTGCCCAGCACACTGTCTGTTGCGATGCAATGTCAGGGCGCGGAAAAGGCGGAGTCAGGAACGGCCAGGTAGGAGCTCTTGCGTCACAAGATGGTGTCTGTGGTCCAGGGTGTGATTTTGCCTAAATTGATGTCGTCTTGCACGTGACGCTATTCTTTAAAAATTTTGAATTTTTTGAACTCTTTATGATTGGCTGACTGGTACCGTGTTGAAGTTGGGTTAAGTCCAAGGAGCTGTGCCCTATACTTGATTCTATGCATGTTGAAGCAATCGTTGCCACTTTGTGCGGCTGGGCCTGATGGCTTTTGGTTTTTAAGCCACCTTATATTGTCTATGGATTTTGGGTCAAAGTTTTTACGTTTCCTGTTATCAATTGAATTTTCTGCCTTTTGTTTGGAAAACTGGGTTTAAGTTGTAGATTTATATACCGCTTTGTGCAGTGGGCCCCTGATGGTTTGGACTTGTGACCACCTTATATTCTTAGGTTCGATTTGGGCCATTGAGAGGGTCCTATTGAATAATTTTTTGATCTGGGATAAAGCATGAACTTATATACCGCATTGTGCAGTCGGCCCCTGATGGTTTGGACTTGTAACCACCTTATACTCTTAGGTTCGATTGGGGCCATTGTAAGGGTCCTATTATTGATTCATTGGTGTGTTGTTCTGATACTCCTTGGACTGTTTTTTCCGAATATCGGTACCAGTGTGGGTGTTTAGAGAGAGCGTAGAGAAAGCAGAGTATATAGTCATGTATGTATTAACTACAACAGAAACAGCTTCTTTTTTTTTTTCTTTTTTTTTTTTTTTTTGTTGTTATTTTTTTTTTTTTTTTTTTTTTTTTTTTTTTTTTTTTTTTTTTTTTTTTTTCCTAATAATAAAAAGAAAAAACATTCATTCATCAATTCATCCATTCTTTTCCTTCCTTTCGTTAGTAGTCATGCATGGGGTAAAAAACAAATCATGCTTTGCTTGTGATTAATTAAGTTTATTTTAGATTTTGTGTCTAATTTTTTCTGGCTGTCCTAATGATTTGAGGTTCAAATACTTGCAGTGCGAGGGCCCAAGTTCGTTGAGACGTACCCTCCAACCGTAAGGGCTGTGGGCATACCTGGTTCCTCCCTGCGTTGTGATCTGACCTTTTAATTTTATTTTAATTTTTAAGTTTAGTTTGAGATTTTGTGTTTAATTTTTCCTAGCTGTCCTAGTGATTTGAGGTTCAAATACTTGCAGTGCGAGGGCACAAGTTCGTTGAGACGTACCCTCCAACCGTAAGGGCTGTGGGCATACCTGGTTCCTCCCTGTGACTGAACTGTGGAAGACACCGCTTTATATGCGAGAAGCGCGGACGTGATAGAAAACATCCCCCCTTTTTTTCCAAAAAAAACCCACACACCACACATAACATACATAGGGAGACTATGACAAAAAGAAAAAAATATATACACACAACATATAAAAAACACACACTTATATAGGCAATATTTAAAAAATAATTAATCTTTTCTTGAAAAATGGGTGGCCCTAAAAAGGACCTTTTTTTGTTATTGTTGTTGTTTTTTTTTTTTAACAACAAGAGCATCTCCTAGAGGGTTTTCTTTTTCTTCTTGAACTTCTTCGAACTTCGGGGCCATACAGTAAAACCCTCTTTAGACAACCTTGTCTCTCCACATAAGTTTGTCTATACCATGTAGCTGTATCCGTAATTTTGGTTTTAGTCCATGATGCTTTTACATACATCAGGAATGCTGGATTAAACAGCATTCCTGAAACAATGTTGGAGGATTCTACACTAACCCACATGATTTGTTTTTAGGATTGGTCGTCTTGGAGAAAAACCGGTAAAGCTTTTATGAAACGAGTGGTTGTATATATACCTTACTATCGGATTGAAATGGATCCAAATCAACTACCAATCCAAACACGTGTTACAAGTCGGTTCGGTTTTTCTTCCAATGGGAAGAAAGCGGAGGTGTGACGTCATCTCGGGTATAAAGGTATCGTAGCGTTCGTAGGAGGCTTTATTACTTTTTTTCGACAGCCTTCATGGAGACTGGAAAGACAAGTACTACATCAATGTATTGGAGTGATCCTGCAACGATAATGAATGCTGCGGCATTATTGAACTTTCGGCCGGAAGACTTTGAGTTAGATTTACTAAATCAAGAGTTTGACAATACTACTACTACTACTGCTCCTACTGTTCCAATAGTGAATGATTTTAAAAGAAGACAAATGGAAGAGATGGAAAATTTTGTCAAAAAGCAACGGGAAGAGGAAGAAATGTTTCTTCTTCTTCAACAACAACAGAAAGAAGAAGAAGAAATCAGACAGCAACAGCAGTTACAAGAGGAGGAGAAGAAGAAGGAAACAGGAAAGGAAAGCCTCAGTCTTCAAGAAAGAACTGTAAGTCTGTTAGAAGAGGTATTATATGAGTTGAAATGGATGACTAATTTCTATAAGTATTCTTTAACTCATCAACCACCTAAACGGAAAAGACCATCACGGGCTAAACAACATTCTTCTTCTAAACCTTCCAGTGCTAGTGAGATGCCACCACCACCACCACCCATGTCACCAATATCACCACCACCACCACCAGTGACTACCACCATAATGAAAACACAATCAGTAGCAGCAGCATTAACAGGATATGGATTGGGTCGTGGTAAAGGACTACGGCATTTGAAGTTAATTTGAAAGTTTTTGTTTTGAAAACCAAAAAAACAAAACAACCCAATGGTCCTTTTAAGGGCCCCCCAGATTTCTAGAAAAGAAATCAAATTGCCAAAAAAAAAATCAAGTTAAAAACTTTTTAAAAAAATCCCACCCCATAGTACAAGTGTGAGTGCGTGCGTGCGTGCGTGCGTGTATTTCTACTCTAAAACAAAATAACACAAAACCACTTACTTTTTTCTCTCCAGTCTTGTGTATTCATCCAATTTTTTTTACAAAAAATAATTCAGCAATATAACATATAACACCAAAAAAAACACACAAGAAAAAACAAAGTTCACTTTCTGTAATGCTTGTGTGGCTTGAATTTAAACACTGGAGTTTCCTTCTCACTGTCTCTCTTGTGTTTCTTCTTCATAGGAATCCTGTTTTCCTTTTCTTCTTCATCATTCTCACTTTCGTCTTCCATTCTTCTTACTCTCTTCTTACTTTTCTTAATGATATGTTCTTCTTCTTCTTCTAGGTTTGTTGATTTTGAATCCACTTCCTCCCTCTCCTCTTCTTCTTGTTCTTCTTCTTGTTCTTGTTCTTGTTCTTTCTGAGGGCATTCCGAAGACCAATGTCCTGGTCCTTTACAATGATAGCAAATATCTTTCCCTTTATTTCTCTTTTTCTGTTCACGTTTGGGACAATCTGGAGCCCAATGTCCTTTCTCTTGACAGATGTAACAAGTATCGTCACTTTTATCTCTAGTGACAGTGAAGGAGGAGTAGTCTTTACTCTTACTGTACGTAGTATACTTTCGAATCACTGTCTGTAAATCTCTCACCAAAAAAGCAATCTGTCTTTTTGACTCTTCCATCATGACAGTTTGAAAGTTCAATCACCAAAGAAGACTGATTCTGAAGGTAAGAAGTTCTCTCTTTATATACTTTTCTGTCTCTATATAAAGGTACCTGGGTGAAAACTCAATCAGTTTCAAATCAGAGTTGAAGATGAAAAGATCACGTCCAAACCATGATAAATCAGAACCAGAACAAGAACAAACCAAGAGGCCACGGCGACGAAGGTATTCCGTGCCTCCTGAAACACCCTTAGAGGAATTACTGGCTCAAGTCCATGCCAGTGACTTTGAAGATGAAATGAATGAACAACAACCTGAAACCCAAACTTCCAAACCACCCAAAACCAAAACCAAAACCAAAACCAAAGTCACTACTACTACTGCCAACACCAGAATCCCTGACCAAGAAAGTCCTACCGTGGCTCCTGAAAATTACTATCGGATTCGAGAGACACAAAAAATCACTTCTCGAAAATTTAGGACCACTGCGTATACTCACACAGTACACTTCAAAGACTTTAAGTCTCAAGTACCTCCCGAGAAAGCGGCGCGGTTCATTACCAATTTGTGGGAATCTGTCTTACAGAACTTAAAACGGCAATGTGGAGCCAAAGAAGACGATCGGTTGAGACTTGCCATTCATCATGACCAATTGAAGAGTCCTGTTTGGATTGAATTTAGTACCCCGGCAGAATTAACGCCAGACAAAGTTATGTCTAAAATAGAACATGTACAACAATCCAATGACAAATTTACCATCACCGATGGAAAGGCCACCGTTTACATGACCCATGTTTCTCCACCTCGAGGAAGTGGACGAAGCAGAAAAACTTTATTGGTGGACGATCTTCGTACTACCAAACACAGTGTCGTCCAAATTAACAATACTGAAGATTCAATGTGCTTAGCTCGAGCTATTGTGGTGGGTCGTACCTATGCTAACAAGAACGAGAGCAAAGAATGGAAAAAAGCCTGGGAAAACATTCGAAAGTCAAAGAATGCCAAACAACGAAAAGAAGCAGAACTCCTTTTGAAACAAGCGGGGATCCCTAAAGAGACTGTGTGTAGCATTTCTCAATTACAGCAACTTCAAGATGTTTTGGCTCCTCATTATACGTTAAAAGTTCACCCTCAAGAAGTGCGTGGTGATCTACTGTTTCGAGGCCCTGATTTTCCTGAAGGAAAATACATTCATCTTTATCACCAGCAAGAACATTTTGATACCATTACCAGTATTACTGGATTTTTGGGATACTCTTACTTCTGTGAGAAATGTAACAAAGGGTGTAATAGTCGGGAGCAACACATTGCTTGTGGAGAAAGATGTCGGGGATGTTTAGCCAACACACCATGCCTTCCTGAGCCACAACAACATCACATGAAATTTAAAACCTTTCGACGCCGTTTTGTCAGTCCTACTTGCTATCAACAACATCGCAAGACCCAAGGTCAGCAACAAAAATGTGCTTGTGAGTTATTACAATCGTGTTCTACGTGTGGACAACTGATTCGTTCCAACAACTCCAAGAGACACGTTTGTGCTGGCAAGAAAAAATGTTCTATTTGTCATCAGATCGTCGATTTTGATCATCGATGTTTTATTCAAAAGCATGACAAGATAGAGAAGAAAGAAATAAAGAAAAACAAGAAACAAGTAGATTTCATCTTTTTTGATTTTGAATGTATGCAAGAAACAGGTACTCACATTCCTAATTTTTGTGTAGCCCATAGGGCTTGTGATCAGTGTATTCAAGAATCGATTCATTTTCACTGTCCTCATTGTAGTAGGATTCCAGGAGGACGTGAAAAAATCTTTCGTGGAGTGAATACTTTGTCGGAGTTTGCTGAATGGGTTTTAGACCCTACCACCCACGACAGTTGGAGCGAAGAAGACATTCATCGTTACGGAGATTGTCATCGGTATGCGACCGTCATAGCTCACAATTTTTCGGGATACGATGGACAGTTTTTACTTAATTATTATTTGAACCATGGAACCGAACGTCCTGAAGTCACCATGAATGGAAAAAAGCTCATCTACATGAAAGTAGGACAAGTTCAATTCAAAGATTCGATGAGTTATTTAGCCATGCCTTTGAGTCGTATGCCAAAAACGTTCGGCATGACAGAAATGGCCAAAGGTTACTTTCCTCACTTCTTTAACACGGAAGCTAATCAACAGGCCGTCCTACCTCATTTACCTGACCTTCATGATTACGACCCCGATGGAATGCGACCCGAACAGCGAGAAGCTTTTCACGCTTGGTACCGTGTTCACCAGAACGATCCCTTTGACTTTCAAGAAGAGATGCTCAAATATTGTCGATCGGATGTAGATATTTTAAGACGTTGTTGTGGAAAATTTAGAGAGTTATTTCTCGATAGTGCAAAGGTCGATCCTTTGAAAGAGGCATCCACCTTACCTAAAGCCTGTTCCTTAGTCTACAGACAACATTTCATGCCCGAAAACCAACTCGCCATCATTGACTCCAACACGGGAATTTTTGCTAGTCGTCAATATTCGGTCAAAGCTTTACGTTGGCTTCATTACTTATGTCAAAAAGAAGACAAATGGATACAACATGCTAGAAACGGTGGAGGAGAAAAAAAGATTGGAGGTTATTCTGTGGATGGTTGGGATTTAGAAAACCCACACATAGTGTACGAGTTTCAGGGATGTTTGTTTCACGGATGCCCTACTTGTTATCCTGTCCGAGACATGAAAAGTCCTTATTCAGATTCTACCATGGATCAGTTATATGAACAGACTTGTCAACGACGACTTCAGTTAGAAAGTCAAGGTTACGAAGTGATAGAAATGTGGGAACACGAGTACGATCGACGTTTGAAAATCGATCCTGAATTTAAAACCATTACTCAAAGTTAAGATACAGCCGACATCGAACCTTTAGATCCACGTCGCAGTTTATTTGGAGGACGAACCAATGCCACTCGTTTACTGTACGACGTGAACGAATCCCAAGGAGAAGAAATCAAATACATTGACGTGTGTTCTTTGTATCCTTGGGTGTGTAAATATGCTCGTTTTCCTACCGGACACCCTGAAATTTTAACAGAGCACATCGACGTAAAACAGATTCGTCAATACGAAGGATTGATCAAATGTAAAGTTTTACCTCCCACAAACTTGTTTCATCCCATCTTACCTTGCCATTGTCAAGGAAAATTGATGTTTCCTTTATGTCGGACGTGTGCCGAAATGTGTAACCAAGATCATTCCTGTCACCACACAGAGGAAGAACGGTCAATGATAGGAACGTGGGTTAGTGCCGAATTGTTTCGGGCATTGGATCGTGGATACCGTTTATTGAATGTGTATGAAATTTGGCACTTTCCAACTACAACCCAATACCAAAAGGACGACGCTACTCATCATCCAGGCATTTTTTCGGGGTACGTGAACCAATTTCTCAAACTGAAACAAGAAGCTAGTGGTTATCCTTCATGGTGTCAAACTCCCGAAGACCAAGTCCGATTCAAAGAAGAATACCGTGACATCGAAGGCATCACTTTAGAAGAGGTAGAAAAAAATGAAGGAAAAAGATCGTTTGCTAAAGTGATGTTAAATTGTTTGTGGGGAAAAATGGCTCAACGTACGATCTTACCCAAAACGGAATACGTGGACGATCCTTATCGTTACTTTAAACTGGTGGACGACAAAAGTATTCTAGTCAAGCACGTTGAAATCGTCCGTGAGGATTTGATCATTGTTAATTTTGAAGATGAATCCAAGTTTGTTAAACCTGACAAGTTTAGTAACGTAGTCATTGCCGCCTACGTGACTGCTCATGCTCGTTTGAAATTGTATGACGAAGCATTAGAAGTCTTGGGAGATCGTGTTCTGTATTTTGATACTGACAGTTGCATTTACATTCATCGCCCCGGTTGCCCCCACCCTACCATTCAAGGAGATCGTTTAGGAGCCTGGACAGATGAGCACCCTCAAGATACCATCCTGAGTTTTGCTAGCGGTGGTCCTAAAAATTATGGATACCGATACCGAGACCCTCAAGGTCAACTTCACACCTCCTGTAAAGTCAAAGGATTGACTCTGAACTATCGAACTAACCAAGTCGTGAACTTTGAGGTTTTAAAAAATGCTTTACTGTCTGGACAAGTGAAAGATTTTCAAGTAGCCACGTTAGAACCTCACAAGATTGTTCGCCTACCAAATCATAAAATCGTGACTCGTCCTGTTCAAAAAGTGTATCGTATCGTGTACCAAAAAAGAGTGAGACTTCCAGATCACACTACTTTACCTTACGGACACGCCGATTTGGAGAAGTATAAAAAAAGGAAGCCCTCCTCTTGAAAAAACAGAAAAGATGTCTTCAACAACAACATGGGTTTTGCCTGACTATGCTGAGTGTGACAGTCGATTGAAGACGTTCAAAAATTGGCCTAAAGGGGATCGATTACCCACAGCCATCTCTTTAGCCAGAGCAGGTTTTGTTTACTTTGGACAGGGAAGTTTAGTGAAATGTTTCAGTTGTGGTGCAAGCATTCGCATGAGTCCTAAAGATTCAGCTATCGTGGAACATACCAGATGGTCACCAAACTGTGCTTACCTTTCTTTAGCGTTTCCACCGATCACATTACAATACTTTTCGGATGGTACAGTCGACAGGTATAAAAAAGGAACCCCTTCCAAGCCTAACCTTCATTCTGACTTTTCACGTGAACCGAGCAAGAAGAAAAAAAATAGATGAGTATTTTTTCCAGTTTTGAGGAATTTGAGTGTGATGCTGAACCATGCCATGACGAGACCGATGCCGTACGTTGTGACATCGTGGATTCAGTCACTCACCGTCGATCCAACTCAAAAGATGCAGGACGCCCTTTATGTTTTACTAATCGTACACAAAACGGTACTCCCTGCAGACCTAATGGATTGATGATACCCTTGGCTGTGTCTGGCTATTCCAAGTATGAAAATCGTCTCGAGTCGTTCAAAGACAAGTGGCCAAAATATTTAAATGGCCCTAAACCCGAAGCTTTAGCCAGATCTGGATTTTTTTACGTGGGAGTTGGAGATCAAGTGAAGTGTTTCAGTTGCGGTGTGAGACTTCGCTATTGGGAGCCTTACGACTTAGCTGACATCGAACATGCTCGATGGTCTCCGCATTGTCAGTTCTTACCTTTAGTGGCTCGAGAAGAATACGGATACGATCAACCAGATACCAAGAAGTAATACAATGGAGGAGAAGAATACTTATTCTTTAGATGAACTTATTTGTGGTTTACCTTTAGAGTTACAAGATCGTATTTTTCAGTATATTCCTACTTTAGAAGATCGTATTCGTGGATTACCTTTGGAGCTACGAGAACGGATTTACCAAGAATTTGTTCACATTCAACTGAAACGTAAAAAAGAGTTACATCCTTTTCGACAGACTTGTTGTAACCAATGGATTTTGAAGGTAATAAGACATTTGATTGCTAAGAAGATATTCAAATGGTCAGACATTGATGAAAATCTACATCACCAATTTAAGAAATTGGTGGGGGCTACCTACAATGTAGCAGTGGAATATAGAATTCCATGGGAGGAAGTGAAGGAAAAAAATGTGACTAACATAGACGAATACCAAAAACTGTTAGAAGAACTGTCTCCTGAAGACAAATCACCTTTTTGTGTTTTGAAATTAGATAGGATAATCACTGAAACTGGTGTTGGATCCTATAGATATCCTTTACCTACCGATTCCGTTTGGTTAGTGTGTGAGTATTTTGTCACCAAGAAACCTACTCTACAAGATCGCATTCGTGACTTGCCTTCAAAGTTGCAAAAACGGATTTACAATGAGTTGGTTCAGATACAAGTGAAACGTAAACTTCAAGTGATTCCTCGATTTCAAGGCTATGGCTACTTTCGTCGCATCAGAAATTTGATTCTGAAAAATGACTATCACCAGTATCGTGAAGAATACAAAAGAGAAGTATTTCTTTCCAAATCGGAAACTTTACCCAAGTACATTAGTGTCATGCCTTTGAATGTGCGCGAACAGATTTACCGAGAGTTTGTGAAATTACAAGTGAAACGTAAACTCAAAGTCATTTCTCGATTTTTACACTATACCCTCTTTCAAGGGCATAGAAGAATGGTCATGGGAAACGTCTATCACAACTTCTATCCTGAAGGAGACTGTCTCAAAAGGTACCAACCTTGGGAGCCTGGCTATAAAAACATGCCACCCAAGATACCAACCTTAGCCATCGACCCCTATAAAGAGGAGGCGGCACGTCTCAAATCACTTTACTCGTGAAACGGATTTTGTGAAAGGAAGTCAAACATGAGCCTGACTATAAAAGAGTGGGTATGCCTAAACTCTACACACCAGTTGTGAAACTGATTCCGTGGAAGGAAATCATAAATGGTGTTTAGACCTTAGAGGATTATAAACAAGTGATACAAGAACTGTGTCCATTGAATTTTGGACGTTATGTGGTATGTGTCATAGTGACTTCTTATCTTGGAATTCGTTTTCCAGGACATTCCTTGTGGACTATTTTTGAGGACAAGTGTCTGCCTTGGATTCTTTTGAATGATCCGTGGTTGTTTTGGACTCAATTGTTGAGTTCCAAAAAACAATATGACCGTGTGTTCTTCTTCGGACTTAGTAGAAGAAGAAGAATATAAAAACTTGATTTTATCAGTCCACGAAAGAAACATTGTACGTAAAGCGTTGAGAGTGGTGATGAAAATTAGTGACGAACTTCCATGTGAAGAAGACATTCGTCACACTTTATCTGTGCATAAAACATTTCAAGAAGTGTGTTTTGCTAGTGAGTTACACCAACGCCTTTTCCATTGGAAAGATGTACGACCCTGGAGAAACCTTGGTTTCCAATATTGGTTACAAGAAGTGGCCCAGTTCAGCAAAGATTTGGCCACTTATCCATAAGGTTCTAAAAGTGAAAAAATGGGAACCTCGATGGGAAACCCTAAAAGAAGAAAAAGAAGAAGAAGTACCTGACACCACTGTGGTTCCAATACCTCTTGAGGAGGAACACCACCACCACCACCACCCTTCTTTACCACTACCGTCAGAAGATTAAAAAAAAAACAAAAGACGAGCAGAAGAAGAATGTCACCCCAAAACACAGTGTCTTTCATGACTAGGACACGAAACTATTGTTGTACATTGCCTTGTTTAGAGATAACTTTAAATATTTTAGTAGGAGCCTTCATTGTGTACCTGATCATTTTAATTGCCTATTTTCTCACTCATTCACTTCTTCGTGTTCGTGTAAAGTTGTAAAAATATGTTATTGGTTAGTTGGTTACTTTTTTTCTCTAAAAAAATAAACGTGTATGAAAACGTATAAAATGCCTTGGGTTTTTTGTCTTCTTCTCAAAAATCTTCTTACCTCAATCATGGCTACATCTTCTTCTACCTCGTCTGCCTCGTCTACCTCTTCTGTGGTAAAAGTGATTGACGAAAAGTTAGATCGTCAAAGTTGGAATGCTTTGTATCTGCGCCATCCATTTAACATGTTAATTGCTGGACCGAGTGGTTCAGGTAAAACCGAATTTGTCAAACGATTGATCGAACACAAAACTGATTTGATTGATCGTCCACCTCAACGTATCGTGTGGTGTTACAAAGAGTGGCAACCGTCTTACACGTTATTGAAAGAAAGTCAAGGAGAAACCATTTCCTTTATGGATGGTATTCCTCACGAAGACGATGGAATCGTGTCTGACGTGAGTCAAACTCATTTAGTTATTTTTGATGACATGTTAGGAGAAGACGAAGAAGAAATTAAACTTTGGTTTACACGAAAAGGTCACCATCGTAATGCTAGTATTGTGTACATAACACAAAATTTATTTCAACAAAGTAAAGCTCATCGAACCATTAGTTTGAATGCTCATTACGTGGTCTTGTTTAAAAGCCCCAGAGACAAATCTCAAGTACAAGTGTTAGCCAAACAGTTAGGAGCTCCTTGGCTCAATTATGCGTACGACGATGCCACTCAAACCCCTCACGAGTATTTACTCATTGACTTAAAACCGACCACTCCTGACTATTTGAGATTTCGTGCCAGTATCTTTCACTCTTGGGGTCAAGAAGGTGGTCCTGTCATTTACACGTCCCCTTCAGTCCATTTTTAAAAAAACTATAAAAACAACCTACAACGTCATTTCTGTCACACACTCTTTTTGAGATGACTTCCTTTCAATCTCATCCTTTGGCTAAATTGATTCGTGCCTTGTATGGCATTAGTCGTGAAAAAAATGCAAAAGTTCGTACTCATTTGTTAGAAGCGAGTCTTAAAGAAGTGTTACGATGGTTTACTTTGACAGCACGTCAATTACTACAAGGTATCATTCACATCCCTCATCAAACTCAACGTTTTTTTCAAAGACATAAATCGGCATTGTCACAACTGGCTGATCCTAGAATCGATTCACGGACTAAAAAACAAATCATTTTAACTCCTGGTGGAAGTGGTTCTTTAGGAGGGGTTATGATTCGTTCCCTTTTGAAATGGGATCCTAATGATGCCAAAGCCAAAAAACCCAAATCACCTAAAAAGAAGAAGAAAAAAAGTCCAAAGAAAAAGAAGAAGAAAGTCAGCCAAAAAAAAAAGAAAAGCCCACAAAAGAAGAAATCCCCAAAGAAAAGTCGTGCCAAGAAGAAGAAAAGAGGTACTGCTGCAACCAGGAAGAAAAAAACACTACCACAACAACAGACCCCATTAGTAACAAGGTCACCTTTTGCGTCCACATCTTCTTCACCTTTCACCATGATGCCTGTCAAACCAGACTTAAGTCCCGTGTTTCCTAATTTAATGCAAAAATGGAAACCTATTTCGAAAGTGACCCCGTCGGGACCGTCAACTTCAGCTGATTTAGCCATGGCAGCAGCTAGCAATAAAGTACCATCCCCTAAAACCAAAGTCCAAGAAAGAACTGGTATCTTACAAAGTTTAGTAGATTTATCCAAACAAGAATTGAGTCGATTTAGTCCCTTGAAAACACCTCAACGTCAAGTGAGACCTGTCGTGAAGTTGGTACGTCGTGCAGACAATCAGTGGAGACGTGTTCCAGTATAAAATAGAAGGGTACCCTGCTAAAAGACTTCAGACTTGTTTTCTACCGACTAAAAAAGATGGCTCCCAAACGTGCACACCACCACCACCACCACCAAAAAAAGAAGAAAACCAGTAAAAAAGGACGACTTCTTCCCCCTCGTCTAGCCAAACATTGGGATGTCTTGTCTGTCCTGAACAAATCCAAACCTCCCATGCGAAAACAACTCATCCAAACAGCTCCTAAAGAAATCATTGATACCGTGTGTGAATGTTGTTTGAACGTGTTGAAAGGAACGGTACCTTTGTCCAAGATACAGAAACAAAAATTAGGGAAACATCGGAACGTTCTTCGTCAAATGGTGAAAAAGAAAATACCTCTTCAACAAAAGAAAAAAATGTTGGTACAACGAGGTGGATTTCTACCTATGTTGATAGGACCATTGTTAAAAATAGCCGCTCCTTTGTTAGGAACGATTGCTGGACCACTTTTAGGAGGAGTCATGCGATAAAAAAAAAGAAGGATAAAAAGGACCACCCTTCTCTGAAATGACCACACCTTTTTGGTACCTTTGAATGAAATGGAAGGACGAAAACTGACTTTAGTACTTACAAACGATGGATGGAATTTCGTCGTTGGAACGAACAACGGATTCCTCATTTACCGGTCAATCGTAATCACAACGTAATGTCTCAGTTACAACAAGAAATACAATCCCTGATGGTACGTAACGATTTGTCCGAAACAGAAAAAACCCAACGGTACGGTCAACTTTTACAACGTCTACAACTCTTTCGTCAAAAAGCAGTCGACGAAACAGCTCCACCCACTTTGAGAGATTTTAAGGCTCTCATGAAAAGCGAACCTAAAGTGACTATCAAAAAAGAAAAAGAAGAAAAAGAAGAAGAAGAAGAGTTTTTACTAACTCCACCTCTTAAAAAAATAAAAAAGTTAGCCACCCCAGATTGGATAAAAAAGAAAAGGTCTACCCCTTTATCCTCAGAAAAGAAAAAGAAAGAAGTGAAGTCAGAAGTAAAGAAAGAATTCAAAACAGAACCGATAACCCCTGATGTTCGAACTCCCTCTTTTACCCCAGTAGCACGTCGGACACGTAAACAACAACAATCCAAAAAGATACCTCACGAAGAAAAGAGTATTGGAACTTGGCTAACTTATTCTTCTTGAGGAAAAAAAATCATGGAGAAACTGTTAGCTACCATTTATTACAATCCTGGCCATGCTGCTGGTTACGGAGGAGTTCAAAAATTATATCGAGCTGCTAAAAGTCAATTGAAAAGTGTACGTTTACCCGAAGTACGACGATGGTTACAAGAACAATCGACGTACACGTTACACAAACCCATTCGACGCAAATTTTCTAGAAGTACTACTCAAGTGGAAGGGATCGATCATCAATGGCAAGCTGATTTAGCGGACGTATCTCATTTAGCTTCTTACAATCGTGGTTACAAATATTTGTTTTGTGTCATCGATGTGTTTTCCAAATTTGCTTGGGTCGTACCTTTGACTTCTAAAAGCAGTACCGAATTGGTAAGAGCCTTAAAATTGGTCTTGAAACAAAGTGGACGTCAACCTTTACGATGGCAAACGGACAAAGGTACCGAATTTCTAAACCAAGCTTTTCAAAAAGAATTGAAACAAAGACACATTCATTTTTTTACGACCGAAAATCCTGAAACCAAAGCCAGTATCGTGGAACGTTTTCAAAGAACTTTGAAAGAACGCATGTGGAAATATTTTACACATCAACATACTCTCAAGTACATTGACGTGTTACCTCGTTTGGTCAAAGCGTACAATCAATCGTACCATCGTAGTATTGGATGTGCCCCCGAAGAGGTCAGCCCTGAAAACGAAGTGTCTGTGTTTGATAAATTATTTGGCTCACCCCAGCAGATCAAAAAAAGAAAAAAGAAAACACCTTTGTTGAAGTTATTAAAGACGGGAGATTGGGTTCGTATCGGAAAAACCAAACGTACTTTTGACAAAGGTTATTTACCTAACTGGACTACCGAATTGTTTCGTGTCACTACCCCCGTCCGTGGACGTGATCCTCCCGTCTATAAATTGGAAGACATGAACGGTGAAGTACTCAAAGGAACATTTTACTTGCCTGAGTTACAACGAGTGACTAAAAAAGAAGATACCTTGTACGACATCGAAAGCATTCTCGAACAAAGAACACGCAAAGTAGGTAAACGACGAGTAGAAGAAGTCAAAGTTCGTTGGAAAGGATATCCTCCTAGTTTTAATTCTTGGATTGCAGCTTCTCAAGTCGTCGACTATAAAAAGAAAAAGAAGTAGTAAAAAAAACTCATAACATGCCATTCAACACAGTAGCTACTCAGACAACTCCTCCTCCTTCGGAAAGTTCTTCTCTTCAAGATTTACAAAAACAACCGCTTTGGGTGTGGTGTGGAGAACGTGTGCCTAAAAATCAAATCGTCTTTTTCTGCCAAATCATTGTAGTGTTTTGTGTCATCGGAGCAGCAATTGCTAATTTGAGTTTACAACAAGGAGACAAACAATTGTGGACTATTTTACTGAGCAGTTGCATCGGTTATCTTTTACCTAGTCCCTCTTTGAAATTTACGACCACGACCGACAACAGTCACCACAATAACGCCAGGCGTTCTTCTTCTTCTTCGTCCAGTTACCACCACCAAAATACTACCAGTCCTCTTTTGGAACCTTTTGAACATCCTTCTTCTTCTGTCCACCACTTGAGTGACACCTCGGACACCACCAGATCCACTACTTTGGAACTATGAATGACCAATTTTATTTAACGTTACCTAGTGACAGTTCCATGGATGTGTTTCCCAACAACAGCTTATGTTGTTTTACCACCAAATTACCTCAAGCCCTCCAATTGGATCACGATGCTCATTGGGAAGTAGGCTTGGTAGAAATCATTCATCCTACGAAAATCACAAACATCAACAAAAGATCAAATCAGATCATCATAACAGTTAGGAACAAAAAACTACAAGATTCCTTGGAAAAAGATGATCCTAAAATCTGGGCAATAGACCCAACAAATAAAAATGACATGCGGGGACATTTCAAAAAATGGGATGGAGGGCTAGGAGCCAAAGGGGCTTATGCAGTGTATGCCCTGAGAATTCCTACGGGGTATTATTTTAATGCTCGACATTTGGTGGACACTATTGAGGCTACCTTTAACCGTCAATTTGGTAAAGCCCTAATGGAGAACAAAAAAATAGTAAACATCAATTACAATGATGTGGCACGCCGTTTCTACATGGAATTTTCTCTGAAAGATGAAAAATCGGGTGACATGATGTCAGACAAAGAAGCTAAAGAAAAAGGCATCCCCGATCAGGAGAGAAGATTTATGACTATTGAATTTTCTGCTGGATTGTATGAAATTTTGGGTGGTAATAACGAAGATAAAAGTTATCTATCACCTGTCAGCACCAACATCGAATCTTCAGAAGCTTTTCGCGACCTCGTGGAAATGAACATTGGATTAAATTTAATGTATGTGTACTCCGATGTGGTAGAGTACAGCGTGGTGGGACACACCTCAGCTCCCTTACTAAGAGTCATTCCTTTCAAAGTGGATACTAATGATGGTGCGTACGAAGAAGGTGGAAACACATTTCACATTCACCGTGAATTTGTACACCCTCATTATTATTCAGTGAGTAAATCGTATTTTGACACTGTCCAGATTAGTATAAAAGGAGATTTGGGACAAGATGTACCATTCATTGACCAAGGAAAAGTCACGGTGAAACTACATTTTCGAAAAAAACAAGTTCTCTAATAACTTTCCTCTCAAAAAAAAAATAAAAAATGTGTATCCAGTGTACCAAGGAGTGCCTCGACAACGAGGACATGGTTTAGGAGATATGTTAAAATCAGCTTTTCGGACGGTAGCTCCTATTTTGAAACCAATGGTCACTCGAGGATTTCATGCCTTAAAAGATGCTGCTTTGACACAAGGAAAAGAATTTTTGCAAAATGTCCTCATTGACAAACAAAATCCAAAAGAAGCCTTTTTGAGAGCAGGCAAAAATGTGTTGATGACTACTGGTAAAGATCTTTTAGGTCTCCGAGAAAATCCTATAAATACGCTTCACGCTTCAGGCTCTGGCATTACTTCACAGCAGCAAGGACAAGGTAGAAAGAGACGACGACGAAAAGCTCGAAATCCTTTCAAAGTTCATAAAAGAACACACGGTAGTAGTACTTCCAGAAAGAATAGAAAAAGAAGAAGAACTGGTAGAGAATTAGACGTGTTTGATTATTAAACCATTGAAAATGATGCACCGAGATTCTTGCGAATGTACCAAGTCCGAACTAGAACTGTTTTCTATGCGTCCCACCATGATGACGATGCAAGAATCCCAATGGGTAGAATTTCATCCTGTATCGTCTTTGTCGGATTCAGCTCCTATCGAATTTGAAATCAAAGGACAAACCGAAGATTACATCGATCTGAATAACACCTATTTGTACCTGAAACTTCAAGTAAAGAAAACGGCGGACAACACCTTTCCTGCGGATGATTCCAGAGTCGCTCCCGTCAATAATTTTTTTCATTCTTTGTTCAGTGGAGTAGATTTGTACTTGAATAACAAACTGATCAGCAGCAGTTTGGATACTTACCCTTACCGTGCTTACTTGGAAAATCTCTTGTCGTATGGAAAAGAAGCTAAGAACAGTCATCTGGATGCTTCAGTGATCTGGAAACCTGACACCTCGGAAAAGTTCAACGACACAGAACTGTCAGTACCGGCCAGGGTTGCTGCTGTTGTTGATGGTCAGGGTCATCTTGTTAGAGATATAACTCCAGCAGACTCCCACAATGTGGGATTTAACGACCGTCGAAAGAAAATCAGAGGGCGAAGTTTAGAATTGATGGATCGTTTACATTTGGACATGTGGTTGCAAGACAAGTATTTACTCAATGGAGTTGATGTACGCCTGAGACTGAATCGTAGTAGTGCCGCTTTCCATTTGATGGCTAATGCTAACGAGTGGAAAACCATCATCCAAGAAGCCAAACTTTACGTACGACGTGTAGAAATCTTACCCAAAGTAGCTAACGACATCAGTCAATCCTTGAGCAGAACCACTGCTAAGTATCCTCTTAGACGTGTGGAAGTGAAAACCTTTACTGCAGCCGCTGGACTCCGATCCATAGTCGAAGATCACATCTTCCAAGGACAGCTCCCTAAACGTTTATTCATTGGTATGGTTTCTAATGCAGCCTTCAATGGAGTCTTCAATGAAAATCCGTTCCAGTTTCAGCACTTTAACGTCACCAAGTTAGATGTCAGTCGAGATGGCAAGACCTTGTGTACCAGACCTTTTGAACCTGACTTTGACGCCAACGCAAAAACTTACTTGCGATCTTACTTGAGCCTGTTTGAAGCCACAGGACAGTTAAACCGCGACTGTAGCCACGGTATTACATACGTGAATTTTGCAGGATGGTATGCCTTATGGGGCTTTGATTTCACTCCGGACCAAGGTAGCGATGAAGGACATTTCCACCCTATAAAATCAGGACCCCTTCGTGTGGAACTTCAGTTTGGTCAACCTCTAGCCCAGACAGTGAACGTCGTCTTGTTTGCAGAGTTTGATAACACTCTAGAGATCAACAGTTTGAGAGAAGTCATTGTAGACTATTAGAAGAAGAAGAAGAAGAAGAAGAAACAAAGAAAAGATGCAGAACAGAGAAGAGCCTATGGAAATAGATGAGGGATTTTGTGAAGTAATTCACCAGTCACCAACTACTATCACCAAAGAGGATGATAATGATGACGAAGTCATTCGTTCAGAACCTAAAAAAGAAGAGACTAATACTGTTGTTACCGAGTTTGTTGGATTTTATCCTTCTCGATGGCCAGAACAAGAACAAAAGTTAGTGGACTGTTATGCTGAGGAATTGAAATTCATCATTAACAGACTGATTAAAGAACAATGTTATGGATGTCAAACCGATCATCCCAGTCAGATACAACACGACAAATGTTTGATGTTGACAGGCGAAGAACAATTGGATGAATTTTTGGAAGATGCCTGGTCAAACATCTCAGAAACAGACGTGTTGACAAAGTGGTATAAAATCTTGCAGAAATATTCTTCTCCTCCACTCATTCCTAAGGAGATCAAACGGATCGAAGGACTCATTGAACAGAGTGAAAAACCTATCCGAGATAAATTTTCCTGGAATTACAAGACAGATCAATTCAAGTTCAAAGTCAGGTGTGCATTGCTGACTCAATATTTCTGTTGTTGAAGAAGGAGAAAAAAAAATGGATACCAGGGAACTTCATTACTTATTGAATCGTAGTTCCTATACTTCTTCTTGGAATCCTGTGGTATGTGCTAAAGATGAACTACCTCATCGTAAACCAAAAAACGTTCATGCTTATGTCATCAATACTGACGACAGTCATCTACCAGGAAGCCATTGGATTACCGTGTACTTTCCCAATGAACACTGTGTGGAATATTTTGATTCATATGGATTACCTCCTTTGGAAAAAGACATTATCGAGTTTATGAGAAGAAATGCCGTCTCGACTCGATTCAATAATGTGAGACTACAAGGATCCGATTCAATGGTGTGTGGACAATATTGTGTTCATTATCTTCATCAACGCAGTCTTGGATATTCTTTAGAACATTTACTCACTTATTTTGATAGTGACTATGTTAGAAATGATGCTAAAGTACAACGATGGTTTTGTGAACGTTATGGTTATCTCTTGTCTTTAGCTCACCATCGTAATGTACATCAAAATGATGTCGATGTAGAAAGTTTCACATTTACTTTACCTTCTCAACGTTGTCAACCTTGTAAATATGTTCCTGTTTGAAAAAAAATTTCATAGTTACTTGTTAATTGTTAACATAGTTCTTGTTGAATAAATATCATTTTTTGTGAATTGTTTGAAAAAAATGGTGTTGTGTGGTTTTTTTTATTGAAATTTGAAAAAAAATAATGAATATGTTCTTTTCTCTCTCTTTCTATCGATCTAAAAAACCTCTCTATCTATCTGTGATCTCCCTGTCGATCATCTGAAAAAAAATCTTACCATGTTTTCCATCGCGTCCGCGCGTTAAGCATATAAGGCGGTTCACTAGCCAGTGTAGTCATTCTCGTTGACTCGTCAAGATCTCAACAGTGTTCCAAGAAGAAAGAAAAAGAAGATGGCTGCCACCAAGATTACAAAGTTGAATGAAGCTATGGTGAACATAATGAGGGTGAAGAATCATTTGATGGAGACCAACCCAGAGAGAAAGACCATGACGTTCATTCAAATGGCTCATGATCTAGTAGAAGAAATCATGAGAGAAGAAATACTTAGAGAAAGAACAGAATGGGAAGCAGGACAACGTCTACATCAGCAACAGCAGCAGCAACAAAGACAGCAGCAGCAGCAGCAACAGCAGCAACAACTTCTTCAGCAGCAATCCAGCAAGTAATTTGACGGTGAAGTCTTATGTAATTTGACTGCGATGATTTTGCTTTCACTTTCAGTAGAAAGAGACCTGCCTGTCTGAAAGCGGTAAGACCACCCACTATCGCTAAACGTGGCCGACCTGCTGGAGCTGCCACGGCTACATCTACCTAAAAGAAGTTTTAAAAAATATAAACTTCTTTAAACCCAACGGTCCTTTTTAGGGCCACCCAATCTCTAGAAAAAGATTACTTCTCTCAAATATTGCCAAAAATATCTATAAGTGTGTGTGTGATATATATATATTATTTATAATAGTCTACCACCTCTCAAACAAAAAAACCCTTATATGATTTGTGTGATTGATGATATATATAAAAATTTCCATCCCAAAAAAATTAATGTAGATAGTGTGTTTGTGTGTTTGATTTGTTTTTAAAAAAATTTAGATAGTGTGTGGGGTTTTTTTGGGAAAAAAAGGGATGTTTTCCTTCACGTACGCGCTTACCATAGATATAATATGGTATGTGAAAGTTTTTTGATTTTTATCAAAAGTAGTTTCTTTTAGGTCCGCGCTTTTTTAGAGTCAGGGTTCATAGAGTGTAAACTCCGCGAAGCCAAGAATGACGTAGAACGAATGACGTCAGACGCAGGGTAGTGGGGTAATGTTTTTTTGTTTTTAGGTGTAAGGGATGTTTTCCTTCACGTTCGCGCTTCTAGTATATTAAAACCACGTTTTCACCGGTTAAGCTATCTAGTTTTATTTAACCAAGATGAACAACGTTGAAATAATAAGACAAGTTAGAGTTCATTTAGAGGTGGCGTGGCACCTCCTTCATGAAGTGGAGAAAAGGGAGGAGGAGGAGAAGGAAAAGAAAATACCAATCAGGCTCCACCCAATAATGGAAGAAAATTGGGAGCCAGAAGCGACTCATCCTCCGTCGAGCTTCACAGCTCCATGTAAACAAAATGAAGAAACATGGAGGGGGAGCTGCCCTGCATGTAGAGCAAAGCCAGGGAGGTGCCCACACCTCCTCTAAATAAACTCTAACAAAAAAAGAATCCAACGGTCCTTACCAGGACCACCCTTTATCAAGAAAGATTAATTCTATTCCCTCCCTCCCACACCCCACCCCACACTCCCGCCACGTTAAAAACTCCCGTAGTCCCTATAGACACCCTCCGCCATCTTTTTCCCTGTAGTGCCCCATTTTTCCCTGTAGAGGCCCATTCCCTATAAACTTTTCACTTTTTTCCCCCAAGTGCCCTCCCCATGTTAAACGTCCATAGATTCCCTGTAGAGGCCCATTTTTCCCTATTTACCCCCACCCTACTACTTACATGCTGTGACAAAGCGGCTGTGCACGGAAGTTACAGAAGCGGTAAAAATCAAAGAAGTGAGGAAATAAAAAAAGGATGTTCAATAAATCTTCATAATCGATTTCAGAGTTCTATAAAACATGGCATGTGTCGCCGCTAACTAAAAATTCATAAATATGTACAAAGATTATTATTCAACGTCCAGTTTTGAAAACAAAATTTTAAACCATAGAATAAAACATTAAACTAACAAAGTTCAACTAAAATGTGTTTTGCATATTTTCAAACAAAGTATTAATACAATCAACATAATACAAGTAATGCTTGCAACCTGTGTCGTACGTAAGTAAAACTTCCTAAAATTTTACAAAGATTATTGCATATAAACATTGCAAAGATATTTCCATATAACCAGTTCAAAAATTGGAACAATGGAAATGTGTTGTCATTTATCGACAATAGACAAGTGTAGTTCATTTTCAATTTACAGAGCCTAGGTCAATGTTCGCCATTATCGCCATTTCTTTTGTGACATTCGTTCCACCTTTGCACGCTATCATTGCACAGGTTTGCGTCCCGCATCTATTTTCGGCCGGATGCATTGGAATTTTCCATCAGAGGAATGTACAAACTTAGAAGTATTGGAGTTTATTTGCTTGTGTAAATATTTTGTAAAGATTCTTGTCTTTTCTGTTGATGTTTTTGTGCGCCAAATTGTTTCATTAATTACATATAAAGAGTAAAGGCCAAATAATTTATAATTGCCACAGCCATGTAGTGCGCGAGGCAAATCTATGAACTGAGCTTGAGTTACACTATATAACCTATTGATTAATTCGGGTATTTTTTGCTGTTTCCAATCAGCAACCTGCTTAAGTTTATTATTTATGGATTCCGAGTTGTTGTTGGTCCAAAGACTCGTGATAATGTTGTTTTTAGTGGTTTGCACACACACACACATTTTAATTATTTTACATATGAACTTTTTAAAGTTCTGTCAAAAATTGGGATATTGTTTTAAATATATCGCCAGATCATCTTCTCGTTTGGCAAACTCGGCGTCATCTTGACTGAATATCAGGCCACTGTCTTCATTGAAGATCATACGAAGTATTGATTTTGTCACAAGATCGTCACATCCATGTTTATGCAAAGAGTGCCGAATGTTGTCTTTAATATGCTTAGTACAATATAAAAATTCTGCATTACAAAAATTGGATCTTAGAGCGTTTGTCAGACCTTTTTCATCGTTCGTACCAAATATGAAATTATCATTTTGTATCAACAGTAAATATTTTCCAATATTGTAAGTATTTGCCCTGTCTTTGCCCGTCTTTGTGTGTCTTTGCCCTGTCTTTGCGTGTCTTATTCATTCTCTCAACACTTACCGTTATTACATATTGTTAGAAATTTACATGAGGTCATTTCGTGGTCAATAAGAAAGATAGAAAGAGTAGTAGTAACAATGAAAGTTGAAGAAAATTCAACTTCCATATGTCAAAATATTTTAATTATTTAAAGAAAGAATTATCAACACATAGACAAAGCAAACATTTCTAATTCTTATATATTTATTTATGTAAATTTTGTATCAACAGTAAATATTTTCCAATATTGTAAGTACTTGACCTGTCTCTGCCTGTCTTTGCCCTGTCTTTGTGTGTCTTTTTACTTCTCATAACACTTACCGTAATTAAATAATTTTAGAAATTTACACGAGGACATTTCATGGTCAATAAGAAAAAGAGAGAGTAGAAGTAACTTCCATATGTCAAAATATTGAATTATTTAAAGAAAAGGTCGGTCCAACACATAGACAAAGCAAACATTTCTAATACTTATATATCTATATTTATAAATTTTGTATCAACAGTAAATATTTTCAACTATTGTCAGTTTAAAATGTCTATGTGCCGTCTTCGCTATGTCTTTGCCTTGTCTTTGCGGTGTTTAGTAGGACCGATTGACTGGGTCCGTTTTGACTTGATAACCAGCATTGGGGATGAATTCAGTAAGATTTATCTCCCTTGTTTCGTTTCCATCCGATGTAAATACTAACTAGGCCTAATTTGTTATATGTTTCTACAAAGTAGTACTTTTTCCAGTGTTTTCTTGTGGATTTGGGTATGTTTCGTTTGATTTAAATCATGTATGTGGTGGTTTTCGGCAGGTTTTGGGTAGTTTGGACAGGTTTTGGGTAGTTTTGGGTGAATCGAGCGGCCGATTCATTGGGATCGAAAAAGACCCCTAAGATCACGCATGCGCTGAGCTGTATTCTACTTTCGTTTTCACGAAGCCAAAATTACACATTATAGTGAACGCAGTATCTTTCATGATTAGGCAAATTGAGAGTAGACTTTAAATTATAAAATATTGCTAGTATTAAAGGGACTTGAGCATTATCGGTATATTATGTGTACAAACTGTGTGTAACTTTCGCGTTTTGGGTCTTTACAAAAGATAACAGGTTAATACTTCCGTCTTAGGTTTTTTTTGTTTGATTGTTTTATTTATCCGGGGGAAGGTGGGGGGATAGGGGAGGAGACCTTAGGAAAAATCGTATCAACGCACATGGAATTCTTTATATGGACACTGTCTGCAGTGTGCGAACGTTCACAGCAGCAGTAAGAAAGATTTTGAGTTTGAAAGGGAAGTGTTCTGAGAAGCGTATATATGTATACGCGAAACAATGTATACTCGTTTTTCTTGTTTGATCAATAATTATATACATACGTTTTATTCCAAATGACCACCAAAATATGTTTTCGTTTTTGTTTGTTTTATTAAATCATGAACAAGAACAAACTGTCTTAAAGTAGCACATTCAATTGAAATATTTGAGTACGCGTATGGGGCTGACCAGTTCATTTTTCTGAAGGGGGGGGGGGGGGATTTCCAGGAACTCAAATAACTTGAAAAAATATTCTTGCTTATAGAAAAAAAATTTTAAAAAATAATATCAATATTAAAATAGTTGAAAAAATAAATTTATTTCGAGGTCAAAGAGAAACAAAATATCCTACCTCTGAACAAAATATCCCACTACACACCTTCCGCCCCAGAAAATGAAATGATCGGTCCCTAAAGTCACACACTCCCACGCCATTTAAGAACATCTAGTTCATCTGATTTCTAAAAAGTGACAATTTTCTTGTCTTTGTCCCCTAGGCGTTGTCATTAGTTTGCTGTATATGTTTTGTTTTTGTTTCTTGTTTTGTTTCTTTTTTTTCAATCAAGAATTTTCTACAAATCGGCTGTACACTTTACATCTACGAAATCAATGTAAAACCAGTTATTTATTGCATAAAAAATTATTGACTTACGAACAAATGACAGAAAGCAAATACTTATACCACGGAGTGAGTAATGTATGTATGTATGTATGTATGTATGTATGTATGTATGTATGTATGGGCGTCCACAACAATTTTTCCTGGTGGTGGGGTAGTGGTGCAAAGCCAGAATGAAAGGGCCGAGCCTTCAAAGTGATGCCAATAGGGTCGAGCGGAGAGGCAAACCCTCCCAAACGGATTTGGGTAGTTTAATATTTTGGGGGTTTGTTTAAATCTTATTGCAGGCTTGCATCTCTCTCTCTCTCTCTCTCTCTCTCTCTCTCTCTCTCTCTCTCTCTCTCTCTCTCTCTCTCTCTCTCTATATATATATATATATATATATATATATATATATATATATATATATATATATATATATATATATATATACACTGCACAATGGATTTTTTAAAATTGGGGAGGCATTTGGCCCTCCCCCGATTTGCCCCCCCCCCCTGCGGACGCTCATGTATGTATGTATTGTATGTATTAACTGCACATCAGCACAATAATGGTTATATTGTCAGAGAAAACTAATTAATTTTATTAAATACCATATTTTAAATAATGAAGGTCGTTGATTAGCTGAAAATAATTACCAAAAATATTTATTTTTTAGCAAAGTGTACGCATTAGAAGGATAGAACCTAAAGCAATTTTTATTTTATCGCTCTCACCTATTAGGTACTGGACTTAAACGGGGAGATCCGACCAGATTGGATTTTATAGTTTGCACTTACATGGGAATTGTTCTCAAAAACGATCCGCGCAACATGTCATTTTTGGCGTTTTAAAATGTTCCTCTTGGATAGATTGTCATTGGGATCTCAGAATGTTTTGCCGGTCTTACCACGAAAGTGGAGTAATTTACCCAAATGTCCATGGGAACTGATTTAGCTGTAAAATCTTATATATATATATATATATATATATATATATATATATATATATATATATATATATATATATATATATATATATATATATATATATATATTCGTCCTTTGATACACCCTTGCAAAATGAGGGAGGATAATAAACAGCCGTTTGTGGGGCCAGTTGTATGTGGGAGTTTTGCAAGATTCACAAGATGCAAAAACTACGCAGGGGGAGTGTCCTACCGGTTCCATGCCTGAATTGCGGGGTAGGAACTCAAGCCCAAGCCAGGCTACGTCGTCCGTGCAGAAACAGCAGGGCATTATCCAAACTGGTGCGAGAAAGGCCTTTGGTAGCGTGCTAAAGCAGCTACATAAAACCGCTAACTGGATATGCGAAAACCACCACGAAGATGTGCCCTCATGGCAATGCTATTTGAAGCAGAGCCACCCAAAGAACATTGTGAAGAATGAGCAGTCTCGACGACACGATAAAGTTCTTGCTTTCCGTGACGCTGGGGATGACAGGCAGGGAAATCAACCGCATCCTAGTTAAGGTCGGAATAAAAGTCACAAAGCACAACGTTAACAGCGTCCTGTACCGCGGGAAGTTTACGAAATATGCGGGCAGCAGGCAGAGATGGTGCGCGCCTTTATAACCATTGGTGACGTCGAGGGAGCCAAGACCGATGCAGCGGAGCTGAGTACTATTACAACCGTCGCAGCCGTTATATAGGCAAGATGTGCATTGGATGTTTTTGGATCGACGCGCTTGTACCCACGCTCCTGCCGATAGCGGTGTTAGTGGTGCTTGTCGTTGCCACTCTTTGCCCTGCAAAAAATGTTTCCTGAGCTGATACTGGTGGCACACAAACTTCTGCTGAGCCTTTGGCCATATCGAAAGGGTGCTATGACTCGAAAATCTGCGGCGGTGGTGCGCGAGGAGGTGATCATGGCACTATCATCAGAGCTCGTAAGAGGGAGACTCAGTTAGAAACACCGCCGGGAACAGGCCAGGTTGGGACAGGCTAGAGGAGTGAATAATACAGCTCAGGCTGAAACTTCGCCTAGCTTTGTGTGAGATCCGCGTGACCCTCGATGCTGCCTTGCGCTATTAGCGAGTTTTTTTTTTGTTTTGTTTTTTTTTTCTGCCTTACTAAACGCCACCGCGCAATGCGTCTTTCGGGCGGTCAGCCGTATTTCGTTCCTGAGGGTCGTGTACTTATTCATCTCATCCAAAACTAGCGAAATCTCGTCCTCAGAGAGCTATTCCGGAGGGCGCGCGAGACAAGGGCCGCGATGGAATTGAGCTTGCCTTCTGGGAGAATCGAACCTCATCATGCTTTTGTGCCTTCACGAGGAGACGGCGGACCACATATTGGCCGGCAAGCAGGACAAGCCCGCGAGCGGAATAGGCAACTTCCAGTAGGATTGCGAGTGGGGCGGCCGCCATGGTGGCCAGCACGCCAACACCCGCGACTCTGGCGCATATGGCTAAGGTGCTGGACGCCGCCGCCGTCCCGTCTAACTTTGATGGACCCTACATACCTTTTGCAGAGTGTACGCCGCTGCTCGAATTCCGGTCTGAGCTGCACTTCAGTATCGCCGATCTTTTTCAGGCGGTAGTTGTGGGAACTCTTTTCAGTCTGCAGCTGGGGGTACATTATAAGCCGTGGCTGAGTTGTGAATGTTTAAATCGCACTAGGTCAGTGTTTAGATGAGCAGCTGGAGTTCGATTCGTTGCTCTATACTTCTCGAGGTTTCCACGGCTTCGATATAATAGCTACTACCCGGAAATGCGAAGTCAAGGGACAAAACATAAAACTGGTTTTGTGTGCTTACACTAACACACTCGTACGCAAGCATGCGGCTGGGGGGAGGGGGGCTGTAAACCACGTTTGTGACAGAATGGACCCTTAGGGTAACTTCAAATTCATTACCAAGTAAAAGCAGCAGGTGCCCACTGACTGAAAAACGGTGGATCGCAGGCTCCGCACCAGCACTCACCTCGAGCGGATAAACGTAGGCAGAACTTACTCTCGCCTAACGGGGATTTCCCCTAGAACAGACCAACGGGACCACAATTTTTACTTTCGTCAGAGAGATTACATTATCCGTCAGCAAGAAGAGTGATAAGTGGAGGGGAGCACAGACGGGTAGACATAAGCCTTTGTAACCACACCTTGGGGGTCAACATGTTCCGCCACAGCCAACGATTTTGTTTGCGTTCATATTTAGGTAGTCCTTCATGGGGTCGGTTCCATTAACGCCTACGCTGAAGACATCCGCATGCTCACCGTATGATTTCGTTGCCCATACTTGTGGGTCAAAAGAATCCGTCACGTCCACGCTTTTTGTTTGCGTTTCCCGAGGTGTTAATCTGCTCGAGATGCACGCAGATGCTTGGGATGGTTACATTGTGGGTTCCGACACCGTAGTATTCCCCTGTGAAACCAAACAGAAAAGAAAGCTCGTCTTAATTTGAAAGGACCAAGCGGAGTTATAGTCCACGACCAGCCCCGTAACGGAGTCCGGCAATATCTTCCCAAGAGTGGTCACATTGTAGTACCCATCAGGGATCACAACCGCGGCGCTTACAACAGTGACGGTGCGGATGACAAAGACATCGAAGATGCTGTTGCCGATGGCTGCCGAGACGTTGTACAACCCAGGCACGTACATTATCTCCCACAGGCCAGCGTGGGTACAGGGTCCGGTTGTAGGCCACTTTTGGCCTGATGACCGCACCTATGACCACCAAGATCAAATGCACGAAATCAACGTCTGGGCAGCATTTATCACCAAAAACTCGGCAGGCTTTACCAAGACAGGCGTTGTACGGGTCAACGAAAGCATCCAAACGTATGGGCCGTCTTTGACTCGCAATCGCAGATGATGTGCTCAATAGTTTCTGGAAACAACGTCTTCATTACGCAGAAGCAGTTCTTAGCCAACATCGACGACATGGCCGCCAGGGCGGAAGACGATCCGGAGCTTTTGAACAAACACGAACAAATTATAAGTTACGCGAGTAGCAAACAAGACTACGCCCTTGGAGTCGGGCTTTACATGGTGCCGTTAGACATGGAGCTAAAGATTGGTAGTTACACCAGCTACAACAACAAATATTGGTTGCCAGAGAAGGTAACCAACGACCATGTAAACGCACAACAAAACGTGCCCCCAGTTTCGCCTGCAGATAAACAGGCGATTCTGCCAACAGAGGCGCCAAACCCAGTAGATTTTGAGCATCCTACCAACCGGTTGTCAGTCATAACGCCCTCGCCACCATCACTGCCAGCCACCGGCAAACAGGATAAAAAATCTACTGAGGCCAAGCAGGAGGCTGTAAATTGTGAGAACAACAAGACACCGCTGGTCTTGGGTGGGGCTGCGGTGGGCCTTTTCTCTATCTGGCTTCTACGCTAAGCGTCTGCTCATCTCTTTGCGCAGCACGGCGAGGAACGCGACACCAACGGCCACAAAGAGCACAATCATGTTGTCAGCGAGCCAGCCGACAGCGTTGGCCGCGTTTCTAAACAAAAAGAAAACGATGGCGCCAAAAGTTCCGGGTAGCCCGGGCGCTGCATTTTTGGCCAGCGACATCAGCATTCCCGACAACCGCACCAGCTGCTTTTCCACCCACTCCCTTGTTGCGCCAGGATCTGGTGCTTGGGCCGGCGCCGGAGTTGGCTCGGCGCTTCCTCCACTCTTGACCGCGGGCACAAGAGTGCCTATGATGAAACCTAGCGTGATAAGAATTGATAATATGGTGACGTCTTGTTCACGGAACATAGTCCGCAGCTTTTCGCAGAGGGTTGTATGCTCGTAGACGGCATGGCCGATAATTTTACGGATGGCAACCAGCTCCTGATTAAGGTCATCTATTTTCCCCTTCTTATCTTCAAGTGCAGATTGCAGATTCTCGCGATCTCTTTCATCTTGAGCCTGTTTCATGGCGTTTCTGAGCTCGTCTGCCTCTTTCTGGGCCTGCTTGTTTTTGGCGGCGTTGTTCGCCAGCGCCCTTTTACAGGTTTGCAGGGCCCGGTTTGAGGCCCAGTATTTCGTGCATCAGAAAAGCGTCCGGCGCCTATACCGCAGCCTCCTTGAACGCGATGTCCTCCTACCATTCGGCTCGGATTAGATCGTCGTCTGTGTACGCACTGGTGTTTGCCGGGATAAGCCTGCCGAACGTCCTGCAGTTTTCGGACTGCTGTGCGTTCTTTCCAGCAAATATAAGTAAGGCGTACAACATGATTTTCCCCCAAAACTGTCACAGACTTTTAGCTGAGATTAAAAAACATTCCGTAAAAAAAGGAATACAAAAATTGACTTGGAACAAAAGTAGTAATAACATTCCGAAACTGTCACGGACTTTACCGGACACTCAAAGTAAAAAAAGAATGTAAAATGTTGGGCTAGACTAAAAGTAGTACTAAAATTCCGAGACTAAAATAATTTCCAGAGACTAAAAATGTCCGAAAAGATCTTGAAACATGGTCGATACAAAAAAAAATATTCAAATTTGTAAACTGATACGGAACTGAGCGGAGATTTTTAAAAAATTGCCCCTAATTATAAAAAAAAATAAAATTTAATAATGTACAAATGTACATTTTTTACAAATCAAAAATAAACAAATTACACCGAATTTAGCTAAATCTAAAAAATGTCCAGAGAAATTTAAAAATTGCCAAAAATGTTTTCAAACTGTAAAAATAAAATTAACAATTTTAACAGAAAAAGTTTACAAATTGTTAATTATATATATATATAGATATATATATATATATATATATATATATATATATATATATATATATATATATATATATATATATATATAAACAAATTTAAAAATATTTCACGCCGTTTTGAGTGACCAACACCCCACACTTACTAACGAAAACTCAACAGCTGAGGCGCGGACGTGAAGGGAAACATCTCTCTTAGAAACAATTCAAAGATCGACAGAGAGAATGTGAAAGAAAATATCCAAAAGACATCTTTTTCTTTCAGAAAACGAGTCAACACCATTTTTTTTCCCCTCTCATTACAATCAATATTCTTTAATCAGCCCCGCTCACTCAAACATTAACTATGAGAATGGAGGATTAGGGCACGTCCCTTCCTCTTCATTTACAAATACCAAAACATTAAACATGAACATATTTACAAGGTTGACAACGTTGTGGAGTCAGACTTTACTTCCAATGATATAGTACAGTGTCAGTTTGCCATCGATACACACTTCGTTTCTGAGCTAAACAAAATAGAGAACCATAATGTTCACAAAACTACCTTTCTATTGTGTCATCTTTCTAGATAAATCACATCCGAGGGGAATCCAAGACTGCGTTAATGAAGAAAATACACAAGATATTGTCCACACATTATCGAATCTGATCCTTGCAATATCACATTATTGAACTGAGTGGATACAGCACTTTTTCTCATAAAGTCGATGTTGTCGTCTTCCAGAAAAATCCATAAAAATTAAAATATCTCACATTGTGTTTTTTGGAAAAGAAGACGGCTACCCAATGGGTTTCTGGACGATGAATGGAGTCTGTGTTAATGACATAGGCTTGAACGTCTTTAGGTTTTTGATGAGGAAATTTATCTTTAGCACACACCACTGGATTTCAAGAAGCTGTGTATGAACTGTGAGTCAGAAAGTAATGAAGTTCCCATGTATCCATTTTTCACAGGTAATGATAAGTCATGAGTTCACACGACTTTTCCTTGAAAATATCTATCAAGTCAGTCGATGAAGGGGAAGGCTCTATACTCTGTTGCAAGAGAGCATCGATGCGTTTCGTTTCCAAAGAAGTCAATTGAGGTAAGGAATGGTCACTCAAGTCTTTATACCACCCTTTCAAGATCTTCTCTTCTGAGATAAGGGTCCAAGCGTCTACTAGATACTCTTCCAACTTTTCTTCTTGATTCATCATCAAATATTTGTCGTGTTGTTTCTGACTAGGATGATCGATTTGACAATCACAACAATGTTTTCTAGCCAGGCTTGTAATTCTTTCAGTCAAATGACGAGCAAAACAGGAGACTAAGTGTTGTTCCTGTTTTCGACATCTTGACATCATGACTGTATTTTTTCTTATTTTTCTTCTTCTTCACTTGCGGTTTGTGACTGCTGTTCTGGGTTGAAAATATCATCTTCGCCTATCTACATAGCTTCAGTTGTTTCTTAATAATCTGTGATCACTTCTCTCAGACTGTTGATTTCCAGAATATTGTCAAATTCTGCACAAGAGATGACGTTCACTATATTTGCTAGAGCTACTGGAAACTGAAGTTTCACATGAAGTTGGTCTGATTTTATAGGCTGGAAATGTCCTTCGTCGTTGCCTATGTCTGGAGTGACATCAAAGTCCCACAAAGCAAATCCTGCGACACAAACGTCGTACGAAATGCTGTGGCTACTGTTGGTTCCCAATTGTCGTGTGTCTTCAAACAGAGTCAAGTAATATTTAAAGCAATTATTTCTGGGCAAAGTTAGGTTCAGAGGGTCTTGTATACAACGTCCAGCCATATCGAGTGACTTCGACCTTGGACACGTTAAAGTGTTGGAACTCGAAAGGCTTTGTTGAGGGCAGCATTACTGACAATGTCGATGAGTAAACGTGTTGGTAGTCAACCTTGGAAAACATGCTCTTAGAGTCCGGAGGCAATGGTGAGCTTTTTTACTTCTACTCGTCTTAGTTGATACTTGGCTGTCGTTCTGCTCAGAGTTTGACTGATGTCGTTTCCCACTTTAGGTAATACTTTCACACGTCGCACGTAAAGTCTGGAGTCTTTGATGTTCGTCTTGTACTCGTTAGCATCAGCCATGAAATGAAACACGGTACTACTTTGATTCAGTCTCAGACGTACATCCATTTCATCCAACAAGTATTTCTCTTGCAACCACATGTTCAAGTGCAAACGATCCATCAGTTCTAAACTATGTCCTTCTTTTATTTTCTTTTGTCGGCGTTAAATGCAACATTGTAAGCATCGTCATCTACACTCAACTATGTGTCGTTGAACTTGTTCAACGTGTTAGTTTCCACACTACTGAAGCATCCAGATGTGTGTTGTTGACTTCTTTTCCGTACGTCGATATTTCTCAGGTAAGCTCGGTAATAGCAAGTGTCCATGCTGCGGCTCACTAGTTTATTATTCGATCACAAATCCGCTTCGCTGAACAACGAATGCTTGAAATTGTTGACGGGAGCTACTCTGGCATAGGAGCCTGGATTGGTGCTGTCCGTTTTG
This sequence comes from Margaritifera margaritifera, assembly GCA_029931535.1. Classification (NCBI taxonomy): domain Eukaryota; kingdom Metazoa; phylum Mollusca; class Bivalvia; order Unionida; family Margaritiferidae; genus Margaritifera; species Margaritifera margaritifera. The sequence goes on from JAQPZY010001686.1 coordinate 1,123,004, forward strand.
AGAACTTTGACTTTGAGATATTAGTAACTGTGATTGACATTGCTGTAATCTAGGTGCTGATGTGATCAAAGACGACAAGACTTGGAACATTTGCAATAATCTCGGTCGAAAATTAATTTTTTTTTTTTTTTTTTTTTTTTTTTTTTAGTTAGTAAACGAGAGCTGTGTATCTATGAGATCTGAAGACTTTTCGACGTCTCTTTCTGCTTTGTCTTTGCTGTGGCGTAGAGGATGAATTAATGCCTTCATCAGGGGTGTGAAGCGAATTTATAAATGTGTCTCGGCGACCCAGGAGTTCTTTTCCTGTTTGAATCAACACGTTTTCCTGCTTTCGTTATGGCTTGTTTGGGACTTTGTTGGTCGATGTGTACGTTTTGTATAAATTCTATACCTTGCGTCAAAGTTGCATGCAATCCTCGAGTAACCATTGGTTTCAAGGTGGGTACTATCGTGCGAAAAGGTGATTTTAGCATATTTTTATCTTAGTAAATAAAAAGCAGTATCTATGTAACACTGGAAATGTTAACACTGGTATTAGTGACTTTCATAATATGATTTTCAAAATGATCAAAGGAAGAGTATAAACAACAACCCGCAGTAAATTTACATACCGCAGTTTTAAGGATTTTAATCAGGAAAACTTCAATGCAGACCTACAGTCTACACCTTTTCATGTAGCTTATATAGTTGACGATCCTAACGATATCTACTGGTCATTTGAACAACTGCTCTCAAATGTGATTGAGGATCATGCTCCTCTTAAACAAAAAAGACAAAGAAAGCAATCTGCTCCCTTTATCAATGGCAACCTTAGAAAAGCAATATATAGGAAAGCTCCACTACTTCATAAATACCAGAGATCTAGAAAATACAAAAACTGGAACAACTAAAAACAACAAAGGAATTTGGTGACCAAACTCAGACGCGAAGTCATTAAAGTTTACTTTCTTGAACCCTGCTCAGGCAGAACAAAAAGTAAGGATTTCTGGCCAACCATTAGGCCATTGCCCGGTAAACAAAAGTGTTTTAACACAGAACTCAATAATCCTTCAGCAAAATGATGAGATTATCTCTGATCAAGCCTGCGTAGCAGAGCTCTTGAATGATTTCTTCATAAATGTTGCTAAAGACATAGGCAATAACCTCCTAATCTACGACGAACACCCAAGCATACAGGCTATCAAAAAAGAACTTCAATATGTCTACAAAATTTGATTTGTCTCATGTCACTGAAGACTTTACAGCGAAAGCCATATCAAATATCAGCATTAAAAAAGCAACTGGGATAGATCTTATTTCACCAAAACTATTAAAACTTGGAACTCAGTCACTGACTGGTCCTATAACCAAACTCATAAACTACAGCCTTGACCAAAACATTTTCCCTACAAGACTCAAGGAAGCCCAGGTGGTTCCGATATATAAGAAAAACGACCCACTTGATAAACAAAACTACCGTCCTGTCAGTATTCTCCCAACTATATCGAAACTCTTTGAACGAGCTATCTGCGACCAGATCACAAAGTACTTTGACAATATCTTGCACCCACACCTTTCTTCTCTCAGAAAAGGTTTCAGCTGTCAAACTACACTACTTCGATTACTAGACTTAGCCCTAGACCAAAACAAATATGCTGCAGCTATTTTGATGGATTTATCAAAAGCATTTGACTGTTTACCCCACAAACTCCTCCTCCAGAAACTGGCAGCATATGGACTTTCAGATTCGGCAGTAAACATTATGGCAGATTATCTCTCAAACAGAAGACAGTGTGTCAAAATAGGAAACTCAACTAGTTCATAGGCAAATATTTATAAAGGTTACCCCAAGGATCAATTCTTGGACCCATACTTTTAATATCTTTATTAATGACATCTTCTTTTTCATAAATGATTCTGATCTATACAACTATGCTGATGACAACACACTTGCCTACCACAACGACTTTAGTATTATGAAATCTACTTTGGAAACGGACTGCAATACTTTGATTAGGTGGTTTATCAACAATGAAATGAAAGCAAACTCTGATAAGTTCCAAGCTATTGCACTTGGAAAGAAAACCAAGAAACAACTTAAGACTTTCTCCTCCAGAGAGGCCAGTATATCTTGTGAAGATTCGGTAAAACTACTAGGAGCAACTTTGGACTTTATGCTCAACTTTAATCAGCAAGTTACTGAAATTTGTTAGAGAGCATCTAAACAATTAAATGTGCTCAAACGAATTGGAAAATACCTTACAACTGAAGGAAGACTGGCCGTGTACCACTCTTTGATCATGGCTAACTTCAACTACTGCCCCCTGACCTTGCATTTCAGCAGTCTCACTAACACGAACAAACTTGAAAAACTCCATGAACGAGCTCTGAGATTTGTATTCAATGATTTTAAGAAACCTTACTCTGAACTCTTGGATGAAGACCATGGCACTTGAAGTATTCAAAATTTAAACAAGAAATGTCCGGTATACTTAAATGATCTAACAGTTTTTAAAACTTCTTACTCTTTTAGGTACGTAATACTGTGGAGATACAAAAAGTAAAAACATCCAGGTTCGGGCTACAATCCTTTAGGTATGCAGCAGCAAAACTATGGAATTCTCTCCCCAATAACTTACGAATACCCTCAGATTTTAACAATTTTAAGTCCCTCTTAAAGACCTTGTCTGGGAGCTCACTGTGTAAATGCTCCCTATGTAAACACAAGTAAATAATTTGCTGCTGCTATCTATACCAGCTGCATGCTTAGCGTTTTAGATTCGAGTTTAGTATATATGCTTGAAAGTATTGATTGCCCTAAATGTTGTATATATGCTTGAAAGTATTGATTGCCCTAAATGTTGTATATATGCTTGAAAGTATTGATTGCCCTAAATGTTGTATATATGCTTGTAGTAACTGATTGCCCTATTTTTTGGCTTGTGTCGCTTACAAGTGGTTTTTAGATGGATTTTCCTCCTTTCAGAAGATACTTTTATAAATTTGTTTGTTTCTGATGCATTAACACTTATTGTATAAGTGTGCTTGTGTATGTTGTGCATATTCTGTCCTTGTTCTTGTATATTTAAAATCGGTTTGCATGTAAATGGGATCTTAAGGATGTATTTGCCATTATTTTTAACCAGTATATTTTAACACTGTGTAAGTGTAGAGTTTATTCTATTAAGTGTAGAGATTATTCTATTCATGTAAAAAAAAAGAAAAAAAAAGGTAAGCCTGATTGTTGAAGTTAATTGTTATTTCATTGTTTCAAGTCGGTAATATCTCCAACGAGCTAATGTTTCTTATTATGTAAAGCATCTCCGACTTTAAATAAAATTTCTCTATGTCTATGTCTATGTCTATATTTCTTAAACCATGTAATCGTTGTCGAACTACTCTTCGGTACATAGGATACATCTGTTACAATTCACTGGAATACCGTTTTCGAAAATGTAGTTTCACGGTGAATTTTCCTTTCAAGAATACAATATTTTATCTAAGATCTCCTTTAATACTAATATTGACACTGTCAAAATACGATTTACTGACAGGAAGATAATGAGGATGCACACATTCTCGGTGAACGCGATACGTGTTGCCTCCTTCATTGTAAGCAGCAATGGCAGAATCCACTTTGATAGGAATGACTCTCATCAACGGATCAACTGTGTTTCCTAGGACGTTGTACTTGACAAGATCAGAGCACACGAACATAAAATTCAGTCCTTCGTTAATTCTATAGATTTGCGAAAAATACTTGTAGAATCGGTCGTTGTTGTTGATGTCTTTTGACTGCGGTGCTATGTTTGTGTTTCCACCCACAATAGCAAAATAAAGTGGGAGAAATTCTGATAGTCAGCGTTTTGGCGTCGGAAAAATCCATTTTCAGAAGATGAGCATTTTTATGGAAGTCCATCAGTACACTTCGGCAAGTTTTGTCTAGTGCTTTGCCAAACTAATCATTGAAAATAGCTGAAATCGTTTCGCAAGATGTTGAGCATTAACATAAAATCCTGCGGGAAATCTCATGGAATAGATATTCAAATCAGGATTTGCTGGCGATTGTGTTTTGGATTCGTCAATGAAAGGATCATTTTGTCCGAGTGTTCTTCAACTTGTTCGTTGAATGTTTCCACGAGGAAATTGGCTTGATCTCCAACCACATTCCTGACTTAAGTGGGATAAATAATTTCTATCAAAGCTATTTTCCAATGAGCTTTGTGATCTAATTGTATGACTTGAGATAATTTGGCCCTGAAACAACATAAAGTGTTCTTGGGAAACACATCAATCCATAGAACTGTCACTTGGTAATGTTAAATAAAATTGATTATTCATAGTTCGATGGTTCTGGTCTCGCTCAGTATCAAAGGATAATTTTCTAAAGAGGGTTATAGAGGATGACTGATGTGACTGGAACAGTTGTGACTGGCGTTGGCGTGGCTACCGTTGTTGTTAATGTCGGTGTATTTCAACGAAGGATTGGGAAGAATATAACCAATACAACTGCTAAGTAAAATAGTCCACAGTTATTTATCTCCATGTTGCAAACTAAAATTTTCAATGGCTGTTCCAATGACACAATACACCACACAAATTTGGCAGGAAAAGACGATTTCGTTGTTCGAGGCACGTTCCCAACACCACACTCACAGTGGTTGTTTTTGTAGTTCTTGGAGAGATGAACTCTGAGAAGGAGATTCAGCTGCGTTTAACGGCATGGTGGTAATTTTTACTTCTTTTTATAGTAGATGACTTGTGAAGCGGTAATCCAACAATAGAAACTGGATGGATATCCATTCCAGCGGACTTTCACTTCTTGGAGTCGACGATTTCCCACTTTGTGTGTTCTTCGATCGAGAATGCTTTCGATATCGTACACGTCATCTTCTTTCTTAGTCACTTGTTGTAACTCGGGCAAGTAAACAGTTCCTTTCAACACTTCTCCTTTCATATCTTCCAATTTATAGACAGGAGGATCACGTTCACGTACTTCTTCTGTGACACAAAATATTTTTGTTCTCCAGTTGGGTAAATAACCTTTGTTAAAAGTGCGTTTTTATTTTTTCTAATGCGAACCCAATCTCTAGTGTTTAACACTTCTTTCTTTTTTCTTATCTTTGACGTTCCAGACAATCGATCAAGCACAATCGCTTCGTTTTCAGGTGTCACTTCTTCTGGAGCATATTCGATGCTACAATGGTACTAATGATTGCAAGCTTTCACTAAACGTGGTGTCACGTCGAGGTATTTTTAGAGTATGTTGATGTGTAAACTATTTCGACATAAGTTCTTTTAAAGCTCTTTGAAAACGTTCCAGGACACTAACTTTTGTTTCAGGATTTTCGGTGGTAAAAAAATGGATGTGTCTTTTTTCAATTCTTTTTGAAAAGCTTGGTTAAGAAATTCGCTGCCTTTGTCTGTTTGCCATCGTAGAAGGCGTCAACCACTTTGTTCAAGACAAGTTTTAAATCTCGCCCTACCTAAGAGCATGTTTTAGAAGCCAAAGGAACAACCCAAGTCGAATTTTAAAACACTTCGAAGACACAAAACAAATATTTGTAACCTCAAACGTACGACGTTAATGAGATACATCCGCTAAATCTGCTTGCCACTGATGATCGATACCTGCTACTTTCGTTTTACTTCTGGAAAATGTTCGTCGCATGGGTTTGCGTAACGTGTTCGTCGATTGTTCTTGTAACCATTGACGTACATCTTGAAGACGTAAACTTTTGAGTTTGGTTTTAGCTGCAAGATACAATTTTTTAATTCTTCTGTAGCCAGCGGAATGAGCAGGATTGTAGTATATGCTGGTTAAAAGTGTATCCAAGTGGATGCTACTGTTGCTGATCCTCAATAAGTTAACCAACTGCCCATGCTCTTTTCTTCTTGCAATATTTTTTTAAAAAATTTATTTTATTTTATTTTACTTTTTATTGCAATGCTTTACGTATCCGACTAGCAATAGGAGTAAACAATGTCTGAGCAGAAGTGATCGGTTCATGTTTGACGTCCTTCTTCACTTCTTTTGTTTTCCCTTCTGCTGGCAAGGTTGTGAACATTATCTTTTTGATCCAACCAATTCTTGATGTAGGTGTTGTCAAATTGGGTATTTTAGCAGCTGGAATTTTAAACTCTTCTTCGAATTCTTTTTCTCACCTTTCTCTGTTAGCCCCGTAGCCGCGTCTATCATCCTCTTGGGAGCTGATGCTACGTTTTGTTTTCTCTCAGAGGTTGTTTCGTCTAAAGCTTTCTGATGAAAGAGTTGAAGTCGTTCAATAATTGTCCGTATCGTTGCGATTTTTCTGTTTTTGACAAATATGTTCGATCTGTTTGATCCATCAGTGATTGAAGTTCTTGTCGTAAGTGTGACATCTCGGTGAGATTACGATTAGGAGGTAAATGGGATGTCTGTTGTTAGTACCAACGATAGAGTGCCATCCATCGTTTGTAAGGAACTGAAGGTAATTGTCATTCTTCCATTAGATCCAAGAGTACAAGTGTGATGTTTTTCCAGAAAGGTGTGTCCTTTTTATATTTTTTCTTAATCATCTCACCACTCCTCCTAAAAGAGGTCAAGTAATCGATGGAGCAGCCACTTTTAACAATGGTCTTATCATCATAGGTAGAAATCCTCCTCGTTGAACGAGCATTTTTTTGTGACTGATCGGCATTTCTTTTTCACCATTTGACAAGAACGTTACGATGTCGTCCTAATCGCTGTTTATGTATCTTGGTCAAAGGCACCGCTCCTTTCGAAACGTTCAAACAACAGGGTGCTTTTTGGATCATTGGTTTTCGCATTGGGAAATAGGATTTGGTAAGTACTGACAAAACATCCCAATGTTCTTCTAGGCTAGGAGGGAGTCCCTTTTTTCGTTTTTTGGAAGGTTTCTTTGGACGATGGTGTGAACTTTGTGACATCTTTGTTTCAGGAGGAAAATACTGAAGAAAATCGTATCCAACACTTCGTTTGTAAACTGGAATTAGTCTCCATACGACGTATCAACTTCACTTGAGGCACTACTGCTATGCCCAATTGACAGGACCTCCTTAGAAAAAAAAAAATTGGTAAGAAATCTGAAATAATCTGGTGTGGTCGGTTTTAAATCGATGAGTAAATACGCACGAGGTGTTTGAGTTGCATCGTCGTATGCATAATTCAGCAAAGGTGTTCCTAACTGTTTGGCAAACACTTGCACTTGAGATATATCTCTTGGACTTTTAAACAATACAACATAATGCACTTGAGATTTATCTCTTGGACTTTTAAACAACATAATGGGCATTGAGACTGATGGTGCGATGTTCTTTACTTTGTTGAAACAAATTTTGAGTAATGTAAATAAATAATAATATCCTTTTCGTGTAAACCAAATTTTAATTTTTTCTTTATCTTCTCCTAACATGTCATCGAAGATGACAAGATGTGTTTGATTAAAGTCAGACACGATCTCATCGTCTTCGAGAGGAATGCCTTCTACAAACGAAATAGATTCTCCTTGACTTTCTTGAAGTAATGTGTAAGCCGATTGCCACTTTTTGTAACACCACACAATACATTGGGGTGGACGATCAAACAAATGTGATTTGTGTTCGATCAAACGTTTGATAAATTCAGTTTTGCCTGAACCACTTGGTCCAGTAATCAACATGTTAAAGGGAAGACGAAGATAAAAGGCCTCCCAACTTTGACGATCTAACTTGTCAATCACATGGAGAACAGAGGAGAAGGAAGAGGAGGAGGATGCATCTATAACTATGGTCTCTAATTGTTTCTAATTTCATGTTCACTTCTTGCACTGACTCTAAGTCTAATTCTTTGATTGGATTAACGACACACAATGTCTTTGGCATAGTCAGCCACCTCTTGTATCAAAGCATCGAAGCCAAGACTTTTACAGGCACGTACATCTTTCCAGTCGTAAATTTGTTGGTGTAACCAACTAGCTATCACACTTCTTAGTAAGTATGAAGCGTGGATAAAGATCGACAAATGTCTTCACATGGAGGTACACAACTTGTTTTCATCACTATTCTCAACACTTTTAGCACAATTTTTCTGTCGTACACATATAACGTTTTGGTGGTCATGTCTTTGCTGCATGTACTATTCATAAATAATCAACAAAGAATTTCCTTGGAATGGAAATCCAAGAAAAGTAGTCATTAACACACACACACACACACACACACACTGCATGGCGTCCAAAATTCAGTGGAATCGTAGGTGGAAACAGTTCTTGTAAAAAGGTTTGTTAATCCTCTATGTCCTGAACACTCTAATTAACTTCCTTCCACGGAATTTGTTGCAACACTGAGGACAAAAGTCGTGGCATGGGACGCTTTTATATTCGTTCTTCACAGCAATGTCTTTCTTTTTGATGAAATATTCACACGTTTGCCAAATGGAATCTGGTGCTAAAGGATATCGAAGAAATTCAGTCATTACCTCACTACACATCACACGCAGTGAAGGAGTTTCGTCTTGATGTGATACTTTTTGTAAAAGTCTTTGTTTTCAACTATGTTTTTAATCTTTTCCTGGACTCCGTTCCATGGAATTCTATGTATCACTGCCAAATTGTAGGTAGACGTCGTGACATCTAAAATCATTCAGGAGCACGTTCTCGTTGATGAAAGTCTGACCATTTGAACATCTTGACACTAATCAGCTTTTTATATTTTCAAATACCAACGGTTAAACGTCTATATCGTAAAGGATGCAATTGTGCTTTGCGTTTCACTTGAATCTGTACGAGCTCTCTGTAAATATGTTCTCGTAGCTCAGGAGGCAAACTACGACTTCTGTCTTCTAAAGTATCCGACATGAGGATCATATTTTGGACCGACTAAAGGAAGGTAGTGACAGCGCGGAGACCATCTGGCATGTTCCAGGTGAGCTGTATGTTTATACACCAATTCGTGAAGTGTCACACCACAGCTGAAACACTGTACTGTATCTCCTTCCTCAAGTAGACAAATCCGACTCTGGGTAACGATTTGGAAGTAGGTCCTTCCAGATATTTAGACCATTTTCCTTTGAACGTCTGGAATCGACTTTCAGGGTCACAATAGCCAGACAAAGACACGGGAAACCTGTATTCTTCTTTTATTTCTACATCTCGATGAGCTAGTGATATCCAGAGTGGTTTGCAAGTGCGTGGATGAGATCCGTAGGTAACTACACGCTCGGCATCACATTTACCAGTAAAGCACAAAGGTCGTGCTGCGTCGCTTTCACTAGTAGAGAGATAAGGCACACGAACGGCAAGGTCGTTTGCATTGCTGATGCTGCAGAGTAAGGCATCACTCTGGTCACAAGGCACATCATCGCACTCGAGTTCATTATCAAACTTTTAGTCTGGAGTAGGTTGTTATGTTGAATTATTCATAATCTTTCACGGTCGACGTTTCTATTCATTATGAATTGTTGGTCTTAGAACTTTTCCTTTATCTATACTGGAGATCAGCGTTTCCTTACTGTAAAGTGTTGTAGTCTGGAAATCGCACTCGTTTCTGGTACACAATTTGATAGACTTTTTCTAAAGGTCGACGGACGATTTGGTTGTTTTGAAAACATACAATTTTACGTGGATCTAATGTTTTCACGCGATGGTCTTGATCTTGTCCGGACTGTAAAGCTTCTTTTAAGGCATCAAAGTTAACCACTTGACTCGATACGTAGTACAGTGTTAGTCTTTTGATTTGCATTTGGTTTGAATTTCTCTCTTTCGGTCTATGTATTGGTATCCGTAATTTGTGGGGTCACCGCTAGCAAAACTGACAATAGTGCCTAAACGATCCCGTTCGAATGTTGGGTGTTGGCTATGTGGACAATGAATGTACATACAACTGTCCTTGTCAAAGTACAGGACTCAATCTACTAAAAGTTCTAAGGCATCATATGATTTTAAACGAGCATTGGCTGCAATGATGACATTGCTAAATGCGTCGGGTGGTGCAAACTCTGCCGCTTTTTCGTAATTCACCAAGATCAAATCTTCACGAAGGATTTCCATGTGTTTCATGAGTTTTCCTTTGTCGTCCACCAGTTGAAAGTAGCGACTAAAATCTGCCAAGTATTCCGTCTTGGGCAATATCGGACGTTGCGCCAATTTTCCTCGCAAACAATTTAACATAACTTTAGCAAACGATCGTTTTTCTTTGTTCTTTTCCACCTGTTCCAAAGTATTACCTTCTAAGGAGCGGTACCGTTCTTTGAATGTCTTCTAGCGTCAGACACGAAGATGGATAGCCACTAGCTTCTTGTTTCAGTTCGAGAAAGTGGTTGACGTAGCCTGATAAAATTCCTGGACTCGAGTCGTCGTCCTTTTGGTATTGTTCTGTGATAGGAATGGTATCCTTAATCCTGAGCATGAACAATTCGACACTCACCCACGCTCCTGTCAAAGCGCGTTCTTCATCCTTGTGGCAACAAGGCTGGTCTTAATTACATGTTTCAGCACACGTACGGCATAAAAGGAAACATCAGTTTTCCTTGGCAATGACGTGGTAAGACAGGATGGTACAAGTGGGTTGGAGGCAAGACTTTGCATTTGATCAATCCTTTGTATTGACGAATGTGTTCAACGTCGATGTGTTCTGTTATCATTTCAGGGTGCCCAGTAGGGAATCGCTGATATTTGCACACGCAAGGATAAAAAGATCACATATAGATGTATTTAATTTCTTCTCCTTGAGATTCGTCCACGTCGTACAGCAAACGTGTTGCATTGGTTCCTCCTCCAAACAAACTGTCGCGTGGATTCAAAGGTTCGATGTCCATCTCGTCGTAATTCTGGATCGGTTTTGAAACGTCGATCGTACTCGTGCGCTCACATTTCTATCACTTGTGCCCTTGTCTTTCTAACTTCAGGCGTTGTTGGTATGTTTGCTCGTACAACTCTCCCATGGTAAACTCTGAGAAAGGACTTTCAGGTTTCGTTGAGGAAAACAAGTAGGGCATCCGTGAAATAAACATCCCTGGAACTCGTAGACGATCTGGGCTTTTCTAAATCATAACCCATCTACAGAAAGACTTTCCAATTTTCTTTTCCCCACCGTTTCTAGCATGTTGTATCCATTTATTTTCACTTTCACGCAAGAATTGCAGCCAACGCAAAGCTTTGACTGAGTATCGACGGCTGTCTGAAAGATAGGATTGAGGGGGTATGATGGTAGTTAGTTCTCAAGCATGAATTTATTTATACGTAGACTAATCCACACGCTTTGGCGGTGGTAGAAGCTTCCTTCAAAGGATCGATGCCTCCGTGATTCAAAAATAAATGTGAAACTTTTCCACAGCAACGGCGTAAAATGTCCACATCGGATCGGCAATATTTCAACATTTCTTCTTGAAAGTCAAAACGGGTTTGAAGAGTGAATTTGGTACCAAGCGTAGAATGCTTCTCGTTGTTCTATGTGCATACCGTCAGGGTTGTAGTAGTGAACGTCAGGGAAATGCGGGAGCACAAGGTGTTGATTAGCTTCGGTATTGAAAAAGTGTAGAAAATAGCTTATTGCCATTTCTGTCATTCCAAACGTTTTAGGCATTCTACTTAAAGGCATGGCTAAATAACTTATGGAATCTTTAAACTGTACTTGTCACACTTTCATGTAGATGAGTTTAGCTCCATTCATGATATCTGTGGGACATTCGATGCTTTGTTCTGAATAATATTTCAAAAGAAATTGTCCATTGTATCCCGAGAAAATGTTAGTCATCACTGTAGCATATCGATGGCAGTCCCCGTAACGCTGAATGTCCTCTTCGCTCCAAGTGTCGTCGATAGAGTCTAAAATCCAAAATTGAAAAGAGTGCGGGGTCCCGGAAAGGTTTTTTCACGTCTTTCTAGAATCTTAATACAATTGAGACAGTGAAAAAATATATGTTCTTGTATGCACTTCTCCCAAGTCCGATGAGCTACGCAACAATTAGGAACGTCAATGCTAGTTTCTTGTGTACATTCAAAGATAAAATCTACTTGTTTCTTTTTGTTCTTGTTCTGATCTTCCTTGAAGTCTTCCTCCAGTTCATTCTCATATTTTTGAATATAGCATTCATGCTCAAAGTACATGATTTGGTCACAAAAACGGCAGCTTTTCTTTGCTGAACAAACGTATGCCTTTGAATTATTGGTTTGAATAAGATGTAAACAAGTGGAGCACAATCTCAATAATTCGGAAGCACTTTTCTGCTGGTTAACTTGTTTCATACGATGATGTTCGTAACAAGAGGGACTGACAAAGGTTCGCTTGCAAGAAGAGCAATGGATTCGTTCCTTCCCTTTAGGAATGCATGGTTTGGACGCTAAACAAGCCCGGCATCTATCTCCACAATAAATGTGTTGGTCCCGACTGCAAAATCCTTGGTGACATTTCTCGCAGTAGTATCCGTATCCGAGAAATCCTGTGATACTAGTAATAGCATCGAAATGCTCTTCATGATGATACACATGAATGTATTTTCCGTCTGGGAAATCGGGTCCTCGAAACGCGATAGCTCCGCGAAGGACTTGTGGGTACACTTTCAAAGTAGAACGGGGAACCAACACGTCTTGAAGTTTCTGCATTTCAGGAATGCTACACAACGTCTCTCTGGAAATGCCTGCTTGCTGCAAAAGGAGTTCTGCTTCTTTTTGTTGTTTAGCTCTGTCCGATTTTCTTATGCTATCCCATGCTCTTTTCCATTCTGCGATCTCGTTTTTCTCGGCATACGTTCATCCCACAACGATGGCACGGGCTAAGAACATCTGGTCTTGTGAGTTGTCAATTTGGATGCTATTGCGTTTGGTAGTGCGAATGTTATCTACCAATAACACTCTGCGTCGTCCGCTACCTGTAGGTGGTGAAACGTTTGTCGTGTGAAGAGTAGCTTTTTCATCGGTCCTGTTAAACTCGTCATTGGATTGTTAAACGTGTTGACTTTATCAATGACATTGGAAGGTGTTAATTCTGCCGTTGTACTAAACTCGATCCAAATAGGAGACTTCAAACTGTGTTGATGAATGGAGAATCTCAAACGATCGTCTTCTTTAGCTTGGCATTGTCGATTCATTGTCTCTAACAAGGAATCCCACAAATCTGTAATGAAACATGCTGCTTTCTCTGGTGGCAATTCAAACATGAACTCTTTAAATTTCACCGTGTAGGTGTAAGCGGTGATTCTAAATTTTATGGAAGTCAGTTTTTGCGTCTCTTGAATGTAAAAATAATCTTCGAGAGCTACTAAACGACTTTTGTTTTTTAGTGGATCTGGACTCTCTTGGTCTTGTGGCAGAGGAGGTAGAGGGTATTGGTTCAGTCTCACTCATGTCATCTTTGAAATCACTGACATGCACTTGTGCTAACACTTCAGTTAGCATATGAGGCAACACCGAGAGTCGTCGTCTTCGTCTCTTTACTTCTCCTTCTGGTTTCTCGTTGGAATAATGTAATCGTTTCATCTTGATTCCAAAATTTGATTTGACTAAGTTTTACACATACTCGCTCCTATATATACAGTGAGAGTTTCTCACCCTAAGAGTATAAAATTCATTCAGCTTTCAGACTGTGAAGAAGAAGATGGAAGAGTCAAAACAGATCGCCCTTCTCGTCAGATATTTACAGAGAGTCATTCGAAAGTATACTTCGAACAAGACTACGGACTACTCCACTCGAGATAAAAGTCAATATACTTGCTATGTCTGTCAAGAGAAAGGACACTGGGTTCTAAAATGTCCACAACGTCAAAGCAAAGGAAAGACAGAAGAAAAGAGAGACAAGAGTAAAGATACCTGTTATCATAGTCAAGAAAAAGGATATTGGGTTTCAGAGTGTCCCAAGAAAAAAGAGAACAAGCAAGAGGAGAAACATGTGGAGGGACATTCTTCAGAAACAGAAGAGAAACCGATACCCGTCAAGAAATGCTAGAAAGCAAGACAAAAAAAAGACAGTGAAGAGGAAGAACCCATACCAGTGAAGAAATTGAAAAAAAGAGACAGACAGAGAGAAAGAAGAAGAGATGGACTTTTGTGATGTTATGAAATTTTCATTGTGATTCTGATTCAAAAGAGAATATACCAAAGAAAACGTGTCTCTTTGTATTGATCTTTTATCTTTTCGTGTGGATAAGAGACTTGAGCACACTCACCATTGAATCATGGGGAAAGGGATTTAAGTGTTACTTGATTTGGCAATCACTGAGTTCTATTTCTTTTCTAAGAGATAGAGATATAGGTGGCTATGAAAAGGACCTTTTTTTTAAACTAATGGACTTGACATCATCAGCTTTAACTGTTTCAATCTCTTTCCACAACCAAGTCCTACTCCTCCTGCTGCTGTTGCTGCTTTGGTAGTGATAGTAGTAACTGTTGCTGCTGGCTGATGATGATGATGATGGCATCTCAGTGGCGGTGAGAGTGGATGTAGTTATAGAAGATTGTTTATAAATCTTGGCACGTGAAGGTCTCTTTCTCTTGGTTGAGCTAAAGAAATCTGATACAAATTCTCTCAGATACTTTAAATGCGCCAAAATGTATTGTAGCAGAATCACCGTTTTGTTTTCAAACCCTTCCTTCTGTCTTTCACAATTAAAAATTTTCCTCTTCTCGACTTCCTCTTCTCGTTTTCTTTTTTCCTCTTTTTGCTGTTTTTAAATAACTACTTCTTCTGCTTCTTTCTGTCGTTGCAAACAATTCTCCAATTCTTCCTTCTGTCTCTTTCTGAAATCATCCACCAATGGTAACGATGGAGATGGAGGTGAAGTACTACCGTTGCAGGCAAACAGTCGTGTGGAAACGACAAAAAAATCAGCCAAAGCTAAATTAAAGTCATCCTCTTCTGGAAGAAGAATACTGGTTACAGCTGAATTAGTAGTCGTAGTCATTGTATTATCACTCCGAGTATAGGAGGTCTCCGCAACAGGCGTACCCCAATGCATTATCTTAATGTTATCAGACATAGATATGGTACTCAAACTGTGCCACAATGGTAAACCGTAGGAACGTTGGTGTGACTATATATTCAATTTGATTGTATGAGAGACCCCAAGCTCTGACTGAAGTTTGTAACTCGCGTTTTGATTTGTGGAACATTTCAATCCATTTCGATCCGGTCTTAGGCTGTATATA
Source organism: Margaritifera margaritifera (assembly GCA_029931535.1). Taxonomy (NCBI): domain Eukaryota; kingdom Metazoa; phylum Mollusca; class Bivalvia; order Unionida; family Margaritiferidae; genus Margaritifera; species Margaritifera margaritifera. The sequence goes on from JAQPZY010001686.1 coordinate 1,138,102, forward strand.
CAAGCGCATTCTCCTATGGTGTCACCTGATCTCAAGACAACTCAAGCAAGATGTGGACTAGTTTAGAGTCATCAACCATTGTTTCGTGTATGTTGTTTAACCCGGAATACCTCATGTATCTGAAGGCATCATGGGTCATCACAAAGATTACGGACACGGATATCTGGAAGAGAAGAATTTATTTGGAAAAACAGGAGTGAATGAAGAGATTATTTTTGTATGGACATGCAGTGAGAAGAAGTTTGAGGAGAAGAACAGTGAAGCGGTGTGGTATGTGTTAATCCTCTTCTTTGGTTAACAACCCCAAAGTCCCTGTCCAAAAATTTTAATTTTAAAAATATTGTCTTGTGTCTTGTATGTAATCTCAGAATTTTAAACACAGTCCGAGAGCTATGGCTGAATCCACAGATCAAAAAGTGATTAACAAAAAAAGTCAGATCGTCAAAGTTGAGAGGCAGTCTATCTTCTCCGTCGATTCAACATGCTCCTTGCTGAATCCCGTAGTTCAAACACACTGAATGTATCAAACGTGTGATCGAACAAAAATTATTTTTGTTTGATTGATGAGGGAGTAAAGTAAACTAAATTGATTGAGTAAAGAAATTGACTTTTACTGTTGCAGTAGTCCACATTTTAGTGAAGAAACTGACTTGTAGCATACAATTTAGTGACGAAACTGACTTGTAGAGTTGCACTAACACCCATTTAGTGAAGACAAAATTACAACAGACTTTTGCTGTTATAATAGCGTACAATTTAATGAAGAAACTGACTTTGACTGTTGCGCTAGCATCGAATTTAGAGAGAGAGAAAAAAACTGCCTGTTATTGTTCCAGTAGCACACATTTTAGTGAAGCAACTGACTGTTACTGTTCCAGTAGCACACATTTTAGTGAAGCAACTGACTGTTACTGTTCCAGTAGCACACATTTTAGTGAAGAAATTAGCTTTTACTGTTATAGTAGCATACAATTTCGTGAAAAAACTGACTTTTATAGTTGCAGTAGTATCCATTTAGTGGGGGGAAAACTGACTTTTACTGTTACAATAGCACACATTTTACTAAAGCAACTGACTTTTATTGTTGCTGGAGCATACAATTTAGTGGAGAAAAAACTGACTTTTACTGTTCCAGTAGCACACCTTTTATTGTAGAAACTGACCTTTACTGTTACAATGACACACATTTTACTGAAGAAACTAATTATTCCCGTTGTATTAGCATACAATTTAGTGAGAGAAAAAACATACTTTTACTGTTCCAGTAGCACACACTTTAATGGAAAAAAAACTTACATTTACTGTTGCAGTAGCATACAATTTAGTCAAGAAATTGACTTTTACTGTGCAGCAGCACAGAATTTAGCGAAGAAACTGACTTTTTCTGTCACAGTAGCGAATATTTTAGTGTAAAAGCTGCCTTTAACTTTGTCAGTAGCACACAATCTCTAACGGCATGTTGATGGTATAGTGTGTGTGTTGAATATCAGATAACTGGGTAATAGTCACTCTAAATGGCTTGTTGGATAGTAGATAACTTTCTGTTGAATATTAGATCCTTGGATTCTGGTCATTCCAAACGGCGTGTTGATGGTATAGTGTGGGTGTTGGATAGTAGATCACTGGGTGTTGGATAGTAGATAACTGGGTGATTGTCAGTCATAATGTATGTTAAACCTATGGAAGTTTTTAATATTACGTTTTCACTTGTTGCCATATAGGACCATAATGTTAACATTTGGACTAAAAGCGTAATGTTAGATTCCCGTTAGAAGCCCTTTCGACCCATATATGTTAAACCAATTGACATTTTTAACATTACATTTCCCGTTTAACCCTATAATTTCTTCAACATGAAGGCGTAATGTTAAATTCTCGTTTGACCCTATAGAGACCTACACATGTTAAACTTTTAGATATTTTTAGCATTACATTTCCCGTTAAACTCAATATAGAGGCCCACACATGTTAAACCTACTGGGTAATGTTAAATTCCCGTTAGACCCCATACAGGCACACACATGTTAAACCACTGGACCAAAGGCATAATGTTACATTCTCGTTATACATCATACAGGCCCACACGTGTTAAACCTATGAACTAAATGCGTAATGTTAAATTCCCGTTATACCCCATACAGGCCCACACATGTTAAACACTTGGACTAACAGCGTAATGTAAAATCTATGGACTAAAGACCTAATGTTAAATTTTAGTGAAGAAAAGTTGGTTTGTTGCGCTAGTAATTGAACCTTTGCTACACATGTTTTGCATGATCATTCGATTTAATCAGGTTTAGTGGTTTTATAATCTCTATTTATTTTAGTAAGACTTAAAGTGGTACTATAGTAGGATATACCTACACTAGAGCTCGTGTGCCGCATGTTTGTACCAATAACAAAAGCTTCACGTTTGTGCAGGAACGAATGAGGTAATTTTTGTGAACAAGTCGTCGCGATGCCTTATTAGTGTTATATTTCCAAGATATGACAATGAAGTCGAAGAAGTATTAAATGACGACCAGAACAAGAAAAAGAAACAGAACTGTCTTGTGAATTTTATCTTTTGTGAATTTGATTGTTCTCAAGAGACTGGAATACACATTCCTAAATTTTGTGTGGCTCATCGCGCTTGCGATAAGCGCATTCAAGAACCTTTATTTATTGCAGACATTTTTGTGAAAAGAAATTTTCACTGTTACAAAAGCACCCATTTTAGTGAAGAAACTGATATTTGCAGTAGCACACAATTTAGTGAAAAAAACATAAACCTCTTACCCCTCTTGTGTGATAGTATATAAGTACGTTTGTGGGTATAGTGTGAGTAAGAGCTCCTACCCATCGCTGGAACTCCTACTTTGATATAAAAGTACACAAAATCTTACGCCGATCTTGTTTGTTTTTGATACAGTGTAATCATTGCGTTCTATAAACTGGGTGCTGCAAAAGTTCACAGGCTAGCCAATACAAAATGTGTACTTAAAGTCAGATCATGGATACAGCATTTTAGAAACTGCAGTGCATAAAAGAAGATTGAATCTTATTCCATGGATGATTGGAGTTTAGAAAACCCAGATCGTGTATGAAATTCAGAGATGTATCTGTGTGATTTTTATTTTAAACGGCAAAACTTAATTGAGTGGATATAATGTATTCATATAATACTTACAAGAGATTCTAGCCGTAGTTAGACCATATTTATTTTATTTATACCTTCCAAATTTACGTCAAATCATTTCTTGAATATTTTTCTTGAATAAGTGATTAGTTATTTATACTGTGCGATCGTAGTATTCTATTATATTTTAGATATGCATTATGAGAAAATTTTCCAGTTCTTGAACAAATTTAAACTGCGCGATCGCATGATACAAAACTTCTAGACACGAAAAGTAATTATTATTCAAATACTTTTACAATACTAAGAACAAAACGATAGTAATTTATTTATTTATTTTTTTTATATATCGCTTTCTGTTTACATCGGATTCCACCATGTACTTTTATGTAACGTTAATCTATCATTCCTTCTTTCTTTCCATAGCCATCATACCACATCTGTGGCGTATCGTGCTTGCAACAAGTGTTACGACTCTATGGTCTAAGAAAAATGTAACAGAAAGAAAGTGAAACCAACAAATCAAGTAAAAATCAACAAGCAATTTATTACTAGATAATTAAAATGAAAAATCAAAAAGTCACTTACAGTAATGTGTTTTGAAATCCTAATAATCCAATAAGAATGATTGTTCTAATCACAAGTCCTAAATATAGAATGTTCCGAATTCACGGCTGTGTCCGTGAATGTTATGATGTGCTAATGGTCTCCAAAGTCCTGATGTACTAGAAATCTTGAGGTGCTGAAGTCAAAATGAAGTATTCCAAAATCTCTGAATAAGTTCACATAAATTCCAAAATTGTCAATTAAAAATCCAAAATCCAAAAGTTTATGAGCACTGTTATAATCCAATGAATATTTAAAATAATTCCTCTCTTAGAATTTTGAATGAATTTTCACAACTGCAATAGCTCTTTACAAGACTGATGGTTATGTCAAAACTGAATAAATGTCCACCAAACATGGTATATATAAAGATTGGTCACATGACAGAATGTTCTAGAATATGAGTCATCTTAATGGAATTCTAACTGTAAACAAAATCAACCTTGACCTTCAAATTGAGAAAACATATTGATCAAAACAACCTAATTCAAGGACACTAGTTATACATGTTTTTCCTAATAAACATAAAGATTTAAGCAAATATTAAAGTGAAGAAACATTTATAATTTCCTAAAATATTCACAATATTATATAAACATCATACATAACACCTCCCCTCATAAAGAAAAAGAAAGATTTATATAATAAAGCTTTCTTTTGAATATACATCTATTACTACAATAACCAAAATTACATAAGAACATGTTTTATGATACTGTACTTGATTACATCAAGCAATATTACATTTCTCGGCACGTGAGAGTGCATCTGCAATCACATTGTCTTTTCCCCTGATGTGTTTGATGTCAATGTTATATTCCTGCAATATCAAACTCCATCTCAACAATCTCCGATTTTTATCTTTCATTTTGTTGATGGAAGTAAGGGGATTGTGATCACTGTACACAATAATTGGAGAAAGAGCTGAGGTAACATACACTTCAAAATGCTGTAAAGCCAATATCAAAGCCAAACATTCCTTCTCAATTGTGGAATATTTTTTCTGGTGCTTGTTTAGTTTTTTAGAAAAATAACACACAGGGTGATCCACACCACTTTTGTCTTCCTGAATCAATACTCCACCAACCCCTACATCACTTGCATCAACAGATAATTTAAATGATTGGCTAAAATTTGGTGCAGAAAGAACTGGTGCATTCTTAAGCATGGCCTTTAACTTGTCAAAAGATTCCTGACACTTGTCAGACCAATGAAATTTGGTTTTCTTACTCAATAAACTTGTCAAAGGTTCAGCAATTTTGGAAAAATTGGAATAAAATTTCCGATAATATCCAGCCATACCTAGAAATCGCATCAGTTGCTTTTTACAAATTGGAACTTGAAATTCAGAGATAGCTTTGACCTTAGCTTCTATAGGTTTAACTTGACCTTGTCCCACAATATGTCCTAAAAATGTGACACAAGCATGGCAAAACTCACTTTTGCTCAAATCAATTGTCAGATTCGCATCGCTGAGTCGATCAAAGAATTTTTGAATGGTTTCCAAATGATGTTCCCAGGTGTTGTTGTAGATAATGACGTCATCAATATAAGCGTCACAATTATCAAGACCAAATGTTATCATGTTCATCAGACGTTGAAACGTTGCAGGCGAATTTTTCATTCCAAACGGCATGACTTTATATTGATAAAGTCCATCTGGAGTTACAAATGCTGAAATTTCTTTTGCCCTTTCCGTCAATGGAATTTGCCAGAATCCTTTTAAAAGGTCAAACTTGGTGACATATTCCGCATTTCCAATTTTATCAATGCAATCGTCCATTCTTGGGATTGGAAATGAATCAGTTTTGGTGACACTGTTGACTTTTCTATAGTCAGTACACATACGGAATGTATTATCTGGCTTGGGAACAAGAATACATGGTGAACTCCAGTTACTTTTACTTGGTTCTATGAAATCATTCTCCAGTAAATACTGAATTTCTTTCTTCAGATAGTTCTGTTTGTTAGGATTCATCCTATAAGGATGCTGTTTCACAGGCGCAGAATCTACAATGTCAACGTCATGATAAATTGTATTTGTTCGTGTTGGAACATCAGGAAACAAGTGCTCATATTCATGTAATAGCTGTTTTAGTTCATTTCTTTCCTGTTGTTGTAGATGTGAAAGTTTCTGGTCTAGGTTGTTCAATATTTCTGAATTCCGAAGATTGGTTATACCAGAGTCACTATAGTCTGATTGTATTCCATCGTTGATATCTTCACTGTGTGGGACAGGTACAACTAAATTAACAGAATAATTAGCTGGGCTATCTCTGTCAAAATATTCCTTTAACATATTTATATGACAAAGTTGTTTCTGTTTTCGTCTCCCAGGAGTGTTAATGATATAATTTAAGTCATTTACTTTCTTTTCAACGGTATAAGGTCCAAAAAATTTAGCCTGAAGAGGATTCTGAGGTATGGGAAAGAGAGCCAGAACTTTGTCACCAGGTTTAAAACTCCTTTCCTGTGAATTTCTGTCATACCTTAATTTCATTTTTGACTGGGTAGTGTGAAGATTAGTTCTTGCTACTTCACAGGCCTTTGACAACTTGTATTTGAAATCAGAGACATAATCAAGAAGATTAATCTCTGAATCTTCATTTGAAAGAAGTTTCTCTTTCAATAATTTCAATGGTCCACGGACAGTATGACCAAAAACTAGTTCAAAGGGACTAAAACCCAACGACTCTTGAACTGATTCCCTAACAGCAAACAACAACAAATGAACACCCTCATCCCAATCCTTTTCTGTATCAAAGCAATATGATCGAATCATATTCTTCAAAGTTTGATGAAATCTTTCCAAAGCACCTTGACTTTCAGGGTGATAGGCAGAAGATTTAAACTGTTGGATGCCTAATTCATGCATAACTTGTTGGAAAATTCCAGACATAAAATTTGACCCTTGATCTGACTGGACAGATTTGGGAAGGCCAACAAGTGTAAAAAACTTCACCAAAGCTTTCACAATAGTTTTAGTTTTTATATTTCTCAGAGGAATTGCCTCTGGAAATCTTGTAGATACACACATGATGGTCAACAAGTATTGGTTGCCTGACTTGGTTTTAGGTAAAGGACCAACACAGTCTACTATTATTCTACTAAATGGTTCATCAAATGCAGCAATAGGTTGCAGATGAGCCTTAGGTATCTTCTGATTGGGTTTTCCTACCATTTGACAAGTGTGACAAGATCTGCAGTATTTAGAAACATCACTTTTCAGTTTCGGCCAATAAAAATGATTCAAGATCTTGTGATAAGTCTTACGGACTCCTAAATGACCAGCCAAAGGAGTTTCATGGGCTAAATTAAGAATTTCCTGTCGATATGACTTAGGAACAACAATTTGATAGCTCACTGACCACTCGTCACCAGCGGGTACATCAGGTGGTCTCCATTTCCTCATAAGGACCCCATTTTTCACAAAGTAACACACTGGAACTTGTGTGGCTTCAGTTTCACTAATAGCCCTCTGAAACAAACAAGATATCTCGGGATCTTGCTCATGTTCAACGACAAGAGATTGTCGTTTGTCACCCTGAGTAGGACAAAGAGAATGAGTTGCCAAAAGAGGATCACTGTGATCAATACCATTTGATTGATCAATACCTGAGGAAAAAGTGACCTCATCAAAAGACTGACCAATACATGTGTCAGCTAAAGGAATAATATCCTGATCAACATCACTCTCAAGAGCTCTTTTTGACATAGCTCTAGTAACTGCACAAGCAGGGTACAAATCAGGGATTTCAGTTTCGACAGGATCAACTTTCTGATCCAAACAAGGCTTGTCAGTTACAAGTGGATTAACCACAACCTTATCTCCAGTTAGGTCATTGCCTAGTAATAAATGAACACCCTCTATGGGTAAAGAAGTCACTGCCCCAACAGTCACAGGTCCAGAAACGAAGTCTGATGCCAAATTTACACAATGGAGAGGAACATTTACAAAGCCGCACTCAACTCCCTGAACAAGAACACTTTCACTTGAAGAAGACTCCTCAGACAAAGGCAAAGTACCTGATAATAAAAGACTCTGAGAAGCTCCAGTGTCCCTTAATATTTTAATTGGGATAGGTTTGGCAGAATCACCAATAAGTGATATAGAACCTTCTGACATGAATGGTTCATAAGCCTCCAAAATAGAATCAGACTGGGGTTTGTTTGACCCAACAAATGTATTACTTTCAATACAAGACCGTGACCTTGACCTCGTAGAAATAAGAGCATTTGGAAAAGCTCTGTCTTTTCTCTGTTGCTTATTTTTCAACTTGAAGCAATCAGAAATAACGTGTCCTTTCGTTTTACAATAAGTGCACGTAGGAAGAGATAAGGATTTCTGATCAGTCTTATCAGATGTTTGATTCCTAACAGTTGTGCTGTTGTGAAATTTGGAAGTACTCGAATGAGATTGAAATGGTTTTTTACCAGAAAACTGCTGAGAGGACGACTTATTGCCAAATGAAATTTTGTGAGTCAAGGAATAATCATCAGCCATACGAGCAGCATTTTCCAAAGTTTCCACATTCTGCTCGTCAAGATAGGTTTTAACATCACTATGGATGCACCTCTTGAATTCTTCAATTAATACGAGCTGTCGGAGGTTATCATAACCTTGATCAACTTTCTTGGCTGAGCACCACCTATCAAATAGTTGTTCTTTATCCCTTGCAAATTCGACATGAGTTTGTCCAGTTTCTTTTCTACAATTCCTAAACCTTTGTCGATATGCCTCTGGTACCAACTCATAAGCTTTCATGATGTACTCCTTAACCACATCATAATCAGTGCTTTGTTGTACTGACAGTGAAGTGTAGACTTCACGAGCTTTGCCAATAAGTACACTTTGTAATAACAAAGTCCAATGCTCTCTGGGCCATTTCAAGTTTTCAGCTATTTTCTCGAAATGAAGAAAGTATTTATCTACTTCTTTTTCCTGAAAAGGGGGTACTAACCTAATATATCTAGTAACATCAAAACCTGAACTTGTATTTAAAGGAGTGGAGTGTGCTCTGTTTGCCAGTTCTAATTCTCTTAATTTAAATTGCATTTCACTTTCTTCTCTTTGCATCTGCATCTGCATTTGTATTTGTCTATCTTCTTTCTCTCTCTCTCTCCATCTGCATTTGCCTCTCTTCTTTCTCTCTCTCCATCTGTATCTGCATTTGTCTCTCTTCTTTCTCTCTCTCCAACTGCCTCTCTTCTTTTTCTCTCTCCATCTGTATCTGCCTCTCTTCTTTCTGCATTTGGATCTGCCTCTCTTCTTTCTGCATTTGGATCTGCCTCTCTTCATTCTGCATTTGGATCTGCCTCTCTTCCTTCTCTCTCTCTCTCTGAATCTGAAGCTTTGCCAGTTCTAAATCAATCTGGTTCTTTAACTCTAATTCCCTTAATTTCCTGTCAGAACCAAATACAGGCTTTCTCTTCAAACTTAAAGCACTATTTTCAAAAATTCCCTTTCCTACTAAATACTGAATTAAAATAATCTTTATCTCCTGTTTTGTCAATGATACTTTTGCCTCAGATAGACTGTATTTTCTGGCAAGCTCGAGCAACTCATCCTTTCTCATGCACTCTAACCCCTCCTGGGTAGGTTTTGAAATGAAATTCTGAACATTAGATGCCATAGTAAATGCTTGTTGGTTTCACACAAAAAAAATTTCTCTATTTAAAAATCTTTGCCAAAGACAAAAGAAATTCTCTGAGACAAAATCAATATGAATTTCAAAGATAAATTTAATATCTCTAATATGCTTTAAAGAAATTCAGATCCCAGATGACGAGCCCCCAATTTCTGTTACGACTCTATGGTCTAAGAAAAATGTAACAGAAAGAAAGTGAAACCAACAAATCAAGTAAAAATCAACAAGCAATTTATTACTAGATAATTAAAATGAAAAATCAAAAAGTCACTTACAGTAATGTGTTTTGAAATCCTAATAATCCAATAAGAATGATTGTTCTAATCACAAGTCCTAAATATAGAATGTTCCGAATTCACGGCTGTGTCCTTGAATGTTAAGATGTGCTAATGGTCTCCAAAGTCCTGATGTACTAGAAATCTTGAGGTGCTGAAGTCAAAATGAAGTATTCCAAAATCTCTGAATAAGTTCACATAAATTCCAAAATTGTCAATTAAAAATCCAAAATCCAAAAGTTTATGAGCACTGTTATAATCCAATGAATATTTAAAATAATTCCTCTCTTAGAATTTGGAATGAATTTTCACAACTGCAATAGCTCTTTACAAGACTGATGGTAATGTCAAAACTGAATAAATGTCCACCAAACATGGTATATATAAAGATTGGTCACATGACAGAATGTTCTAGAATATGAGTCATCTTAATGGAATTCTAACTGTAAACAAAATCAACCTTGACCTTCAAATTGAGAAAACATATTGATCAAAACAACCTAATTCAAGGACACTAGTTATACATGTTTTTCCTAATAAACATAAAGATTTAAGCAAATATTAAAGTGAAGAAACATTTATAATTTCCTAAAATATTCACAATATTATATAAACATCATACATAACACAAGTGCATTCAAGAATCTTTATTTAAATTGTAGCGTGATTCCTTCCCGATCAAAACACATTACCATACGGGTAGCGCTCTCCGATATAAAAACGTTCAAAGACAAAATATTATTGTGAGTACAAACGCTCACTGAGTACGATGAATTCGATACAGAAACAGTTAATGGACCCTAATAAAAGTTCAACGAAGTCAAATACGATGCAGCTCCCTGCGAGCAGAGTGGTGCTGTACCCTGTGACATAAACAATGCAATACGACCTTGCCACTCTAATATCGAAAGCGATGCCGTTCATCTCCCCTTCTATGATCTCATTCACACACTCACAAACCATTCTGGATACCACTAGCTCATCGAAAATTACATATCAGAAAGGAAAACACGTTTCCTGTGGCTTTGTCTGGATATGAAGATTTCGAAAGTCGATTCCAGACGTTCAACGGGAAATGGCCTAAATATCTGGAAGGACCTAGTCCTCTATCTTTAGCGGAGCCGGATTTGTCTACTTGGGACAAGGATACCAAGTACAGTGTTTCAGTTGTGGTGTGAAACTTCACGAATGGGAGTATAACGATAAACTTTCCTTCCATTGGTGGGTCCAGAATATGATTCTCGTGGATACATTAGAAGATGAGAGAATTCGTAGTTTACCCTCCTCAACTGTGAAAATGCATTTACATACATTTTGTACAAATTCAAGTGAAACGGAAAGAACCATTTCATTATTTACTCTGGGACATAATTATGAATGGAAAAATGAACTTTTGTGATGTCTTTGAAATTTTAATGTAATTCACAATGTAATTCACAGGAATATACCCCAAAAAAGTGTCTATATGCCTTGATTTTGTATTAAGTATGGATAAGATATAAAAAGCTATTATTTCTTCTTTACTTTCACTCCCTGTGCTCTCTCTCTCTGTGGGTGTTTCTTCATAGGTTATCTTTTCACTGATCATATTAAATCTAGAGTTCAGTTTGGCTATTTAGTAATTCGAATTGAAAAAGGTTGCAATAGATCTTTAGCATGGCGAACATTTTTTTAACCAAAGTGTCATGAAAAAATGAACTGACATAAGTTCCCTCGTTTTCAAAAATTAGCGCTGAAAAATGTTAAAACTTTACAATACACAAAAGTCTTAGCTTCATTCCAAATTCTGGTTTAAAAATGTAGCAAAAAAAGCTGGTCTAAAAAAACACTTCATAATCAATATTTTGCACTGCGTGTATCCAATCAACAGCAAAATAAAAATTGGGGGGGGGAGAGTCGATCATTATATACGAGCCGATTGGTTAAAATTATCGGTAACAACTTATAACTTCAATATGTCTCAGATGATTTTCAGTCGTCCTCAGAGAGAGAGCAATTACTGTTCGCCCCACGCCTTGAGTAAGCCAGTCAGTTTATTAAAACTAGCTACTGGCATATCGTATGAAAAACTGATGAATGAAAAATATGGTTGACACTGAATAATATTTTTGAAAAACACAATGGGCTAATAGTAAAATGGAAGATTTTAATAAGAACGTTTCATCTACGTTAGCAAAATAGAAAGATTATAGTATAGTCGCAACTCAATCATGTGAGATTTTACAAAGATCGGGAATTATAAAGTGCGTGTATGGATACTATGACGTGTGTTAGAATATGTACTGTAACAAAAGTAGAAACCATGCTATCAGTAAAATGGATTTTTTGCGATTCACACAACACATACACACTAGCACACACACAAACATTTTATAATGAACTCTCTCTCTCTCTCTCTCTCTCTCTCTCTCTCTCTCTCTCTCTCTCTCTCTCTCTCTCTCTCTCTCTCTCTCTATCTATCTTTAGTTGTTTCTTCATAGGGTACATTTAATTCATCATATGATACCTAGAGTTTAGTTTCAAAAACGGAGGTCAAAAAATGTTGCAATCAATCTTTGGCTTGGCGAAAAAAAATGTTTCCAATATCACAAGAAATTACCTGAAATTAGTTATACCGTTTTCAAAACGCACAAACTCACAACATTACAGTACCAGAAATCTGAGCGTCATTCCAAATTCTGGTTTTACAATGTAGCAAAAAGAAAAGAAAAAAAAAACAAGATGGCATAAACAACTAAAATGCAGTTTTAGGTAATAGTTTGCACTGTGTGTCTTCAAATTAGTGTAAACACAAGTTATGGGGGTCAGTCGGTAAATGCAAGCCGATTGGTTCAAAATATTTGTAACAACTTAACTGAACTGTCTCAGATGAATTTCAGCTGTCGTCAGAGAGAGAGAGAGAGAGAGAGAGAGAGAGAGAGAGAGAGAGAGAGAGAGAGAGAGAGAGAGAGAGAGAGAGAGAGAGAGAGATCATCAGTTGTTGTATGAGCTTCTTGGGGGCACTGCGGGGCACAACATTACGCCGTAGTTTAACATGCAAGAGCCATTTGGGGGCACAATGGGAAATCCTGTATTAAAATTGTCTATAGGTTAACATGACCATTGGAAAACTACTCTTCACAGACGCACATTTCAGTCCTTTTACAGACTTGAGTTTGGAAAACTCATTACTGAAATTAGCACCTAACTCTTTGGTGCGGAATTGAAAACATATGTTTCAAACACATGAAGATCCAGAAAATGCCGCGGCTCATATGGTTTTCTCCACAGAGGAGATTGCATCAAGGATATGTCTATACTGATAAATATAGGTTTGATCATGAGCATTCAGAAATTTAAAGTTATTAAATTTGTACTATCATGGTGTTTGCGTAGGTTTACTATGAGAGCTGAATTAATACCGTGAGTCCTATACGAAGTCAGGTGAACGCCGACGCCATATTGTGATGTGATCAAAACAAATGCCCGCATATGGAGAAAGCTCTGTAATCTAACCGTGGCAAATGTATTCCTTTAATTGTCTGTTTGTTAGTGACACAATGCGAACTTTAATAATACGGTTTGAACTATAGCAGTCGTTACCTTGTGTTCAAGCTTAAAATAGCAATTCAGTCATATAATTATTTGTACAAATAGTTTTAGTAGTAGGCAAAGATGAGGGAAAGGAGTACACACAACGATAGTTTGTTAATATTGCACATTTTCCACTGCGTCATCTAAAATTTTCCTTCTCCAATCGATTTCTTGATATGTTTTTACGTCGAAATTAATATGAGGTGATGTATGACAACCCTAATTTTACCGAAGATTAGGACGAATATATCAACTCTCTTCTACGAGGGGGTGAGAGTAACGATTGTTTTGCAAATATTGCATATTTCACACTGCGTCATCTAAACAAATTCAATTTGCAATCAATTCCTTCAGCAATTTTTACATCGATATTGATATATCGTTCTACATGACAGCCTAGATTTTGTCAAATATTTGGATCGAAATACCAACCATCTTACACGAGGGGGTGAATGTGACGATATTTTGTTAAATATTGTACATTCCGATTGCGTCATGTAAATAAATTCCATTTGCAATCGATTCCTTTATAAATTTTACGTCGGAATTGATATAAGATGATAGATGACAGCCTAATTTGCCCAAGATTAAGACTAAAATACCAACTCTCCTCTATGAATCCGGGCGGGGGGTAAGGTGACGATATTTTCCCAAATACTGCACATTTCATACTGCATCATCTAAATGTTCCATTTGCAATCGATTCCTTGATCAATTTTACATTGATATTGATATCTTGTTCTACACGACAGCCCATATTTTGCGAAATATTAAGACCAAAATACCAACCATCTTCTATTAGGGGGGTGAGGGTGACGATATTTTGGCAAATATTGGACATTTCTGACAATGTCACCTAATAAATTCCATTTGCAATTGATTCCTTGACCAAAGTGGCGTAGCAACCGACCCAAGCAGCTCCCGCAACGGCTGACGGAGGGGGAAAGGGGGGGGGGATTGCGAGGGGCCAGGCCCAGTGGGGGCCCAAAATTCCATTTAAACAACTTTTTTTTTGGAAGGGGACGCCAGCATTAAGTTGGGGAGGGGGGCAGAATTTCTTGCTACGCCACTGCTTCAATAATTTTACATTGATATAGATATATCATTATACATACATTATATTAATGGTGTGTCATTAGGCACGGCACATTACTTGCCTCAGCATGATATAAACTTTAATGTGCTGATGGGTTGTAAAATTCCCCAAAACTAGCCAAACATGGCAGATCTTAAAAACCCTCTTCATAGTATAGACATACTGTGTTTCAGTTGTGGATTGAATATCCAAGAATGGGAGTATAAAGACTCGGCTTTCCTGGAACATGCCAGATGGTATCCGTGCTGTCATTACTTTCCTTTGATGGAGCATGATTATTATCCGCATGGATACTTTATAAGAGAACATTCGTAGTTTGCCTCCTGAGCTACGAGAACGCATTTACAAAGAGCTCGTACAGATTCAAATGAAACGCAAAGAACAATTACATCGTTTACGACATAGACGTTTCAACCAGTGGTACCTGAATGCTATAAGAGGATTTATTGTTTTGATAGTGTTCAAATGGTCAGATATTGACCAACTACCCATATCTAAGAAGAATTTCGATGCTACGATTTATTCATACAATATGACAGGGGGTACGCGGAATTCCAGGAGACAAATACTAAGAGGATTACAAAAAAACGTTTAAAAGAAGTGTCACATCAAGATTAGACTTCTTCACGGCGTGTGGTGTGTGTACTAGACAAAATGGTCATTTTAAGGGCCACCCAAATCTCTAGAAAAGAGAGACACTAATCCTATTTGCCAAAAACAAAATTGTTTGTGTGTTTTGTGTATGTATGTGTTGTGTGTGTCTTTGTATTTCCCCACAAAAACTAAAACTTATAATTCCTTTTACCATTTCTTTTGTGTGATAGTATGTTTGTATGTAAGGGTATTGTACTGTGTCTATAAACACTTCCTACCATTTTCGTTGGATTGTAAGGGTGTGTTTGTGTTTTTATAGTAATAAAAAGCGGGTGCTGGATTGTATGTTTGGTGTGTTGGATTGTATCTAACAATTTTAACATTACCATTCCCGTTGTGCCCCCAAGTGGCTCCCGCATGTTAACATATGGGCTAATGTTAATTCCCGTAGTCCCCCCAAAATTTGAAAAAATGTACGGGACATAACGGGAATTAAATATTGGGAAAGATTTCCCATTGTGCACCCAAGTGATGTTAACCTATGGACAATTTTAACATAGGACTTCCCATTGTGCCCCTAAGTTTCTCCCGCATGTTTACCTACGGCGTAATGTTGTGCCCCCTGAGAGGCTCATACAACTAGTCATTTCAACATGGCGGCCCAATGCTGAATTCCCCTTGTCACTATAAACATTTTAACCTGATTAAAATAGGATGCCCCTTGTCGCTAAAGTGGCACACTATCCTACTCATATATAAGATCTTTTAAAGTGCCGAGTGAGGAATAGTTGTTGAAGCTGTAGTTTCAGAAATTAGTAGAAATCTTTTTCATATTAAAAGATGCACACAAATGTTTATATATACAAAATTGAATGGTTAATATCGTACAACTAAAGTCTCAATATCATAAACTTAATCTTTAAAATAATTTTTTTTTATATTTTGCATCTGAATATACCTTGAATATATGATATGACACATTTGACATAGAATAAATATTTTAAATGAGATTTATGATATCAAAATATTTTTTATATCTTACATTATTTATTGATATAATGAAATAATAGTTTACATAAAAATCAATATATTATATATAAAACAAAATATTTTATGTCGTAAAATGAGTATTTGATACCACAAAATGATGCTTCTTAAAACTTAAGCAATAACAGCAACAAAAACCTTGAGAGGACTGCAGTAGCTGAAACTGAATGCAAAAACTATTTATGTTGGTAACAAGGGAAAACTATTGCTCTGAATTAAAATATAAGAGAGGGACAAATAAAAAAAAATGTAAAAAATAAATTAAAAAAAAGTCGTAAGGCTAAGATCCGTCCGCTACTAACATTGCACCATGCTCATGTCTAAAGCTTTAATGTATCCCACAATTCTGATGTTTCCAAGATGGCTGCGCACATGTCCATCATGTGTATTACCGGTAGATGTCGACAGATTAGTAATTTTCAGCAATTTAGAAAACTTTACAGTATTTACTCGCGCAAACTGTCATCGTCAACTCAAATTATAATCAACAAGTGTGTTTATGTACCGCACAAAACTTGTATCTCGTTTTTCACAACTGACAATGTTCCAAAGTTGACTGATGAAATTCTCAAATCAAAACTTGGCCAAATTTCACCCGAAAAAGACAGTTCAGATGGTGATCAAAAGACTGACAGCAGTCAGGATGAAAAGAAGAAAGGAAAAAAGGAGTCAATATGGTCTGGTAAAAACGCTTGGAAGATCGGTCTGGGATTCATGAGTGCCTATTTCGTTTGTCTGACTGGAGTTGTTATTTGGCAGTGCGGTAAGTTTTCAGCGTTGTCAGTTATACAGAAAGATTTTCGGTGTTTTAGAGTATTTTACTGTCTAGGGTACGAGTGCAGCTGAAGTAAAGTGTACTCGCTTCAGGGTGTACCGGAAATCATAATGTGTACAGTCGTTTTACCAGTTCCTGAACGGCGGCAAGTCAAACCCGTTTCTCGCTCCGACGAAACGTTGATTTATCAAAGTGATATGATAAAGCCATAATACATAACGCTCTGCATTTTCCCCAGTTCGAAATTATTTAAAACCTGTAATCTTCTTCACAAAATAATGAATTCATCAGTATTTGCAAATTGTCTTTCCGGTTCTGGATACAAGGGCACTTAGGTATAAAGACGGAAGAATACACTCTTTATAAGGTGTAGACAATTACTTTTTAGCTATTAAATGAAGGACTTGATACACACCATTGACAATAAGTTACAATAGGCGTTTTTTTTTAATTACAAAATTACACACGAAAATCCAGTTTACTCGCATAGCAACTGAGATTAAACTTTCTAAGAAAATGCATGAAAAAGACAAAACAGGGAAAGTAGTAATTTTTATTGTACTTCTTGATGCAGTGTAATCATTTAAATGACAAAAATATTTGTACATAACTTAAAATAAAACATTTTAAAATAGCTTTAATTTGCCTTAAAAAAAACAGCATTTAAACATAAACTACAAAATATGCCTGACATTTGGAAAATCTCTCTCATTGTTCAGTTAAAACTTTAGCTACTACTGCCGCATCTATGCATCACCTGTAAATAGCTCCTCAACCCCAGTGCCGCATATATGCAGTGCTGATAACACTTGTTTCCTCCTCACTGACGCATATATGCATATAGTACAGCACTACTCGAAATCC
This sequence comes from Margaritifera margaritifera, assembly GCA_029931535.1. Lineage (NCBI taxonomy): Eukaryota > Metazoa > Mollusca > Bivalvia > Unionida > Margaritiferidae > Margaritifera > Margaritifera margaritifera. The sequence continues at coordinate 1,155,698 of JAQPZY010001686.1, forward strand.
TGGTGTCGCATATATGCATACCTTACCATTATGTTAACTGAATGCTGATTGGTTGAAAGTACAGAAATTTACATATTTTTGATTATCATAACCAATCATAGAACTGTTTTCTCAACATTTTGATACAAGTTTGAAATGCGAAAGGTTAAATTTAGACACAAAGGAAGGGCTTTTCCGAAACGCATGTAGTTGAGAGAAACAAAGATGGATTCCAATTCAGATATGAGCGAGTTTAAGGGTTTAATACAAGCAATATAGAAGAGTTTAATGGATCAATCTTAGAAACTGAATCAGATATAGATGTTAGTCCAGTTTCTACACCAGATGTAAGTGATTTTGAATCAGATGACGAGGAGCCCATAGTCCCACTTGCACAATGGAGTGATGACAATGCCGTGTTCAAGATCGATCATTTTGATTCTGATGTTGGTTCAACTATTGAGCTTGGACCACTAAGCAACGAGAAAGATTTTTTCTAAAGTTTTTTCCTGAATGTCTGGTTAAAGAAACAAACAATTATTATATGTATATATGTAAATATTGGATTTATTTTGTGGGATTCAAAACAGTCAACATGACTGGGATTTCTTGTATGATGGGATATAAGAGTGGAAATGTATCGATAACAGACACTATACAAGGTAAGCTGTTTTTTTATTTCATTTAAATCCAGCAATAACTAATGAAATAATTAAAATAAATGTAACCATGTTTTTATTGTCAGTTTCTGGAGTCAGCCATGATGATGCTCTAGTATTCAGCCTAGCAACCAGCCTCAGTAGTCTTTAGCAGCTGATATGATAGCACTCAGCAGTAGTGAAGGTGCACAACAGCTGTAGTAGCTAAAAGAGTTAATACCAAAAGATCAATGATCATATCACAAGATGACCGAAGAAACAGCATGTATAAATAAACTAAAACACATGCACGACCTTTGGGAAAATACTATTATTATTATCATTATTATTATTATCCTGTCTCTCTCTCATTGTTCAATGAATAACAAAGATGTACCAGAAGTTGACTGAAAAAAAACATTGCATATGCATAAACTAATTTTCAATACAGTATTTGATTTGGATTCGAAAATAAATCTTGAACTTCTTTTAACATTTAATGAGGACAAAATAATTTATAAGTGTTTTCTTTTATTTACTTACTATACAGGGATTTACAAATGTTATAAAAGTCAGCTTGCACCAAACAATATCCAAATATGAGTAAAACACAATGATACAATCAAATATGTGATATTTTAAGGAAAATCACGGAACCTTAAAACCATATGCCAATAGTTAAAGTTATAAAAATATATATGTAAATAATACATGTAGATAAATATGTAGATGAGAAAGAGTTAAAATGCAGATGTAGTTAAAAGAACAAAAACAGACATGTACTTGTATATAGACAGATAAATGGATAAGCAGAAAAGGGTTTGGAAATAGCTATACCCTAAGGAACCTCTCTCTCTCTCTCTCTTTCTCTCATTAATATTTTTAAGTAAGAGAGAGAGAGAGAGAGAGATAAAAGACCTTGAACTGAAAAATTAAACAACCAATAACAGATTAATTTAATTTTAATAATGTTTTAATTTATAACATTTTTCTTTATCGACTTAAGTTCAAATGATTGTGCAGATTTGACTATCCAGCCAGTAAACAAAACAAGGTAAATATGAGTCCATTACTAAAATGTTCCATAAGTATCAATGATTTCATTCTCTTTTTTTCTTCTGGGATGTGTTGAGTCCTCTCATGTCTGCTGTCGCTTCCACATTAACAATTATCATCTTAACATCGGCAACATGCAACCAAATATTTGACAAACAGACTTCTGAGAATAATTTGAGGACACTTATTTTTATCCATTTAATTGTTTGCCAAGCAGTAAGTATGTATTGTTATCTTGTAATTATCACATAAACAACATATCATAAACACTTGTGGCTGCTACATTTTCGTAAAATTAATCACGCTTTGAATGAAATCCTTCTGGTAGTTAATCGCTAGAGATGAGTGCCTTTTATTTCCAAACACACCTTTCAAAGAAATCTCACAAGTTATATTATCAAAAATTAACACCTCATCACATTAACATCGACAACATGCATCAAAATAATCTTTGACAAGCCGATTGTTTAGAATCAGTAAGCTGATAAACTGCCCAAAGCTAACTTTAATGTGTTTAAGTACATGAAAGTCAGCGAATCCCAGATACGTACAAATATTACAATTTAAACGTAACTGGTAAGTTAAAATATAAATATTTATTCCTTATTTGTCAAAACTTGCTATAAACAGTAAATATTCACATTATGACATCTGCGTGAGAAAATGCATGCCTGACATTGACTACAAGATGGCCAATTATGTAGAAGAAGAATTTGGTACATATAACTGCTAAATAAAGGTGCTTGTATATGTACTGTGGCGAGATCACAGGGTATAAAATTTGCAGAACATAAAGCATTAAGAACTGAACATGACCCCGTGTCAGTAAAATAGCTCGCACAGAGTTAGTGTGTTATGTATTTTACCCAGACCACCGATGTTAAATAAACTTTCTTGGACCTCTCTCTCTCGCAATTTTTGGGACTTGCCCATGGGCAAGTGCCTTGCACACCTGAGCTTGCCCAAGCTGAATTTGAGCTTGTCACAGGAGTTGGGCAAGTGGATTTGTAAAATCCTGCTATTAGTAAAATTGGAATAATTCAAACATCTGTAATAATGGCATTTTGTAAATGACTAGATCAAAGTTCCAGAACATATTTTCACTACCTATATTATCAAACTCATTCAACTTATTTAAGTAAACAATTTCCCTATATAATGGCTATTTAAATGCAGATTGGTCAAATTTCAGTCATAATGTGACTTACAAAATGGTAACAAGCTAAGATAATTAGATGCATGGTGACCTCATTTATGCAAATGAACCTTCCTCATTCTCAAGCTCATGTGACATCTTTATAATATTGCTTACATTCCTAATTTTGTTAAATTCCAACATAAATGTTGAACATAGACTGGTAAGAAGCTGGGTAAGTCAGATTCAAGATAACCTCATTTATATGCATGGATATGCCTCATAATTAGATAATTCATTTAATATTGCCATATATACTCACATATAAGCTTGGTCCAAATGTAAACAACATAGACCCTGATCTGCTGTTGCATAATGCAGCGGCAGATCAGGGTCTGTATTGTTTGTTCTACTGATTAGTCCTTATAAACTGCATAGACCCAGATCGGCCGGTGCATTCTACGACGGTAGATCTGGGTCGGTGCAGTTTGCAGTTGGTAAGGGCTTATACACGTATATACAGTAGGTTTTGATTATATCAACCTATATTCTAAGTTTGGTCAAAATCCTAATAAAAAATGTGGCTTCTATAACAAATTCTGTCGATGAAATGGAATATTACCTAATTACAATGCATGGATCTTGGTCATTCTCAAACTTGTCCAATATCTAAATGGTGTTTGCTTAAATTCCAGGTTTAGTCAAAATCAAATCATAAATATTACTTCTAAAGTGGTAACATTGAATGTTGACAGACGGACAACAGGCAGATGATACACAACAAGCCATACCAGAAGCTCACTTGGCCTTATGACAAGGTGAGAAGAAAAAAACCTGATTTCTTTATTTCTTTTCACTTACATATATCTTTATTCTCAGTCATTACTGGACCTTCAGACATGTTTTTCACTGCTGAGGATAGAAGTAACTTAACTTCATCATGGATGTCCTTTGGACAGTAGCTACGGTAATTACAAGTCCTTTTTCATGAATTGGTGGAAAACTTTTCATGAACTGGTGGCAATGGTGGAAAACTTGCTTGCAGCCCTCATATAGATTCTGCCATTATGGTGCTATGACTTTTTATTAAGTTTCTGAAAGTGGCACTCGAGCCACAAGGGGCATATCCTACTGGAATACTAGCCATATCTGTTACCAACTTTTATTATCTCTTTTTATCTGTAACATTATTGTGTAATTTGGAATCAATTTAGTCAAACTCTGGTATCCAGATCAATGATGCATTTGCATCAGTAATATTTGCGTCTTGCAAAGCCACTCGGAGTAAAACTGGTGAGATATATCTTTATTTTGTACATCTGATAGCCTTTTATGAATCTTTTATTAGTATGGATGACTTTCTTGACTTTTCATTTGAGGCTTGTGTGGATTTCTGCAAAGATACAAATTGGTGTGATTGGTGTACTATATAGATCACACTGTATTTTACATTACAGAAAATATTTTTTGTGCTATATATTATGGTAAAAATTCCCATCAGCCAGAGTATGAAACAATGTTTTTTTTTTCACTGATAAAGGGCTATGATCTCATTAAAACTCGGTAAAAATGTGTTATTTGTCAGATATCATTAAAACTCAGTAAAAATGTGTTATTTGTCAGATCTCAGTAAAAATGTGTTATTTGTCAGATCTCATTAAAACTCAGTAAAAATGTGTTATTTGTCAGATCTCAGTAAAAATGTGTTATTTGTCAGATCTCAGTAAAACTCAGTAAAAATGTGTTATTTGTCAGATCTCAGTAAAAATGTGTTATTTGTCAGATCTCAGTAAAAATGTGTTATTTGTCAGATCTCATTAAAACTCAGTAAAAATTTGTTATTTGTCAGATCTCAGTAAAAATGTGTTATTTATCAGATCTCATTAAAACTCAGTAAAAATGTGTTATTTGTCAGATCTCAGTAAAAATGTGTTATTTGTCAGATCTCAGTAAAAATGTGTTATTTGTTGATGCACTAAAGGATTCCAAATATTAAACATTATTTTGATCTACCAAATCTTTCAAATTTGTTTTCGCACCACATATTAAAAATATTTTTAAAAACTTAAAGATGGGGATGGAAAACAAAAAACTCTGCAAATTCTGACCAATATAAGAATGTGTAACATGATTTTATTTAATTTTTTTTATTTTTCACCTGCCACCTAATGGCATGGAGGCATTTATGGTTAGACTTGTCCATACATCCGATCTTCCCTTTGTGCCATAATTGGTTTCTGACCAATACTAAAAAAACGCTTGCATATATCTCAACAAAATTTTCCATGCAGCTTTATATTTAAAATATATGGGTTGAATTAGAATTCCAATAAGTTGCTTCATGACTTATAACCCTTTCAGTAGCTTAGCAACTGCCCAGTGGGGTCCCCGAATTCCCATCAAATAACTATTTTTATTGGGACAGGGCCCCAGATTTGAGTTTTGTGGGGGAACCCAGAATTTTTGGCTATGCCACCGGGCCCTTTATTGACTTTACAAATACTACACTATTTGTTTCCAACCAGTAATTACAGAATCTTTGTATCTCAACTAAATTTCAAATACAGCTTTATATTCTTAAAACACAGGTCAAGTTTGAATCTGAATAATATCTATCATTTTGTTCATGCATTCTGACCCTTTATTTTTTTAGAATAATCATAAAAAATTGGTTTTCAACTAGTAAATAGAAGAACTTCAGTCAGATAGTTTTTACTTGCTGAGATATTTCACTTAAACTTCAAGTACTGCACTTTAATGTAAAATACATGTATATGTACTACTGAAAAAAATCACCTACATGATTCTGTTCATCCTCAACCAGTGAAAAGTGGAGGGGTGGGCATATAGCATTAGTCTTATCTGTACTTGCATATGCTACAGTAATAGTGGATATATCTGTATCTGGAAACTTGTCCAGTTCTAAATTCTGATTCCTCGTATTTATGGGGATCATGACTCTACAAGTAAGCGTGAACAAGAAAGTCATTGTCAGTTACTACAAATATGACAAAAGAATTTCTCAGAGCACCCAGGAATAAGTGCATCACGATTGTATTCAAAGTTACCGGGAATACATTGTTCATGCCGCCAAAAAAGGCACTTGTTACACTGGGCCCACAACATGCTAACACAATATTACATGGAATACATTGCTCATGCAGCCAAGTAAGGCACTTGTCACACAGGGCCAACAACATGCTAACACAGTCTTCTTCTTCTTCCTCAAAAGCTCCATGACAAATTGGATAAATAGTTTCTGTAGAGTGACAAGAAGTGGCAGTTTTCTTGTGAGATTTCCCTGGATTCTGATCTCAACAGTAATTTTGCTTCCTTTCTTTTGAACTTTTTCCTTTTTCTTTACATACTTAGCTTTTACGTCTTTCTTTCTGTTTTATTTCTGGCTGATTTTACTTTTGATAGTGCCATTGTTCTTATTGCGTGTGTTGTTGTCAAACTGTTTAGCAAGAAATCAACAGCTCTGGTTAGATTTTTGTCTTAGACTGCACACGTGGAAATATCAGAAGTTCTGCAAAACAGGTGATATACTACTGCCTTGGATCTTATTTGAAGTATGTTGAGACATCAGAGAAGTGTTGCTGGTTTCTTGTTTGTTTTGAGAACTCTGATCAGGAGAAGAAAGAAGGTCTACTGCCTGAATTAATATATCGAGGCAGGAATGTACTGGTATATCAGTAGTCTTGTTCATCTGAAGTGACTTTCGTTTGCTATTGTCAGGGTCATAGCAAGTAGCATCTACTAGGATTTCTGGACGAGTATCTTCAACCAGTACAGCTTTCTTTGAAAAGGCCTTTTCTTTAACTTTTGATATGCAACAAAATCAGGTGATTGTCCAATATCAGTGCTTTACAAATCCACTTACCCGACTCTCGGGACAAGCTCAAATTTAGCTCGGGCAATTGGGGGGGAGAGAGTTTAGTTCATACTGCTTTATGTTCTGCAAGTTTTATACTCTGCAACCTTGCCACAGTATATATATATATATATATATATATATATATATATATATATATATATATATATATATATATATATATATATATATATATATATATATATATATATATATTGCACCTTTATTTCACGTTTATAAAACTGCATTTTTCAAATATACAACTGCCCCACAGTTTCATGTACTGATCCTTTATTTTTACACAATATACTGACAATGTCATTCCCTTGTTGTCAGTGTCAAGGTCAGTCTCGTATTTTCTAATGCAGGCATGACAGTATGAATGTACTATATAAATCAAGTTTTGACAATTTGGAAATAAATATTTATATTTTAATTTGTCAGTTATATTTTAATCATAATATTTGTACATATATGGTATTCACCGACTTTCAGGTCCTAACCTAGCCACTGGCAGTTTGTGAGCTCTGAATGTGCCAAGATTGCCAACTGTGAAGAGTTGGTGTGTCAGGGATTGTTTTGATGCATGTCGCTGATTTCAATGTAACTAGGTGATAATGGTTAATAATATAACCCGTGAGATTTCTTTGACAGGTGTGTTGGAAAATAAAAGGCACTCATCTCTAGCGATTAGCCACCTGAAAATCTTGCACCCAAAAGTAGTCTTTACCATCTTACGTAATTATTACAGGAGACCAATACCTGCATACTGTTTGGAAAATAACTAAATGGATCAAAAGTGTTCTTGAATCATTCTCACATGTCGGCTTGTCAAGGATTGTTTAGATGGATGTTGCCAATTTCAAGATGAAAATTAGATGACATGGAAGCAGAAGCAGACAAGAGTGGAAACAACACTACCCAGAAAGAAGTAAAGAGTGAATTCATTGATATTGGAATATTTCAGCAATCTCATACTAAAATCTCCATGATCAATTGAACTATAAGTCTAAATTTATATAAAGATAAATGTTAAGATATATTACAACATGATCAAAATTAAGTTAACACAGTTCTGTTCTTGACTTTAATTTTTCAGTTTAAAGTCTTTTACCTAAACATCACTCTCTCTTAAAAATCTAGACATTTCCAAAATCCTTATCTATCTATACATTTATCTGTTTATTTTTATATGTTCATATGTTTATCTTTGCTCTTCTAACAATATTTGCATTCTAACCCTATGTATTTACATATACTATTTACATATATCTTTTTTTATAAACTTTAATTATGAACATATTATTTTAAGGTGCTAACAAAAATAACAAGAAGACTGAAGTTCAATATTTGTGAAATAAGTATAATGGGATTTCCTTAAAACATCCTATACTTTATTTTACTATATTTTATGTACTTTAGTTCCATTATTTTGTTGTCAGATTTTAGGGCAAGCTCAAATCACCCAAGGGCAAGTTCAAATTTCCAGTCAGTTTGCCCTGAGCAAGCTGACTTTTATAAAATTTTGTAAAGCCCTGAATGTTATAACCATCTTGAACTCTGCTTATATTTTGATCTTGTGAGAGTGCTAAGAACTGAACAATACACATGAAATACTGTGGGTGTTGCAGTCATTGTGGTCTTCTCCACTTCAGAAGCATCTGATTTCTGTTGAGAAGGTTTCTCTCTGGCACTTTCAGATCTCAAAGATGGCTTCAAACTTTAATAGCAAACACAATTTCTGTTGACAGGATAAATCCCAACTGATTGGAAACTTCCAGCAACAATACTGGCTTTATAAAATTTGAACTGTGCTTATGCAAATTTTGCTGAAAAGTTTCTCTTACCTATTGGTTGATCAGGAATTGATTTTTTGTTTTTTCAGACATTGGAATCCCATTGCTTTTTTAATAGTTTATAAACACCTTTATCTAAGGGCTGCATAAGATGTGTGGCATTACCATCTATAATCCGGGTCCAGATGCAAAAAACAACATAGACCCTGATCAGCCATTGCATAATGTGCCAGCAGATCAGGGTCTATGTCGTTTGTTCTACTGATTAGTCCTTACAAACTGCATAGACCCACATCTGCTGGCACATTATGCAATGGCAGATCTGGGTCTATGCAGTTTGCAGTTGGTATAGGCTCATACATGAGTATATACTGTAGTAAGGCATACTATGTGGTTTGTTACAATGTCCTACTGAATGAAACTCTTGCAAGTCTGCAGTGAAATAGAATGTCTCAAGATCTCTTTTGATTCTGTGGGGGTTTTTTTGTGTGTAAAGGCTGCATTTATTAATGTGTGAAAAATTAGCTATGCAGAGGTACAGGAAATGCAAATAGTATGCAAATAAGCTTTGTCAAATGTAATGATGATTACTTATGAGAAAAGGATTTGTGCATCAAAATCTTGTGCAGATCTCTGGAATATATACATGTTTGCAAGGATGATATATGTTAGATTTTTTTAAACAGAATATAGTAGAATATATGGACCCTGAAGCTGACAATTTCTACCTGAAACACAAGTTCTAGAAATCAAATGAAGAAATCGTATTTCTGAAATTGGTTGAAGCAATATTTTCATGCTTGCATGCATATGTGAATGCGTGTTGGTGTGTATCATAGATCCTGAAATCACTATTTACTGGTCATGTCTGGCAGATTAACTGTTTTAACCAGCACATACTGTACGCAACCGGACATTGGTCATAGGACATCTCAAATATTATTATATCAAATTGTCTTTGATGTGTTTATCCATTAAACTGTCAAACACCTTAACAAAGTAAAATTCAGAGATCACATGATCTAGTTTACAGATTGTTTCTTTGTCAGATATTCAATAAAGATGTTGCTGACTAAGCTTAATATTCAGAGGTGACTAGGTCTAGTTTACACATTGTTTCTTTGTAAGACAATCAATAGAGGTGTCACCAACTAAGCTTGTTTGGTCATTATGCTTACCCAATTGTTTAAACACTCTACAGCCACAGAACCCAAGACAAAAGAGGTGTGAAAGCATTTGATTGGCTGATGCAGGGCCAGTATGTAAAATGATTGTATAGAATCTATGTATTCTGATTGGCTGCATTGAACAGTTTCAATCCCATTCATACAATCAGTCAAAGATGGACTTGACTCAGTTGTGAAATTTATTTAAAGCAATCTCTACCTAGCCAGTAATCATAACAGTATTCACGCATCCAGCTTTATGCATCCCACATTAATTATGTAAAGACAAATTTGAAAATAAAACCAACAGAATCACAGGTATTGACTTGCTATATCCATGATTTAGTTACTGCAATACGTTGTCAGGTGCCCTGCTGCACTATAACTTTCTTGTCTTACTAATGGACTTGGAGTAGATACAATCACATTGCTACAGTATCATCCCCTATATCTTCTAGATTTGAGTATTGCCAGAATTTTGTATTGCGATATATTGCAATACACAACAGTGTATTGTAGTATTGGAAAAATTGATTGAAATTTCTAAATAATATTAAAGGGTGAACAAGAAGTCAAAGTTTTATGATATAACTTTTATTTTTGTTAAAATCTCCTTAAGGGAACAATCAGTGGGAAACATCCATAGGTGTAGGCAAATTCAAGCCACACGGATTGGCTTCTGTTTAATTTGCATGTTCTCAACTCGGGCTGCATTGGCAGCAAAGATAGGAAGATGTCAGCAATTTTATCAGCCAAGTTTGTGTCCCCTTAAAAAAATTTGTTGACATCGGATCATGTTGGCATCCTCACTCGTATTAATACTCTTGAAATGTACTATCAGCTTAGAAAATCTGTTTCAGTCAGGGTTTACTGCTCATCAGAGACTCGAAAGCAATCACAAATGAAAGCCATGCAGTCTCAAAGCTATGCAAGCTGAACCACTAACACAAGCAGCCATACTGCATCCAAACGATAAAAGTTAAAAGGGCTGAAAACTACTCAATGCTTACAGGCTTAAATTTTTCAGAAAAGCTGAAGTAGCTGTGGTAGTTTGAGACTGGTTATATCCATAGACCAAAACTCAACAATGCAGCATGCAGTGCTTGCACTGCTAATCAGCACTTTATCAATTGGAATATTTTGCTGTTATTGGAACCCAAGGTTAAAGCAAGCATGTCGTCTGTAGGGGTGAAACAATTGATATATATGTGGATCAGTACTTTCGTAGTACTGTTACAAATTATGATACAAATGCTAGACTGTTGATACGACAATACTTACATCCAGAGACAAAAACATTACAGTATCTTTGCATTAGACTATCCTGAAATACATCATTAATTATACATTTGGACTCAAACATAATTTTGGGACTTTTAAATAATCAATTGATGATAACATAAATTTGGTGGTAATGCCATGTGTTAGAGTTAATAGGCTAATCAATAAGTATTGTATCATTGGTTGTGTATCATGATACATGTATGTATCATCTAGTAAAGGCATGTCTTTTTCAACCCAACGCGTGTATATTGAATAATTTACTCAAAAGTTTACTTGATGTTTCAGATGGAAGAATGCTTCTCCAATACATTTTGTTCTATTAAGTGGGGTATGCCATAGTATTTTTTAAAACTTTAATAGTGATGATTTTGTCTTTGAAATTTTTATAGTTTTTTAAATATATATTATGGAAACTTCACAAACATTTTTGTTTTCAAGAAATTTAGCTTGATATGGGCAATTTTAAATCCTTGATACCAGTTTATTACTCTAGGGTCAGGTTGAAAAATAATGCTATAGGTTGATATTCCTGTAATTTTGGTAAGTAGCAGTTCTCATTGATGCACATCTTCTTCCAAGTTCTGGGGTCAGCCTGTAAATTGCCAATTTCGTATTTTGAAGAAGAAAAAATTGCATTTTGAGAAAAAAATATTGATAAGGCAAAAAAAATCCTTATGAACTGGTGAATTTTTTGGACAATTTTTTTTAAAGGATCAATCCTAAACATATTGTATGAGTACAGTAAACTTGGTTGTCATGAAAAAATATGTGGAGGAAAATCATTGATAAATTTTTAACAGTAACAGGCATACCCCTGCATATTCCCATTATTTCTTCATAATTCAGCAAACTACATAACTATAACAGTGAAGGAGAGATAAATTACATTAGTAGCTCTAGCCAATACCAAGTGGGAACTAAACAATAGTACAACATCCACCTGGGGCATAAGAAAATAAATTACATTAGTAGCTGAAGCCAATACCTTGTGGGACCTAAACAACAGTACAACATCCACCTAGGGCATCAGAAAGTAAATTACATTAATAGCTCTAGCCAATACATGTACCTTGTTGGACCTAAACAACATCCACCTAGGGCATCAGAAAATAAAGAAAAATAACCATATAGCAAAATTGTTCATGTTTGAAACTTGTGTTGCATTGGTAATGTTTGAATTTTGCAAATATTATTTGTGCAGCTTGTAATTAATAATGCCATACATGTATTATCACAAGTTATAAGTGTTGGTATTATTTCCTCTGTCATTTTCAGGCACGCCAGAATTAGATCCTGAAGGGAATGAGGTAAGCATTTTAGTCTATATGAACAGATTAATGTGAATTTTTGTCTGTATCCCACGTACTATCTCGTACTTACTAGCACAGTATTTTTACCAGTAGAAAATTATGCAAATAGCCAGGCAGTGCAGATAAAAAAGAAAAGCCTAAAAGCAATGGAAATAATTGTTACTGGTCAAAATAAGACAGTACCATTATGGACATAACCTGTTGAGATAATTATTACACAAGTAGAGTAGTGAATAAAAACCTAGATGGGGTGAGGGATATGAGAAAGATAGTACATTTTATTTCTTAAGCTCTATTGAATGATTTTAATTACACAAACGTCACATTTTAGTTAATTAACAAACAGAAAGCAGCACACAAATATAAGGCACATGGCAGCACTGATTTTGACTCTTTTGAATGCTGTAGTTACCATAGTCCAAGTCTAACTAAAAGAACAATTATAATCACTTCCAGTCTGTTTGCCATTTTTTTCTGTGTAGATCCAACAATCTCAGTAATCTTATATTATTTACCGTCTTTACTCGTGTATATGCCAGAGCCAAATGCGAACAACATTTTCCCTGATCTGCCATTGCATAATGCGCCGGCAGATCAGGGTCTATGTCGTTTGTTCTACTGATTAGTCCTTACAAACTGCATAGACCCACATCTGCTGGCGCATTATGCAATGGCAGATCTGGGTCTATGCAGTTTGCAGTTGGTATAGGCTTATACACGAGTATATACTGTAGTAAGGCAAACTATGTAGTTTGTTACAATGTCCTACTGAATAAAACTCTTGCAAGTCTGCAGTGAAATAAAATCTCTCAAGATCTCTTTTGATTCTGTGGGTTTTTTTGTGTGTAAAGGCTGCATTTATTAATGTGTGAAAAATTAGCTATGCAGAGGTACAGGAAATGCAAATAGTATGCAAATAAGCTTTGTCAAATGTAATGATGATTACTTATGAGAAAAGGATTTGTGCATCAAAATCTTGTGCAGATCTCTGGAATACTAACAAGCAGTATAGAATCTACAGTACTGCATGTTCTTTATCCAGACTTTTCTGTACTATTATTTTATGCAGAATCATAGCTGTCTGTAGGATTTTGACAATTCAAGTCCAGGACCACATTTTTCCAGAACGTGAAGGTCCAGTATATAAAAAAAAAACTGTACAGTATTTCCCCTAGGGCATAAGATTCAGAGTTTAAAAAAAGCCTTGGTGTCAGAACTGGGAGTCCAATTACTTTTTTAAAAAACATGGCAACAAAAGTGTGCATAAAATGTTGCAGACTTGCATCTCTGACTCACAAATATGCGTAAAGGGAGACACTGCTGTAGGTCAGATTTTGAAAACTAAGTGTCCAGGGATTGAAACTGGAAGTCATGGAAGCAGGGACTCTCTCTACAAAGAACTCTAACTAAGATGAATCCCAAATTTTTCCAATTTCATGTACATTTTCCTTCAGGATAAATATGAAATTTAAATAGTTTTCCAACCTTGCAATTTTGTCAGTGAGATGCAACCTCAAAACGATTGTATTATAATTTGGGCTGGCACATATAGTAATAGGGGAATAACTGGAGGGTGAAGGCTACATGTATATTCACATTAGTGGTAGTCAAAATAGCCTTGGCTACTAATTTTCCCAGACGGCTACTAAATTTTGGCTGCTGCTTTTTCCATCCATTTTGATTATGGATAAAACTTAATTTATTCACATAAATTTGCCTGCTGTTGGAAGTTTTGTAGTGTAACTTAGATAGGGTAATGATAAATGGAGGTTATAGGTTAATGAGGTTAGAATTTGATCTTTAATCCTACAATTCACAGTAATACTTTTTATGCAAATGTCAGTTTTTATTGCACCTATCTAAGATGGGTATAATTTTTTTTTGTGTCAATCGATTATGTTGATGCTGACATTTTTGTGTTATCAAAAAAGCAAAACTTGTATAAATGTTTTGTATTGAAGTTTTTAGTCGTTAGACAATATACTACAGTTCACAGGCCAGATAGTGTTTCATGGAATCCTTGTTTTCATATCTGATTTGTTAAATTACCTATGTCTTCAACCTTTTTTCAGATTAAAGATGAATATAGTGATTGTGAGTATTTTTTAAATATATTTTGTTCTGAATATGATACTTCTGGATTATTATTATTATTATTATTATTATTATTATTATTATTATTATTATCTCCAAGCTTTAGCTGGGGATATTGTGATACCCTTCATTTGCCCATCCATTTATATGTCTGTCCTGATTCTTTTCCTAAACTGTCGAGTGGAAATTCACCAAACTTGTACATAGCTTGCCCATATGATAAACCATCTGTGTGAGGGGTGTGGCTTTTGGTCATCCATTCTAGGGTCTCTGGGAGGGTGTCAAAACTCAATTGTAAAAAAAAAATTAGTTTCACTCATAATTTTTTGGCCAGACTTGAAACATTCAGTGATAGCACAAGGAGACATCATATGTGTAACAGGTCTAGAGTTAAAGGGAGATATGTAATAAAAAGCATGTGCATTTGCCATGGAAGTAGTTCTGTTATTATTACTATTATTATTATTATTATTATTATTATTATTATTATTATTGCTCCACTCTACAGACTCGGTGGAGTCAAATAATAAGGATTCATGTTGCCTGTCCATCTGTCTGGCTGCCCATCTGTCAACAGTTTGGTTTCTGCAAGATAACTTTGCTGGGAATAGTTGGATTGGTATACAACTTTATATTAATTAGCTTCGAAATAGTTTGATTTTCAGTCTTTTATGCTATCAGTTAGATGAGTTATGACCCCTGATTGCCTCACCACCTGGTTTTGGTATCTGCAAGATAACATTACCAAGGATTATTGGATTTCAACCAAATTTGGCTTGTAGCTTTATATTGATAAGGCCTTAAAAGCGCCTTGAACAGCATCATTTATATGAGTTATGGGCCCTGATTGTCTGTTTAACATCATTAATAGCTTACTCTGCTGCTGTTACGGAGCTAATCTATTTCCAGGATGGAAATTACCCAACCGTATGATGAGAATTCATCATCTCATAAGGTTGACTAGAAAGTTCTAGTGAATAGAACTCCCAGTGTAAACCCAACAGTATTGCACATGTGTAACCCACAATTCCTTTTTTTTTTTTCCGGTCATCATTTTGATGAAAGACGGTTAAAATAATCACTGTAGAAATTGCCTTCGTTTACAAGTCTTCATCATGATTTGTGCTTTTTCATTACATACATTGTAAAATACAGGTAGTATATTCCCTTGATCATTATTATTCCTTGTCTGGAATCAGCTCTCTTGAGAGTTTTTGGCAGTTTTGGTTTCGTCCTTTCCATGACCTTGGTTAGTAGGTTACTTGCCCTTCACGTTTTGTTGGGGGATTAATCAGGGTTAGAACCGGACCTTAGAAAACTCTAAAACCCTAAAATTTCATTTTGACCTTAGAAAAATACCCAACCGTATGATGAGAATTTATCCTTCCATATGGTTGACTAGAAAGTTCTAGTGAATAGAATCCCCTGTGTGAACCCCACAGTCACACAATTGTAACCCACAATTCCCCATTCTTTTTGCGTTCATCCTCTTGATGAAGATGGTTAAAATTATCACTTAAAGAAATTGCCTTCGATGACGAGTCCACATAGCGATTTATGCTCTTTCATTACATTTTACGTAAATTATAGGTGGTATTTACCCTTGACCATTATTTTCCATATCTGGAAATAGCAAGCTCGGTTGAGAGTTTTGTGAATGATACCAAGAAATGTCCTTTTCATAATCTTGGTTAGTAGGTTATTTCTCCTTCATAAATTGTTTTGTTGGGGGATTATTATTGCCTTTTGAGAATTCTGTATTGTATTCTTAAGCTCAGGTAGGTAAATTTATTTTTTTCCCTATCCCTGCCACTGACCAGTTGGTTTTCTTTTGTTGGTTTTTAACTCACGAAAGCATCAGAATTTTATTTCCCATCAGTTTGATTGGTTGGCTATTTTAGTTCAGGAAAGCAGGTCACACACCAGTCTTTTCTTCTTATGTGTGTTTTATATTGAATTCCGGTTCAATTTTACTTAATTTTGTATAGGAATTTATTCCTTTTTGTTATAATATTAATAAGCATTATTACCAAGCTGTTCTTTTGCTTATTATTCATATCCAGTACTTGAAAAGTCTGGTTTATGTCACCTTGTTTTATTCTTATTACCTATATATATATATATATATATATATATATATATATATATATATATATATATATATATATATATATATATTTTAAATTTTTTTTCTTCTCAGTAGTATTACTGTCATTTCGTATAAAAAGAGATGAATCTAGAGTGGTTTAGCCACCTACAAGGTGAGTTCCTGCTAAGGTTTGTTTCCGACGCAGTTATAACATTATCTTGTTTTCAGCATCTCTTTTTTTTCCAGCAATGTCAAAGCAGCAGGTTTGGAGGTGTGATCACAGGAAAGTCCCCTGGGACACCCAACCCACCTGCCTTTCTTGCACTAACTGCACGAGGACAGATGGTTGTCCTGTTTGCTATCTATGGTCTGATGAGGTTTGGGACCTCACCGAATGTGGAAGAACCTATAAGGGATGTAAGAAGGTCTCTTCTTCTTCCTGTGAATTTTTGGGTTTTTCCATCTCTGAGTCCCTTGGGTCTCAGAGAGGGATTAGTAGGCGGGTGAGGAGTGAGTCGCACCCTCCCATGAGGAAGGAACAGCACCCTCCCCGATCTCGTAGGGCAGAGAGCAAGTTGCGCCCTTCCAAAAGGGAGGAACAGCACCCTCTCTATTCCGCTAGGGCAGAGAGCGAGTCGTGCCCTCCTGTGAGGGAGGAGCAGCACCGTCTTTTGTCACATAGGACAGAGAGTGAGTCGCGCCCTCCCGTGATGGAGGAGCAGCACCCTCTACTGCCCCACAGTTCGGTGTCAGCGGAAGATGAGTTACACCCCCCTTATGAGGTGAGAGCAACACCCTTTCAGTCTCGGTGGTCCATTGTCGGCGACAGGATCGTGCCACCTGGAAGGGGCTGAGCCTCGATCTAAGTCTGTCAGATCTGGGAGAGGATATTCATACAAATCAGAGTCACCCGGTGGCACCGGGCGAGGGTCACCAGTGACCGGTGATAGGGCTACAAGTACTGGGCATTGCCAGTTATTTGAGGCCCATCAGTATGGGGAGACGGACCGGTTGGTTAAGGCGGCAGAGGAAGAAGAGATCTGGTCGTTTGACAAAGCGGTTAATGGGGTTTACTGTCTATTGCCCGATGATTTGTGTCCCAAGCCCTCAGGCTCGGAGGACACTAAGATTCTCTCCAGCTTAAAGAAACTCTCTGGATCTGCCTCTCTTCCAGATCTCTTGTTGCTTCCTCACTCGGCTATGGTAAATGAGCTGTCCCAAAGGTTTTGCAAGGGGCAGGAGTTTCCTAGACAACGTAGAGGGAGGTTGGTCCCTACTTCTACATTGAGACCCTTGGTCTTTTCTGCTAGTTATTGGGTTCACACCCCTTCCTTGCCCCTTAAACCACCCATTTTAGATGCCGCAGCAACACAAGCGGGTATTTCCACAGGGACTTGGGCTCGCCTTCCAGTTAAAACACTGGAGGCCTTAGAGCTAAAAGGTTGTTCACTACTAACCGCTGATCTCTTTTCAACAGCCTGCTGAGGGAGGAATCTCTTTTGCCACTTGCTCTTCATTCATTTCATCTAATTATCGATCTTTCCTTCCTAAACAGATTTCTGCAGGAGGAACCCTTCAAGATGGAAACAGCAGCTTCAGTAAGGTATGCAACAAGGCCCAGCCACTGGGTGGTCTCCATCGATCTTCAGTAAGCGTATCTTCACATCCCTATCTTTCCTCCTCACAGGAAGTACCTCCGGTTTTGCTTGGATGGAGAGGTCTTCCAATTTTGTCCTCTACCGTTCGTCCTAGCCTCCACACCTAGAGTGTTTACCAGGGTCATGGGAGTAGTTGCAGTCCACTTAAGGTCACTGGGTATCCCAATATTCCCAATATTTCGACGATTGGTTGATCCACAATAGCATGCTCGAGAATCGACCTGTCTTGCTGTTGGTCCATAGTGACCAGACTGGGTCTCTTACCCAATGTAGAGAAGTCGGAGCTTTCTCCATCTCAAGATTTCGTCTACATAGGGATGAATTTCTTCACGAACAGGGGATTAGTCCATGTCCCTCAGAACAGAGTAGACAAAATCCTGACTCTGTTGGAGACGCTGAGAGCCAAGACTGTTCGTCCTTTTCTTTCTCTGCTGGAACTGCGCAGTAGACCTGGTCACACTAACAAGACTACACTGTGCACCCTCTCCAGTTTCTCCTTCTGGCAAACTGGAAACCACACAGGGAGCCTCTGAATGTTCAGATTACTCTTGTTCTAGGTCTTCCAGCATCATTTGTCTTGTTGGATCAATCAGGACCGGTTGATTGGCAGAGTCCCTATACACGCCCCCGATCCCCACTCCTATCTGTTCACAGATGCATCAGATTCAGAGTGGGACGCTCATCTGGAGCCGGAGGGTCTGATTCTTCAGGATTCGTGGTCCCGGGAAGAATCTATCCTCCACATAAACAATTTGGTAATGAGGGCAGTGTTCTTAGCCCTTTAGGGGTGTGTCAACAAAATAAGGGGTCGCTGCATGATGGTCTCCTCCGACAACACATCAGTGGTGGCTTCCCTCAGAAGACAAGGAGGTACACATGCACCTTCTCTCTGCATGGAGGTTTGGAACCTCCTTCATTGGACAACCTCGGAAGGAATTACCCTTCGAGTTCTCCACATTCCTGGCGAAGAGAATATTTTGGCAGACAGTCTGTCCAGGAAAGGACAGATAGTCATCATGGAATGGTCTCTGCACCAAACCATAGCAGATTCCCTGTTCAGACTTTGGGGGACACCCTTGGTGGACTTGTTTGCCATGAGGCTCAACAATAAGCTCCCCTTCTACGTCTCCCCAGTCCCCGACCGGAGAGCCTGGGCAGTGGATGCTTTTAGCTTGAATTGGGATCGTCTGTTATAGATCAGGTATGCAATAGCAACATGTAAGTATTACATAATTAAAATTAGTTTTACCCCCTCCCCCGAAACTTCATTTCTCTTAACTTTGGTTTCTGCTGTATAATTTTAGCAACAAGGGTATGATTTTAACCAAATTTGGCATGGAGCTTTTACTTGATTATACATTTATGGAGCTTGATTTCCAGCATTCACCATCATTTACAGTAGTTATGGCCCCTGATTTTCTGTCCTCCTAACTTTGGTTTCCACAGAAAACTTTACTAAGGATTGTTGATTTCATCCAGATTTAGCATACACTCTTTTATTGATTAGATCTTGAATGAGTTTGATTTCCAGCATTCATATCTTTACAGGAGTTATGGCCTTTAATTGCCTGTTCTCCTGACTTTCTTTTCTGCAACAAGATTTTAAGATTTCACCTAAATTTGGCATGCAACTTTATATTCATGAGACAATGATTGAATTTGATTTAGTCTTTTCCTCTGTATCATTTAGAGGACTTGTGACCCCATTATTGCCCATCCTCCAAACAGTTCAAGTCTTCATTTAAAGGAGTCATGGCCTCTGAAAGCCTTACTTTGGTTTCCCAGCATAACTTTACATAGGTTTGTTGCATTTCAACTATATTTGTCAATATTTATATTAGTAGAAGTAATCATCCATTTCTTTTGTCTTATCACCTTTTGTGTACTTTTCTTTGTTCAGATATGTAAAGTGGTATTCTTACGTAAAAATGAGTGCACACCATTGTCGGACAATGTGGCCATATCCATGTATCAATATTGGATTTCACATGCATTTGATGCCCTGGTGTGTTGTTATACTTATCCTTGTTCTGGGCTACACACAAAACAAATGACGTGCATTTGCATCTTGTGTGTATTGACTGAAAACATGTAATTCTGTTAGGTTCTTAAAAGTAAAGAAAAATAATCATGCTCTTTTACCCTAATTTCTTGAAACTGAAATGGCCTTGTAAATGCAGAATATGAAACAATCATCCTAGGTGACTTTAATAATGATCTGTTGAAGGATCCTCCTCAAAAATGGTTAAATTTCTTCCACATAATTTGTCTCAAATGTTGATAAACCAACAAGGAATACTGAAACAAGTGCTGTGCTTATTGACATGGTGTACACTAATAGACCTGAAAATGTTAGCAAATTGAAAGTGCCTATTTATGTCATAAGTGACCATTAAAAGTGCCTATTTATGTCATAAGTGACCATTAAAAGTGCCTATTTATGCCATAAGTGACCATTAAAAGTGCCTATTTATGCCATAAGTGACCATTAAAAGTGCCTATTTATGCCATAAGTGACCATTAAAAGTGCCTATTTATGCCATAAGTGACCATTAAAAGTGCCTATTTATGCCATAAGTGACCGTTACCCAGTGTGCATAATCATACATTCCCTGCATCTCTGTTGGTCATCATACAGAAATAAAATATAGAGACATCATAAAATTTTATGAAGAGACATTTGCTCAGATGCCTTTCCATGAGATTGAAAACCTTTTTGACATTAACACTGCTCATGACATGTTGTATGGACTTTTTAGCAACATTCTAAACAAACACACACCAACAAACATCAGTTTCAACCTAAATTGATAACTTATGAAATAAAGGAATTGAGACGTAAAAGGGATAAATTTCATAAAAATAAAGATTAGAAAAACTACATAAAATGGCGAAATAAATCAAACTTTGAAAAAAATGAACCTAACAAAAATTACTATGAAAAAGAAAACAAACATTCTAGCTCCTTGTGGCAGTGTCTGAATGAGCTCAATCCATCTAAAAAAGCACTCCATTCAAGCTCAGTTGAGTTATAATGACAGCACTGCGTCTTCAATACTGGATATAGCTGACATGTGTAACCAATTCTTTACCAATATAGAAAGTATATATTCTGACAGTGAACAAAATGCTAGAAACCCAAACTTAAACAACATCTTACCTTTGCAAAGGCTAGAGGAGTTACTGATGATCTACAATTTGCTCTAGATATTGTGAGTGAAAGTGATGTTCTCTACACTCTTAGCAAAATCAACACAAAAACGTTGTGTGGTATGGATGAGAGGTGGGATGAAATTCCTACAGTTGTAGCACAGTCTGTTACCTATTTAGTAAGCCTCAGTGTTAATTCAGTTGTCTTCCAGATAAACTGAAGTGTGCTCAAATTACCCCTACTTTTAAACAAGGATCTAGAAGTGATTCTAAAAATTACAGACCCAATTCTATACTACCAACTTTATAAAGAAAAACATAAAAACCTGTATTAAAACAGGTTTATGATTACTTTAGTACTTTTCCACAAGGAATAGTCATGTTTCCACAAAGAACATTCATGTCAAACAAGCTGTCACAAAATTAACTGATCTTTAGCTGGAAGAAATGAATAATGGCGATCTAACTGGCATAACATTTCTTGACTTTAAGAAACCCTCTGATCTGGTTTATTATGATATTCTCCCAAGTAAGTTACATTAGATTTCATGACCATACAAAAAACTGGTTGAGATCATATTTATGTGATAGGAAGCAACAAGTCTGTATAGGCAATATCCACTCTATCCTATGTTATACAAGGTATGGTGTTCCTCAAGGCTCTGTATTGGGTCCCCTCCTCTTTCTTTTATTTATCAACAATCTTCCACTCTGTGCTAAACATACAAATATGGACATGTTTGCAGATGATGCAACATTCTCTTCATCAAGTAACAATTTCTATACCCTGGACAGCAAACTAAGTTCAGACATTAAGTCAATTGAGGAGTGGTCAAAACAAATTAAGTGAATCTAAGACAAAATGCATGCTTATGGGAACATCTGGAAACTGCAAAGATAAAAAAGAAAGATCTATCGCTGTACATTAATTATACTGCAATTGAAAATGTAAAGGATGAGAATCACTGACAGAAGTCTCCAGTGGGAATAGCAAGTAGACTGTGTCTGTAGGTCCCTCACATCTAAAATTTCATTGCTTAGTAAATTAATAAGTACCTGCCAAAGGACTCCAGAATCTTTACTATAATGTATGTGTGTATATATATATATTTCAAGTGATTGACTACTGTTTAGCCATATAGAGAAATTGTACTAGTGAGCAGCTTGGTTGATTCTCCTTGATGCCCTGTGTTGCATCATCATCAGACTTGTTCACAGCAAAAAATGGTTAAGAGTAATGAGACAATAGATTTTCGAAATCAGTTATGGTTTTTAAATGTATCCAGAGTACATGACTACATTATTCTACAAAATATCTGCCTATAATCTAAGATCAATTTTTAACAAAAATGTAGAATTGCCAAAACCTTGCATTGAACAATTCAGTGGAACTCTGTAGTATTCTGGGGTCAAAATATGGGACTCATTTTCTGCTCACATTTGATGTGCTGATTCAGTTAATTCCTTTTAAAAAATCTTAATATGCAATATTTCAAACCAGGGCATGAACAAACTATGAAGAAAAATGTCTTTACACATGTTTACATGTTGTTTTTTTTAAAGTTATATATCAGGGATGTATCATAATACTACTCTTAAAATGTATTTGCTTTTTTTGTGTCTTGTTTAATAAATACCATGCACCGAATATCATTGTCATATTTGTATTATTATTATTATTATTATTATTATTATTATTATTATTATTATTATTATTATTTTATATGCACTAATCAACAAAATCATAACATAAGTATACATCTTGTTCTACCCTAAATTTATGTTCCACACAAGATTACTGTATCCTGCACACCTGAATCCATCCTATAAATTAAATCATCACTGACTGAAAATAATTACTGATCTAAGTTTGTTTTGTGCACCATGACAAGACATTAATTTCACTACTGATTGACATCAGACTGTAAAACAGAGGACTGACTCTTACATCTTCTAGCTTATATAAATTAGGCTTGGAAACAGCTGTTCATGCTTCAAAAACAATATATGGATTAGCCAGTTGCTTAACTTGCTGTGACCAAAAGACAATTGGCTTATGTGAGAGACCTGTGATGAATACAGAATCAAAAGAAGCCATATATGGCTATTCTTTGTGACCCATGAACTTCACCTGCCTTTACACATTTTAAATATTGACTGACCCCTGACCAGAATGAAAAGGGATGTAACTTGTATCTCTTCTCCAATATTAATTTTTTCTCATCAGAGAGAACTTTAATTCACAGGCAAATAGATAAAGATATCAAACTATACTTGTCACACTGGCACAAAAGGCGACTTCCATTTCTGCTGTGATAACACAACTACATTACCCACCTTCCAGTAAATGAATTGCGTTGACCCTCAACCCTAATGATAAAAACTGGCTCGCTTTAAAATTTGACATATTTAGACCTTTGAGCTACATTGACAATGTGACTGGAGTACAGTGAGTACAAGCAAGATAAGAAATGTTTGCACTTTGATTCCAATGATATTCCTTTATCTAAACAATGCCTTCCTTATGAAGCAAAAGTTTAGTTTTCATAGACTGAGTGGTCACTGTAGATACACTCCAGTGACCACTTAAGGCAGGGAGAAATTATTGCTTGGTTAGGAAACATCTGGCTGCTGACTTCAGAAAGCAGGTGACTGTTAAACACACAACATTTATATAGAAAATTTGCAGAGGAGAAATTAGAATCGTTGTTGTAACCAGGTGACCACTGTGTAAAGGTGACTATTAGGATAGGTTTGACTTGCTTTAAAAACATATTCTTGCTCTGATTTATATTTAAATAATGCCTATGAGTTCCATTAAATTAGTTGAAAAATATAAATTATCTTGAGGTACAAAACAAAAAAAATATCCCAGCTCCAGCCCAAAAGAAAATCCCAGCCACCTTCCACCCCCCTACCCCCCCATAAATGGTCGGTCCCTAGCCTGTGTGTATTCTTATTTGCGTATAAATCAAAATATGGTTCAGAATATGTGGAATTTAATTTATTTTTATGTAAAACATCTGGTTGTTACTTTTTTCCATAGAAATGATACATACATGTATTATAATATATGATTTACTAAGGTGGTTATTTCTTAATAGATCATAGAAGTTGACTCTCTTGCAAGACACTCATCCATTTTACATCAGCTGATTGGGAATGCGCCGCTCCGGTAAAGGATTAAGTAAAGCTAGCATACTTTAAATTGCATGTAAAATTTAATTTTTGTATGTAAGAATAACGATCAGACATGGTTGTTTTTAATGTATCAGCCTTCGATGTATCCCCAGGATGTGTTGGAACCATTGCACTTTAGGTTCCATTTTCAATGCCCCCCTTGGGATTTGGTGAATGTTGAAAAAACATGTATGCTTCCTCTATTACAGTGACTTTAACTCTGTTCATTTATGAATGATTAAAATCATTTTCGGAAAAATGTTTTTATAAATATTTTATAAATGATATTCTTATCGTGCAGAAATACTTTTTTTTCCAGTACCAGCAGTGATAGCATATTCCAAGAGGGCTTGGAAATGGGCAATCAGACAGAAGCAGGTATGACATATAAATATTAAAGAGTAACATATACTTTGGAGTAGAATCACTCTGGTCAATGTTGTGTAGCATAGTAACATATACTTTGGAGTAGAATCACTCTAGTAATTGTTGTGTAGCAGAGTAACATATACTTTGGAGTAGAATCACTCTGGTCTTTGTTGTGTAACGTAGTAACATTTTGTTAGGAAAGAACAACTTACTGCATCTTATTAGATATTTTAGTACACTGTATGCCGTAATAGTTGTATTATTAGACCAAATTTGAAATTTGAGTAGGTTTGCAAATTCAGTGAAATGTTAATTATCTAGAATCAATCAGCAACTTTAACATTTTGTCTGTATAATTTATTGTCCATGTAACTAATAACTTTATTAAACAATGAATTGTGTATCCATGGAACACTGTTTAGTGTGTATAACTGTAATGCCCGGTGAATCAGAAATGCTAAAGCTGTGTCTGGACAATCAACGTTTTACTGTACAACAAAATCACAGTTTGACATAGCATCAGGTGCAAAATTATCTGGGAATGTGCTAAATTGCATTTCTATGAATTATACAATTTTCTGAACTTCCATGTATGTTACTGGCCTGCCGCTAACTAACTTAGTTATACCGCACCATGAATTAGGTTGGGGCATATAGCACTACCCTTATCCGTCTGTCTGTATGTCAGTCATGTTAAATTTTACATTTAGGTCAGTATGCAGGTACTGTGGTTGGGCATTTTTTTTAATGAACATAGTTGTAGCAGTGTTGTTTTTTTTTTGCATGATAAATGTGTTGAGACCTAGATATTTTTGTTACAGAATTGCATGCTGCTTAAAAAGAGCAAAATAATAACATTTCTTATCTTTTACAAGAAATTGTGCACATTCTTACAAGAAATTTAGATGAAAATGTCAGTGTTTACACTGTGCTGGTACTAACTTCAATTTTCGTGTGCAAAAGTCGCGGAGAACAGTTTAGGTTTTATAAAAAAAATTCAGTGTTCAAACATTTGTTTGAGCAAAAGGGATTAGTTTGAATCTGTAAGGATTCATTGTCTTTCCTGAGTGTTCCAGTAAATATTTGGAACACAGCAAACACTGTACAATCATTCTTTGTCAGTCAATAAATACATAACTCTCACACGTGTGAACCTCCCGCACTGGAGGGTTTTTCTCCCGAGTTTAGGGTGTCTCCCGCCTCTCCCATCAATCACTGAAATCTCCCGCGTACACAATATTATTATTGAAAATTTTATTTTTAATTTTTTCAACATTTGACTCCAGTGTTGTATATTTACGGTAATACTGCCTATGATCACGTGACTGAACTGGCTTAAGCAGGGCAAGTCAATGTACTTGCTAATTTCATCTTTACATCCTGTCGGCATGGTCAACTGGCTTCATTGGAAGTTTGACGAGGTGGATTATGCTATGTGTGAGTAGAAGTAATTTGGAAAGGATTAAAGACAATAATTGATTATGGCTGGGTTACTGAAAAGCTCAATCAGCGTGAAAAAATAAGCATTTACTTTGATTCTGTCTGCAAGGTATGTTCTGCTTCGGTGCTTAAAGTTATCGAGATGAATGAGAGTCTATTATATGTATGATAAAAAGAAATTTGGACAGGATTAAAGATGTTAATTGATTATGGTTGGATTACTCAAGAGGTCAAGTGGCATGAAACTGGCTTGGTTTGACTTCGGTGTTCAAAGTTTGTCGAGATGTCAAAGCATGCATTATCTCCCAATGCCAAAACACCAAAATCCAAGCAAGCGAAATATCACATGAAATTCAGTTATGGATGGAAACGGGAATTTCAGTGATTGCAATCGAGTTCAAAGGGACATGAATATACATTCTGCTCTTCCTGTAAAGCTGATTTTAAAGTCAGTTACGGTGGCAAGAATGACATCACGTGTCATGCAGAAACCCCATAAAGGGGATAATAAAATGCTGACAGTCTTAGTTCGTGTTTTCAACAAGGATGTAAACAGGATATCAACAAGATTCCTTGGAATACCAACCTGTAACACTGGATCAGCATGCTTGCATAAAATATTCATGTAAGTATTACTAAAGTTTAACTATTTTGTTGTTCATAAGAAATCATAATCACAATTGTATAATAATAATAATATGAATAATATGGATACAGTACAAGAATTAATCCATAATGCCTGGGATGAATGAGGTCTTTGTCTTCGTATATAATTCTAGTAAGTGATAATCATTTTCCGCATTTGATTGTTATTGTTAAATAATGGTGATAGTGATAATATTGATGAAAACAAAGGCGTCTGCAAATTAAGCTTCAAGTCACAAAGGGTGTGATAGTCTAATCATTAATGTATGCATCAGTCCTTCATGTGGACAATCTTACTGACATATAAACAACATTAGATGCTTGATAGTGCAATAAATACTCACTAATCCGATTAGGTAGGTTTTCTTATCTCCTATGATCAATACTGATAATTATCAGCTATTGATCGGTGAACAGTAAAAAATATTATAGGTCTGCACTGATAATTGGAAATTAAAAACAGTGATAAGTACCTTAAAAGGAATATTTCGCTAAGCCTTATGAAACCACTGCAACAGATTCTATAATATTTCAGAGAGAGAGAAATTTCCCTTGTGCCAATTGCATTGGATATGCAAGTGACAATTGCAGTATTATATTATAATATTTTAATTTACCAATTGTATATCCATGGCAAGTAAATTTCAAAGTTCTAATGTTTTGCATTTTGTATTGCAGTGGTGAAGCTCTCTGAGAGGTTCATGCAGTTAACCCAGAGTGAGAGAACTGCACTGGAAGATGAAATTCAGGACTACATTCTGACTCCCAAAGAAGAACCTCCCAAATTCGACAGAGACAGTACCATTCTTGAGCAGTTTAGCAATCTCAGTTGGCAATCTGACTCTACCCACAGGCAGGAAACAATTTAAACTTCTTGGTGAACTCAGTAGAGTTGTATTGACATTGCCACATTCCAATGCAGATACTGAAAGGACATTTTACATTCTGAAGAAAATTCAGGCTGACTCTAGAGGAAACCTGGATCCAGTGACAGTACATAATATTTTAAGTGTTAAGATGAACAATGATAAGGACTGCCACCAATATAATCCAGGCAATGATCTTGTAAGAAATGCTAAAAATGCTTGTGTTACATATATGGAGTATGTGAAATGCAACAAGTTAATGTGAAAGAACTGAATTGCATATTTTAATATTAAAAATATGGACATTTGTTCAGTAGTAGTAATTTTTGCTCATTTGCGCACTAAAAATTGGGTTGATGAAAAACCTCCCACTTTTGAGGTCAGAACTTGTGAAAATTATTTTGTAAATCTCCCTGTTTGTTCCAAGCTGACCCCTCATTTTTGTCACATGTATGATAACTTAATATACCATATGCCGGTACAAAGGAGTTTATGAAGATGAAATTATCTGTACTCAAACAGCACTGGAAATTGTAATGTTTGGGTAATACTGACATCACAAAAGTATGCACATCAAACCAGCTAGTACAAGCCAAGTGTGCACATCAAACCTGCGAAGTGTGCACATCAATCTAGCTGGTACCAATCAAGTGTGCACATAAAACCAGACAGTACCAGCCATGTGTGCACATCAAACCAGCTGGTACCAGTCAAAAGTGTACATCAAACCAGCTGTTACCAGTCAAGTGTTAAGGTGGCCACTGACAGAACTGAAGAATACCAGATACTCCTTTGCATATATGCAAAAATGATCATGTTAAGCAGGGGGCAGACCAGCTGAAAACCAGACTCACCGGTATAAAACTGGACAAATGGCCACCATACCAAGTGTGCACATCAAGCCAGCCAGTACCAGCCAAGTGTGCGTTTCAAACCAGCTGGTACCAACCAAGTGTGCATATCAATTTAGCTGGTACCAGTCAAGTGTGCACATCAAACCAGACAGTACCAGCCATGTGTGCACATGTGTGCACATCAAACCAGCTGGTAACAGTCAAGTGTGCACATCAAACCTGCCGGTACCAGCCAAGTGTTAGGGTTTAGGGTGGTCACTGACAGAACTCAAGAATACTAGATACTCCTTTGCCCACACGTACAAATTATCATAATAAGCAGGGCACAGACCAGCTGAAAACCAGACTGTCCTGTATAAAACTGGACAAATGGCCACCCTACCAAGTGTGCACATCAAACCAGCCAGTACCAGCCAAATGTGCACTTCAAACCAGCTGTTACCAACCAAGTGTGCAATTCAAACCAGGCTGTACCAGACCTACCATGTGAAAATTACAGTACTCCGTATTAAAATAACAACTTTTTATTACTGAGCATTTCATGAACTTTAATCCATGTCAGTACAGTTTCATCTCATCAACTTCTGTTATTCATCGATTGCATAAATATAACATAATGAGTTTTGATGATTTCTTGTAGGTCAGTCAAAATTCATCCTGTTTATTATATGTTCAATATATTTCGCATTTTGTGTTATAGTCTGTGTGGTATTCATGAGACTAGGTTGTAAATACACTCAAAACCATAGCTACATTTAGATTGATTTAGCCGTGTATGTGACAAGATTTCAATATCCATATTTCAGAGCATACAGGACCCATCCCGAGACAAACTGTTGCCAGACCCCTTAAAGTATCCCTATGTACAGCCTCCCTATACACTGGTAATGGAGATGACTGGGATTCTGGTCCATCCTGACTGGACAGTAAGTTCAAGACCACCAGCTACCTGGCATGGTTTAGGATTTGGGCCAGCCACAGGAAATGTTTTTTTCTTTGGGAAGCATATGAGAGACATAGGGATCACTTTGCCAAAGGCATTGTTGTCTTTGTGGTAGGTGTCAACTTGTTTTTTCACTTAGCGCATTTTTTCTGACACTGTTATATGTACAGTCATGAAACTTGATGTGTGTATTCATCTTGGAGGGCACTACTCGCCATGGACAAAAGTAACTCACAGTGACCTACTTTTCATGTCCCATTGATTATGTTAAGTTTTTGCATTTAGCTCAATTTTCTGACACCATTGTATG
Organism: Margaritifera margaritifera; assembly: GCA_029931535.1. NCBI lineage: Eukaryota > Metazoa > Mollusca > Bivalvia > Unionida > Margaritiferidae > Margaritifera > Margaritifera margaritifera. Next base: position 1,185,534 of record JAQPZY010001686.1, read on the forward strand.
TAGTCATGAAACAATGGCTGTATTCATAAGGGAGGGTACTACTCACCAAAGGCAAAAAGTAAGTCACAGTGACCTACTTTTCATACTCCAGAGATTACATAAAGTTTTTGCATTTAGCTTAGTTTCTCTGACACCGTTGTATATACAGCATGAAACTTGATGTGTGTATTCATCTTGGAGGATACTACTCACTACATGTAAAAGTAGGTCACAGTGACCTATTTTCCATGATTAGCAATCACATTAGGTTTTGCATTTAGCTCAGTTTCTCTGACACCAGAGATGCTGTCAGGACGCACAAATCATGCAAAATATGTGCGAATTCACACACTTGGAAAGCAGTGATGCACGAGAACTCCCACAAATTAGTTTAAAGTCACACATATAAAAATGTACTCTGCACAGTATACATTTTTTATTTAACTATTAACCCTTAAAGTGCTTGTCGCAGCATAAGTTGCACTGCCAGTAGAGGTCTCATAGCGCTTGTCTTGACATCTGTCTTTTTTCAGGTAGGCAACTGTTTACACGTCTGACTACTTCGGCTTGACATGAACAGTTGCGAAACTAAATTTGATTGGCACATTGGGCCCTGGAACAAGCATTCTGTTGAGTTTGAACCATGCATTCATGAAGGAAGTTTTAATAATGTGTGTTTAAAATAAGGGCTACCTAGAAAACCAAAAATGGCTAACTCCCAGCATGGTTCATCTAAAGATGACGATTTCCTTCGGCAAATACTGGCTGATGATAGTGATGATGACAATAATTTTTACAGTTTTGAAGTATATGAGATTATTGGAGCTCAGAAAGTGTTACTGGTAATACCAATGAATAATTTTGAACCCAAAAATGATGTTGAATACGAGTCCATTGTGGATGGACAAAAGCAGACAGCATGCCTGTCAACCCCCCATTCAGCAGTATTTTGAAATTAAATCTCGAAAAGGCAGAATACCAAGCCTAATTAAAATACATGCAATTTAAAAGTAGAGTGCAATTTTCATTTCTTTTCTCAAACAATTCTGCACTGAGGGATCTTGTGCTACCAAACTATATAGCACTCAAAGGGTTAAGATAAATTGAATAAATAAGAATCTAAAAAGAAATTAAAAAGTAAGGATATTAATTTTTTATCAAAATACCTCTGTCTGAACAAGCAGACTACAGCATTGATGGACTTGAAACCCTAATACAGCATTGTGGAGCAGATAAGAAATCTGGCATAGTAATCAGCAAAGCACTGATTCAAGAAAGTAAAACTTTGGCAGAGCTCTTGTTAGTGAAAAATATTATTTTGGAGCAGAGATATCCAAGAGACAATACCTATGAGCTGTGTAACATTGTACATAACAACCATAAAGAACAGTTTCCTAATTTGTTCAAGCTGGCTTAGCTAGCTATGCATGTCCCTTCCAACAGCAGAATGTGAAAGGTGGTTCTCAGCACAGAACAATATTCATACACAGATAAGGAACAGATTAAGCTCAGAAATGATCAACAGATTATTGCTTATACAACTAGAGGAGACATCTTTTGAGGATTTTGATTTCAATAGAGCTCTAACAGAGTGGAGCAGGAAGAAAGAAAGAGATGGATATGTATGTGTTAGGTAAATATTGAACTATGGCCATTTCCCCCCCCCCCCCACATGTTTTTTCTACTCCCCCCTTTTTTTGGTGACAAGAGAGGAGCTTCCCCCAATTGATAAAACCCTGGCAGCATCTCTGTGTTAATTTTGTATAAGGTACAGGTCACAGGAAGTGAAAATTTAACTCTGTTACCTGTTTCCTCATCTGGACTGTAACGTTGAAATTACCCAAAATATTTTGATGACATTTTATGCAGAATATCTCGTGCATAAATTGTGTGTTGGCTTCCATTAGTCAGATTCCATTTTGAGTGGTCAAGGTCAAAGCAAATGAAAATGTGACATTATGACCTGTTTCTGAGTGACCCTTATTCTGTGTCAGGTCTTTAACTCTTGAACCACAGGAGATATTATATACAATTTTACACAGTGATACATCATATCTAGACAGTGTGTCACTTTATAGTTTGGTTACTTAGTTCAAAGGTCAAATCATTGGCAAGGGAAATGTCATAAGATGGGTACATGTATAATGTGCCATTTGGAGTACTCTTGGGGTTTTTTTTGGTGGGGTGTCTCCAAAATTAATGGGTTGAAGTCTCATTCACAGTCACCCTAGCAAAATCCCGATACCATTTTGTGGAACATATGAACTGGGTATTTCTTTACAGTGTTTTTGTCTGTCATTTGATTAGTTGGTTCATGCATTCTGTGTTGAATTTTTATATCACATTCTTCATAACACTTCATGGTTGGCTTGCCTTCTAGATATGAAAGAAAACTTATTCATTTGTTCAAGGTTCAAGGCACAAAAAAGAGGTCATGTTCTGTTGACCTTTTGTTTCTCCAATCAAATAACAGCTTTCATACTGTTGAAAGTGTAAAATATTGTTTGGAAAATATGGTTGCTTGCAATAACTCTCCATAACATGAAATGCAAAGCTTTATCCAATCGGCTACTACAAATAGGTAGACAGGGAATTTCCAAGATCAGCAGAGCATGAACTTTGATTGATGCCTGTCAGACCTCCGTTATGATGGAGATCTTTATTTTAATCAATTGCTTTCAAACATTGCTGTAATAATTGGACAGTGTCATCATAGGTATTGGAATTCGGAATTTATCTAGATTTAAAGATCAATAAGCAGTTCTTAAGAACCGATCAATGATCAGTTTTAATCGGTTGGAGATATTTTCTATATTTTTTAAAGGAAAATATTATTTACTTGTACATGGAAATGTTTATCTGTGTCCTTCAATTCAAAGAATTATCACTGGCACCAGTTTATCTTACAAAAACTCGATGTCTGGAACTGGTGATTGTTGACTAAAAGAAGACATGTCAGAAATTGTTATTCTTTGATAAAATAAATACATTGGGATGCAATGTCATGAAAATGTTAAAATTAAAGATGTAAAAAAAAAAAAAATTTCAAATAAGAAAACCTTAATCATTTTTAATCGATTTTTGGAAATCATTATTAAATGCTTGGTTGTTGGTCTTTTCTGACCAGTCTTTTTTTAAAAATAATTGTCACACCACTAGTAGGCATTGCCTTTTATTATATTATACATCTATAACATCCATATACCAATATGGAAAGATGAAGATCATTTGATCACTTTTTAAAAAGACCTATATCACATGACCCTAAATGATGTTTCAGTATTTGTCTTTTACCCCCAGTTTTTTAATTATTAAAATCACAAACCCTTTTTGTGCTGAATAGGCAATTAAAAGATTCATGTAATAATATGGACTTGCTGTTTCCTGGGATACACATTGTTCACAGGGAACAATAATTGTCCCTGCTTATATGAAAAATATTTAAAAATCATGCTCAAATTATAGCAATTTACTTCTGAAAAGATTCTTCCCTAGCGGTCTATTTTTTTCTCAGTGTGATATGCCCAGGCTCCATCCATGTCCAATCACCCTATAAAAATATTCCTGACTTGTTGTTTGTATGTACTATCAAGTAGCCTCTGGTTTTGTTTGCAGTATGGCACAGGATGGAGGTTCAAGAAGAGACCAGGAGTGAGCAGATTCCTACAGCAAGTGTCTCCACCTTTGTTTGAAGTTGTCATTTTTACATCAGAACAGGGCTTTGTAAGTGATTCCATATTTCACCATTATATGCAGTGCATGATGCTGTTTTTTCTCCATCAAATACGTTACCTGATCACATTACATTAGGATAACTTTCTCTGCTACCTCTTAATCCAGCCCTCCTGGAAAGATGAAAAACGTCTTTCTGTCTATACATTATATATAGACAAAGGGAAGCAACTCTTACAGCTTAACTCCCCTTTCTACCTGCTAGGTTGTTACTGTTATATCATGATGTACCAGTTTTTACTTTCACTGTCATGCTGTAGAGGTGTCCTCTATAGAATCCATTTTATCTTGTACTTAAATTTCATCATCCAAATTTTATTTTCGGTGTTACAGTAAGTCAAAATGTTGTGTTCTAATGTGCATACAGCATTTTTGTAAAAATCCAGTGAATTTATTCATATTTTGACTTTAATGTATAGTTCGTTTTCATCACCATTGACTTAGAACGGCTACATTTTCATGGGTGGAATTTCCCAGGCGCTGGTTTTAGGCATTTACTCTAATTATAATTCGTTTTTCAATAACGAGCTTTGCATTTATTTCAGATTCTGTGTATGTGTATGTATATATATATATTGTATGCACTTGTTTGTTTATTTTCTTCTTCATTACAGAGATAACAACATAGTGCACTAAATGCCAGTGGTTCAAACTTGTGGAGGACATCTACGAAATGTGCCTGCTCTGTTCCAAATGCTGTTCATCACATACCAGTGAAATGTGTGTTGCATGGACAAAGAATACATGGTCTAATGTTCTTAAGAAACAACTCAAGGTCCACAAAAAGATAGCTCTATCAATTTCTTCTCAGAAGTATGCCCCACGTCAGAATCACTCCTAAGTCTCATGGGGGATGTTCAGATGCCCCCCACCCCCATGAAGATACAGAAGACAGCACCACATCATAATGCAGTTGGAATTAGAGATGATTCCAACTCTAATCAATAAGGCTTTGTCATCAAGATTATCGACAACAGAACAGGAAGAATTGTATCAGAATCCCATTGAGGATAAGCCTTTAACTCCATCCACGAGAATTCTAAGTCAAATATCACCCCATCTACAGGGCATGAGGTTGCAGGGTAATACCTATCTCTGCCCATGAGGCATGAAAATACAATTTCCTGTACTCAGTCCGTGCATGATAACTTTCTTGCCATGAATATACAATACCCTGTACTCAGTCCATGCATGATAACTTTCTTGCCAGACATATATGGATGGACTGATGGATGGACCAACCAAGCTGCAATTTGACTTTATACGGACAGATGGATGGCCAGCCATTAATACCACCTGACCATCATGGCATTTATCATCCACCATATGCTGTTGTGATTGTTGACAAACCAATCCAGCTGCGATATACAACTATAGTGGTCACGAGTCAGTTATTTCGGATTGCCGAGCCAGCCAGCTGACTGGCTGTCCACACATTCTGACGCTATGGTATCTTATGCCAAACACACTGCACAGCTCACCAGATTGCGAGACATATGCCATGTTTGGTATGTCGTTCTGACTGCCAACCAATCAGTCCAGCCATATGAACAAGCTATGTATGATTTCAGTGATCTAGAGTCTGTTATCTCCAACCGGTGAGCCAGCCATACAGACAGACCACATGGCTGACCCATTGTACCAACCATACCAGCCAGACCGCAAGGCATATACCTTATTTGGTATGCCATTCTGACTGCTGATCAACCACCATTCTGACTGATGATGAACGAGCTATGTAGGCCAACCAATCAACCATTCCTATAAAATTCATAGCAAACCAGCATTACTTATAGAGACATCCAACCAAGTCAAACCAGCCGCACTGGACAGCATTCCATAATGCGATCACTATTGATGGCATATCCAATGGGCAAATTGATGATGCACACTGATGATACTTCATCATCATTTCCTGTTGATGAAGGTGATAAAACAGAAATACCTGAACTTGCCAATCCAACAGTGGAATGAACGGAATTTATTTCATGGCAGCAAAAGAGGAAATCCATAGGATTTTGTCTCTGTTTGAATGCCCTCCTCCACCTTCAATCAATTCTACCCACAAGGTCGTGCTTTGGTGGATTTAGACGATGATGACAACAGTTCATCATTGAGAATCTTGCCATTATTGTTATGTTGAGTCAGTTGCCTGCAACTTTATTACCCCACCAGTAAAAAATCACGTAGAGATATTTTGTCCACATGTACCTTGTCTTGAAGTTGATAAAGTGCACAGACAAGTCTTTAACACCACGTCAGAGTTAATCAGGAACATTGTGTCAACTTCCTTCCTACTTGACTTCACATATCTGATGATTTTTTCATCTAACTGAAAAAGGCCACTAACTTTCATTGCTGTTTTTCCATGTGCTCCCTCCCATTTGGTTCTTCACTTCTGTTAGGGCATCAAATTTAGGAGGTGAGAAAGAAAGAGGCACAAGAGTTGCCCTTTAACTATCAGCACAATGTCCTATCTCTGCACAACAATGTTAGGAAATGTGCAATAGAATGGACGATTGTCGCCAGAGAATTTGCAGTGGCAGTTCTCAATAACGGCAGTTTTTTTTTTCCTACTGTACAAGCGAATTATAGGCAGTCATATGCCCCTATTTTTGCAGACAGGCAGGGAGGGGACAGAGAGAGGAACACAGTTTCTCCTTCCCAAGGCCTTCCATCAATTGTCAGTGATACACCATCACTGGCAACCCACCTGAGGTGCCAGATTACTCCCATTTTGTCAGATTTGGACCAACCATTCTCAGAAAATAATGGGTGATCAAAACCGTGTCAGAGGGCCTCTGGATTTTGTTATCCGAACCCCTCCACTTTCATCGTCCTACCTACATGAAGGAAATCCCAAGCAATCCCATGAAGGGGATGTTTTTACACAAGAAAATCTAGTTTTCTGCTTGTAAAGGTTGGTGTAGATAGTATGAAAACCACACACACAGAGCTTCTACTCCAGGACATTTCTGGCTACCAAGTCCAACAGCAGTAAGACCTGCAATAGAAACACGACCAGTATGCAATCAGTCTTGACTGACTGACATGTACTTCCATATACCAATTCTTACAGCCCCAATCTAAGCCCTTGGGCCTTCACTTAGAGTTGAGGATATCTGCCGCAAAAAACAGCAACATACCTGCACGACACACCACAGAAACATTCGGTAAGTTTGGTTTTTGGTTCACAACATGAACAACTTTACTTCCCTCATTGTGTCATGGATAATCAATGTAGAGAAGTGAGACCTTGCCCCTTCTCAACATTTTGTCCATCTAGGTATGGAACCCTTAACACATATCAACTTGGCATCATCTTCCCAAACGCATCGAAAGAATCATTCGTGCAGTGGAGAAGGCATCAACCAAGACGTTGAAGTTGGACCTTCAATAAGACATTAGACCACGTCATATCCATTCAGGAATTTCTCCACAGAGAAAGTGGCATTCCTGGACAACATACTACAAAAACATTCAACAAAGTATGGATTTTGGTTCACGACATGAACAACCTTACTTCCCTCATTTGCAGTTCATAGTGGAGAATCAGTGTAGAGAAGTCGGACCATATCCCTTCTCAACTTTTTGCCCATCTAGATATGGAACTCTTAATGCATATTAACTTGGCACCTTTCTCCCAAATGCATCGAAAGTATAACTCATGCGTCAGAGAAAGGATCAAACAAGACGTTGTTTAGGCGAGGAAGTTTCTTACAGCTCCTAGGTCTACTCAATGTGGGGGTGGACCTGTTGCAGTGCCAGTTGATTGGGTTGGATAGCACAGTTAGTACTGGACTTGCAATGGTCATTGGCATGTGGATGCGTCAAGAGAAGGCTGTTCATATCAACCTAATGGAAATGAAAGCCATTCTCAATGCCTTCCACACATGGGTAGAACATACCCATGGAAACATGGTCCTGATAATGTCAGACAATTCAGCTGTGGTGAAGTACCTCAGCAAGGGGGAAACAATCACCAGACCTTTGCCTCACGGTAGGGGAATACCTTCATGGGTACTCCCAATATCGAGTAATATTCAAGGCCGACACATTCCTGGCTGACTCATTATCAAGGCAGACCGACTCATTATCAACAGAGGACAACTGCTTTATACAGAGTTGTCCCTCTAGGAACCTTCCATAAGGTCTCTGCCTTTTGGGGCCATTCAATACTTAACCTGTTTTTTTTTTATTTCATTTTTCCCCAACCCTAGAAGCATGGGCCATACATGCTATTTTAATCATCTGGGCGGTAATGTGGGTATAAACCTTCCATCCATCAGTTTTGATTATGAAGATAACTAAGAAATGAGGGACAACAAACTGCAATAGCTCTGATTGTCCCACTAAGATGAAACATCCTGGATCAACAATCTGCTGGATTTAGCGACAGACATACCCAGACAAGTCCTAGCATCCTCAACTCCGCTCAAGCAGTCAAGATTGTCACTATTCCATCCCTGTCCAGAGAAACTCCTCCTTCACTCCTCACTCCTTTCAGGGATGTCCTGATCAAAAAGGAGTTTGGAGCTTCAGTTGTGGAGATGACTGCAACAGCTGAAGATCCACCACTTTGAAAACGTACAAGGGAAAATTGTGTGTTGTCAATGACTGGTTTCATATCAAGATGTCACACCACTCTCAGCACCCATTCCTTGATGGTGAACTTCTTTCTCTTTCTCCTTGATGACAAGAAGTTGGCCCCTATCACAATCAAGGGATACTGTTCCATGATCTCAGACACATTCAGATTTCATGGAAGAGACAATGTTGGCTACAACAAGGTAATCTCTGACTTGCAGTTCAATTTTGACATATTCAGACCATGCTCACTCACATTATTCCCAAATGGAATCTCTTCTGGGTTTTGACATGGCTAAAATTGTCAAAGTTTAAGCCACCATCTTCCCCCTCACTGAAGTAGCTATCATACATGACATGCAATTTATGATAATGCTAACTTCAGCATGCAGAGTGAGTGAGATACATACAATATCTGTAGATCCGAACTACATGCAGTTCTGTTCTGACGAGTCAGTCCTTCTAATGACACAACCTGGTTTCCTTCCTAAGAACAGGTTGCTGTCACTAGTCAACCAACAATAACTATTTGGTCACTCTCCTTGATCGATCTGTCGAGAGAAGCAAGGCTGCAGGATTCTGTACATACCCTCAGATATTACCTGAGACACATTGACAATATCAACTGTAAAAGACTATTCCTAGCACTGAAGTCAGGAATGCAAGACATAACTATGGCCACTTAGATAAAGGGAGTTATTAAATCAATGTACTCTAAACTCTCATAGAATCAGGTACACTAATGAACATTTCAGCTCACGAAATACAAGCAACTTCCATAAGTCTGGCCTTGAACGTAATGTCCCAATTCAGGACATAGCAGAGTCAGCTGACTGGCATGCCCAGTCTGCCTTCTTTAGCTTCTATTTGCATGACATGATGCTCGCTAAGGAGAGAACTGAATCTCGTTAGGTTAGTGGTAGCTGCAGACAGTGACCACACCCCATTCATGAAAGCACAACCTTAGACCCAGACTTGAATTTGCCACTTTCACTGGATTCACCATGAAACTTTTGATAATGAGGCAATAATCAAGTGCAGAATCCCACAATGATCACCTGTGCACATATATAAACAAATTGTCTCTTGTGCTAAACTAACATTAGAAGAAGTTCATCCTTTTATTAGAGCAGTCATGCTCCTACTTGGTGACACAGGTAGAGGTAAGTTTGCTCAACATTCCTCCTCCTCTTACCTATTCTCCTAATGTAAGGTGATCAGGTAATGTATTTGATGGAGAAAGCAAATTTATTAGTAAATTATGTTTCTCCAATAATGCTCATCTGATCACATTACAAATAATCCCTCCCACCCTTCCCCGCAATGCAAGCATCCTTTAAGGTACGCTCAAGTAAAAAACTGGTACATCTGGGTATAACAGCAACCACCTAGTAGGTAAAAAGGGGTGTTAACATGAAGAGTTGCTTCCCTTTGTCTATATAATATATAGACAGAAAGACGTATTTTGTCTTTCCAGGCATACTGGATTCGGAGGTAGCATAGAAAGTTATCCTAATGTATTGTGATGAGGTAAGTATTATCAGAGAAATATAATTTACTAAAAAATTTGCTTTCTGTGCATTTGTAATTGTTTGTTTATGTGACAAAACGATGTGATATAGAATTGGATGTCATAAAATTAATGTTATATCTCAAAGTTTTCCAAACATTTCATGAAAATTATAAATCACCCATTTTATTTTGTTTTCAGATGCCTAATTCATGGCAATTTATTTCCAATTGAATGGAGGTAGTTCCTTATAGCTGTTGTGTAAAAAATTAACTTCTTTTGTTTCAGCAAAAGATGTAACATAAGACACCAGTGAGATCTTTCTCGTACAATGTCAGCAGTATCACTGAAAATATCAAACTGATCTTGTCATTGTGTCATAACAGAGACATCAAAGAACCAATCTTATCTACTACCTTGAACATTAATATCACAGGGGTAGAAAAGTTTTGAAAATCCATGGTTGTCCATGGGCACTCAGCTTTGAAAATCTGGTTGCCCAGCAGATTTTGCTGGTTGCCTAGTAAATTACCACAGTTGCTCACAAGATTGCTGTAATCAACATTTTCCACCAACTTTTTCAGCTATATAGTTTGTCCTAATTCCACACAATATGTGTAACTCACCATCAGTCCTGCTTGTGAAAATTGTCACACAAGTTTACACATATATTTAGTGTATTTGAGATCAACAAATAAAAGATACTCAAGGAATGTCTTTTTAGCTCTACTGGTCATACTTGAAGGATTGCCATGAAACTCTACACACACATTCATCCAAAAATGGTCCTTAATGAAAACGGTGCTGCTCACACAGCTGTTATGGCCACCACAGCAGCCATTTTGAAAAGTTTGTTATCGCTACTTCTAAATGGATTGTCATATCAACATCGATTTTTGACAGAAAGACTTCTTATGAAGTCTAGTTGGTCCTAAATGAAAATGGTGCCGATCTGATATCTAATATGGCCACCACAATGGCCATCTTGAAAATCTTGTTATCACTACTTCTTCTGAATGGATGGTCATATCAACATGGGGTTTTTACTAAAAGACTTTTTACAATGTCTAGTTTGTGCTAAATGAAAATGGTGCAATCTGATGTCTAATATGGGCACCACAGCAGCCATCGAAAAATCTTGTTATTGATACTCCTGAACGGGAAGTCATATTGACATGGGGTTTTCACAAGAAGACTTTTTATGATGTCTAGTTGACCCTCAATGAAAATGGTGCCACTCGCATATCTAATGGGGCTGCCACTGCTGCCATCTTGAGAATCTTGTTATCTCTACTCTTCCTGAATGGATGGTTGTATCAAGATGCAGTTTTTACAAAAGACTTCTTATGATGTTCAGTTTGCCCTAAATAAAAATTCTGCTGCTGAAATATCCAATATGGCCACCATAGTGACCATCTTGAAAATCTGATCACTACTTCTCCTGATTAAATGATCATATCAGCATGGGATTTTCACAGAAAGACATCTTATGATGTCTAATTGGTCGTAAATGAAAATGGCACCAATTTGACCTCCAATATGGCTGCCACAATGGCCATCTGGAAAATTTTAATATCACTACTTCTCCTAGATGACTGGTCATATTGAAACTGTGCTTCCACCAGAAGACTTTTTATGATGTGTAGTTGATCCTAAATGAAAATGGTGAACATCTGATATCAAATATGGCCATTATGGCAGACATCTTAAAAATTTTTTTATTGTTACTCAATAAAAAGGGAGTCATATCAACATAGGTATTTCACCAGAAGACTTCTTATAATGTCTTGTTGGTCCTAAATTAAGATGGTTCTGGTCTGATATTTTGAAAATCTTGTTATCAATATTCCTCTCAAGTGGAAAGTCATTTTGACATGGGGTTTTCATCAGAAGAGTTCTTATGGTGTCTAGTTGGTCCTAAATGAAAATGATGGAAATTGACCTTCAGTATGGCCATCTTGAAAATATTGTTATCTCTACTCCTTCCAAATGGGGGGGGGGGGGGATATGTCAACATTGGATTTTCATAATTAATGATACCTAGTTGGTCCTAAATGAAAAGGGTGCCATTTGCACATCCAATATGGCTGTCTTTAAAATCTTGCTGTCACTACTTCCCGTGAATGGATGGTCACATTGACATGGAGTTTTCACCAAAAGACTTCTAATGATGTCTACTTGGTCCTAAATGATAATGGTGCCAATCTGACATCCAATATGTCCACCACAGCTGCTAATTTTGAAAATCTTGTTATTGCTGAAGAATATCAAAAATGGTTTCAACACTCGGCGGTTAAAAGGAAGAAATAGTCTTATCTTGAATTCCTGGACATTATTTTTGCCCAGTAGAGCATCAGTCCCTTCAAGGCAGTCTCTTATTTTCCATCCGCTTTTTAGTAGTTATCCACCCCTGACCAGAAACGTATCTGTATTGTATGTTTATCAGAGTTAACAACATTACAGTTCACGTTATCATTAATCCAACACTATCCTGTATCTAAACTGTCAGGAGCTGTTATGCTTCCATGTGGGATTTTTGTTTAGTCATTATCCCACAAACCAATGTAGTATGCAACAACTATTGTGATTGGTTTGATTATTTTAAACTTCCCATATTCCTTTAGCTAAAGTTAGGCAACAGAAGCAACTGTCACATGCTCTATAGTGAGTGCCCATTTCTTCAATGGGCCAATTAGAAAGAGTAATACATGTACTAGACCATAGGCATTCATTGTATCAAGCTGAAGATGAAAGAAACTGCTACCATATGTTGGTGTGCTGACAAAAGACAACACTCGCGAGTCTTGTTTCTTTAAGGGTTCTTCCAGAGGGGCTGATAGTATGAACTATGATTACTTATAATGAGGTGTAGACACTTGTGGATTAGTGAGGCCTCATACTGACAGCAATCACCCAACACTCAAATATGTAATTATATGGAGATAATTTGGACACCCTGCTGTAGGTACCCAGAGGAACAATTCAAAGATCAAATGTTTGGTGCTGGAAAATGTATAAAATTTCATTATAATTTTTAACATGATCATTTTAAAAAAATTAAATATCTTTCCTGACTCGGCTTTCACATTGGCAAAAATAGTTGCTCGGCATTAATTTTTTGTTGTCCTGGGCTCCCAGGCAATGGATTTTTCTATGCCTGTATCAGTATATGAAAATTATAATCATTAATTGGTTTTAAGATGCAATTGGATGCTAATTTTTGCTTTTTCACTAAAGATTATGAAACACATTAGATGATTCTTCAAATGATTCGCCAAATGAATAATCATCAACATGAAATGTTTAAGATGACAGAATTTTTTTAAAATCTCAGACATGATGAAAAATAATTTGAGAATTTATTCATTATTTCATTCTGAGGGTCTTTGCATGATTTTGAATGTGTAGTGTTATACTTTCTCAGTAACATTAACATCAGTGACCACTCTCTCAATGAAAAATTTGACATTAAATCATGCCAGCCTCATTGCGAACACAATAAAACTTGGATATGTCTGTAGCATTTTGCTTGAAAATATCAGTTTTTACATTTATTTTTCTTATTATCAAGTAAAAACTTAGCAGTATTATCTCTGTCTTGTTAACTGTAAATGACATAAGCACAACATAATATTTTCTCTATTGTATTTTGAAAAACTAACATTTTTTTAAAAGATGTAACACTTATTTCATGACATCAGTTTCTGTATCATATGTGATACATCTACCCAACATGACTCCTGATGACATGCAGTTGACATCTTGCCTGTAACCCAAAAGATGTCAATTATAGTTGCAGTATATTTCAGGTTATTGACTGTTATGGTCATAACTGCATCATTTGTTACAAAATGAGAGAGAAATCAAAGTGTGCTGGTATGGGGTGCAGAATTTTTTGGCAGGAACTCCACAAAGTCTCATTCCTGCCTGCAAATTCTTACTCTCGGTTGGAATTTTCCTATCCCACACAAGTGAATGTAATTGATTTGTTCCCTGTACTAGCATCATCATCAAGTCTAGATGATTGAACTGCTTGTAGTCCTTAGGGAACTTCTAAAATATTTAGTTCACCAGGCCCTCAAGTCAAGTGAGCTTATGGTATGGCCCTGTGTGCATCATCTGTCTTCTGTAAGTCAACAATTGCCTATTTCATCTTCTCAAAAACCACCTGGCCAATTTCAGCTAAACTTGACAGAAAGTATCCTGGTATGAAGGGCTTCAAATTTGTATAAATGATGCCAATCTGCCATCAGATATGGCTCTGATTTCTAAAACTAGAAAAAAAACTTTGAACACTGACTTCTCAAAAAGCATTCAACAGAATATTACCAAATTTAACAGAAAGCATGACATAAAAGGCTTTGAAATTAATTAAACTGTTACTGATCCACCATCAAACATAACTGCCATAACTAAGAATTGAAAAACCTCTAAATGACTTCTCAAAAACTGCTTGGCATAATTTAACCAAATTTGATAGAAACCATCCAGGTATAAAACACTTTCAAATTTATATAAATGATGCTAATCTGCCATCAAATATGGCCATCATTACTAAAACTAGAAAAACATTGAAATTACTTCTCAAAAACTGCTCAACAGTATTTGACCAAGTTTGAAAGAAAGCATTCTTGCACAAAGGTCTTTCAGTTTTGGGGCTGCTCCATTTAAACATGCATGGTGCCCAGGGAAGGCAGTTTTTAAAATATATATGCTAGGGTATTCTGATTACTCGAGGAGTTCATATGAAAATGATATAAAATTCATATGAAAATCATACAAAATTCATATGAAAATCATCCAAAATTCTAAACTGCATCTTTGGGTTACTACTCCACATTGAAATTGTCTTACCTGGGTTCCAAGTATATTTTACTGGAACATTTCTTATGCAAATGAAGGCATATTTTTCATCAAATATGGTTACTAAAATTATAAAAGTCTTTAAAGGACTTCTCAAAAACTACTCAACAGTTTTTGACCAAATTTAACAATGTATCCTGGCATGATGAACTGCATTCAAATTTTTACAAATTATGCCTATCTGCTATCAAATATGGCCACAGTTACTCAAAATAGAGAAACCTATAAACATTTAAACAATTCTATCTCAAAAACTGATCCACAGAATTTGACCAACATTGACATGAAGCATCTTTACCTAAAGGACATTCAGTATTGGACACATGATGCTGATATATCAGACTTTCAGTATTGGACAAATGATGCTGATAGATCAGACTTTCAGTACTGGACAAATGATGCTGATAGGTCAGGCTTACAGTGTTGGACAAATGATGCTGATAGGTCAGGCTTTCAATATTGGACAAATTATACTGATAGGTCAGGCTTTCAGTGTAGACAAATGATGCTGATAGATTAGACTTTCAGTATTTGACAAATGATGCTGATAGCTCAGGCTTTCAGTGTTAGACAAATGAATCTGATATATCTGACTGTGGGTACTGGACAAATGATGCTGATAGGCCAGA